>OU383781.1:19853619-20453619 GCA_910950805.1 Acrocephalus scirpaceus scirpaceus
AGGGTCGGGCCCGGTTAGTACTTGGATGGGAGACCGCCTGGGAATACCGGGTGCTGTAGGCCTCTCTTTTGCCGGGCGCTGAAGGCTCTTTTCTGCTGGGTTCTGGCGACTGGGCGGGCGGTCCCTCGTTTTGCCTGGGCGGCCGTGGCCAGGGACAGGAGGCTGTGGGCACGCGTGGCTCGCGTAGCCGATGTGCCTCGTGGTGCTGTTGGGCGCGGCTCTAGGTTGTGGTGCTGCCTGGGGCAGCCCAGATTGGCGTGTGGCGCGCCCACGAGGTGCTGGGGCAGGGCAGCAGGGGGGCCGGTGTGTGCTCGAGAGCGCTGGCGAGGCCTTGAGAGGTGCCTACGGCCATACCACCCTGAGAACGCCCGATCTCGTCTGATCTCGGAAGCTAAGCAGGGTCGGGCCCGGTTAGTACTTGGATGGGAGACCGCCTGGGAATACCGGGTGCTGTAGGCCTCTCTTTTGCCGGGCGCTGAAGGCTCTTTTCTGCTGGGTTCTGGCGACTGGGCGGGCGGTCCCTCGTTTTGCTTGGGCGGCCGTGGCCAGGGGCAGGAGGCTGTGGGCACGCGTGGCTTGCGTAGCCGATGTGCCTCGTGGTGCTGTTGGGCGCGGCTCTAGGTTGTGGTGCTGCCTGGGGCAGCCCAGATTGGCGTGTGGCGCGCCCACGAGGTGCTGGGGCAGGGCAGCAGGGGGGCCGGTGTGTGTTCGAGAGCGCTGGCGAGGCCTTGAGAGGTGCCTACGGCCATACCACCCTGAGAACGCCCGATCTCGTCTGATCTCGGAAGCTAAGCAGGGTCGGGCCCGGTTAGTACTTGGATGGGAGACCGCCTGGGAATACCGGGTGCTGTAGGCCTCTCTTTTGCCGGGCGCTGAAGGCTCTTTTCTGCTGGGTTCTGGCGACTGGGCGGGCGGTCCCTCGTTTTGCCTGGGCGGCCGTGGCCAGGGGAAGGAGGCTGTGGGCACGCGTGGCTTCGCGTAGCCGATTGTAGCCTCGTGGTGCTGTTGGGCGCGGCTCTAGGTTGTGGTGCTGCCTGGGGCAGCCCAGATTGGCGTGTGGCGCGCCCACGAGGTGCTGGGGCAGGGCAGCAGGGGGGCCGGTGTTTGTTCGAGAGCGCTGGCGAGGCCTTGAGAGGTGCCTACGGCCATACCACCCTGAGAACGCCCGATCTCGTCTGATCTCGGAAGCTAAGCAGGGTCGGGCCCGGTTAGTACTTGGATGGGAGACCGCCTGGGAATACCGGGTGCTGTAGGCCTCTCTTTTGCCGGGCGCTGAAGGCTCTTTTCTGCTGGGTTCTGGCGACTGGGCGGGCGGTCCCTCGTTTTGCCTTGGGCGGCCGTGGCCAGGGGACAGGAGGCTGTGGGCACGCGTGGGTTCGCGTAGCCGATGTACCTCGTGGTGCTGTTGGGCGCGGCTCTAGGTTGTGGTGCTGCCTGGGGCAGCCCAGATTGGCGTGTGGCGCGCCCACGAGGTGCTGGGGCAGGGCAGCAGGGGGGCCGGTGTTTGTTCGAGAGCGCTGGCGAGGCCTTGAGAGGTGCCTACGGCCATACCACCCTGAGAACGCCCGATCTCGTCTGATCTCGGAAGCTAAGCAGGGTCGGGCCCGGTTAGTACTTGGATGGGAGACCGCCTGGGAATACCGGGTGCTGTAGGCCTCTCTTTTGCCGGGCGCTGAAGGCTCTTTTCTGCTGGGTTCTGGCGACTGGGCGGGCGGTCCCTCGTTTTGCTTGGGCGGCCGTGGCCAGGGGCAGGAGGCTGTGGGCACGCGTGGTTCGCGTAGCCGATGTACCTCGTGGTGCTGTTGGGCGCGGCTCTAGGTTGTGGTGCTGCCTGGGGCAGCCCAGATTGGCGTGTGGCGCGCCCACGAGGTGCTGGGGCAGGGCAGCAGGGGGGCCGGTGTGTGCTCGAGAGCGCTGGCGAGGCCTTGAGAGGTGCCTACGGCCATACCACCCTGAGAACGCCCGATCTCGTCTGATCTCGGAAGCTAAGCAGGGTCGGGCCCGGTTAGTACTTGGATGGGAGACCGCCTGGGAATACCGGGTGCTGTAGGCCTCTCTTTTGCCGGGTGCTGAAGGCTCTTTTCTGCTGGGTTCTGGCGACTGGGCGGGCGGTCCCTCGTTTTGCTTGGGCGGCCGTGGCCAGGGGCAGGAGGCTGTGGGCACGCGTGGCTTGCGTAGCCGATGTGCCTCGTGGTGCTGTTGGGCGCGGCTCTAGGTTGTGGTGCTGCCTGGGGCAGCCCAGATTGGCGTGTGGCGCGCCCACGAGGTGCTGGGGCAGGGCAGCAGGGGGGCCGGTGTTTGCTTCGAGAGCGCTGGCGAGGCCTTGAGAGGTGCCTACGGCCATACCACCCTGAGAACGCCCGATCTCGTCTGATCTCGGAAGCTAAGCAGGGTCGGGCCCGGTTAGTACTTGGATGGGAGACCGCCTGGGAATACCGGGTGCTGTAGGCCTCTCTTTTGCCGGGCGCTGAAGGCTCTTTTCTGCTGGGTTCTGGCGACTGGGCGGGCGGTCCCTCGTTTTGCTTGGGCGGCCGTGGCCAGGGACAGGAGGCTGTGGGCACGCGTGGTTCGCGTAGCCGATGTACCTCGTGGTGCTGTTGGGCGCGGCTCTAGGTTGTGGTGCTGCCTGGGGCAGCCCAGATTGGCGTGTGGCGCGCCCACGAGGTGCTGGGGCAGGGCAGCAGGGGGGCCGGTGTGTGCTCGAGAGCGCTGGCGAGGCCTTGAGAGGTGCCTACGGCCATACCACCCTGAGAACGCCCGATCTCGTCTGATCTCGGAAGCTAAGCAGGGTCGGGCCCGGTTAGTACTTGGATGGGAGACCGCCTGGGAATACCGGGTGCTGTAGGCCTCTCTTTTGCCGGGCGCTGAAGGCTCTTTTCTGCTGGGTTCTGGCGACTGGGCGGGCGGTCCCTCGTTTTGCTTGGGCGGCCGTGGCCAGGGGCAGGAGGCTGTGGGCACGCGTGGTTCGCGTAGCCGATGTGCCTCGTGGTGCTGTTGGGCGCGGCTCTAGGTTGTGGTGCTGCCTGGGGCAGCCCAGATTGGCGTGTGGCGCGCCCACGAGGTGCTGGGGCAGGGCAGCAGGGGGGCCGGTGTTTGTTCGAGAGCGCTGGCGAGGCCTTGAGAGGTGCCTACGGCCATACCACCCTGAGAACGCCCGATCTCGTCTGATCTCGGAAGCTAAGCAGGGTCGGGCCCGGTTAGTACTTGGATGGGAGACCGCCTGGGAATACCGGGTGCTGTAGGCCTCTCTTTTGCCGGGTGCTGAAGGCTCTTTTCTGCTGGGTTCTGGCGACTGGGCGGGCGGTCCCTCGTTTTGCCTGGGCGGCCGTGGCCAGGGGCAGGAGGCTGTGGGCACGCGTGGCTCGCGTAGCCGTTGTGCCTCGTGGTTCTGTTGGGGCCGGCTGTACGTTGTGGTGCTGCCTGGGGCAGCCCAGATTGGCGTGTGGCGGGCCCACGAGGTGCTGGGGCAGGGCAGCAGGGGGGCCGGTGTGTGCTCGAGAGCGCTGGCGAGGCCTTGAGAGGTGCCTACGGCCATACCACCCTGAGAACGCCCGATCTCGTCTGATCTCGGAAGCTAAGCAGGGTCGGGCCCGGTTAGTACTTGGATGGGAGACCGCCTGGGAATACCGGGTGCTGTAGGCCTCTCTTTTGCCGGGCGCTGAAGGCTCTTTTCTGCTGGGTTCGTGCGGTCGTTTTTCTCGCGCGTCCGTGGTGTCCTATGATAACGTTTTGATGTTTCTAACCCTCATCATCTTTTTCGTGCAATGCGGAGGGTTAGTGTAGTTTTTTTTTTTTTTCTGGGAATACTTTTCTCCTGGGAGTGTCCTTAGAAGTGGGTGAGTTCAACACACGGCGGGATGGAGAGAGGCTCTGCTTTTTTTTTTTTTTGGCTATTCGTTTGTTGTAGCTAGGTATTTAGTTTTAAGTCTTGTAGCTGGGTTAAATTTTTTTCGCCTTTTCTTAATTTTTTTTTTTTGCTTCTCATCAGAACTTATAAAATCTCTCTAGACTGAAGACTCCAGAGAAGCGCCCACAGGCCTCCACCTTGATCCACCCCACCAAGACCTATTTTTCACAGCAACTCCTTTTTTTTTCCCAGTGCCAGAGGGACAGAGCAACAGAACAGAGTGACTATCTTTGGGGGGTACCTTCTCTTTAAATTTGTCATCTCTCCTGAGCGGCATGAAGTTCTTGTCATCTGTTGTTTTTCAATTTATTCTGCTGGGGACTGCTTTTCCTGTTTAATAAGTAGGTTTCTCTCCACTTGTCTCTGAGTTTTTCCTGAACTGTTTGGGGGAGGTGAGGGAGGGCCCCTTTGGAGGTTTTCTCCCAGATTTGCCCTAAACCAGAACAACTTTTTGGTGCCCCATGTTGGGCACAAGAGAGTAGAAGAAACCCTGTACTTATTGGTGTTTTGTTTTGGTTTTTCTTTTAGCTGCAAGTACTCTTTATTTGTATAAAGGAGTCAGTAGTTTTGATGTTTGAATTCTTGTCTCTCAGCGTGGGGGCCTTGATGTGTTTTGAGTCCCTAAGCTTCTTTAAAGTTTTAATAACTTTGTAGTCCCTAAGTTTATTTTCATATCCAGAGATTCCTCCAGTGTTGTCCCTAATACATAGTTTTTACAGCAGACAGACACAGAGTAGCTATTAGACTTAGTTTAGTGATAAAGATTTGTAAGTTTATAAAGGTGCTAGAATCTATTCCTAGTATGTATAGTTCATACTTACAGTTATTCACCCTGTTTGTAAGAAGAAGAGCAGAGGATGAAGCGTTGCAGTGTTTTGTTTCCTTTTTCTCCTCTAAATCTGTTACATGACTATTAGAGAATGTTCAGTTTCTCCTGAGTGTTTCATCCAGTAAGCCTCCTCTATACTTTCTGCAGCTTCTCTAGAATATGGGCTGAGATTTCTGGAGAGGCTGGTGAAACCCCTGACCCAGGAGTAGACCCAAGCATAGAGAATCTTGTGTAGTGCAGAGAATAAGAAGATATGGGCCAACTCCTCAAAGAATTCTCTGACCCTGTCGTCTGAGATTTTCCACATGAACAAATTCAGAATCCAGCGGAGCTGGGGAAATACCTAAAAGAGAAGTACCATCATGATGACTCTAAAGAAGAAAAGATCATTGCAGTAAGCTGGGCCCTGGCATATGCTTATCGCACACTGCTAGATACTGTACTGTAAGGCAGCACACAGAAGCAGGGGGGCAGAGATACAAATCAACAGCTACCCCAGTCACTCAAGCTGCAGCCAACACCCCAGTTATGAAGCCAGCAGTTAAATCAGAAACTGAGCCTGAGTTGGCAGCTAAACCAGAGAGTAAGCCTAAGCCCCTGGCAGTTGCTCCAGCAAAGAAGCACACATACCAAACCGATCAACCCGGTAGACGACAATGACCCAGGAGAAAGACCTTCACCAAAATCAGAAGCCAAAGCTTCTAGCACAAGATCAAAAGCCAATATTGATTCTTTTTCCCTGAAAGACCTTCAATGCCTAAGAAAAGATTACCGGCAAGAACCTGATGAATCTATAATTAGTTAGTTAGTCCGCCTTTAAGATGCTGCAAGCGAGGCTACAATTCTAGACAGCACTGAAGCGAGACATCTGGGATCCCTGTCACATGATCCAGTCATCGACCAAGAGATGATGAGAGAAGCTAATCCTTGCAGTCTCTAAGTACAAGTCCTAAGAAGTGTGGCACAAAGATACCTCTGTGCAGATGATCTCTATATGCAGCAAACCCCATAGAAGACCATAGATCAAGAGATTCAATGCTTAAGAGAAATAGCAGTGGCAGAAATGGTCTTCTCAGATGACATAAACACTAAGAACCCAGACTACAGTACCATATACATCTGTGATGTGGCAAAGACTTATACAAGTTAAGCCATTAGAATACGCTTCTGCTTTAGCAGTAATGAAGTGAGAAGACGTAGAACAGACTGTGCTTGATATGGTGAAGAAGCTCTGAGCATATGCAGATGCTGTGCATGGCCGAACACACACCAGAATCGCAGCTGTAGAAACACGCCTACAGAAACTAAAAAATAAGATAGAAGAGAATCATAAGAAACTCGGAGAAGAGATTAGAGAAGACCTTCTCCAAATCTCAGCAGTACAGATCAGAAGTTCTAGTACCCAGTGCAGACGTTCCCCAGATAGGGAGAGAGTGTACACTCCACGAGCTGAGCTGTGGTTCTTCCTGCGCGATTGCAGAGAAAATATGAAGAGATGAGATAGAAAATCTACAATTGCCCTGGCACAACAGGTGCGTGAATTGAAATAAAGCAAGACTCAGAGTTCCACCAAAAAAGAAGCTGCTCCAGTTGCCCGTAGCTGAACTGCCAAGTATACTGATGATGACATGTCCAACCCCTTTGAAAGAACCTCTAAGACATATGCTCAAGAAAAGAAGGATAACTGGGCTTAGAGGGGCCCTGCCTCTAGCCAAATAGAAGCTAAAGAAAACCACGTTTTTTAGACTGTGTAGATTCATTAGTCTAACACATCTGAACCACAAGACTATGAAGCCTTAGTCGATACTAGTGTGCAGTGCACATTAATGCCGTCAAGACATGTAAAGGCAGAATCTCTCTCTATCACTAGAGTGACAAGAAGATCACAAGATTTTACTTTAGGAGAAGCAGATGTGAGCCTGACTAGAAATGAGTAGAAGAAACACCCTATTGCGACTAGCCCAGAAGCCCCATGCATTTTAAGCATAGATTACCTCCAAAGTAAGTATTTCAAAGACCCGAAAAGACTCAAGTGAGCATTTAAGATAGCAGCTGTAGTGACAGAAAGCATCCAGCAATTGAACGCCTTGCCTAGACTGTCCGAAAATCCATCTGCAGTAGGACTCCTGAAGGTACAAGAGCAACAAGTACCAATTGCCACTTCAATAGTGCGCTGCTGTCAGTATAGAACAACTCAAGATGCTGTGATCCCTATCCATGATTCGAAAGCTAGAGAGCTAAAGAGTAGTCAGTAACACCCACTCACCCTTCAACAGCCCTATTTAGCCTGTGCGTAAATCTGAAAGAGAATAGAAATTGACTGTAGACTACCGTGCATTGAATGAAGTGACACCACCACTGACCACTGCTATGCCAGACATGCTAGAGCTCCAGTACAAGCTTGAGTCCAAAGCAGCAAAGTAGTACGCCACTATTGACATTGCCAATGCATTTTTCTCCATTCATTTAGCAGCAGAATGCAGACCCTAGTTTGCCTTCATGTAGAGGGGAGTGCAGTACACTTAAAACTGATTGCCCCAGGGTTGGAAGCACAGTCCTGCCATCTGCCATAGACGGATCCAGACTGCACTAGAAAAAGGTGAAGCTTCAGAACATCTACAGTATATTGATGACATCATTGTGTGAGACAACACAGGAGCAGAAGTGTTTGAGAAAAGAAATCATCCAGATACTCCTAGAAGCCAGTTTCACTATCAAGAAGAGTAAAGTTAAGGGAGATCCAGGTCTTAAGAGTAAAGTAGCAAGACAGACAACGTCAGATTCCTACTGATGTCATCAACAAGATTACAACGTCTCCACCAATTAATAAGAAACACAAGCTTTCCTAAGTGCCGTAAGTTTTTAGAGAATGCATATTCCCAAGTACAGTCAGATTGTGAGCCCTCTTTACCTAGTTACCCTCAAGAACAATATTTCCACTAAAGCCCTAAGCAGCAACAAGCTTTTCCCCAGATCAAGCAGGAGATTGCTCATGCAGTATAGCCCTTAGCCCAGTGAAGATGAGACCAAATGTGAAGAACGTGCTCTACTCTGCAGCCATAGTCTGTCCTAGAGCCTTTAGCAGAAGATGCCTGAAGAGACTCAAGGCCAGCCACTAAGATTTTAGAGTCAAAGCTACAGAGGGGCTGAAGCCAATTACACCCCAACTGAGAAAGAAATCTTAGCAGCCTATGAAAGAGTTCAAGCCGCCTCAGAGGTAATTAGCACAGAAGCACAACTCCTCCTGGCACCCTGACTGCCTGTGCTAAGGTAGATGTTCAAAAGAAAAGTCCCCTCCACCCATCATGCCACTGATGCCACATAGAGCAAGTAGACTGCTCTTATTACACAGCGCACCCATATGAGTAAACTGAATCGCCCTAAGACTTTAGAAATAATTACAAATTAGCCTGAAAGTGAAAATTTTAGTCTCATACATGAAGAACAAGAGCAAGTGACACGAGCTGAAGAAGCTCCACCATACAACCAACTGCCAGCAGAGGAGACGCATTATGCTCTTTTCACTGATGGTTCCTGTCATATTGTAAAGATTAACCAGAAGCAGAAAGCAGCTGTGTAGAGCCCCACACGACAAGTTGCCGAAGCCACTGAAAGAGATAGTAGATCAAGCCAAGTTGCTGAACTCAAAGCTGTTCAAGTAGCCCTAAGTATTGCTGAAAGAGAGAAGTAGCCAAAGCTCTACCTCTGTACTGATTCATAGATAGTAGCCAATGCTCTGTAGAGATGGCTAGAGAAGTAGAAAGAAGCTAATTAGCAGCGTAGAAGAAAATCAATTTAAGCTGCTGAAGAGTAGAAAGACATTGCTACCAGAGTAAAGAGACTACCTGTGTAAGTCTGCCACGTAGATGCCCACACCCCTAAGAGTAGAGCTAATGAAGAGCATTGAAACAATGAGCAAGTAGATCGAGCAGCAAAAATAGAAGTGTCAAAGATTGATTTAGATTAAGAACACAAAAGAGAGTTGTTTCTAGCTCAATAGGCCCATTATGCCTCAAGCCATCAGGGCAGAGATGCCACCTACAAGTAGGCATGAGACCAAGAGGTGGATCTAACCTTAGACAGTATTTCTCAAGTTACCGATGACTGCGAGACATGTGCTGCCATCAAACAGGCCAAGCGGTGAATCCCCTATGGTATGGTGGACAGTGGTCTAAATACAAATATGGAGAAGCCTGGCAGGTTGATTATATTACCCTACCCCAGACATGTCAAGGTAAGCACTACGTGCTCACAATGGTGGAAGCCACCACGGGGTGGCTGGAGACCTACCCTGTGCCCCATGCTACTGCTCAGAACACCATCCTGGGCCTAGAGAAGTAAATCCTGTGGAGGCATGGTACCCCTGAGAGAATTGAGTCAGACAATGGGACTCATTTCAAGAACAGCCTTATAAACACCTGAGCTAAAGAACATAGCATTGAGTAGGTGTACCATATTCCCTACCATGCACCAGCTGCAAGCAAAGTAAAGAAGCACAATGCACTGTTAAAAACCCAGTTGAAAGCATTAAGTAAGAGATCTTTCAAAAACTGAGAGCAGCATTTAGCAAAAGCCACCTAGTTAGTCAACACCCGAAGCTCCACCAACCAAGCAGGCCCTGCCCAGACTGAGCCTCTGCATACAATAAACAGAGATAAAGTCCCAGTGGTGCATGTCAGAAGTTTGTTACAGAAGACAGTGTAGATCAAGTCTGCCTCAAGTACAGACAAACCCATTCGTAGAGTTGCCTTTGCTCAAGGACCAAGCTGCACATAGTAGATAATGCAGAAAGATAGAACAACACAGTGTGTACCTCAAGGAGATCTGATTGTTAAGTGAGAATCATTTGTAAACATCACTGTTTGCTAGATGCTACTGCCATTGTCTGTACATTAAACCACGCAAATATGAAATAGAAAGAAATGTGTAAGTGAGAAAGTATGTGTTAAGTGTAGAAGGTATGAGCAAGTGTTGAAGGTATGAGTAAGTGAAAGAGTTTTGGGTGAGCAAAATAAGAGAGTGGGGAATCCTGCCGCCCTGCAGCCTAAGGCCTAGATTCAGTAGCCCAGTGTAGAACGTGACAAGAGCATGATGAGTATTGTTTGCATTTTTGTAGGAAGAGCAAATAGAAGTTTTATGTAGATAAATGCATGATGTAAAATAAATGTTAGTTTTAGTCGTAAGTTGACAATATGAGAATAAGGAGTAGAATGAAGATTTTTCCTCCTTTTTCTTTTTTTTGTTTTGCCTCTCCTCAGAGCTGTTCAAATCTCTTTAGACTGAAGACCCGAGAGAAGCGCCGAGGGGCCTCCACCTAGACCCATGCTACCATGACCTATTCTGTGCAGCAACTCCTTTTTTCTCCCTGCACCAGAGGGACAGAGCAACAGAACAGAGTGACTGTCCTTGGGGGGGGGAACCTTCTCCCTAAATGTGTCGTCTCTCCAGAGCAGCACGAAGTTCTTGTCACCTAGTTTTGTTCAATTTATTGTGCTGGGGAATGCTTTGCCTGTTGAATAAACAAGTTTCTTTCCACTTCTCTCTGAAGAAGTTTTTCCCAAACCAGTAAGAAGAGAAGAGAGAAGGCCCCTTAGGAGGTTTTCTCCCAAATTTGCCCTAAAACAGAACACGTGGTGAGGGGCAGGAGGGTGCAGGCACGCGTGGCTCGCGTAGCCGATGTGCCTCGTGGTGCTGTTGGGGCCGGCTCTAGGTTGTGGTGCTGCCTGGGGCAGCCCAGATTGGCGTGTGGCGCGCCCACGAGGTGCTGGGGCAGGGCAGCAGGGGGGCCGGTGTTTGTTCGAGAGCGCTGGCGAGGCCTTGAGAGGTGCCTACGGCCATACCACCCTGAGAACGCCCGATCTCGTCTGATCTCGGAAGCTAAGCAGGGTCGGGCCCGGTTAGTACTTGGATGGGAGACCGCCTGGGAATACCGGGTGCTGTAGGCCTCTCTTTTGCCGGGCGCTGAAGGCTCTTTTCTGCTGGGTTCTGGCGACTGGGCGGGCGGTCCCTCGTTTTGCTTGGGCAGCCGTGGCCAGGGGCAGGAGGCTGTGGGCACGCGTGGCTCACGTAGCCGATGTGCCTCGTGGTGCTGTTGGGCGCGGCTCTAGGTTGTGGTGCTGCCTGGGGCAGCCCAGATTGGCGTGTGGCGCGCCCACGAGGTGCTGGGGCAGGGCAGCAGGGGGGCCGGTGTTTGTTCGAGAGCGCTGGCGAGGCCTTGAGAGGTGCCTACGGCCATACCACCCTGAGAACGCCCGATCTCGTCTGATCTCGGAAGCTAAGCAGGGTCGGGCCCGGTTAGTACTTGGATGGGAGACCGCCTGGGAATACCGGGTGCTGTAGGCAGCTTTTGTGTTCTTGTGCTCACATTTCAGATTTATCAGTCCATTTCCCTTTTCAGATTTGTTGAAATTTCTTAATCTTTTTTTCATTTGTTTTAAGAACAAGGGGGTTTTTATTTTATTTTTTATTTATCTTTTTGTCCATCACCTCTTTGTATTTTCTCTCTTCTGTTTTTTATGCATATTTTCACTACACATTTTCTCTTTTTAGTGGCACTGTCTGGTACCTGGTATTTTCCTCTCTCTCTTTTATTTTATGATGTTCTTCTGATGATCAGTGTTGTATTCTGTGACTCTTTTGGGCTGCCATAATGTCTGTGTGCACCTTTTTTTTGCATCCATCTCAGGCTTTTTCCTGGCTTGTGATGTGGAGTCTGCTGCTTGTTCTGTCCACTAGGTGAGGAGCCCGTGTGTTTCTGCATGTGGCCGTGCCATGCTCTGGAATGCCCACTGCAAGATCCCATCCCATGTGCTCTGTGGGACAGCCCTAGGTGTTAATTTTCTATTCCAATCCCACATCTTTTCCTTCTGGGGTCTTCAGGCACACGATGCCTTACCCACAGCCCCATGTCACCCTGTGGGCCACAGCAGAGACATGGTCCTCTCTGCATGGGATCTGCCTGTTGCTGTCACACAGAGGCTTACCTCACCTAGCAGTGCATCGAGCTCATCCCGGCTCAGCAGAGGGTCACTGCCAAGGGCTCCATCCTCTGCCTGTGCATGGAGAGATGTCCTGCCAGCTCCCTTGCTGCCCTCAGCCTGCTCACCTTTAGGTCAGCGTTGCTACCCAAGTTCAGGCCTTCACCTGGTGTGAGCCCAGCTCATGCTCCCCTAGTACAGCCTCACCAATTTGCCTCCAGGTGGTGTCAGCCTCATCCCTCACCCTCCCTGACCCACCTCTACCTTCCTGCTCCCCATAGGCTTCGCTCTTCCTCTCCCACCCTGGCAATGCTTGTGCTGACCTTGGCTGCTGGAAGCAGTTGGTCTCCAGCTGCTGCGGTGGTGCCCAGGCCGCCTGTGTCCAGGGTGCCCGTGCAGGACTTGCACAGCAGCAGCCCCCTACACCATTAGGGGTGACACAGACTGTCAGGGCAGAAGCCTCCAGGGAGGAACTAAAGCTGGGATGTGGGGCATGATGGGGGACTCACCTGGGGTCCCCACTGGGAGCAGGACAGTGTTGGGGAGTGGGGATCTGGGTGCAGCAGCGGCTGCACATACTCCCCTCAACTCCACCCGGCTGGTTGTCCCTCACTGTCTCCCCCAGGATCTCGGGAGGTCTCTCCACAGGCAAGTCTGCTTCCAGCAGCTGGCCTGGTTCAGTCACATTCTCCACACAGGAGCCACATCGCCATGTCCCGCTGCAGAGTGGGAGCAGAGCAGTGAAGGACAGCAGGGGGCACTGGCATCCCTCTGTGCCCTGGGACTCACCTGGGGACGTGGGGCAGCGGGGGCACCAGGCAGGCAAGGTGAAAGGCCCTGGGGCAGCCATCACAGCAGATGAGCTCACCACCGTCACCGCATGCTGCACACTCATCCTCATTCTCCTGTCCCCAGGCAAGTGGGCAGGGAGTCACTGCCACCCTCACAGGCTGAAGCCATGGCTGTGGCAAGGTCTGTCATCCCCCTTGCCCTCTCCCCCTGCACCACCCACCCTGCACCAAACATACCAATCCTTTCAGGGTGGTAAAATTGCCTGTCTCTTGGGGGTCATGACCTGGTGAACACCCAGTATCTGAGCCCTGGGTTTCCTTTTCAAGACCAGGGCAAATGGACATGCCAGGGAAACCCCAACAGTTCCTCCTGGGAGTACACCAGGTATCACATCCAGGGCTCACCTGGTGGGGCATAGGGTCCTGGCTGTACACAGTAGCTGCTGGCAGCTGGCCCTGGGGGTGCAGCTGGGGTTCCCTGCTCTGTTGGCAAGAAAACAAGAAGTTTGGAGAAGCACTGCTTGCACTGGGAGACACCCCCAGGCCATGGCTATGACACCATGCAGGAGCAGCCCCCTGCCACAGTATTGGCAGCTGCACAAGATGGGGTTGAAAACATATGAGGGGGGTGTTGGAACACTTTGGCATGCCTTGGGCTGGGCAGGGGCCTTCAGGCTGTGGCTTCTGCTCCTGGCCTCTGGCTCCTCGCAAGCAGCTGGGGTATATGGCTTGTCCCCAGCTCTGCCTCCTGTCTTAGTGCTGCCTGCAAGAGAGACCAGAGGCAGCTCCATCTTCCCTTCCCCACCTTGCCCTGCCTGAGGGTGGCTCCTGAATTTGGGGACTAAACTGGGCAGGAGGTGGCTGGGCTGTACTTACTTGGATCCAGCACGTGTTTAATGAGGATGCCCTCGATGGCACCACGGCTGACAGGCACCTCACCACCTGCCACAGCTACTGCTCTCTGCACTGAGGCAGCCACTGCCTGGAGGGCTGCAGGCAGAGGACCGGCTTAGTGGGGTGGGCAGACCCCTGCCACAGCTGTGGGCAAACATAAGCAGAAGCTGCCCTGGGGGTTTTGGCACTCACCGCTGGCACGAGAGGTGCGGGGGGTATCTGTGCCCTCCGGCTTCTTCACAGTCTTTGCCTTCACCAGGGGCCCTGCAGCATTGTGAGGATGGGCGTCAGGGCGCACAGCATCCCACAACACCTCGGGGGCAGCACCCTGCCCTGTCGCCGTCCTGCTCTGGGTCTCCATACCAGGACTGGCGCTATGCCGTGGAGCCAGCTGTGCCGCCCGGGCCCTGTCCCGCTCCTCAGGGGCTTTCCTCTTGCCTTGGGGTCTGTGTGGGGTCGGTGCTGTGGGGCTCGGGGAGAGACGCCTTCCACGGCGCTGTCGCCCCAGCTCAACCTCTGCAAGAAGAATAGGGACTAGGACAGGCACCAGCATCCTGGGTGTCACCCCCGCCCACTGTCAGCCCCAGGGGGTGCCTGGCCCACCTGACCCCCTACTACCTCTGGGGAAGGCGCCGCGGAGAGGCCGGAGCCGGCAGTACCGCTCCAGATTGTAGTCCTTGAAGAGGACGGCCCAGAAGTCGCGGAGGGCGGCAGCGTCGCGGCCCAGCAGCCAGGTGAGCAGCGCGTGGAAGGCGCGGTGGGAGCCCTCCCGCTCCGTCCGGCTCAGCGTCTCCTGCCGGGCACACACGGGCAGCGGCTGCCCTCCGGCCCTCCGGCCCCGGCCCCCACAGCACCACCGTCCTGTCCCGCTCCGCACCCTCACCTTGAAGATGTGGTCAGGGACGACATCGTGGTCAGCCAGGCCGTGCAGCAGCGGGAAGACGTCGTCCACTGCCATGGCGATCTCGGTGCGGTGCAGCTTCAGCAGGCGCCGCAGGTCCCCGTCGGTGCCCGGCCCCGCCATGCCCGGGGACGCTGCCGGAGCCCGCAGCCGCCCGTACACTCCCCTTTAATATACCTTGGCCGCGGCACCAGAAGCCTCGTTGTACTCCCGCAGGCCGACTCATTTCTGTACGAAGCCGTAACCTGAACCCTTGTCCCCACGCCCCAGCCCCGGGCTTGAGGTCAGGCACCTCCCCAGCGCCGGGCGGCAGCAGCCAGCGTGGGGTCGGCTGTGCCGCTGGTGAAGGATACCCCACCCGTGGGGACCACCCCGGGGTGGCCAGGGAGAGGGGGTCAGTGGGGTCCTGGCGAGGGCCTCCCACCTCTCATATCTGTGGTCACCCAGGCGTCTCCCAAAATTTCTGGACTTTCCGCAGGACCTGCTTCTCTCATCCAGAAACTTGGCTGCAGGAGCATGTGGGAAGTAAGAGCCTAACAGCTGGGGCTGTGATGGAAACAAAAGAGAGTCGGGGTGTGGGTGCCTTAGAGTGGGTCCTCCCCCCACACTCCCCACTTCCCTTCCCAGCATCTCTCATGGACAATGTGTGTGGCATGTCTCAAGATAGAAACACAGGGAGGAACTGTCTGGGTACTCACATAATGAATGCATTCCAGAGACAGAGGAGACAAGATGTGAGTGATTTTGGTGCACATTGGCCTGCAAAACGATGTGAAATGCTGCTGGAGACTGGGCCAATTAAACAAACTCGTCTTCTGAGGTTGTGGGCAGCTTCTGTGGGGCAGTAGGAAGCACTGACACACAAAGAAACTCCACAAAAGGTGTGGGGGGATACAATTGAGGATGCTGAACAGGCAAACGTCTTGCCAGAGCCATGGCAGTGTCACAAGTATGCCCAGGGAATACCTGGGCAGATGCAGCCCACAGCTCTGTCAATACCCACTTCCCAAAACTGAGCATATGGAGCTGAAAAAAGCTTGGAGCCAGGGGGAAGCTCACTTCTTGAAAGCATCTGGCATAGAAAGTCTGGGGGCCCAGCTGCTCTGTACCAGGTAGCTGGGAAAGAGAAAGCTCAACAGATCCTACCCCAACTCCCAGACATTTGGATTTCCCCAGGATCAATTCCTAGCCTCCCTCCCTCTGGAGGTGTGCCCGGCAGGCTCTGCCAGGGGTGCTGTGGCCATGCACAACTGTCCCGAGGCCACGGGGCAAACTCTGACCTGAGCAAGACCAGAGTGCAGTATAAGAGGGGATGTTGCTGGGCAGCAAAAGGGGATATAGGGAGGAACTTTTATGTTATGTCTTAAAAGACTAGAGCAATATCTGCTAGCTCCAAAGCTGTGTCAAGAGGAAGCATATACTGTCAAGAAACTCGGGAAGAATAACAAGACAACACCCTTGGTGAGATCAGGAAATACCCTTGCACGCATTAATAAATCTGGCTAATAAATTAACGTGGCTGTCCATGGAAAGGCTCACCCTGTAGCTCCTTTCAGCATGCAGGGGGATTTTTCCTGTGGAGGCAGTGAGAGCCATAGGATGGGTGTCCAGCAGGTGTCATGCTGGGTTCCTGTGCCCCACACATGTGCCCAGCTCTGCCAGGGTGGGGACAGCTTCACCACCACCTCTGCCATGCATCCCTCCCAGGGGAAAAAGTATCAATGTCAGGTGACACATGAGGTTCATCTCCCCTCCTGGAGCTCTGCCCAAGCCTGGCCACAGGCGCTGACCACAAGCACAGTTGTGACACAGCCTCACAAGTCTGCTCCAGTATCCCACCAGCAGTGCTACCATTTGTCACTGTCACCCTGTGTTAAGCTGTCTGGCACAGCTGGGCTAGGACAAGGCTCTGGAACTTCCCTCTGCCCACCCAGCTCCCTCGTGGGGAGGCACTGCCCAACACTCCATAAACCACATGCCCACAGTTCTAGGCTTGGACTTGTTTTAAATTCCAACTCAGTGACTCCTTCTGTGCTGAGTCACAGACATTGTTTTCCACATCCAGCCCACTCAGCAGTGCCATGATTTGCATTTTGAGTTGGTTTTTTTGTGTTCCTTCCCTTTTCTGAGAGGGGCAGGAGGCAGAGCAGTGGCCATGTGAAGAGGCACATCCCTGCTGGGAAATCAGGCAGGTGTTTCTGTACAACCTCATTCATGGCTGGCCTGGGCAGCCCTAAGGAACTTGTGATGGCTGTAAAAAGGCAGCTTTTGCCTGGGGCTGGCATGTGCCCTGCCTGGCTGGCAGGGCCCCAGACTGGGGTGCAGGGCTTTCAGGATGCCCTCTCCTTTCTACTGCTCTCCCTGCAGAAACCAGAACTCAAGGGGTGAAGGCTGACAATGTTCCTTCCCAAATACCCAGTCAAGTCAGTGACTCAGCATCCAGCAAAAGTATTTGTAGCCCCTGGAATGCACCTCAATTCCCTCCTGCAAAAGGCATTGATGCAAACAAAAGGCATTGATGCAAACACGCCCCTTCCAGCATTTCCTCCTTTCCAATTTCCCTTCCTTGCTGGAATCCTGTGGTGCAAACCATCGCTGTGTCTCTCTTGGACACAACTGCCCCCACTCCTCTCAAACAACATCCCTGAACCACAGTCAGGAGACAACAGGCAGCAGAGGAACACTCATACATGGGATCACACTAGGAGGGCAGGGAGTCCCCACCTTTGTCTCTGATGCCAATCCCACCATGCCCGAGGCACACTGAAAGTCCCCATGAAACACTGCCACCATTTGCAGAGATTTTATTCCTGTCCCCTTACCTTCAGCTGCTCCAGCATTTTGAAAAAAAAGGGCTCCATGTGGGCCCCTGTGCCAGATTTCCATTTCTTGCAGCTTCCCTACTCAGTCTGGATGGGAGCAGCTCCACCTGCACGCATCCCAGCTGCTCCTGCAATGGCCTGGGAAGGAGAGCTGAAGCAGAGATTTACTTTAGCTTCAGTTTCCTCTTTCCTCCCCCTCTAGAAAGAAGAAACAAAAGCCCAGAGGTATGTTATATTAATTTATTTGGGACACACCAAAAAGGAAAGTCAACAACTGTTAACGTACAAAAGTACAGAATCCTGGGACAAGATTTACTGTCCTGATTAAAAAGGCACCATGGTCCCAAAGAAGAGTAATCAGAATACCAGAATACATGATTTAGAAATTTTCCCCCTGTTGCAGCAGAAACAGAGCCAGGCTTTGGCTCTATCCACAGTCAAACCCAGTTAGAAAAACCCAAATATGATTTCAATGTGATAAACTCTGCTCAGCCTGTACAGGATGTCGTGAAAAGAATCACAGCCTAGAAGTTGGTCGGATTTATTTTCATCTTTTTTTGAAACAGTGAAGGTGACTAATCACTAAGTAGGTAACAAGCAAGACAGCAGATTGCTGACATCTGCGGCTTGACTTTCTGTCAGACACGTCAGTTCAACTGAGACCAGCAGGCTGAGTGTGGGGCTTCTCAATGAAATGTAATTCCCTGTGGTAGACAGGAAGTCAAATTTGACAACCTTGAATTCCCTGAATCCCTGAAAAATCATAAAGCACTATACAGCTGTGTTCCGTATCCGAGCCAATCCTGACGGATTTGCTTTACACACAAGCATTTATATTGTCAGCTATATCTGTAATAAAAAGGGGGCTTACAGCAGTTATTAAAAATCTTCTACTTTGGCGAGGTCCGAGCTTGGCTATATTCCCTGCTGAAACAGAGCTGCTGGTGTAGAGACCCAGTGAGAGGCTCAATCCAGCACCTCTGGGCTGGAAGGCAAATAGTTTAAACGTGACATAATTTGCATGGGGAGGTCAGTGAAGCATGTCAGAGGAGATGGAGGGAGGCTGCAAAGCCTCAGGCAGCGGAGGCTCAAGGGTGCTGCTACCAAACCTGTAAAACTATGAGTGGTGCAGAGCACGCAGCGGGCACTAAATACTTTGGAGCAACTTACCATGAAGAGCTTGTCAGAGACACAGAGCAAGGACCCCAGCACTAAGGAGCAGGGTCCCTGAGAAGGGACATGCAGCTCACAGCCAGACAGATACATGCCAGGTGACCAAGGCTGGAGCCTGCCTGGGCAGTCCTGCCAGGGCCATCATATCCCAGGGGACCAGCAGCTGCTCTGCATTTCATTCCTCCTTTGGCATAGGACTTCAAAGCAGTCCGAGGACTGATTAATCAAAAGTAAATGAACTGTCAAAATTATTCGTACATGCATTTATTGTTAAAGGGAGCAAAAGCCAAAGAATGAAAGAGCACAAGTTAACGTCAGTAAATGATGTGCAGGACGGAGAGGAAATGGGGAAAAGCTGAGATACTGGAGTGGGGAAACCAACATTCACACTGGAAGGTAAATTTTAAAACCAGGCAAGTTTGAGCTCTTTCTACCACAGATCTTTTGTGGACAAATAGAGACTTGGGGGTTTTCCATTTTTAGTGTGGTCTGGTAAGGTTTGGGCATCTCACCAGAGAGATCTCCAGCACTAGGTTTCACTGGAAGTTCAAGTCTCTCACCAGTAAAGCAACTCTTAACTAAAAAAGTCACAGATACGTCACTGCTCAGGATGTACATGGGCAAGAGGGTCACGCTTTGTTCCAACAACCTCTGGGTGGAAAACTACCATCTCCCCCCGCTCGTCTACACCACCTCAGGGGTGGAAGAGCAAGCCCAGATCTGGGTGCCTGCTGCTGTAAACACCACAGCTACACCTGGGAAGGCTTTTTCTTCCCTATGTCCTAAAAAGGCAGTACAACAGTTTATAAAATTACTCTCATCTTAAAACTAAATAATGCAATTTGCATTTTCTCCTATGTTAACCCCCTCCCCCCAAAGATAAAACATTACCACTTCATTTAGGATTCACACCCCAGATCCTAGATTAGGGACTTCATGATAAAACTCATCCAGTTACGGGAAGGTTTATCCTGATCAAGCAAACGTTGGTAAAATAGAAGCTAGAATAAAACATTCAAAATCACCAATGCTTTAACAGCCAAAGCACTCCACTGTCTCCTGCTCTCTGCCCGCTCCTCAAGCAGGAGAGCAGTCCCTTTCCAAGAGCACAGCGTGCCTCTCCGGGGCTGGTGACACATGCTGCAAACCCACTTCCTTCCTGGCAGAAACGCCAGCTCCTGCAGGAAGAGGCCAAGCACCTTTCACCCCACTGCAGCCAGGGCTCTTCAGCACACGGATTTTCTGTTAGCAACAAGTCCAAGTTATCACCCTGCAGTAAATCCAAGTCCTGATTCTCACTGTCAGGCCACCACTGGCTCAGAAATATTGAGAGACTTCCAAACCCCACGGATGCAGACAGGACCTTGGAAGAAGAGGCTTATGTGCTACATAACCTTGGATCATCCGCTGCATTTGAGCCTTGGCATTGCTGGCTGCTGACAGCTCATCCTTCCAAATCCATGTGGTTTAGTCCTTGCTGCCATTGTCATCATCCCAGCCCTCTTCCCTGGAGGCAGCATGTTCCTGTGCTCTGGCTTGAGGATCTAAAACAATCACTTCCAATGGATGGTGGGATTTCAAACTTGCCTAACGTGTGCATTGCCACCTTGTACTCCAGCAGCTCTGCCCGCTCTCTGCGGCGGGCGCTAGCAGTTTTTCACCTTTTCCACAGTCTCGTAGAAGCCAGGCCTGACCCTGCGGATGCTCATCCGTATGTGCTCGCCCTCCAGGGGCAGGTCAGTGCCAGTGGCAGCTGCGGTGCAGCGGCGCTTCCGCCGGCCCCGCAGCGAGAAGGCCGGGGCACCACCGTTCTCCTCCTCCGTCGGGTACAGCTCGTCCACACTTGTGCCCTCATCTGACTGCTCCTCGCCCTTGTACTTCATCTCCTTCGCCTTGCTGCTCTCCTTCTCTTCCCTGGCAAGCTTCCTGAAGTGCTCCAGACACTGTATTTTCTGCCTTCTCTCCATCATCTTCAGCTCCTGCTTCTCAGTGAAATCTTCATAGTACATTTTTCTCTCGTTCCTCTGATCTTCCAGAAACTTCCACTCGATGCTGGTCATTTTTATCCCACTGTACTCCTCCAGTTTATCCCTCATCTGTGTGTCTGTACAAAACACGTCAAAGAGCTTCTCTGAACTCTCATTGAATCTGTCAGCTCGCTCGGAAAAAGCCTGGTTCTGTCTCTGCTTCCTGGTCTGGTACAATCGAGTGAACTCCTCATACATTTTAAGGATGAGTTTCTTTATGTTCTGCGTGGCGATGGTGTGCAGGTTGCAGACCAGCCAGTGTTCCTGCAGGTGTTCTGCGAGCAGCTGGGCCGCATCCTCCTTGGAGCGCTGGGCCTGGCCGGCCCTCTTGGGCTGCAGCAGGTACAGCATGTTCTGCACCACATCCTTCTTGGTGGGCAGCACCCCCTGCGCGAAGCCCGAAGACTCCACGTATTCCACAGTCCCCAGGGTCTTCCGTGCCCTCACCTCAGTGTCCAGTGATTCCATCACTGCTCGGTAGTTCTGTGGTTACAACATAACCTGAAAGACAGGAGGAAAACAGAGGAGTGTGTCAAACGAGGAAGTTTTTTCCACGCAGCAGAAACAAGCCGATGTAAGCCGTGCCGAGGCCAATGGGACGCGGGGCTTTGCGGCGCTCCGCCGCTGTTGGACGGCTGCGTTAGCCCAGCCCATCCCAGCCCCTGCTCCGCGAGCCTATCGCTCCTCGGAGCGGCTCCCAGAGCCTAATACGGCGCGTCTGCGTGCGGGACTTCGGCTTTAATTAAGTTTTGCATTTCGCCTTATCAATTACAGCGAGGCACGCACGCCGGGGCCGCAGCGCGGGCGCAGCGCCGGCCCGGCCGTGCCCGGCCCGCGGCTCCGCCCGCCTGATCCCGAGACAGCGCCCGAACCGCCCGCTTCCCCCCCCGGCCCGGAGCGCGGCCTGAGGCACGGCCCGCACGGCCGCGGCCCGCCCGGGGCACGGAGCCACGAGGCGCGGCCGCCTTGGGCGCATCCCCGGGCAGCTCCCGCCGCCTCGGCCCCGCACCGGCCGCGGCACGCGGGGCCGCCTCCGCCGTGCGGCGCTGAGTCACGGCGCGGCGGGCCGCGGGCGCCGCCCTCCCGAGCCCCGCGCAGAGGTCGTCGCTCTTCGCCCCAGCGCCCCTCACCCGGCACTCACCGCCATCGCCCGGAGCGCAGCGCGGAGCCTGCGCGGAACACGGCACGGGAACTGCTCCGACGGTGCCGCCGCCATCTTGACGGGGGGAAGCGCCGCCGCTCCCTAGCCTTGCGTCTGTCCCGGAAGTACCGCCCACCCCCGCGCGCCGGAAGCGCACCGCCTCGCGATACGCGCCCATTCCGCCTCTGGCCGCGCGTGAGCAGCGCGTGAGTGACACCCGCCGCGACGGGGGGGGCGGAAAGGGGGATGGGGGCTCGCGCGCCGCCCGCCGGGGACCAACGGGAGCCCTGTGCGCTCGCGGGGCCCTGGCCAATGGGGATGGCGGCAGCGGATTGGGCGGCGCGGCCGGGAGAGCGGGGTGACGGGGGCCTTTACTGCAGGGCAGCTGATTGGTCAGTGCCGTCAGTGGTGCAGCGGCCAGTGAGCTGATTAGTGAGTGCCATGGCTGTGGGGCAGACAGCAGAGAGCTGATTGGTGGGGCCATGGCTGTGGGGCAGGCAGAAGAGAGCTGATTGGTGGGGCCATGGTTGTGGGCAGGCAGCAGAGAGCTGATTGGTGGGGCCATGACTATGGGGCAGGCGGGAGGATGATGGGTGCTTGTGGTGCCCCACACAGGGCAGGTGCCTGGTCCCCAATGGGCAGCCATGTGTCTGTAACCCACGATGCCAGGTTGAGACGTCCCAGCGAGACGGTGACAGTGACGGTGACAGCAGTGATGGGCGCAGGGACAGAGCCGGCGGAGGCGCAATGTGACTCATTGGAGGGGTGAGACCCTGCCCTGCCCCATGCTCCCCTCTGTGCCCCCCAGCACCCCTTATCTATCCCTGCCCTTACAGGAGGGTCTACCTGGACTACAACGCCACCACCCCGTTGGCCCCTGAGGTGGCCCAGGCTGTGTGGGATGCCATGTGCCAGGCCTGGGGCAACCCCAGCAGCTCCCACCCCGCAGGTAGGGACCAGGATGGGCCATGTTGCCTCCTCGGGCTGGGCCCTGTGGTGACAGGAGCCCGCGGGAGCTGCTAGATTTGGTCCTGCAGGCAGGAAGGCGAAAGAGTTCATCAGCAGTGCACGGGAGAGCCTGGCAAGGATGGTAGGAGGCTGCCCTGAGGACATTATCTTCACCTCGGGGGGCACGGAGGTGGGTGCAAGGGAAACCTCCTACCTGAGAATCCCTGCCTGCCACCCTCTCTCCAGCAAGCAGCAATGAGGAGTGTAGGGATGAAGGGCATTGTGCTCCTTCTGAGCCTCCATTTTCCCTCTCCTTCCTTCCTTTAGGCGAACAACATGGTGATCCACACTGCCTGCAGGCACTTCCATGAGAGCCAGTGTGGGACGAGGGACAAGGGCACACCACACATTGTGACATCGAGTGTAGAGCATGACTCCATCCGCCTGCCACTGGAGCAGCTGGGGAGGGAGGGCCTGGCAGGTGAGTGGTGCAGGCACAGATGGGGTTTGAATGGGGGACTTGTCTCTGCTGGTGTTTTCAGAGGTGGGCAAGATCCTGCATGCTCTGTGATGTTCCACTTTTTCCCCTTGGAGAAGGGCACCATTTTCCCCCATGGTTGCCTGTGTTGCCTGGATGTGTCTGCTGTCTGCCTGTGCTCCCACCACCCACACACTCCTACCCTGCCCAGTGGGGCACAGGCAGCCCTGAGCGCTCACAGCCTACCCAGCCAGCCTCAGGGCTTGTCTCCTGGCCTGCAGAAGCCACCTTTGTGCCTGTATCCCCACGGAGCGGGCAGGCAGAGGTGGACGATGTCCTGGCTGCCATCCGGCCAAACACCTGCCTGGTCTCCCTCATGTTGGCCAATAACGAGACTGGGGTCATCATGGTGAGTGTGGGCAGTGAGGGGGACGGGGCAGAGATACCCTCGCAAAGAGGCGCTGGCAGAGGGGAGCGGAAGGTCCCTGGGATGCAGCCCCTCATCCCTGCCACCAGCCCGTCGCAGAGCTGAGCCAGCGCGTCTGTACCCTCAACCAGCGCAGAGCAGCGGAGGGTCTGCCCAGGATCCTGGTGCACACAGATGCAGCACAGATGATTGGCAAGGGGCGTGTGGACGTGCAGGAGCTGGGTGTGGACTACCTGACCATCGTGGGACACAAGGTGTGGCCCTGCTCGTGTGGCCCAGCTGCTGATCACCCTGTGTGACTTCTCTGCTGGGGTGCCAGGGGGACTTCGGGTGCCTCATGCAGCTTGGTACCTCACAGTGGCCAAAGTTCTCCTGTTGGGTGGTGCTCTGCAGACAGACTTTGCTCCTGTGAAACTTTTCTGGGCTGGGGGGCAGGAGACTGAGGAGATGGGGAGCAGCTCTGCAGTGCCTTGTGCCTTTGTGATGGGCAAGGGCCAGCACTGGTGGGCACTCAAATTTGGGCAGGAGGGCAGGAAGCACTGTCAGTACTGTCAATGCTGTCAGTGTCCCTAGGGTCACCGTGGCTGTCCCCACAGTTCCACGGCCCGCGGATCGGAGCACTGTACACTCGCAGCCCTGGCACTGCCACCCCACTCCATCCCATGCTCTTTGGAGGGGGACAGGAGAGGAGCTTCCGGCCAGGGTAAGGGGGCAGGTGGTTACCTGGAGAGCTGGGCCTCTGGCTGGTGGCCAAGCCACATGGGCTGGCCTAGTCTGAGCTGAGCTGGCAGCCATGTCACCTGCCAGCCCTGGGGCGAGCAGCCCAGCACAGCAGGGAAATGGATCCGTGCATAGAAACTCCCTGGAGTTCAGGCTGTGCCAAGGGTGTAACCTCAGGATAGAACTGCCTCCTTCCCAACCACCTCAGAGAGGTGTCCAGGAGCCTCTGCCAGCCATGAGGGGTCCCATGAGGGAATGTCTGTGTCTCAAGGTTGGGTTTCTGGTCTGGAGAAATAACTCACTGGTCTCTGTTTTCCTTCCAGCACTGAGAACACCCCGATGATTGCCGGCCTCAGCCAGGTCAGTTGGGATGGTCAGGGGTGAATGGTGCAGACCCAGCACAGAGACAGCCACTTGTGCTCCCTGGTCATCAGAAGGGACAAACTCGGGATGTGGGAGGGAGGGTGAACTGGGAAAGGTGGTGGAGCTTTCTGGTGCCAGTTGAAGGAGGTGCTTTGGGGCTCTTGCTGTGGGTTTGCATCCCTGCCAGTCACCCAGCTGACATGGCACAGGGCACTGAGAGGAGACACAGGGGACCTGGCACTGCAGAGGCTGTTCCAGGCTGGGCTCACATGCCAGGGACCATGCACAGAGGGAGGTGTCCAAGGCTCACTGGTGGAGCCTGTCTGTGTGTTTTCAGGCTGCAGAGTTAGTGAGCAAGAACTGGGAGGCCTATGAGGCTCATATGCGGGATATCCGGGATTACCTCGAGGCCACGCTGGAGGTGAGCACGTCTGGTCCCTTCCTGCAGTCTCAGGCTGCAGGGTGTGGGGCCTGGAGCAGGGTGGGTAGATCCCTCTGGCCCTGCCCATCCCCTCATAAGGACAGAGCCGCTTGGAAACCTAGAGACGTTCACAGTGCTCTGATTTCTCCAGGCCTCCTTTGGAAAGCAGAGGATTCACTTCAACAGTCACTTTAAGGGCTCCAAGCAACTCTGCAACACCTCTAACTTCTCCATCCTGGGCCCAGGCCTTCAAGGTAGCTCTTACCCTACTGCTGTCCTGTGATGGCTACACAGAGCCAAGCACCTGCCGCTCACAACACCTGTGGCTGAGACTGGCAGGTGCTTGGCATAGCTCAGGCTGGGAGGTGAGGCAGGAGTAGCCCCTGGAGAGAGCCTTGGCACTGGGAGAGCTGTTCTTGTGTTGCCTGTGCTGCAGGACGAAGGGTGCTGGCTCATTGCAAGGTGCTCCTCGCCAGCGTCGGGGCTGCCTGCCACTCTGAGAAGGGGGATCGGTGAGCAGACAGCTTTTCCAGCCTCTGGGTGTCTTCCCAGAGGACAGTGGGTTGGGAGGGATGGAAACAGGATAGGGAAAGGGACAGTGGGTGGCTTGGGCAGCATCACCTGGAACAAAGAGGGTACAGAGCTTTCCAGAAGGGCTGGAGGGCTGTGAAGGGGATTATTGCAGGAGACACAGCTGGAACACTTGATTACTGCTTGGAAGGAGTTTGTCCCTCCCAGCTTTGGTGATCCAGCTGGGTTTGGCAGTACTTTTGAACTGGCATTACCAGAAGAGAGCCTGTGTCTGTATGTGCCTGGCTCACCTGCTCCAGCCCAGCTTGGGTCTCCAGGTGGCTCCTTTAGGTGATACAGTGGGTGCCTTTGGCCTGGTCTAGAGGAATGCCCTGTGGATGTGGCAGAACTGCCAACCCACAGGGACACGGAACAGGTTCTTAGAAGAGCCAGATCCCCTATGGTGCAACAAGCCCAGTGGGGTTGGGTACCCCTGGAAAGCAAACAGGGTTGTGCAGGGGACAGGTGCCCTGGGAGTGTATCTGCAGATGTGGTTCCTCCTGTGGCTCATTGAGGCTCCCTGTTGATGTGTGGGGCTTCCTTGGCCTTCAAGTCCAACCTCCTCCTCCTGGCTGTGTTCCAGGCCCTCCCCAGTGCTGCTGAGCTGCGGGATTCCCCCAGAGGTGGCACAGAACGCGCTGCGGCTGAGTGTGGGGCGTGGCACCACACGGGCAGATGTGGACAGGGCTGTGCAGGACCTCATGCAGGCTGTGGAGCAGCTGGAGCAGGACCAGGCCTCATAGACTCCTGAATTGCTCCCTGGACACCACTCAGGTCTTGGGGTGAGCCCCTGGATGTGAGCTGTCTGTGCCAGCCTGGGCTCAGGGGTGGCAGGGGGAGGTTCTGAGGAGGGGGCTTGGCTGCTTTGGGGCTGGGGTGGCTTCACGGCTTGCCCAGGACTCAGCCCCACTGCACAGTGGAGGCTTTTGGACAGCTCCTGCTGTCCAGTGTCCCTGGCTTGCCAGAGGTACCCAGCTGGGTGCCTGCACATGCATGTGTTGGCACAGCTGAGCCTCAGAGCTTGAGTCCCTGTAGAGAGACAGGCATGGAAGCCATGGAAGGAGGAGCCTCATGACCTGGTTGCTTTCCATGAAGGAACCTTTCCTGCTGCCTGAGCAGCCAGAGGAAGAAAGATCATCTGCCCCAGAGTGAAATGAGTTGATAGGACCACAGTAGAATTCTGGGCTGGGAACTACTCTGCCTAAGATGTCGAAGGGATTACTGGCTGGGCAGAGCTTTCCCAGCACTGCTTTGCTTTACCTGCTCCCCTTTTCTTCTGTCCTTCCTACAGGGGGCAGAGCTCCTGTTGCCAGCTCCACCTGCTTCTCAATGAAACAGTTGTCGGGCAGCTGTGACTGTTCCAGCATCTGAGGGAACCCTGCGTGGCCCAGGGGGTCTTTGGCATCACCAACACTGGAGGACACAATTGTCACACGGATCAGGAGCGTTTCCAGCTGGGCTGGCTGATGTCAGGGAACTTGATCTCCCTGGGTATTCATAGGAATAAAAGTAATTGCTGCTTCTTTTCACAAGTAAAATGTATTTTCTATGGGGGAAGCTGGACTGGTTGGAGCCATCTGAGTGATGTCTTTTCCCTCAGAAAATGCTCATGTCACAGAATAGAGGCACGGGCAGCTGGAGTGCGAGGTGCCTGCAGGGCCTGATTGGCACAGAGCCCATGGACATAGATGCTGGCTTTTCTCTTTAAAGCCACACATTAGAATGGCCAGGAATACTATTTGGACTCATAAAACCCTGGGGCACTTGGCGAATCTGATGTCTTAGTGGAGTTTTAGGACCCAAGCACCCTGACTGACAGTCACTGATCTTGCCAGGTTGGTCAGTATTACCGTGCTGCTCACACCTCCATCTCAAATGCATTCTTTTATTTCTCCATTTTTTTCCCCTCCCTTGGATAATAGTCAAAATCTCCTTTAGAAAAAATGGTTCCATAGAAGGGATTTTGGTTTGTTACAGGGCTAGGTCTTTAATCTGTCATGAACCGTACTGTTCCTGGGGACCTGTCACAGCTGGAGATTCAGCTTTTGGGGCTCACTTTCCCCACAGGACACCTGGGCTCCCTGTGTTGTTTCAGCCAGAAATTTAGCCACAAAGCACAAAAAGCTTTACTGACTTCTTTATGTGCACAGGAAATGCAAGTTTTAGCCACAGAAATTCTGCATTGCTCCATTTAGAATATGACAGCCAAAGCTGAAGCATTATACAGGAAATGACAATTTGGGTTGGCTGTTTTAATGGTTTTGCTGCTCGTCTTCTTACTGCCATAGCACACACGAATGAGAGTCACTTTTGAGTCCCTCTGTACTGCTTTATCCAGAGAAGGTCAAGAAGAGCTTGGCTCGCATTTCAGCGAGGCAGCCTGTGCTGGCTGTGCACCCTGTGTGCTACTCTTCTGGGTATGACAAAATGGTTGTGTGCAGCAGAACAAATCCACCTGGCACAGGAGCCTGGAAATGCCAACATTGCTACATCAGCTGAGAAGGAAAATGGTAGAGAGAGGGCCTGACCACTACGCTCAGACACAGGAGTTGAAAGGAGTCACTTCCACATGGTCACAGCCTGAATCAGACATTGAAAACCGACATTCATTTAATGGACAAATCCACAATCTCCTGATAATCTTGCCTTCGTAATTCCTTCCAGGAAAGCTTATAATATGCCAGGAAAAAAACACTCACCAAAATAAGCACTGCCCCAACCAGATCACAAGTGCCTGGGAAGCTGCGCAGCACAAGGAGCTGCAGGACCATGGCAATGACGATCTCCAGGTGCTGCACAGTGCTCACCAGAGTGGGGTGGAACTTGCCCAGGGCATAGTAGACCCCCAGGAAGGCTGCAGTGGAGCACAGGCAGATGGCAAGGAGATAGCTCCAGGTTTCCCTGTCCAGTGGGACAATTGGCTCTTGGAGCAGGAACATGGTGGATGCTCCCCACACTGTTCCCGTCCAGCTGAAAGTGAACAGCGCTGTCCACATGCTGATGGTGTCTTTGATGGACCTGTAGACTATCATGGAGAGGGCAGTGGTCAGACCAGCCATGACAGTCATGGTATAGCCAAAAGCTTCCTTCCAGGTGCTCGGCAAAGAGTTCTCCTCCTTAACAATGTTGGGGATCATGACCAGACAAACGCCAAACACACTGGCAATGACAGTCACTATGTCTATATAAGCCATTCCTTCATCTATGAGTAAAAAAGCCAGAATGGCACTGAACACCGTGGTGGTGGCCCTCCACATGATGGTCCCATTGCTGGGGGACACTATGGAGAAGGAGGTGTAGGCACAGGTGATGGAGATGACATTGCAGACCCCATAGAGGAACAGCCGGAGCCTGTAGCCTTTGGGGCCGAAGGGAGGCTCGTGGTAGTAGCACACAGCAGTGAGGGACAGCACTTGCAGGACTGAGCGGATGAAAATCAGCTCCAGAGATGGCACTTTGGAACGGTCAGAAATTAATCTTGTGATCAGAGCCACACATCCGTGAGCCACAGCAGACCCAAAAAGGACTGCCCATGTTTTCCTGGACTGCAATACGTTTCCTTCAGGAAAGTGCTGGGATTGTCCAGTCTCATCAGGTTTTGGCAGTTGTGCTGGCTTGGTGTCTATTGTACCAAAAAAAGTCTTTCCTCTCTTTTTCCCATCATTCAGTAGTCTTCTCTTAGGATTATCCTCCATAAATACTCCAGTATCTTCATTAACATCCTCACATCCCTCTTCTCCTGGCTGGGGATAATGAGAGGTGTATTTCACTGTTACTGTGTTGGGATGAATTTTCACTCGCTTTTTGACTGGGTATTTTTGGGAAGACATATCCATTTCCTTAGAGAAATGTGCTGGTCTTAAGAAAAAATATGGAGATACACTGTTATTTAATGAACAGTGAGAGATTCATTAGGATGTAAGTGCTTTTAGTGTTTACAAGCTATTTTTATCAACCAAATTCAAGTACTAGTACCCTGTTCTTGGTTTTGCTTTAATTGTCCACTGGGTTACTGTTAAATACCTTTGATTGCTTTGAGGGCCATTTGGATCTCCTTAAAAGTCAACCATGGCACTTCACTTTAGTCACTCATTTTTGAAAATAACATATTTTGTCATTATGTATGGTATACATAATGAATTCTAGTATATTCTAATAAGTTCTCTTGCTAAGCTTTTTACCCTGTAATTATTGTTAATGGCTTGTCAGTGTGTACAAGATTACAGGAAAAATTTGGCTGGAGGAGATGACAGAGTAACACAGGGAAATAGGGAGCACTCCCGGGCAAGTCAGCAGTTTGCATATGGATAACAACACATCTTTGAACACAACTGTGACAGTGTTAAACCCTTCTGTCTCCTCGTAAAGAGCCCTTTTCCACTACACAAACAGTGCCTGTGATTTGTGCGGGATGGGGCAGGGATATGTCATTGAAATGACTGTTTTCACACCATCTGTGCAGAGGCAGCAGGAGCAATGAAACCTTCCCTGCCTTCTCTTCACTCGAGCAAATAAAACCTGTGCAGACCTTACCTGTGACAGAGACATTTGATCCCAAGGCAGAGAAGGAAAACACCTTTTCATCATCTGTATCTTCGATGGGCTATCTAGACAGAAACAACAGCTGCTCTCAGGTACCGGCAGGGAAGGTTACAACCATCTCGGCACAGAAAGTAAAACCCAAGGGAGGCTCAAATCCCAAACCACTTTAGATGGAGAGAAAGCAATCAGTGGCGTCTTGTCAAAACCACTCCTCAGCCATCTCCCAGAATTACTGAGGGAACTGATCCAAAGAACAAGTGGTGGCTTGTGAGCATAAGGTTCCTACAGCTCGACAAGCCAATCCACCCTCCCATGCCTGCTGTGCTGCCCCACGGGCTGCAGAAGAGAGGGAGCCCGGGAGGAGCCATCCTCCCCTCCCGGAGTTCACCCCCTGGAGCCGAGCTCCGCCAGCAGCAGCAGCTTGGTCTCTGCGGTGGCACCTCAGGATGGGTACAGACAGTCCTTGTCCCCAGGGAGGACCGCAGCGTTCCTGGGGGTCCTGGTGGTGTAAGACCACAGCTGCTGGACAATGTGCTGAACGGCAGCACCGCAGATTGTCAGGGAGAACACAGGTCTAAAGGCAATGGTAAAGTGCGGGCAATAGTTCCGCACAGAAACACTAAAAATACCGCCAAGGTTCGGCCTTGGCCTTGTGCCTGTGATCTGTGACAGCCAAGCACTGCTTTCGTCTCTGGCAAATTAATTTACATGAGAATGGCACAGTCTGCATTTTTCCTCAAGGGCTGAGTGTTCATTAACCCCCTGCTACAGCCCAAATGAGCTGTAGCCGACTCCCTGCTCCTCGTAGAGATGAATGAGAGCGGAGGCACGGGCGGGCACCAGTCCCAGATCTGGAGGAAGCAGCAGCACAGCACCAGTTTGAACCTGCACAAGTCGCAGGGTCTGAGGAACCTCTTGAGTGCCCCCTGTCTCTCAGGAGGCCTTGCCCAGCACTGTTGTTCACGTTTTTCTGCTGCAGGGCCAGAGCACACCCAGGACTCCCTGCATGGTGAGGAGTATTCCAGGGCGTCCATGGGCAACTTACTGGCAGGGAGCTTGAGAACGAGCAGATGAACGCCAGGCAGAGTAAACAGAGCTGGATATCAGCTGTGCTAGGGGGCACTTCAAACAACACATCAACATTTACCAACACCTGCCAGAAATCTGCCCCAGGCTTACCTGCTGCCTTCACTTTTTCTTCAGTTAAATTGTTAATTTCCGAATCTTTTAACATGCAAATGCAAACCGCACCGAGTGAGCCCAGGAAGGCAGTGATTTTCACCTGCACAGCTTTTCCTACCTAGCATTTTCATTGTGTTACAATCCACAGTTTTGCCTTGCAGCGTTAAAAAAATTAAGACTTCCTTGCTTTAAGGCATAACATACTGAATCGTAAATGAAATAAGTAGCAGGAAAAGAAGACAAAAGTGGACAACAGGAGTTATTATTAGATTGACAGTAAACCACTGGGTAAACTCATTCATTTCGCTAAGAAACAGCTGAGTAAACGCTGAAACTGTTCCTGAAAACAAAACCAAAATAGCTCATTTGTTACCATGAGCATACAACGGTAACTTTCTTGCTTCCTGACTTTAGATTACATTTTCTTTCAACAAATAGTTGCAAGTGCAACACAACAGTTGCAAATGTGGCACAGGACCTGTGCAATGTATTCAGTGATCTCTCTGGAGGAAAACAATGGATGGTGAGCGTGTGGCTCAAAATGGCTGTTCTGCACAGAGCTGCTCCCTCAGGACGGCTCAGCTGGGAACCAGAACAGTTGGGAGTCTGGAAAGTTGGAAGGGCAAACACATGTGAAAGGCAGGAGATGGGAGTAATAAAGAACAACAACAACAAAAACCACTTAATGCAAAATTTCATTTTCCCAACTAAATGCTGAGTGTATGACAAATGTGATGCCAACTGTCCCACAGTACATTTGTTTGTAGTCTTTGGTGACCTTGCTTTTCTTGAACAGTGAGATTTTCCATAGGCACTGAGATTAGGGCATATCCCAGATCCATTACGTGTGTCCCTGACACAAATTTAAAACAGACAGAAATCAGCGCAGCCTATAGAGACAACTTGCTACTTCTCTTTCTGCCCATGCCTTTTGTGGAGATGACATGAACTTTTTATTTTTTCTTCATATCTGAAAACTTAACATAGCTTATTTGCATTTTCTGTTAAAAACACAAGTTGATTTCAAATAAAGTTTAATGCAAGGCTGAAGATGAAGCACTGTGCAAAATTCTCAAGTTATATAACAAAACAAACATTCCCACTTCAGCCTGGGACCCCCATTTAAATTACCAGCTCATTGAAATCACTGACTGCAAAGTGTGAACCCTGTTTTCCCTTGCGGGAACAAATTATCACTGTAGATCAAATAAATGGCACAGATCTTTGATAGAATACAAACCATGATTTCTTTTAAAAGAAAAAAGCCCTGAATACTCTTCTCCTTCCTTCCCTCAACCACTTCAAGTGCTGGTTAGCCAGGCAGAAATAGGTGATTATCTGCCCCCTGACTGCTGGCAGTGGGAGCCTGAACTCTCCCTTCTGTGCCTGAAGCAATGAAGGCTTTGAGGTCTCCTGATTCTAACCACCAATCTTGAATAAACTCACCAAAAAATACTCTAATTTCTGCCAGATTGGTTAAAATCAGTCAGGCTCCTGAAGTGTTATGAAAATCTCACAGAGAGGGCAATTCCAGCCATGGATACGGAGTTGGGAATAAGTCAGCTACCTCAGCCTGTGCTCTGAAAAACAGGCCCTACAGGAATGCTCCTTTGCCTCTTGTGTGGAAAATCCCCCATTCCTGATCAGATCAGGCTGAAATTACCAGTGGGCTGTGAGCAGTCTCTATAGGGTAAACACAGACTGACAATTCTCCCTGAATATCACACAAAGGAAAGACCCATCCACCCCTGGAAATCCACTGAACTGACTGAACTCGTGCCACCTTCACTAAGCACATGTGAGCACTGACTTCTCAGCATAAGGTGTTTTCTTTTGATTCCTTATCAGGTGCAGAAAATCTCCAAAAGTCCCATTTCAGCACCATTAAACAACATGGAAATTCTTAGATGCTTCATACTTCAGGCAACTGCACATGCCAAGGGATCTACACTCATGTGGTGTACAAGTACCTTTATCTTTTTAGCCAGATTGACATAAATCAATTTGATTAAAAATACATTCCAAGAAACTCAAATCTTTATTAAAATTTAATGAATAACAAAAGGTATTTAAGAAAATGAAGGAGCACTTACATGAAAGGAGTTTTTTTTTTAAGCACAAGAGCAAACATTATACACAAACCAAGAAACCACTATCCCATGTCTTCAAATTAATTGAGTCATCACATCCAGCAGCACTGCCTGAGGAAGAGCCGGTACAAGCTTCACTGAATACAAATTCAAACCCTACACTGAAGTCCCACGAGCTGTCAGTACATTCCTGATAATATTTTGCTACCCAAAAAAACACCTCTATTTGTGCTAACTCACTGAAGCAACCTCATTTAATGGGATATACCTTTAATTCCCCTTGCTTTCTCTATTGTCTTGCTGAATACGGGTTCAATTTGTAGCCGTTTCCACGAAAAAACACTATTTTCTAATTTCTCCATTCATGCCTGTTGCCTGCTGCAGCTCCTACCTCTGCAGCAGCAACACTTGTATTAAGTGATTTTGGGAGAAGAGCCGCTTTGCCTGCAAACTTCCCATTCCAAAACCCCTTTCTGAACCAACCCTTTCAGCTAGCAATTCCAGGCACGGGGGAAAGAACAGAGAACACATCAACACTGAAATATAGTCCCCTACAGCACAGGAAACCAGGAAAACAGCTCAGTTATATGTAAGAAAGGTTTTAAGAGGTACGTTACAATGGGGTGAAGCACGAGACGGCACCTTCGGTCCACGACAGCAGATGACAGGTCGAGATTAGAGATACCTCACTCACTGCTTTGGATCCTCTCCCAACAAGCTGCAACCCCTGGCAGCCAGCGGTGCGTGCGGGGTGTGCAGGAGGGGACAGTCGCCTGCAAAGCAACCGAGCTCGGGAGCGCTGCGAGGAGGGCGGTACCAATCGCGATGGCAACTGTCGCCGATAAGAGGGCATTCGTCTCCACGGCAACCCCGGCAGCGGCTCCAGGAAAGCCCCTCCGGGCAGGAGCGGGCGAAGGGCGGTGGCTGCCCGGGCTCGGTCCTCGCCGTGCCGCGCCCTCCGCCACCGCCCCCGCCATGGCGGAGAGTGCCGGCCTCGCTCGGCCCGAGACACATCACTGCCACGGCCCTGGCGCCACGGGGCCCACCTACCGAGGCACCGCGGGCTGGGAAGGCGCTCCGGCCCCCGCTGGGCCTTCGCCCCTGCTCTGTCGCGACAGTCACAACCCCCTTTCCCTCGCCTGTGTCCCTGTCCCCGCCCGTTCAAGGGGTCCGGGGCTGTGCCTCGCCCCCGCTCTGTCGTGACAGACGCCCCCTCCGCCGGTGCTCCTGTCCCCGCCGGCTCTGTCGCGACAGTGGCCCCCCCCGCCCTCCCCCCGGGCGGTGTTGGTGGGCACGCGGCGCACGCGCGGCCGTTTCCGCGCGAAAGACGTTTTCCCGCGTGCCGCGCGGGCCGGGGCGGGGCTGCTTCCCCTCCTTCCCGCCCCTTCCTCTCCGCGCGGCGCGGCGGCGCGGGCGGCAGGGGGCGCTGCGCGCCCGGCGCGCGGGGCGGCTGCGCCGTGGCGGGTCGGAAATGCCGCCAGGTGGCGGTTTAGGATCGCGGCCCCGCTGAGCCCCGCGCGGGCCCCGCCAGCGCCGCCGCCCCGGCCCCGGCCCGCGCCCGCCGGACCCCGTGCGCCGCCGCCGCTCCCGCAGCGCTCCCGGGGCGCTCCCGGGGCGCCGCCGCGGCGCGGCCCGAGGTGAGCGCGGCGCGCGGGGAGGGAGCGCGCGGGAGGCGCCGATCCAAGATGGAGGCGCGAGGGGCGGGGGCAGCGGGGCCGGGGCCGCTCGCTCGCTCGGTCTCCGCGGCGGCCGGGCCGGGAGCGGGCGCTGCCCGTGCGAGGAGAGAGGAGAAGGGGAGGGGAGGGAAGAGGAGGCGGCGCGGGGCGGGGCGGCTCCTGCCGGAGCAACGGGTCCCCCGGGCGCGGCGCTCTTCGCCGCCATCTCATTGTCCCCGCCGGGGCTTTGCCGGGGGCGCGGGGCCGAGCCGGGCCGGCCTCCCCCGCCGCCGGGCCTGCGCCCCGCTCCGGGTGGCGGCGGCCGCGGCGGGCCCGTGGGGGCGACGGGGGATGCTCGGGCGGAGCGGGGGTGGCGCTTCCGCCGCGCGGGGCTCGGTGGCGGCGGCCTCCGGCCGGCCCCGGGCGGCGGCGGAGGAGGGAAAGTTCCGGGAGCCGGTGGGCGGCCCGACCCGCCTTTAGCCCGGCCCGACCCACGGGAGCGCCCGGGCCGCCCGAGCGCCTGGCCGGAATCCAGAGGGGCCAGGCCGAGGTGCAGCCCTGGGGCCGGGGACCCCTGCCCACCGCTCCTGTTGCTCATCCCCGAGTTTCCAGTGCGGTGGCCCCGGGGCGAGCGGCCGCCCCTTGGCTGGCCCGGGGGACAGAACCGTGTCACGCAGTCGTGGGGCTGCCCCGAGCTTTAAATGAGAGAAGCAGCGCGCTGAGCCCCGGGGGTGGCGGGAGCGGAGCCGGGATCCAGGGATCCGTGGCTCCGAGAGCAGCCAAGTGCGGGCAATGCCCTCTGGCCGGTGCTCCAGTGGGGGAGAGGCACAAAACCAGGTTGGGGTCCTGCTCTGTTGGGCTCAAACGTAGCAAAGGTTGTGCTTGGAGTAGTGGAAGGCTTCGGTGGTGGGTGCTGGTCACTTGGTACCTGGCCCGTCCTGGGAAGAGGTGGAGAGCCGCACTCTGCTTTCCCTGTGTTCCTGGGATGGAACAGGGAGTGTGAGCAGTGGTTGGGAGGAAGCGTGACTTGGGAGAAGGAAAATAGTTGTAGTATCCATGGAGCAACTTAAAGGGACATGACTGCCAATACCAATGCCAAAAAACTTAGTTTCTGGGAAGACAGTGTGAGTTTAACTAAACTGAATTGAGTTACTTTGTAAGTATTGATTATTTCAGCTGCATTTCACACAATTTTGTAGCTGCACAGAGTTAATTTACTGATAGCACCTATTGTTGAGGTTGTTGAGGAATAAAAAATCTTCTCTAGGTCACACCACCAATGCAACTGTGTCCTATGTTTGGTGAGATGGATGGCATTAATGTCTGGGTTCAGTAACTTTCCAATGTTATTATGCTGGTGAAAAAGGAGTGGTGTGAGAGAAGGATCAATGCAGATTCTTTGGATCCAAAGCAGTTTGGTCTTGCCTCGTTATTTGATGAGTGTTTGTACAGTATAACCCATCCACCCATGAAGAAATCACTGGACGACAAGGCAGTGTGCAGGTTGTTTGTCAAAAGGTGTTCGGACTACGTGAAGAAGTTCTTCCTATTACAGAGTTGAAAACCAGTTAGTAGAAAACAGTTTATTCTTTCTTAGTTTTTTTTTTCTTTCTGACTCAACTGTGATGACTTTTGTTGAAAAGCCTGAGAAAATACGCATAGGGGTGCAGAGGGTTTTGATATGACACACTAACCCGTGATGCAGGAGCATTTCCTTGTGAGCAGGAGCAGGAGGGGTGACTTCAGGATTGTGATTAATCTGAGAGGATGTAATTTTTACTGGCTGCTCAATAGAGAGTGTGCAATTGAAATTCTATGTTTCTGCAGCTGATGGACACATGGATTTACATCAGTGAGAGTGGGCAGTGGGAAGGAAGCTTTTCTGAAGCTGGGTGAACAGTTAGTGCCAGTTCTGGAGGTTCAGAGTACTTCATCCATCTACAGCCCGTATCTGGAGGATTGCAGTCCACAGCCTCTGGTGCTTCCTAACATTTTACCAAGTGCTGGAGTTGACTAGTTCACTGAAGGACAGCATTTTGGGCTAAATGTCCCTACCCAGCATGCTATGGTCTGAAGTGAGGGCAGCTGAGACCCTGCTGCTGAAGCTGTGTGACTGGGGTCTCTGAGCTTGTCAGCTCCTGTCTCTGCCCAGAGCCTGCCCTTCATGTTGTGCAGACTTGCATATGGCTTCTTCTGCAATTGCAGTGCAGCTTTTGAGAGTTGAGAAGGTTTGTGAACGTTATTATAGCTCATATTTGGATGCATTGACCAAATTTCTTGGGGTAGTCAGAAATTCAACAAGTGAATATTTTTCATTTCAAAGAACAAAATATACCTCGAGTTTGTGCTGGTGGCTGTGGAGTCTCTCGTTTCTTTCCCTTGGTTGTAAGGACATGTTCTGGTAAAAGTTTGCTAAACACTGGTAATTTAAATAACATTATAGTAGGCAAGTGAGCCCACAGAAGTATAAGGATGCAGTGAGAGAAATGCTGAATTGTGATGACTTTCTAAGAAGAGTCCTTTTACTGGGATGAGAACATGCCTTTACAGTAATATTGTGGTTTGTTTTCTGGTAACATGCACAAAAGCCTCTCACACCCTGCTGAGAATTCCAGAGTACCAGATCTGTAGCTACCACAAGATGCACTGGAAGAGGCAAACTCTACTGAAGTTGTGCAGGAATGCTAAAGCCAGAATTCACATGCAGCAGTGCTGAATGGGTGATCGGCCCCTCTGGGATCTCCCCATGCCGCATGTTGGAGTTTTGGGATGAGGCTCTGGCTTCTGGTGCTTGGAGTCAAACCCAGGTGGTGATGCTGAATCTGGTGCCAAGATAAGGAAGTGCCTTATCTAAATCTGCTGTATTGACTTCAGGACTTAAAATGCCAACCCACATCTGCCAGATACTTCCTGCTTTCTTTAAAGTTTTGGGGATTTACTTGGAGTAACTCTCATTTATCAGTGGAGCTCTGAAACTCCAATTGCAGATTGTCATCTCCTGCTTGCAGTGCCACTGTGTCTGCTCATTTGGCTAAAATCAGAATGGAGTAGAGTTGGTTTTTGTTCTTGGAGAAGAAAGGGAAATCCTACAAAGTCTGAGTTCATGAGCAGATAATTGTTTTGTTGTTTCTACCCAGGGCAACCAGGGATATGCAGTATTTTGCTTTTCCATGCTGATGTAGTTTTGTTGGTTGGGTGTTCAATATGTGATCAGAACACAGAAACCTATTTCTTTGTTCCCTTAGAAAAGATGTGGCTTAGAGAGTGTTACTATGACCTCTTGCAACTTTTCAGTCTGAAAATAACACTTTCAAAAATAAGTGTTGTTTTGTGAAGGTACACTCTGATTTTTTTTAAAGGCAAACCTCACCTTCAGCTTGCTGAAAGAGCTGAAGGGAAGGAACTGCAGAGGGAATCTTGTCCTTAGTTTTGATTTTGTAGCAACTTGCTAATTTGATTTCTGACATGTCCTTTTGAAAGTCTGACTGTAGGCAATGGTTGCAGCACTTGGCAGCTTGAGGATCACTGTGAGAACCCAGGAGCTCGGGTGCTCACCCTGTGATTTGAAGGAGCTGGCTTTGCCAGCTTTGCCATGTTTCCTTGTTTGCATCCCTGCAGGCATTTTATAGTTTGGAAAATGCTTTTTAATAATAATGGTGTGCTTGAGATAGCAGGATGCCTCGGACAAGAGATCTGTCAGGGCCCAAACAGTGTCACCTGTGTCCTGTTCTGAACTGTAGGTATGACATGAACTTGGTAGATTTGGTAACTCTGCCTTAATTTTGGAATATCTGGAGAGAAAATGCCTATTTATAAATGCAGGTAATTCCATATGAAGTACAAGTAGTGCATATTCAAGGCTTGTCATACCTTTAGGCTCCTGACTTTGGTGAGTGCTGCTCTCCGTGCCCAGAGCTGGGAGCACTGGCTGGCCAAAGCTACCAGCACCTGCTCCCTGACCTGGCTCATCCTGCCCAGAGGGAAATTGGGGCTTAAAAGACACAAAAAGTTGCACATGGTGTGTAGGACAGGCTCTCAGCCACAGCTCTCAGCCTTATTAGACATGAGAGCTTGATGTGGGAGTGTATTGTGAGCTCCAGTCACACAGTTATTAATCATTTATTTCAGAATTAGGAGCTGGAGATGGAATTCTTAAGCCTGTCCCACTTCAGCTGAAGGGCAGGTTGTTTCAGGTGGTTCCCAAAAGTAATGTTTTACTAGAAAGCAGTGTGAGGGAACATCCAGCCAACTGTGTTCCTTGCTGTGCAAGGTTTCAGCAGCAGAGATGTTATTTATTCTGTAAATAAATCTAGTGAGTTTATATTCTGTAACTCTACAAATAGCAGGCTTGTATTATATTGGCAGATTAGCTGAATGAGAACAGCATTGTTCAGCTCATAGGAAAAAGATATTTCTTTGTAGAGTTACTTAGGGATTATCCCGTGTGTCAGAAATGTTGCTAAATGTCAACTATTTTTCTAAAATAAAATAATAAAAATCAAAACAATTAATTTTGGATAAATTTTTACATACTAAAGCATACCATGTGGAGGTGTTTTTTGAAACCAAAATCAAGTAACAAGCTGAGTATCTGTTTGCTCTCCCCCACATGAGGGTTTCTCTTTCTCCTTTTAGGGTTAGAATCCCCAAGGACCTGGAAGATACCAAAATGTTTGTGTTTATAAGTGGAAAATGAAACTTCATTTGGGAATGGGTAATGAATTCCACTTTAAATGCATGCTCAATGTGCCAGTTTTGCATTGTTAATTTCTAGATCTGTTCATTAAGACCACATGAGCTGGTTGCTGCCAGTGGAATTACACAAGGTGATTGGGCTGCTCTGCCAGCCTGCCTCAGCTGAGAGGAATCTGTGTCTCCACAGCTGTACTGCTCTCCCTTCCTTTTGTGCTGCTGCTGGCTTGACCTTCCCTGGAGCTGAATTCCCTACCTGGCAAACTTCTCTACTTGGGAGGGAGGTTTTTCTGCTCAGTGAGTGAATCGAGTCAGGCTGTCAGAGTCAGGAGTTGATAGAGGTGATGCAAGGTCAGTGGCAGGAATACTTTTGGAGAAAATTGTCCTGGAGATGGGGATCCTTCGGGTGGGAGGTTCAGGTTGACTCAGCTGTGTGTATCTGTGCTGGGTGTGAATGTTCAGCATGGAGCCCATTGCTCCGTGTAAAGTTGGGATTCTGTGGGGAACTCCTACCTTCACTGAATGTCCCTTGCCAGCTCTGCTGTCTGCAGCCTATCTTTGTTCTTCCCTTCCTTGGGGCTGCTCCTGCCCTACCAGAGTAGCCTGGTGCCATCAGCACATTGCTGGCATTCTTTTCTAGATGGAAGAGTGTCCCAGTCTGGCCTCCAGCTCCCCCCCTCAGTATCATGGGGTTGTTTGGGTTGGAAGGGACCTTACAGATGATCTTGTTCCACGCCCTTTCGGGACACCTTCTCCTCCAAGCTCTGTGTTCCTGTGGGACGCCCTGGGGGCCTTCCTGTGGTGTCAGAGATGACCACTTGATTTGCTCTTTGTCTCCTGTCTCTTCACCAGGTAACCTGTACATGCAGGGCCTGTTGTTGCCATGGCAGCTTAATTTTTTTTAAGGGCCTTTTCTGAAGGATCTTGTTAAATGTCTTTTGGAAATTAAAGCAGGCTTTGTCAAGTACAGTCCACTGGTGTAAGGGGGGGCCTTGGGAGAAATCCTGTAGATTTGTGGAACCTGACTTTACAAAAGGAAGGTTGATTTCCCTGTCTAAATACTGTAGTTTATTCAGTTGCCTGCAAATCCATTTTCTAGAATGGTTTCTACTAAATTAGACTCACTAGACTGTAACATCAGAGTGTTAGGTGAGAGAGTAAACATAACTATAAATTGTGTTCAAGAGTAAGCACTGCTTCAAGCAGTAGAATTTTATTTTGAAGGCTGATTTTTTCTGGTTCACTTATGTGGCTTTTTTGGTGTCTGATAGTTTTGTTTTTCCCATATCCTTACTTTAATAGGACATTGCTTGTGGGAGAGGAATTAAACGTCTCTCTTCTAAGAAATGAGTATTTTTAACAATAGAGAGGTACTTACATACTTTGGGATCTCTGTTTTCCTGAGTTCAGTGGAAATCGGTCCATGTACTGATAATTACTGATAGTGGACATGGAGAAAAGGTCAGAGAGAAGGATATATACACAGATTACTCACCTGTGGGCCTGTTCCTGTTGGCTGCTGGGCTTAAAGAAACCCAAACAAATGGTTGCAGTGATACTGTAAAACAAATAATGTAGCACAGGGAGTGCAAATCAGCACTGCACAGATCATCCTTGCACACAGAGCTGAGATTGGAGGGGCTGCCTGCCTTTGGCTGCTTCCAAACTGTGCTCAGCCAAATGTAACCTTTGTGCCCTGCTGTACAAAGTGCTCTGGGAATGGCAGTGAGAGTTGAGGAGAGCTCCAGTGGTAAGGAGGGAGGCTTTTCCCCTGACCTGGCCACAATTTCGGGTACTCTGCCCTTTGAGTCTCAGATTCTGCCTTGTTTATTCTTCACCTCCTTTCAGTTCCATGATCCAGTGTTTCCCTTAAGCTCTTTGATGCTTTTTCTATTTTAGCACTAGCTGATTGTTCTGCTTGTATTTACATGAATTAAATATAATTCACCTATAATGTGTCCTTTCCTATCCCTCTGAGCAGGGTCAGTGTAGCTGATCAGAAGAAATGGCATCGTTTTTGTGGGTTTCTGCATCTCTTTTGCTTTCCTAGTCAGAGGAGAGTTTTTTTTTCTTTTTTTTTTAATATCTTTTGTTTCTGTAAGCTCCATTTGCAGTGGTTTTCTTTGACAAAGTAATAAGATGGAGCTGAAATTTAACTCCTGTTTCAAAATGGTCTAGGGAAGTTATGAATACTAATAATTGTGTTGTTGTACAAGATACTGGACATGCTCAAAACCTGGAGAGGTGCGTTGTTGGAACCCAGGACATCCCTCTGGGTGCCCTGGGTGATCTGAGACCCTGGCAAGGGTCCAGAGACAAGCCATGAGAGTTTGATTAGAATAGTATTAATTTATCACCGGGTGTAGATGTAGAATTTAGGGGTCTAATGGAGGTTCAAAAAGGCAAGATGGAGGAATCTGGGCGTGTCCCTGTCCTTCTGCTTCTTCTTCTTGCCCTCCATCTTCTGCTGTGGTGGTGGCACTTTTGGATTGGATTAGAGTAGAAATACACAGTTTAATAAAGGTGATGGGTATTGGTATAATATTGTAAACATAGAACACGTAGTACATAGTATGAGAGATAGTGACCGCCCAGGAGGCTGGCAGATAGCCTTGGGCAGCGGTGTAGGTAGCATCTATGCTAGCTGAGAAAAAGAATGTTTAAGAACACGAAAGAATAAACAGCTCTGATAAAGAAACCAATGCATCCTGACTCCTTCTTCTGGCACTGGCCCTGGGAAGAAAAGAAACATCCACAATCTCGGAAGGCTATCAGCCTGGGATCCGAGAGTATGTTTTGATATTGAACTGTTATGCTTAGTTTTCTTCCCAAAAGGAAGCAGAGAAGCTGCTTTTGCTGTTTTTGCTTTGCAAAAGAAAGTTTTTACACACTCAAGTTCATGTTGGTGGAACTATAAAGCACCAGCATCAAGGACAGAAAGCACTGGTGTGGGGGCTTATATAAATCCTATTGCCTGACCAGGTAATGAATTGGGAATTTCTTGTCTTGGAGGTAAATGTTTGTGAATGCTAGAGCCATTAGAGCTGTGAGGACAAGCCTTTTCCATTGGTATGCCTTACTTTTCTCATTGCTGGTTCTTGGTTCAGAGCTGTTGGTGTCCTGGTGGAAAGTTGAGAACCAAAGACAAGGGCTAAGAGGCTGAGGGATAAGAATCAAGGGAAGCAAAGTGTCACATTTGAGCGGTGGAGGGAGGAAATGTCACTTGTAGCTGCCATTATTTCCTGGACATTTTGTTTCCCCAAGGCAAATATATTGTTACAAAACTGCTAAGACTTAAATGTGTATCCTTTTCTAAACTTTCAGAATGTTTTCTTGGCGATCTCTACCCTTAAGGATTGCCAGGCCTTTTGCAAGAGTACGCCTATTCATCAGCATCATCCATGGCATTCGTGCAGGACTTGGAGCCCCTGTGTAATGGCAGGGGGTACCCACCAGCATTTTCTGCAGTGAATTCTGACCTATTGGCAGAGTATGTCACTGACGGAGTTTTATTGTGAAATCCACAGCTGAGAATAACCTTTCACATCTTCCTCGCCCATAAATTTTTGGCAGTCAGCTCCTTTGTTGTCTGTCCCTCAAACAACTTCCTTGACATAAAGTTGTGCTTTGGTAACACCCACATCCAGGGCTGAGCTATTGTGTCTGCCTCTGTCCTGAAGGCCACGTGTTGCTCCTCTTTGTAACTCGTGCTTGCATTCAGGCCGATGTCAAAAGATAATGACTGTGTGGCAGTGGTCACAAAAAGCATTCAGCGTGTGGGACAGTCAGCTCTGATTTGTAGTTCCCCAATTCTGATCTCTTCACCCACAGGCCTGGTAAATGACAAGTAGCAGCACTGTGAAGTGTCACAGAGTGCCACTGCAGTTACTCATGCTGCTGGAATCCTGAGCCCATGTGCAGGTTCACTGGTACTGGCAGATGTGAGCCTGACACAGAGAAGAGCTATAATGGAACAATTACATAATTAAAGAGCATGGGAATGTAGAAAACCAGTGACTTCCAGCTCTTCAGAAGAAATAAATTAATGTTGAGTTCTCTTTGCACCAAATGAGGTGTCAGAGGTGAGGGGAACAGGCTGTTCTGGCATGTGGTGGGGACAACTGGTAGAGAAAGTGTTGTGCAAAGTGACTGCAGCTCCTCAAGTAGCTTTATATACATGTATAAGGAAGAGGTGTCCTTTTTTGGAATTTGCTATTGCTGGTGTTGGTGGCATGCCAGGCTCTTTGAGGGAAGACCCAAGAGCAGCACAAGTGTCTTGAGGCAGTGTGGGAACTGTCCTGCCCTTCCTGCAGCTCCTGCATCTGATACTGCAGTCAGAGCTCCCTGAAATGGGGCCTCGGTTGGGAAGACAAAAAGCTGTGGGGAAGGAAGGGAAGAACATGCTGGTAAAAGGCTAGAAATGATCTGAATATCACCTTACATTCACCACACTTGCCTATTAATAGCCAACAAAGAACAAAAATTTAATACACGGGACAGCCTCATTTGTATTATTTTTCCTTAGCTGTAAGCTCAGGCAGTTTGGGACTTGGTTGCTGGGGATTTTTTTTAATCCTGAAGGGGAATGTTGGTTTTCCCATTGTTATAGATGGCTCAGATGGGCACACCTGTGGTTGAGATGGATATTGTTAGGCAGTTACTCCCATTTTGTTTCAAATAACACATGCCTCTGACAAATCAGCTGTCCTGACTGGAAATTCCTGTGTTAAGTTTTTAGTGGCAGAGTGGTTCTCTTTGTGGTGTTCCAACAAAACTTACTCAAATTGATTTTTGAATATGAAATTAAGGTGGGGTTGTTTGGTGTTTTTTGTTTGGTTTTGTGTTTTTGTTTTTTGGTGGTGGTTTTTGTTTGTTTGTTTGGGGTTTTTTTTGTTTTTTGTTTTTTGAGGTGTGGTAAGTATATTTTTTCCTAAGGATTTCAGTGGGAAATTGCTGCTGAGTTTTCATGCTTTAGTGTAAAGGCCTATGGCTTTAATGAGATCACTGTTTCTTAGTTGTTAAAAAACCCCACATTTCTTGATCAGTTTATAATTGCAAAATAGTGAGTGGTAGCTTGGTTTGACTCAGATATCTCTTTCTTGCAGATTTTGTAGTTGTGCAGGTTTTGTATAGGAACAAGTTGCTTGTGCCACATAGAGAGTAACTTTCACTGCATCCTTCCAGCTCTTGGAAGGACAGGAGTTTGACAGACATCAGTCTGCTACTTGTGAACAGAAGCCGTTCCTGAGCACCAGACTGTGTGAGACGTAACTCTCCAGGTTTGGAAACCAGGCTTTGATTTTTTGGTCTCTTGCCATAAAGTTGCCAAAAGGTGGATCTTGTCAGTCAGGTGTCTTTTGTGCTGTATTCTTGTTTCCTCCAAGGCAGGCAAATTACCCAGGGATCAGATAAGGAACAAATGTTTTTCCTAACTTTGTTTAGGAGAGAACATTTATTTTGGGTGAAATCTCCCAGAGGAACTTGAACAGATACCGTATGGGAAGATGAGTAAACCCAGCTGGGTATAACAACCTTCTGTACTTGGGCAGTTGCGAATGTCATAGTGGAATATGAAATAAGGGAGCAAAGTCATGTGCTTTTAACCTGGCCAAGAGCTGACTGGTGGTGTTGAGATCAGAGCTGTTGGTGCTCAGAGTGCGTCCTAAGGGTGCACCTACAGAGTGTCTCAGTTTGGCTGCAATCCCAGGTGGAAGGTCCCTGTCTTGTGGGCTCTTTGGTCACTTTGTGGTGTAGGTGTCCATGCTCTTACCACTGGAACCCAGTGGCTCTAATACAATTATCTTAATTTTAAATGTCCTCCTCGTGTGTGATGAGAAAAATTGACACCACCCTGCCCCCATCATGTTCTTTTCCTTGCAATATTTTTTCCTTACCCTGAAGCTGATAAGAATTTTCCTGTATTACTAGCAGAGATTTAACCTTGCAGTATGACTTCTTGAGGACCACTAGCCAAAATGTTGCAGTGGTTAATAGCTTCCTATAATACCTGCTCTGTGGTTCTCCACCCCTGGCTTTCAAGCAGAAGTTTTCTATTATTTAGTCCTATAATTATTTCCCTTTAAGAACAGTAGTTCACTTTTGAAAAATTGCAAAGCGTTTGTCACTTACATGTCTCCATCCTCTAACTGGAATGTGCTGTGTTGTGAGAATAGATGCTAGAAATACTTTAACTGTTGTCGTTTTATTTAATGTAAGAATAGTATTGGAGTGTGTTTTTCTCTAATTATTTTATTTGAATTTTTTTCACACATTTGTTTTGTGCATTGCTGGAGTCTCTAGGGTCACAACTCTTAAATCCAAAATTATCTTGCTTTTACAGCCATTAAAGGATATTAAAACTGTAGACCTCTGTCCAGTCTTGTGTTTTACTGGAACAATGGACTTGTACTAGGATGGTTATTTATTTACTTTTACTTTTGTGGCTCTTCCTGGGCATTCTTTGTTCCTGGAAGAATATAGAACAAAAACAACAATGGGGAGAGATCTTGAGTTAATCCCTTTGTCTGTCTTGGGGTGCGACAATTTACAATATTCTTGACAGTTGTTTTTCTAATCTCTTAGTTGCTGGAAATTTCACTGCATTTCCTAAGCAGCTTATTCCAGTCCTGTATATTCTTACTGACTGTTTTTTTCCAAAGTGACACATTTTGCAGTTAACTTTTGAGTTTTATTTTGTCATAGTGAGCTTTTTCTGGTGTACCTCAGTGTCCATGAGCTGTCATTTTTTTTTTTTTTTCTCCTTGGGCTCTAATACAAACTGTGTATTTGAATTTCACAGTGTTTCCTCCAACCTCTGGTTTTCTTGTCCTCTGAACCAGGTTACTGCTTTGTAGACTCTTTCCTATCAGTTCATATCTCAAAGCATGGGCCCCCAAACTGGGCACTCTGTTCTGATGCCGATGATTTAGTGGTGCAAGGTGGATTGTTCTTCATTTATTTATTTATTGTGACAAGCTCTTCACAGGAGTCCCTTGCTCTTCCCTCATCCTTTTGCTTGTTATTCATGGAAGGCTTTGCAGGCCATCCCAGGGGCTGAGTGTCTGCCTTAGCCTGTGCTTGGGTGTCTGGAGTCACTCTGGATTTTTGTCACCGAGGGGCACGGTCACCCTTGTCACAAAGGGAGGGATGGAACCCGCAGGAAGCGATTGTCACTGGTGAAACAAGTGGGTATTGGCCCGTGACAGGGACAGCTTCCCTTGTGTAGTTAGTACGGGCTACAGCACAAACAGAGCATCAATCCTTGGCTGAGATGGCATCAGAGAGCAGCCCAGGCTCTCCCCTTGCTGCTGGCGGATGCTGCTGGCTGCTGCAGTTGTCTGTGCTGCCATTTGATTAGCTGCAGTCTTCAATATTCATGAAGAGCACTGAAGAAAGAGGCTGCCTTGTTTGTTCAGCATCAAGCTGTTGGAAGCATGCATGGAACATTGGTTTCTCCACGTCCTTTGATGTCAAATGCTGCTTTTTTGTTATTATAAAACGGCACGAGTCTTCATGACGACTTTGACAATACGGAAAGCAGACTTGGGGGGCTTTTTTGTGGTAGGATAGCAGCTGTAAGAGGATAAAGTGGGAAAGAAAATTAAAAGACGATAAAAAAGTGAAAAAGGGACACATTTAATGTGAATGTAATCTGTGTGTTTCACAGACATGTCCTAAAATTTTCCTTGGAAACAGCTGTCTTCCAGCATGGACATCATTTGCAGCTTTTGTTTCTTCCAAACTGTGGGTACATTTTTGTACCAAGCAGAGATGTTTTGAGCTTTGAAACAAGTCTTCTAGTTATGACATAATTAGCAACATTTATTTATTGTCTATTTGAATCCTAGATTCCTTATATCACAGAATTTGTTTCCTGTCAGTTTATAATCTTCAGGAAATAGCTTCAGGCAGATCTGCTTTGGTGCTGTACTGTTTTTAAATGCATGATGATTTGAAACTTGGATTTCACTCCTTGTTTGCTTATTTTGAAACTGCCTTTTGCTGTGTTTTACAAGCTAATTTGTCATGGGACTATATTGGTAGAGGTGGGATGAAAATTAAACATTGATTAATTTATAAGTAAATAAATGAAACTAGGTTGTATTTTCTAGGCTTTACTGAATTTTTTTCATTTAGTAGCTTTATATTGATAAGCATACCTAACCTTTTTTTTTTAAGTGCATTTTTGTCCTCATTTAATGCTTTCCCACCTCTTTTTTTTAGGTGACAGGCTATAACCTTTGCTGCCCTCCTGTCACCCCCAAGTGTCTGCTTTTGACTGATGAGCCTCTGTCCCCTCGACCATTGTCACTGGTTCCTTGTGGAGCAGTTTGGCTCCTGCTTGGAGCACAAGTCTTGTGCCTGGCAGGGCTGGAGATTGTTCCAGGCCTTGGGGAGGGGACGGGTGCTCCATGCAGGTCTGGGATAAACCCTGAGCAGTGACAGTGCAGTCTGCCTTTGGCAGCTCATCGGCAGCCACTCTGTACAGGTGTTTTGGAAACACACTGAGGGAATTTGTCAGCTTTTAGTAGATGTTTTGTCAGCAGATGAACGGGACTTTGAGTAGCAGAAAAATGGAGGGGACAGTGGCTGAACAATCTTTCTTTGGTGCCACATGCCCTCACTGTGCAGCTGTAGCTCCCCGGCGGTGCTGCTGCTGTGCTGGGGGTGTGTTGGTAGAGGTGTGTGGGAAGACAGGGATCTTCCTGTGCAGGTTAGAGAGCACTCTGTGATGTGATGAATGGGAATTGGGATACTGAGGGTTGGGGTGGAGAAGTAATTGATGTTTTGGTTCTGTACTTGTGTGGCTCCCAGCCTGATGGAGCACGCTTTGTTGTGTAGTTAGGCATTTTACTAGGTGGGCCAGCACAGAGTACAGCAGGAAATGAGTGACTGCTCAAGGAGCCTGGCTAGTTCCCTAGGAATATGGCTTTCTTCCCTAGCATTGCAGCTGGGAGGCCATCAGCACCTTATTCTTCCAGTGTACCTCCCAGGGAAGCTCATCTCCATGATTACATCACTTATCTTACCAATATATCTCCCTTTATAATAGACTAGGAAGAGCTTTGCCATCAATCTCTTACTTTCCCTTCTAATAGCCATCAAAAGTCCAAGGGAAAAAAAAGTCAGCGGCTCTTGGATCTCTTGAGGGTTTGGCACTGAGTATTTATAAGGAGCTTGAGCTTTGAATATTTAAATCGAAATCCATTCAGTTTTAGAACATTTTTCTCTCTGGTTTCATCCATGTAGTGCACAATTCTGCCAGTCTCTTCTGCTCTGTTTTCTGTAGACTGCAATATTTTTAAGAATCCTTTCCTTGATCAAGCTCCAAAACTATTTTCCTGCCCCTCTTCTTCACAGTGGCTGTATCTAAGTTCTTGGTTAACAGACTCAACAGTATAGTGTTAAAACAAGAAAAAGTTTGTGCTGTTTTATCACAACCTTGTAACTCTTTCTTATCTGAAATTAAAGTAAGAAATTTTAAAAAAAGAAACACTGTAACAGACCAAAACAACAGCCAGTGGGAAGGGGAAGCTGAACAACTAAATATGGAGTGTTACAGCTCAAGGCAGAATTTCTTGCTTTTCCCAGCCAAGAACTGGATGGTTGGGTGTCAGGAGCAGGAATCTCACCAGCTACCTGGCAGTGGTTTGTCCCTAAAATCATCTTTGCTTAGGAACTTTCAGATGTTAAAGATTCACTTTCCCCTGTAACTTGGGGGCTTGTGCTCAGAAAACAGATGATAGATTTGAGGTGTTCATTTCAGTCTTGCCTTGCTCTTGTAATGTCAATTGTTGACTTAAGGAAACCATCTTACGTTTGCAAGTCAGTATTTAACTACTGTGCTAACTGTTTTCTCTTCCATTTCCCTGTAATGGAGTTTAATTTTATCCAAGTCTTCATCAGTCTGGGAGTTTGCAAGCAGATTAGAAATTAAATTGTACAGTAGAGAACAAGCAATAATAAATACCCTTTTAAATGTTAATTTTAAAATAATAAAAATAACTGTAAAACCTCTCCTGTTAAAAATGATACTTTGAAATGTGTTTTGGGTGCCATTTTTCTAGTGAACTGAAATCTCACTATGTTTTCATTATTCTTCCTTTGGCAATTAATCTCATAACCCATTCTCCCAGATCATTCTTTTGGTGTCTTAGTAAGGTCAGCAGCTACTGTAAATGACAATCTTTTTTCAAGTGTGGCTGCCAAATTGCATTTTCATGTCAGATAAATGTCTTCTGTCTGCAAAGAACACATGGACACTTCTGTTACAGAAACATTAGCTATGCCATCTCTGCTCACTGTGTTCGTGTATCAGTGCTCACTCCTTTGTGGAATGATTGAAAACTTGTGGAAGAGGCTTTTGTGCCCATTGGCAAGGAGCTCATGAAACTTTTTATAGCTTAAAAGACAAAATTTTCTCAACATTGCTCTAAGAATGCTGGAGAGATGGTTTTAGCTTCTTTAGAGAGATGTTTTAGTGGGAAATTTTGCTGAAACTAATAACTGTCTTATTTTGGATTCTGTTAACATGCCCAGTGTCTCTGGAACTGCAAGATGGCTGTATTGACTGCAGTTAATATGTGAATAAAACATAAAATAAAACATAATATTCTTTATAATATATATACAGTATATAAAATTAATAAAACATGAAAGTGTTGAAGATTTCCCTGAATTCTGATTGCAAAGGAAGGTTCAGGATTTGGGAGTGCTCAGGGCTGGGTTTCACTGGTGCTGTAGGTTCAGAGGGCTGGCACTGAAACAGGCTGGTCTTTAAAAGTGCAGTACCCACAGGTTCTGTTAGACATGATGTTGAGGCTCTGTGTTGTCTCACATCTGCTCATGGTGCTCTGTCTACAAGGTCACATCCTTCTTGCAGTTCTGGTTTTGAATGGTACATACAGAAATAAGAGGTTGGGGACAGGATTTGACTTCACTTTTTTTTAATTGAAGAATATAAGAGGAAAAACCCACAGGCATAAACACATTCAAGGGTGGAGTTCTTGTTCCATGTACTGATTGGGAATTATCTGTGAATTCTCTGGGAGTTCTATATTCAGGACTTTCTGTACTTAGGAAGGATGTGTGATTTTCAGCATGTATGTTTTAGGGTGCTGAACTCCTGCTGTAAGTGAAGTCCAAGTTTCAGCCTGCAGGTAAGACAGGCCTTCCATAGCAAATGCACAAGTAATTCCCTGTGTTCCTGCAAAAGAGGAATAAGACCAAAAACATTAGTTTTAAAAGATAGTCAGTTCCCTTTTGTCTCCTTGGCAGTAAGACCAGAGCATATTTGATAAAGAAATGTAAAAATGGGTGCTGGGAATTGCACTAGAGTTGCTTGGCTTTTGGAGTTCCCCTTCCTCTTGTGTTTCCTCTTCCAGCCAGGTGTGGGAAGGCCAGTGAGCAATCCTGCAGAGATGTGCTCCTTCCCAGGTGCCTGTGGGCCTGGGATAGACTCATAATGTGTTTTGCTGTAGATTTTACAAATGCACATTAAAGCAGCATATCCTGCTTGAAACCCATTATTTAGAAAGCCGAGTGTGACAGAGACAGGAGAACATGGTAATCACAGCAGAACAGGCCAGGCTGAGGTAAAGAATGAGAGGTGGGATTGCTCTTTTCTGTTGGTCATGGGCTGGAAATCGATTAGTGTTGGACTTGAAATATGTAATTAATGATGAAAAGAGCCAGTAGCAATTTGGAGTATATTGAACATGAGCTGTGTAATGAAGTAGGGAGGTAAGCTCAACCACTTTCAATGGGAGAACCTGTCATATCTGTAATACTAAAAATCTGAGTTAGTATTAGAAAACTGAAATGTTAGTGTACTCAGTAATTTATAGTACTTAGCATTAAAAATCTGAATGAGCTAATTATAGGTATTAAAGTGACTGCAGTAAAATTTGGACATTGAAAGTTTATAGAAGCTCTAAGCAGTAATTAAGGATGCTATTTTAATATATAAAATTTATTAAAGTTGAATAAAGAAAAATCCTCATGCAGCTCACAAGGGAAAGTGTAGAAAGAAAAATCTGCTTTTAAATTCTTATTGTCTCTTACTGAATTTATTTGAATAACTAAGAAATATAAAACTAGACTATCCTCTTCTCATACATAGCATAAGTTGAGATATTCCCATGTCCTTACTAAAATTGGAGAAGATAGTCCTTTGCATGTTTATCTACTTTTATACTTCAGTTGATAGGGGATTAGAGACTAAGGTTTTGAATTTTTTGTCTACTCTGTATTTTCTGAGATTTTTCTGTTTTAGAGCTTCTGAGATCACAGTTGAAATAAAAGCTATACTTTTATGCCTAATCAAGCAGCTTCCTCCTTTTTAGTTGGTGAAATATTTTTGGCACCCTTTTCTCAATCTGACCCTGCTGGGCTACTACTGCTGGGATAATGGCAGCTCCCTGAAGAAAAGGAGGAAAGCTCTGCTTTCAGCTGGCTCTGGATGACCCTTTTGGTGCTGGAACAGTTGCTCTTCATGGAGCAGTCAGGGAAAACCCAGGCAAACTCCCTGTCAACCTGCAGGCCTTTGGGTAAGCTCAAACAGTAGCTGAGAAAGTCCTGGGAAATGGGAGAAAGTCCTTTGGCAAGAAGTTACAACGTCTCACCAATTTCTTCAGAAGTTCAGCAGAGGCTTAATGGATTATCTGAATATTGAGTTTTCACCTGGAATGGCACTTTTCCAGAAAAGATTTACAATATCTGTGTTCTCGAGCCATCCAGTCTCTCCTCTTCCAGCCAGGTAATGGTACACCAATGACACTGAGTTGGATTAAGTACATGGCTCAGTTAGACTGGGTAAGATTAAGTAAATAGAATGGGCCCTTTCAGTTTGCCACCAACTTGTTTTTCAACTGCTTTTCACTGGGTTAATTAGGATTACCAAGATGTGCCCCTTTCTGCTAAAATTTTGGTGGTGTTTCTTTAGCACATGCTTTTGCCATTCATAGTGTGGGCTATGGCAGGTTTGAAGGTTCAGGCTAAATCCTTTGGGACAGGAAGACATGCAGAACTCACTTTTAAACTATGTTTATTGATGAGTAATCTTTGTTCATTGATACCTGTGTTTGTTGATGAGTAATCTTTGATTAGCAGCAGCATCGACTCCTAATGAACATCATTGCCTTTCCCTAGGAATACAGGAGAATTTGTGTGGAATTCTAGCTGTTCTAGGCTCTGTGCCTCCCCTAAATGGAGTTTGAGCATGTCCAGTCACTCTTTTTGAAACCCAAAATAGAAATACTGTCTTGTGTGTCGCTGAACAAATAATTCTGGGAACACTTTCATTTGCTCTTTTGCTCTAAGTTTTACACTTACTGCATTTTCCTTGAGAAGTATTTCTGAAAAATATTTAGTTGGCTTTTCCTCAAATCAGAAAGTGTTCTTGTTATATCTAGATGTTCAGGTGGATGGATATTACCTTGACCACTGGACTGAATTCTCCACAAAATAGTGGCAGGGCTCTGAGAGCACTCCTTTCGAACACTGCAATTACGTGCTCTTCTCTTAGCAGCACCCTGATCAATACAGTACTTCATAATTTCTCGGGTTCAACTCAGATTTAGAGAGGATTCAAATTATTCTCTGGAAGAGATCATGCTGTTAGTTCATTCAGCAGACAGAATCAACTTGACCTGGACCAGAAAGCTGCCTCTCATCCTAAACCCTTATCATAATTTACTAAACCCTCTGCATTCATTGATGTTGCCTGTTCATACTACTGCTTTATGTATTATCAGAGAAATCATTAACAGCTTCCTCTTCTCTCAGATTATGGTATGGTTTCTTAGAAGTCACATGTCAGTCCAAGTTTTTTTGCTCGTATCACCTCCTTTCCCTAATTCTTGAGCCTTTCTTTCCCCCACTAAAAAATAAATAAGTAAAAAGACCAGCAACTCAGAAGGGCAAAATACTGAGCATTAAATCCTGTGCTACTTAAGCTCTGTGATTAAGAGTTTTTTAAATGCTGAATTCTGGAAGATTTTTGAAACAAACCTTTGATTGCATATTAGTTTGGAAACAGAGAAATCAATCCTTTAAAACAGCTCCGCAGTACACTTTTAATTGTCTCTGTTTATTCCAAATGCTTTTAAGGTAGAAAAGAAGCTTAAAGATTCTTGGCAAATACATGCTACTTGGATAGAAACCCAAGAATTTTAACAGCTGTTTTCTGGAGAATGTCTTGGCTTTTCTTGTTCTTGGTGATTTATATCTATATGGGCAGTTTGATGTCACCTTTTGCTGATTTGTGGTTTTCAGTTTGGTTCTCTAAGCAGTGTGGCTTTGCAAACGTTGGAGTCACTCCTGTCACTGCCAGGACAGTGGGATAGAGGAGGGGACAAAGGAAAGAAACTCGGGGTACTTTAATATTGCTAATTTCTGGTCTTTTGATTAGGGTTAAGATTTTTTATAGTTTGACATAACATGTTATTCAAATGCATTAGAAGGATTGAGTTGCTCCATGTCTCTTAGGAGCATAGCCACTAATTTCAGTTAAATTTGGAGGGGGTGGGAAGTGTCCAAAAAACAAATTCCTCCTGTTTTTGTGAAGGTAGATAACTGGCCAAAATTACTCTCTTAACATCTTTTTCCCATCCCTCTTCTACAAACTATTCTAAATAAAAGCAACAGCAGGATTTCAGTTGTTGTTAGATATTGCAGAATTCACACAGAGTTACAGAATAGTAATCCATGGAGAACCAAGCTTCATTGTTTCCACAGCTTGTGGAACTGCTGGAAAAGACAAACAGAAGGGAAGAGTAAGTGTGCAGCAATCTCAGTTGGCCAAACCCGACAAAGAGAGCTTTTATCAGTGTATCAGCATGGCAGCTAAGACTCCTGATTCTGTGGTTCCTGAAAATAGAAATAATGTTCTGGTTCTGGAAGAAAATCTTCATCACAGTTTAAACTGGAGTAATTACATTCCCAGGAAAGGCAGCAGGAGGGACATAAAAATGTGTCGTACCTTCTCAGAAATCCCCACAAAGCAACTGATCAGATTTAGGATCTCATTTGATGGCTCATGATGTGTTCTTGCAAATGTATTATTTTTAAAGTGGGATTGTGTCTGACTCTTCCAAAACCACATAATCCATTTACTACAGTGACAGAGAGAAGCTTGTGTACCAATCACTGTTCTTGTTCTCTGGGTCAGGAGGTGGTTCCACTGCTGCTTTTACACTCCTGCTTTCTCTGGTTGGTGAGGGCACAGCACTTGGTGCGCTCAGCCTCTTGCCCTTGGGCAGCAGAATGGGAATGTACATTGATCATAAGAGGAAATATGGTTTTACTGTACTTTATGCATATTGCATAAGTTGTCATGGATTAGTATTTTAATTTAAGAAGCAGTTTATTTGTATTAATTACTTTTTGAAATTTGATAGCTAGTTGGGAGCAATGATTCATTTACTAGGGAAAAACTCAACTCGTTTGAGGTTTCAGGTTAAATTTGACACCTTCAAATCTGACTTTTTAGAGCAAACTGAGCTTTGTGCAGTGCTGATAGCAAATGGGAAATTATTTCTACTTAGCTAATAAATATAACCATTGAGAGTTTAAAACCAGCAAGGAAACCCAATCTTTAAATAAAAGGAAATCCTGGTGAGACGTACAGCCTTATTAGACATGTCTTTTAAGAATTGAAATGTGGGAATTTTCTTAATGATGAACAGATAATTGGAAAAAAGCCATGTAGGATTCATTTAAACCATCAATTTTTCATATTCGTGCTAATGTAGTAATTTAGTAAGAAATTGTTATGTTTGTGTGATCCTGATAGCAAAGCTGGCATGAATGTGGCCTTTTGACTTCCATTTGAAGAAAAAGTGGAAGCCTAAGGATCACATGAATTTGCAATGGCAAATTATGCAGAATGGGACAGTGGGATTTTGTAAAACATCTTGTTTATGTGAAGGCCAGGGCTGTACCTCCTTGTAACAGTGAGACAGTAGTAGTGTACAGGATAAAATGTAAAAGGTACATCTTTGGGATCAAAAGAACCCCAGAAATGATGGGTCTGGTAGTCATCAAATCATTTGTGTGGGGATATTCTGGGGGGCAGGTAAGAAAACAGTTAAACAGTGAACTCAGAACTCACTGTAGGCTGCTGCTGGAAGGGGCATCAGCTTCCCTCCATCCTTCTGCCCTTGTTTGCCACACTTTGTGCTCTTGCCAATGTAGTCTGCAGCACTTAATGTTTCAAAGGACTGTATTCTAAAATTGTGAATGTTTTTTTTTTTCAACTGGAAATGTTTCTTAGAAGAGAGGCCTGGGAAAAGATATGAAGTATCTGAGCCCCAAGTAGAGAAGTAGTTATTTAGAGGTGGTTTGCTAGTATACCTGACCCTAGTCACAGGAGTGTAAAGCGGGGCCATAGACTCCAGAACAAGGGAGGGTTAGGACAGGACAGGATGGAACCTTCATTTGGGTCAGTGAAGGAAAAGAAGCAGAGAGGGAAAGTGGTCCCTGACAGGGAGGTATCCCTGATTCGGCAGAACCTGCAGTCCTTGAGCCACAGTCATGGGAAGAGGAGGAGGGGAAACTGCTGGAGTCTCATTCTGCATGATCAGTGTTCTCACACTGGATCTGTGGGAGAAACCAGCCTCCTGAAAATGCAAAGGAGAAGCTGGAAAGCTGGTTCTAGCATGGCCTGGCTGTGTGGATGGAGAGGTGGGGATGGCTATGGCATTCCAGCTGCTGCTCTGTGAACTTCACCTGATGCCTTGAGATACCAGGGTGGATGTCAAGAAAGGCAGGGATTTTGTCCTGAATAAAGGGAAAGGTCCAGAGCGGAGAGGTAGATTTGGAAAGACATGAGAGCAACTGTAGTACTGAATGTAGGTGGTAGTGAAAGCTGACCTGCATTGTTTATTGTCAGAGAGGTTTATCAGGGTGGGATTTTAACTACATTTTTGAATAAGAAAGGACTCCTTATATATATACATATAACATTAGGGAATGAAAAGTATCACCTAAAAAGATAATACTGATGCAAAATCTAATGTGTGTAAATACAAGCAGTTGGGAATATAGGGATTTTGGGAGTGTTCTGGGGAGTATGCCTACACACATGCATTTGTCTTTTGGCCTTTGTAGAAGTACAGGTCTTTACAGGTCTTTCTTCTGCCCCTCGTAAATTATTATATTATTATAGTAATAATTTATAAATTATTTAAATTTATAAAGTATATAAATTATTATAGTAAATGTGTTTAAAAAAATTTAGCCAGAAAATGGCACCACTTTTTAGTAACTTGGAAGATCAGGGTATCTTACCGTTCTCAATTATTTAAAGATTTGATTCATGAAACTGTGATGAGCTAAATTCTGGATTAAAAAAAAATTATAGTTTAAGATTCCTGTTATAAAACCTGGAGAGTTATGCCTGTTGGTATCTCACTGGAAAGATTAAGAGAAACTTCACTGTCGTATTTAAACAGTTTTGAACTAGCCCTCTGCCTCATGACTGCTGCCAGCTGTCCACAATAGGAGGAAAAAGTTCCTCCATCTTGATGTGAGAAAGGGGATTTTAAGGCAGTGCTTTTCTTGCTGTTCAGAGACTTTTCAGAGTGTTACATTAACCATAACTAGAAATGAAACACTGGTTGTTTGTGCCCCTGCCTGCTTTGCTCCTGTGAACTGTCAGCCAGGTGCAGTGAGATAGAATTGCCCCTGTACCCCTGACTCTTGCTGCCTTGGGGAGATGTGTATCTCACAGCTCTCTTACAATATATTTCATATATGTATAAGAATCAGATTTTCGAAGGTGGTCTTTGTTATCCAAGCTAAAAGGATTAGCTGTGATTCAGTTTTTAGAAAATCCTCCCTGTGAAGTCCAGGACAAGTGGAAAGGCCCTATAGGAACTGCTGCACACACATAACCAGGCTAAGATTCTTGGTGGAGCTCACTCAGACTGAGCTGCTCACTGAGGTCATGCAGAATTTTGGGCAGGATTTCTGTCCCATCCAGCCATGATGCCTTCACAGTCGCTTGTTCCCCCAGCAGTGGGATTGGAGAGAAAAATGGAAGGGTAAAAGCTGGAAAACTCATGGGTTGAGAGAAGGCCAGTTTAACAGGGAAAGCAAAAACTGCAAATACAAGCAGAGGAAACCAAGGAATTCATTCAGTCTTTCCACAGGCAGGCACGTGTTCCGTACCTCTAGGGTAGCAGGACCCCAGCACAGGTAACAGTGACTTGGGAAGACAAATGCCATAACTCCAAATGTCCCCCCTTCCACCCTCTTCCCTCCACTTTAAATACTGTTCATGATGTCATGAGGTATGGTATATCCCTTGGGTTGGTTTGGGTCACCTGGGTCCCCTCCCAACCTCCCAAGCACCCTCAGCCCCTCCCTGGTGTCTGCGAAGGAAATTAACTTCACCACAGCTGAAACCAGCACTGTCTCTTACTCGATTTTCTGATACCCAGAAGGATTTCTGGGTAAAATCCAGTCTGGGTCTGGATCTTACCAGACTGGATCTACTGGCATCAATACCAGTATATTGTCAAAGGCTGGGTGCTGTGGGAACTTGATGTTCATCTCAAACAAGAAAATATAACAGGAAAAATGATTTTTATCTTTGTCATGTGAGAGAATGATTTGAACTGGATTTAGAGGATGTGAGAAAGGAAATTGAAACACTTTTCAAGGTCATGTTGGAGCTCGGAAGCTCCGCAGGCTTTCTCACCATGTCATGATGCAAACAACCCTTGGTGATCCAGGTCTCTGCAAAACTCATGCACCAGCTTGTACATAATGTCTGTACATGTTCAGAGAATATTCTGCAATTAGCAGTGCACTGACCTTCCACTGGTCAGAGTGGCAGTCCATGGACAGCACATGTGCCATAGCTGGACAGGCAAAGAACTGGAACTTAGGACATACACTTGATTGAAAATCACCTGCTGGTGTAAGGCAGGGCTGTAAGAGGAAACAACAGGAAATGAGCTGCTGTGTGTGGTACTGGAGTATTCTTGAGTTTCTAATTGTGCTAGTTGAATTTTCTTGAAGTTTTCTCTCTGTGAATAGCTAATTGGCATTTTAGATTTTTAGCTCTTTTCTGTGCTTATGCTTTGAATCTAACACTTGTCATCAAAAAGTGGTGGACACCTGCACCCAGAGAAAGGGACAATGTCACAGGCTTAGTCTGATGGCTAATTAGAAATAACCTGGCCACAGGATTTCACGAAATCTACTGGGGCTGAAAGTGGATACTCAGTTTTTTGTTTACTTAATGTGTTTTCAAATCCATTTCTTCTTATTAGAGATCTCACTCAAAACATGTAACAGCAACCTAAATTAAATGACGTATGTTCCTATGGATGCTTTTACAACAAAGTTGGACTTGCTTAAATTAAACATTTAATGATATTTACAAGTGATTTCCCTCTTAAGGACTGAAATGAAGTTTTTTCATACTTCATGAATTGTGTACACTTAAACAGGAATATGAGAGTTACATCTTGGTGCTAAATGTGTGTCATTTGTTTGTTTTTTCCATTGGTAGTGAGTCTTAGCCCACACTGGGTTTCCCAGTACTTCCTTTTGTGGACATAAGGCCTCTGTATTTATTTGTTAATTTTTTTTTTTGGAGTATGTGGTGTGTTCCTGTGAGCCATGGTTATTAATTGACAGATGAGTTACACTATGATGGCACTTAAAATGCACAACGTGTATTTCTGAAAGCAGTCGTTGCTATAGCAACTTTCTAGTAGGTCACTGGCAGTGTTGTGTGAGTGTGTGTGTATGATTTGGCTGTTAATGCAGACTAATACTGGTAGAAAAATGAGAAATGGGAGAGTCAGAAAGAAGATAGCCCTTCCCCCCCTCCCTGTCCTCTCCCTTCAAAACAGCGTAAGAGAATTTTGTGGAGAAAATGCTTACTTAGGATATCGCATGTATTGGCAAGAAACTGGGTATCATCTGCTATAATTAGGTGCTTTCTTTTTATTTATGCAAAGATTATTAAAAAGCCTCCAAATGGCCTTAATCTGACTCTGCTTTTTCTTTGGTTTCTTTAGAGTTTAGTTAGGAAAGGAATCCGTACTCAAGTTGATCCAAAAGTAGTGTTGTATTTATTAAGCATTAACACCTATTTTTGAAGTACAACTGTAGTATGCACTGGAATTTTGAGAAATTGGGGAGGTTTTCGCTGTTCTTATAAGATCTTTCAGCAAGGTACAATGCATTTCTGTAGCAATTTAGGCCAATGCAGATCTCCTGGTCCTGTTCTCTCCTAATTGTCTTAATTGTTCCCATCTCTTTCCTAGCCCTGGTCCTGTGCTCATGCAAACAAGGGATGAGCCAGTTCAGGGAGCTGATCCAAATACAAACAACTGGAAAACAGTTTTTTAAATTGCTAGATTATTTCCTGGATTGTACAATGGGCGGAAAGCCAAGTGCCAGTACAGCCATAGGAGGGAGGAGCCATGGTGCCTGATGTTCAGGGCAGTGGACATGGATGGTAGTGACTGGCATTCCCAGATACTCATTCAGATGTTATTTCCCAGTGACTCTGCTTTTGGTTTTGCTCTGAAACTTAGCCAAAAGTGCTGTGCAGAGAACTCTATCCCAAATTGTTTGCATTTGTATTTCTCTCTAATAGTGTCTCCTGCGTTTTTCTTTATTTTTTAATTTTTACTGCTCTGATCAGAGAGCATTCATATATCTCCTTTAAAGTGATCATCCTATAGCTAGGCCATTGATTCCTGAATTAACACTGCCTTAAGATAATAGAAAATGAATGACTCATGGGAGCACGTTCTAGATGGTGATAAATGAAAAGAATGTAATGTGTAGGAAGTGTACTATGACACTGTAATCTAATAGATTTTTCTCAAGTTATAGTGTGGAGTGTTTAATGTGGACTTTGTTATGTGTTGCATCTTTTGTTCTACAAAAGCCGTGAAGAAGCTGTGCTGCATTTTCAATTGAATCAATATGATAAAATTGCTTTGCTGCCTGGATAGCAGCAGGGAGGGCAGGAGGACTGGATCTGCTTGCTCCCTTCTTTTCCAGTGTCCCCTGTGTCTCCATTCACTGGTTTGCTGGGAGTATCCAAGCTGCTGTATTTAAAAAAAAAAAAAAAAAAAAAAAAAAAAGAGTAGGAACATGTGGTCAGAAGCAGGAGGAAAAAGCAGGGACTGCATTTTAAACAACAGCAACCAATCACAGTGGTTCAACCGTTGTATGAAACCTTACCCCAAAACCCTATTGAGAAAGAAAATATCTGTTCTGTGTTGGTTTGTTGTTCATTTTTTTATTATTATTCTCTGATATGTAGCCATGTTCTCTGTGTTTTGAGAACTTGATTTGTAGAAATCCTATGTATTGGTTTAACCCCTGGAAAAAACCTTCCTTGATACTTTTAAAGTATTCAAATGATTGCTGAATGCTTTATTAAATATACCTGTGTATACTGTATGCTCTGGAAAAGCTTGCTCTAACTTTGTCTCAAGGGTGAAGGCAATGCTTACAGATTAATGTTTACATTTATTTGAATAATTTGTAGGGAAATGGAGGTAGGACCAGGTACAAGAAAAATGAAAACTTGTGTCTTCCTTGTATTTTCTGTAAGGATTGTTCCTAGAGGAAATGTTCCCTTAGTTAACTCCTAGGGTTACAATTTTTAGATAGAATTTGCTCTTGAGAATCTCTTGGGAGTTGAGAATCTGTTTAAGGAAATGCTTCAAAATATTCTCACTCTTGCTCTTACAGCCTGACAGTTTCAAATATCAGTTACTGGATGTATTTTCATTTTATGTAACTGTAAGATACTGAAAATCCTCTGCCTGTCTTTCTGAACTGCAGAAGAAGGTATTTGCAAATTCTTCAGCATTTAAAGCTTTGTGGTCTGTTCTCTTCTCAGCAAAAACAAAAGCCAAAGAGTCTTACAGGGAGAAATATCCTCTTGTGTGGATCAGCTGCTGGAATTTCCCCCCTCACTGGAGAGCCTCAGCTTCTCTTTTCCGGAGCTTCTGTTAAGTTTCACTCAGTCTTACCAGCAGTGCTGAGAGAACTGTGTTTTTTCTATTTCCAGTGTCTTGTATTTGATAGTAGAAGACAATTTTCTTCTAGGCACAAGGTTTTCTTTTCTCACCTGTTAATTTTTCTTTTTTTCTTAGTCTGTCATTCCCAGGGAAGAGATTTGTAAGGCTGTATGTGTAAACAGAAGGTTGGTACTGTTGGAGACCATCATTGTAGCTTAGCAGAGAATTCTGTGAGTAGCAGTTCTTAAGTTCCAGATGTTGAAGACTGTGCTCTGAACACTGGCATTAACTTCACCACTCTGTCCTGAATGGAGCTTTGACCTTGCACTGACACAAACCAGACAGATGCCTCTAAACCCCCAGCACTTTTCTAAACAAGTTTTAGTTGTATCAGGATAGCCTCAGGATCCCATGTTTTTCCATTCTTGGGTCCCTCAGAGATGTTGGTTTGTGGCTCTTGATTTCATCTGTCAGCCTGGTACCTGTGAGGTAGCTCACTGCAGCTACTCTGCATTTCTTCTGGTGATTGGATTCTTTCTTCAATTCACAGTCAAGGTTAGCTGGTTTTGGGGATCAGGTGGGGAAAGAGGTTTGATACCTTATTTATTTTCTACAGGAGGGTAGTGGGTTTAAGTTGCTGGCAAAGCCCATGTTCCAGTTTTTCAGTACCACAGTTTTTCCTCTCTGTTCAGGTATTTTTAGAATAGTAAAGCACTCTGGCAGTTCATACTGGAATTGTTGATAGCTTCATTATCAACATCATGGAGCAGCCTTCTTTTGATGGCAGCCTTTCTAAGGGAGGCAAAATCTTTCTTCTGTCTCTTTTTACATGGTCCGTTTCGGCTAAACTTTAGCTAAGCTATTTCATTAGACTGAAAACTGCTGCATTAGTGCAATCAGTTGTTTTTATAAATATTTCCCAGATCAAAAAATTCTTCCTTGTCTAGGGGGAAGGATTGCTGTCAGTGTTACCGGGAGAAAGTATTTTTGGCTAGGCTTTCAAGTTGGGAGCACAAAAATGAATGATGCTTGCTCAAACACTGTCAAACTAATTCCAGTTTTTGTCATCTGCTTGTCAAATAACTCTTCAGCAGTAAAAAGAGGTGTTCCAGTATTTCTGTAAGCAATGCAATATACAGTTATAAAAGAAATTATAAGTGTTTGCAATTTAGAGTATCCAAGTAAATTTGTGATAGCTTTGAAGTTTGTCACCATGCCTTCAAAGTAAAGTATTTATATTGAGTCAGGAGGGAAAACACTCAAAGGGCAGTGAGGAAGATGGTGGGAAATCAGCTGTTGTGTGGTCAGTGCAGTTAGCCATGCACATTTTGGTGATCCTGCTCTGTGCTGCAGTAAATCCACAGTTCACCTGTGTCCTTGTGCTCTACACCTCTATGCCAGCATCCCCTCAGCACCTTCCCTGGCCTGGGCTGGGCAGGGGATGTGGGCTCTGAGCTGTGTGTCTGACAGCAGGACAAAACTGTGTCTGATAAACAGGACAAAAGCAGCTCTGCAGATCCTGGCCCCCTCCTCCACCTGTGCCAGAACACTGGGCTCAGCCAGTGCCTCCTTTCAAAAATCCCCTTTTGAGATACCTGTGCTTTTGTCAGGTTGTTGGTGTTTGGCAGCACAGCCAGAAATTGTCAGGAGATGGAGAGCAAATGGCCTGGTTGGATGTGAGTCCTTAAGAAAGGAAGCTGAATGAGCTTCTTGGCCAGGTCATGCACTGGTTTCTGTGTTCTTGCCTCTCGAGCTTCTTGTATTTTTGATAATGCTTGTTTGCTTTGTCAGGTTGTCCAGTTTGGAACGGGCCTCTCAACTGGTTCCACACAGTGTGATTATCATCTTCCATCTGTACACTCATCATTCTTGTACCTGAAACAATGAAAAAGCAATGGAAGAAATACTGAGTTTTTCAAACATTTTTGCCCTGAGAAAGTTTCCCTTTTAATGGGTTTATTGTGCTACACAAGACATTTTTAAGTAACAAAAGGGCAAGCAGTTTTGCCTCCCTAGCTAGTCTTCATAGGGTTTTTGGCTAACCAAAATTAATTTCTGAATGATAAAGGCTTTTTTTCAGGATTATTTACTGAGCTAAAATAAACCTTTTTCCCAGGTGCTAATTTGTCTTTTCCCTGCTGATATTTGCTTTTTGGCCTATTGCAGAACTGTTGCCAGTTGTACATAGTACTTTATAAAAACTTAGTTCCTATTTCTTATTATTTAATTGATTTCTTGTGATTTCTGTGTTAGGGAGGTCATTAGGAAATGGTGGTGGGTAGCCATCCCTACTTTAGTTTATATTTTATTTTTTAAGTCCTTGGATTCTTTTTTTCCCCCTCATGTCTCAATCAGGAAAGCTTATAGGTACAAGTAAGTTTTAGGTCGGTTGACATTGCTGTGAAAAAGTAGGCAAGCTCCTAGATCACACTGCTTTAGACTGAAATAAAACTACAGTCCTCAAGCTCAGTACAGGTAGAAAGCAATTCATTGCTGTGAAATCTGCTGAGATGTGGGGAGATATTGCCTGTGGGGCAGAGAGATAAGTTATAGGGATGGAGGAAACTAATATGGGCTAAAGCCACTTTAACTTATGATTCAATTATTTAAAATGAATGTGAATCTTTATTTTCCAGCTGTGCACATTCCTAAGTGTTTCAAAGCAGGAGTGAGAACTTAGGAGTGGAATGGTTTTGTTCTGGGAAGTGTTCTTCTGGCAAATCATCATTTCCTTGTTTGCTGCTCGTCCTGTTGCTGTTCACCTGTGTAATGTTGGGGAAGCCATTGGGCTTTGGGGAATTGTGTTAGCCTGTGGATTTAGGTTTGAATTTTGGCTGCAGTATGAGGTCACCTGGGAAACATGCTTGCAAGACTTTTTATTTCTAGCTCTAGCATGGTTGTGTATGTCCATTGGAAAAAATGTGCTTTTCCTCTCAACTGTTGTGATGGTCAGGTTAAGTCGGATGAGAAGAAATTTTTTAATGTGTACTTTTGCAGTGGAGGATTTGACTGTACTGCTGCTACAGGTCAAAAGCTGTGCCATGTGTACTAACAGAGGACATACTGTTGGTTTGTTCAGCAACGTTGTTAGGTTTTTGTGTGAGGGAGTCTTGGGAACGTTCTCTTGGCTAAGTGCAGGTGCAGTGCTGAGCACTCACAGCACACGCCCAGGCTCTTGGGGCACTGCCTCCACTTTATGGAGTTTCACATTGTTGGCTTCATGACAGGAGGTGTTGGCCTGGTGGACAGGAAACCAGTCTCAGTGTAGGCTTTGGGAGAGGTTTGATAGAGGTGTTTGTTTGGTGTCACACATTGGATGGCTTTCAAGGTGTATGAGTTTTCAGAGGAAAAATACATGTCATCTGCTTCAGAAGAAGAGTAGGCTCGGTTGTACCTTTATAATCTTTGCTGAAGTAAGTCCATGAGGATTTCAGCCTGTTTATGGGTCTTGTCCACCTTTAGACCGAAGCAATGTCAGGTTAGGATGCATTGGGGCTATTTAGCAGCATGTGGACTCTGGAGTTACTGTTCTTTTAAGTTCTTAAGGCAAAATGTGGTCAGTGGGAAACTGGTGATCTGACTTAGTGAGTCTGTGGTAGCATTGATGGAGTTTGATGGAGGGATGATTTAAATTACATAGTTTGTACTAGCTCATTGGGTGGTGAAGAAGGGAATACTGTAATGTGTTCTGATGGGGTTTTTTTCCATCTGGTCTCCTTGGATTAAGACCTGCACAGCCTCTCGGTCTTGGGGACCACTTAAGAAAATTCCTGGTAGCGGAGAATACTGTTGATTCATTTACTGGGAGGAGAATTTGAAGTAAATTTTAATGAAGAAGAACCAAGTTAGAGTTGCCTACTTGTTTTGCTATTGACAGGGTTTGGAATTACTCACAGCTTTTTCTTTGGTGTCTGGGACCTGGTGAAATTTAGGGCTTGGGTGGTTTTTTCCCCTGGAAGGCTGCAAGTTGTGGATTGGTTCAGAAGGGAGATTGTTGTGGTACAAGATGTAGGTGGAGGGTGTCTGGTTTTTGGTATCAGGTTGAATTTTGTCAAGAAATTGTTGGGGTTGGAAAGTAGAGGTTGATTCTGTAATTTTTATATCTATATATAATGCGGGTTTTTTTGATAACCTGATCTTTTATGGTGTACCTCTGCTTTTTTTTTTTTTTTGGCTCTCGTTCAGTTTTCACAAACTCTTTTTTAGGAGGAGCTTCTCAGGTGTTTATAATATAGGTTATCTGGCTAGTGGATATGGGAAGGATATGAAAATTACTCCCTCTCTGTGGTACATCCATATATTCTGTTAGTAGTCCCACAGAATGTCAAGAATCAAAAGTCAAAAAATCTGTGCTACCATGACCTCTTTTGAGAAGTCTCTTTTGTGCTAAAGCAAATGGGATTTTTTTAAAAAATCATTTACAGAGTTACTTGGGCTAAAAATAATTAACAGTGAAGAAAAATGGCTTTCTTATATTTCCTGTTGAAATTTATTTATTTGTGATGCTTAAATGAAAAGCATCAGTGGAACCCCTGTCCACTTAATACTAGTAAAAATAAAAAACTAAAAAACTAAAAGCGAGGGTATTTAGACTGTCTCACTGCAGAGAGATAGCATTATGCTCCTTATAAAATGCTGATTGGATATTTACTAATCCCTTTTTAAAATGCAACACCACTTCTGAGCAGCTTGAAACATGAAGCATTTAATAATTTTAAAATACCCACATCCCCTCATGTAGACAAAATGATGATATTTGAGTGAATAAGGAGCTGTAGTGGAACAGGCCAGTTGGCTGCATCAGGCTGAGGGTTAAGCTGAGCCTCCAGCCTGTTGTTAGACAGGCAGTAGTACAGGAATCCGTGGGGTTTTGTCATTGGAGTGTTGCTGAATTCCCTGGACTCAGGAAAACTGGTACACCAGGATCTTCCAGTTCCTGAACTGATAGCATTGGAAGACTCTTAGCCTAAAACTTTGTAAGGCTTATCTCTGGAGTAGATGTGAATATTGAGGAGAGGCTTTCAGTGCCTCAGTCACTCTGAGATAATGCCCAAAAATCTTTGGTGTTTGAGGGCCTTGGATCAGGACATCTTTGCAAGGCTGTGAACCTTGGCAGGTCTGGCAATGAAGGAATTGGTGGAGCTACTCCTCCAAAGCTCAGTCTGAGATGTTTGCTTCCTGAAGGACCAGTTTTCAGTGGTGGGAATGCTTTAACAAAGTCCTCAACACCACCTCCTTCCTTTGAAAAACCATTCTGTGTTTGTTTTCTTTTGAGGAGAGTATTAAAGATGCCTATCAGCAAATTGGTGGAATATTACACGTTAGAGTGGTCCTACATTTTCTTCTACTTGATACATACAAGTCTATATATTAACCATTAAATATCCTTTCTCTTAGCAGCTTAGTTAGTATTTTAGTGACCTTATTTTCATCTAGCCTTTGTGCACTTCCCCTGTAAGTTCAAATAAGTACCAGAATCAGTCATTTCCCAGAGTTTGTAATTTATATGTGACTTCAAAATGCTTGTTTTCTTTTGTAATCTGGAAAAAATGTTCTGCAGTTCCTTTTGGCTTTTCTACTCAGAGTCCCCCATATGAGGAGAAAAGAAGAGACAAAGAGAACAAAAGTTTGAACCATTCTGAGAGTTTTTTCCTTTATTCGAGCATTCTGCATGTCAGGCTTTGCTTCCTTTTTGTGAAAATTGGTTTTATTGTTGGCAATTTTCCAGATACAATGAATAATAGAACACCAGATGTCCACTGCTGAGAAAAATTACAGATGAGTAAGCACTTTTCTGAGGTAGCATAAAAATCTATTTACAGTGCTTCTGGTATGCCTGCCGACAGTGTGAGCTCTTGGCCTGCTGTGCTTTGTGCTGCACAGAGGTGCATATCTAAAGCCTCTGTGGCCCTCTGCATGTCTGACTCTACCAGGGATTCCTGCCTTCCTCTAGATGTGGATTATTTTCTAGGAATGAGCACTCACTGCAAGGCTTGAGTGGGAATTTAATCACTGGATTTAGTTTTAATTATTGTCACACATGGGTTTGATTGATGGTAAAAGTCCCAGAAACATTAGAAGAGACGAGGGGTGTGGAGAGTTGGCCTAGTCCCCAGCCTTTCCCTCCAGCAGGCACAGTTCTGGTTGTGCCATGTTTTCAGAACCAAAGCAGGCTGTGCCCCAAAAGCCTTGTCTGGATTTTCCCAGCTGTTTCAAGCTCCTCAGAATAAGCTTTCACCGCAGGCTTTGTCTGTTGCACCTGACAAACATGACCCATCTACTTGGGAAAAGCAAAAATATTCAGTGGTGGGTAATTCACATTTAATTGAGCAAACTATTGGAGAGCTTCACTAGTCCTTACTTAGTTTGTATGTGTCTTACCTGAGTTTTCCTTGCTGCAGTAAAACCCCACTGCTTGTGTGTTTCCACTGAGAAAGACTCTCCATTCTCCATCTCCATTGCCTTTGCAACAGTTTTTACATGTGAGAGAAGAAGTCACCCTCTTTTCAGTCTGGCCTGTGTCCAGCTGTACTGTCCTGTTGCTTTCCTGTGCACAGGTGTGTAAGAGCCTCCTGGAACCCTGGCTTGGCCCACTAAAATCAACTGTGCAAAACTTCAAGAAGCTTTAGGTCATTTTAGTGAGCTGAGTAAGCATCAGCTGAGCAGGATGGTCCTTTTGGGGGAGGCATTTAATTATCTTGATAACTTTGTCTTGATAACTCACACTTATACTGTCCTTTTCATTATGCAGTCTTTTGCAAGTTTTTATTAATTGCTCAGTCTTCTGTTTGGAGGATGACTTGGTCAATTTCTACAATAAGCAAAATCTCTCTCAACTTAAAACTTGTTCTATGGGCTTTTTTTTATGATTCTCAATGCTCTTGCGTCAAAGACAATTGAGTTTATCTTCTCAAGACTCCTAAGTTTTGGAAATACAAATGCAGAGAAACAGAAGGCTTCAAGGGTCCATATATCCATCCTCACAGCTTGAGGACAGTAAAAGTAACTTTGTAGAGCCATTTTTGTTTTGTGTATTTTATGTTCAGAGCAGATAGGCATGAGCCTGGTAGGTAGCTGATGTTATCGTAATGGACAGATGGGAAGGAGCAAGTTGTTAATTTAGACCTTATTCATCCAGATATTGGTCTAACATTAGAACTCGGTGCCTTAACTCTTAGTTTTATGCAATCAGCCCATAATTATTTGCCCTATGAATGGCGGAGTGCCCGTAGCCCCCGGTGATCTCAGTCACAGTTATGAATGCTCAGTGCTGCAGAAAATCAGGTCAAGTGTCTCACGGAATGCCCATAGAGGAAGGAGCAGTTATGTCTGAAGAGTCTGTAAGAATAACAAAGGGAAAGCAAGCTTGTTTTCATATGCTCAGTCCATCAAATTTACACTTATTTAAAAAAAATTATAATTACAAATTGAAATTATTTCTGTTCTTGAGCAAGCCAGATCTACAGGCAATTGTTTTTATGAAGCATTGATTAGGATTTTTAGTATTAGCCATCCTAGGGATTAGAAGAAAGCAGTGATGATAATATATTTAAAAGCTATTGGACTAAGCACTAGAGATCAAACAATTGTCTGAGTGATGTGTGAAACTTAAATTAATTATGCTATTATAGCCATGGTTAAAAGATTGCATTAGCTTTCCTGTGTGATCTTGGTGTTGGTGCCTTGGCACAGACCTGCACAGTACAGGAATTAGCTGCTACCTTCTGGAAATGGTAGCAGAAGATACAGAAAAACTGATTGGTTTTGGCAGTTCACACATTTTTAGAGACAGAAAACTAAGTAAAGAAATGTGGTAGTATGACTCAGATGTTTTTGTCACGTAAAGATTTTATTCCCAGCTCTGGAAGAAGTGATTTGTGTAGCCTTTCAGTGCGAGGTCTTGCGTTTGGAGTATCGAAGAGCACAGAATAATATCGCACGCTATGATGTGACACTTCAGGTGATTTTTCTGGCTGACTGGGCAGGACCTGTCTAGGCTAAAAGCATTTGGTGAGAGGAAGCAGCAACAGCTGTTTTGCCTATAGAGTCAGTTCTGTATGTTGGTGCTACTGAGGGGACAACTGCAATTGAGGGCAATTTAAATGGACAGCTAGGGGTTGCCACAAGATAGTTCTTGATCCTACAGGTATGGGTTAAATGTCTGGTGATACCTGGAAAGAATGGAAGAAAAGAAACTTCAGTCAATGATAATAAACGTCTGCTAAACACTCCAGTTTTGTGAACAAGTTTCTCTCTGTGGTTCTTGGCCGTACATTTTATTGAACTTCACGCGATTCCTCTGTGTCTGGTGTTCCAGTGTGCCCAGGTCCCTCTGAACAGCAGCACAAACATCTGGTGTGTCAGACAGCTCTCCCAGGGTTTGGGGTTTGACATTGACATCCCTTGCAGGCTGGGAACTGCAGGTTGTACTGGAATGGCTGCCAAGAACAGCAGAGGCACAATGGAGAGGAATAGGGGGTACAACTAATAATATATCCAGGATGATTTTGATGGGTGTAAGAAGTGAAGCATTGCCGTGCTGTGCTAGCCTAGTTGATGTTGAGATTTCCTCCTTCTGTCATGGTTTGACTGGATTAGGAATGCTGCAGACCACATGGAGAGCTTGCTATGCACCATAAGTAGTGAGGAATCCACTAGTGTTTAATGACAGTTTTTCTATCACTTGAGCTTTCAAATTTTGGTTTAAGTACTTAGAATGTGATAGAGTGAAATATATATTGTGCACAGAACTTCAGTGAAATTATTTTAACGGTGAACTGGATGAGCATTATGCCTTGTTTGGCCTTAAATGATGCTTTGTGCTGTCAAAATCAGAGCTGGAAGTGATGATCTAATTTGGTTTTCTATCAAGTGGCTGTAGGGTCAACATGAATTGATATGTTTCAAGTCCCAAACCTGTAGCAGAAATAAAGCTTATGCTTTATAGAAATATTTAATCTGGAGCAAACAAAAATTCCTGAGTGGTGCAGAACACATCATGGCATTTGGTAAATTTGCTACAAGGTTAGTTCCTGATGATTAGATTTCTATTTCTGCAGGATTTAGAATTCACTTTTGCAATTTCTAGACACTATTTTCACTTTGCAGATGGGTAGCTGGGCAGGAAGTGTTTCCATGGTGTGCCCAAGACGTTGGATAACGCAGTGAAGGCTAGAATTGGTCTGCCTGCATCTGACCCTCTTTTCTCACTCACCTGGTTGATGGAAGCTCTGCCTGGGTGTACAGTGCAGGACTGTTGTTTGCGCTGATGCTGATGCCTTTTCCTAGCAGTCAGATGCAGGTTTTGGGCAAGAATATTGAGGGGACAAGTCCTGTCTCTAAACTAGGAAAAACTAGAGTTTTCTATGTCTGGTTTTCTGGTGCTGTGCAGAGGCATGACACACCATCGTGTACTCCAGCAGGGAGCACTGAGGGAGAGAGCAGAGTAGTTAGAAATGGGAAATGAAGGAAAGGGGTAAAGGCATTATCAGTTAATTGTAGAAGACATTGCAACATTGTGAGCTGTTGTTTGAATATATTTTGCACTTGAAAGGGATAAGGTGGCTTGGTCAACAAGGAAAGGATTTTTTATTAGAAGTCAGCCTACTGCATGCTGTCTTTTGTTTTGAGTATCTTCTAGGCAATAGAATTAATAATGTAGTAACTGCTAGATTTAGTAGTTGGTCTTCTTTGTTATGTAAGTTTTGGGTTCAGCTTTATAAGATGTAGGCACTTAGTCCATAATAGAGTTAATTGAACTTAATTTGGTTTTGTTGCTATCAGAGAGTCATTTGGAAGGACTGTCAGGATGTTGTCAATCTTTTAATCTGTTTGGTTTTGGGCTAAAATGGGTGGATTACTTCAGCACCGGAGAGGCAGACAACGTAAGGATGGCAAAAATATCAGTAGCTTTGTGTGTTAGTAAAAATTACAGGAAATATTGATGGAATGCATGTATTGGATTCATTGTAAAATCCTTGAGTCTTTTTAAATTGAGCTCATTATGAGATTGTTATTGAATAAACACTATAATAAACCAAGCAATCTACTAGAAAATATGCTTTTTACAAAGGCAGTTTTATATCATGGTCGTTATGTCTGTCCTGGTTATTGTGCATGCTTGGAAAACAGGCAAAAAAGGGAAACATTTACTTGTTTCTCCTTGTATGTTTGAACTAAATACTGTCTTCTACTGCCCGCTTTATATTCCTCTATAGGTAATTTTAACTGGACCAGCATAAATTTATGTCAACTTAAAATATAGAGGTGCAGGTTCAAAAAGCTGCAAAGGTACAAAGGTTGTTATAATTGAGAGTGAATGAAAACATCAGACTTTTTTCTAAACTAAAATAGAAGCAGTTGACTGCGTGTTAAAGGACTGTATTGTGTTTATTATAGTTTAAATAACCCCAAATGCCGAAGTATCAAGTATTCCTGCCCCTGTTCTGTTCTCCAGGACAGGTGACAAAATGGTTATGTGTCTTAAGCTTTCAGGACTTTTTTATCAATGACTTTGTTCTCAGGCAGAAGGAGAGAAAGAGGGAAAGTTTGATTTTCCTGGTTATGAGAACATAATCTTTCAGAAACAGGTATTTCTTTTATTAAAACCAGAAAAACACAAAGGTTCATATTTGTGTAGTCCACAAGGATCAATGAATTTTCCATAGCTGTCAAACAGTAATTGTATTTTGTCACACACTGGCTGTATTAATACAAGAGTGTAGAGAGGTAACTTGTCTTCTGATGGTCCAGTCTGAACTTTTCCACAGAGGAGTGGTTCCTTCCAGCCCTGTTTTGCAGTTTCTTGTTTAGCATAAGGACAAGGAGAAAATAGCACAGGCCCTTGCAGTTCCCTGATGTCAGGTTTTCTGCCCTTAGCCCTGTGGGTCTAGCTGCCTTAGTCTTCTCTTCTGCTTCTGGCTCTTTACACCCTTTACTCCATACTTGTAAGTCAGGACTTTGCCTTTCAAATAAGCTATCTCTGAGCAGGTATCCTTTTCGTTGTGTGTGAGAGCACTTCGCTAGGGCAGCTGAATGCTGCTGATTACTACATCTGAGCACAGCCAACAGTTGCAAAGGGTTATTAGGTTAAAAAGGAAAATTAAGAGAAGAAATCCCACATAGCAGTTGTGCAGGATGCCTTAAATGTCTGTGGAAGATACCTCACATGGAGCACACATGAATTTCCTTGAACTTCTTTAGAAAGCTCTTCTGGAAAGCAAGATTGCTGTGAATCCTGCTAGAATTAGATAATCTGGAGATCTAAGATGGATAGGTTTCCTTTGAGGTCCAGCTAGTATAAGAGTGTGTGTGTACGTACTTGTGTAAGTACAAAAATATACTTTTTTCTTCAGTCTTGTTCCAGTTTTAGTGAACTTCTCCATTTCAGAGATCTGAACTTGCCTTTATTTTTTCATATAGGAAGTCAACTCAGAACTTAATTTGATCTAATGCTGTGTTTGTTTATGATAAATTCTTACCAGTGTCTGAAGTGGTTGCTTTATGTTGTCACCTGGACATGTCATTGCCCTGTTAGGAGCAATCACGTACTTTGAAACACAGTAATGAGCAACGTCTCTAATGAAGAAATGCTTATGGAAATAGCACAAAGAGCATATATGATAGTTTTGTTCAAGGAGAACTCAGGCTAACTTCTGTCTCATAGTGAAACTCAAGAGCTTTTACACCAGCCTGGTGTATTGGCCCCTTTAAACTATTAATGCTGGAGTGGTGGTTTTAGCTCCAAACAAACTTTTTGTTTGTTAACGTGTATTTTGCAACAAAATTACTTGCAAATTATATGGTATAAAAACAGAAGTAAATTTCATGATGAGGCACTGTAAGTAAAACTGTTGGTAGCACGAAGTAGTAAGTACTGGAAGAACTAGATGTATGCAACTGTGAGTCTAATTGGAACTGTAATATGAAGAGGCAAAAAATTCTGTTCATTCTGTTCATTCTGTACGATTTGGTACATAAACACTGATATGTGTGTAGTAGGGTGGAAAATATACTTTATCTGCTGTACTGTTTTGTTTAGAAGGGTGTACTTTCATTTAGGTCCTCCACTTGGTGCAGGTTACATTACCTCTTCCTGGCTGGATTTTCCTCCTGCCTTGTGCAAAGCAACTAGAGCACAGGGAAAAAAAAACCCATAAAGAGGAAATTAAATATTTAAATAAAAGAGTTTGAACATATCCCATGTTTTAAAAACACACAGTTGAGTCCTTGGTATTTCTTGCTGTTGCTGAACTGAAGTGCTCAACACAGCTCTTCATATTACCCTAGGACCTGTGTAAAAGGGAAGACTGGAACAAATCTACTTATTTTCTCCAGAACTTGCATTTTCTGGAAAACTAGGATGGCAGTTCTGTGTTTTATTACAGTGAAGATTATTGAATCTGTCACATTGTGCCATTATTTAATGGTAAAGTCACATCTGCTGCCATTAGTCAACTCCTTGGTTAGTCTTTTGAGTAGAGAAATGTTACTAGTGGGTGTAGTGACACCACAGATGCAGTCTACTTTATTATTTAAACTTACAACTTCAGTTTCATTAAGTTAAAATACCTTCTGCTGCAGTTAGACCCTTGCACAGCTTCTGACTATTCTGTGAAATTCAGTCATACAAAGCTGTAAGCCAGAGGGTCTGATTGAATAGGTGTAGTGCCATTTAAACACACATATATGTGGTAAACAAGTATGGGAGGTAATTCAGAACATTTATTTTTAAATTTTTATTAATTTGCACAAAGTTCTCTAAACAGAAATGTGAAAACTGAATGCAAGAATATGATTAAGCTGTTTCGGGGTCATCGATTCTAAATTTCTTGTGGTTTAATAGTGATGCTACTTCAAAATTGACCTTTTTTGTTGATAGCATGTTTTATTCAATGTATTACTATTTTGGAGTCACATCTAAAATTTTTTTTCTCTCTCTTACAGACTGGACTTTGACATTCTATTCATGAAAGAGGTTTCCAAGTAGTTGTCTTATAGTAACTTTGAGAAGAAGTTCTATGTAGCTCTTACTTCCCAGAGTGCTGCAAAAATGATTACTTCAGACTTGCCAGTACTACAGTGAGTATACACACCTCTCTACATTTGAAATCTTGGCTTTTAAAATGGTTGAAGTAAACAGAGAGGTGATTGTGAGGATAAAGCACAAGCTTGGAAGAAGTTCATGTTAGTGTGACTGTTCCAGGCCTCTTGTGTTTTCATGTACTGAAAAACTGCATAAAGAAACTGAAAAACGTTTATCTAAAAAATATTTCAATGTATTTAACTTTGCTGTGCAAAGCAAAACAAGATCTATGCTACTTTTTGCTTCTGAATGTTTTTAGATTTCAGCACCATGTATTGGTTTTGGCCACAATTGACCATATTGTGTGTGTATTCCAGTTGTGAACTTTCTCACACCATATGATATATTCCAGTTGTGTAATTTCTTACAATGAGGTGAATTTATTGTGCAAAAAGCCTTTGCCCGCTTCAGTTGAAGATAGCAAGTGGAATGACCATGTTTTGGTCCTGCTGGGAAATAGGAGTGGCTAATGCACATGGGAACATGGCTGTGCTTGGGTAAAGAGCTACTGGGAAGAGCAGAGTGTAAGTCTATAATAGGAGGAGCTGGAGAGTAAATCAAGTAGGGTTAAGAAGGAATTTTAGAGACTGGAAACCTGCTCCTCTTTTCACAAGACAAAGAGAAAACATAAAGTGAAGAAGTTTATGGAGTAAGGTAATGACAGGGAAATAACAGACCAAATGGGCTTGGCTTGGAGAAAATCCATTTATTGCTAATTAGAAAAGAGTTGGATAATGGTGAGAAACAAAGACAAAACCTACCAGGTGTTCCTTCTACCCCTGCACTTACCTCAGTTCACCTTCAGCCTTTCATCCCACCCAATCCCCTCATGCCCCCAGTGTGGGTACCCAGCCCACTCCAGTAAGGGCCCCTCACACAGAGCCCCCTTCCCTCCCAGGGCCCGTCATCCCCTCCCAGGGCCCGTCATCCCCTCCCAGGGCCCGTCATCCCCTCCCAGGGCCCGTCATCCCCTCCCAGGGCCCGTCATCCCCTCCCAGGGCCCGTCATCCCCTCCCAGGGCCCGTCATCCCCTCCCAGGGCCCGTCATCCCCTCCCAGGGCCCGTCATCCCCTCCCAGGGCCCGTCATCCCTCACAGAGGCCTTCATCCCCTCCCAGGGCCCTTTATTCCCTCCCAGAGCCCTTCATCCCCTCCCAGGGCCCTTCATCCTCTCACACAGCTCCCTCCTGCTGCCAGTGCCAGGCACCTGCGCCAGGTACATTTGGTAACTATCTAATGTTAATTTATTTTTGCTTGGAATGTTTTCTATTTTTTTTTTTACCTCAGGGTGTGAAGGAAGCTCAGTTTATCAGGGTTTGGTGGTGTCCCAAGCTAAGCTTTCAAGTCATGTTACTTAAGAGACTGAATGGTTGGGCAGTTAAAAAGAAATTTGTCTGACTGTAATACTAGCATGCTTTGCATTACAGTTTTCTCTTGTATTTTTAAAACCTCTTGAAAAAATTTAGTTGTGGATGAGTGTAGGCTAAAGCTGGGGATGGCCTTGATGGGCAGCACTGAGGGGGAGTGTCAGCCTGAGGGAGTTCTCGTTAGCTTAGGGATTAGTTGTGGAAGAACATTTTCTTGGTTCATATTTCCTGGATTTGCCATATTCAAGAAGTGGGGGAATGTTTGTGAAATATGCCAAGAAAAAAAAGCTAGGAGAATCTGTGATGGTAGTGGTAGGAAAGGGATATTCGCATTCCCACTTCAAGAGCCCAGATGGACTTAAAAAGTGAATGGAATATCACAGAGTTTAAGGTTAAAAAGTGCATATTAATGGATTTGGTAACTACACACCAGCCAAAAAAACTGAGGGACATTAAATATACTGATCTATTCTTTAGTCAGAGCCACTGATACTAAGCAAATCAAAGAGCAAAAGAAAACATGAATGTTATTTTTTCTGGTAAAATTGGGAATAATTTAATGCTACTCTGTGAAGTGTTGGTGAAATGTCATCCTCAACAACACATGTAGTCTTGATTGCTTATGAACAAGAAGAGGTCTTTAATTTTACAAAAAACTCAGCATGATTTGCATATAAAGGTTTTGGGCTTCCTCTGAGGGCTCAGAACTTTGTCTAGTGTGGATGAAGTATCAAAGAAAGTGATAAATTTTAATTCAGAAGGTCCCAGCCAGGTTTCATCAGGAAGAGCACTGGCTAAGGGTGAGGTAACCTGAAAAAAGTTTTGGGCTAGAGGGTATTAGCTTCACACATTTACAGATTTGGGAAGGCACAGTCCAGTTCTACCCAGAAAGCCAAGGTTTCCTTTTTAGCTCTTGAAGAAATTATTTGAAGGATTCTTATAATCTCCCATTCTTGTGCCTAATTTCTACTTCTTTTTTGTAATGTTTTATAATCTTTTTGGCTGCCCTCTTTAAGTAAGCAATCCTAAAGCCAATTTGATATGTTAATAAACATTGCTTAGGACCATACCATATGTTCCCCCCCAAATTCTTTGTTGAGGGAACATGAAAGGAGACTCTTTAACCTTTCTAGATTAATAGAAGTGGCTTCAGAACACAGTGAAGACAGGATTTCACTTATTGGTGTTTCAGATGTTTGTAGAAAACATCTGGTGTATTCAATCTGTGTGATGGGCAGGTATGAATCGTCTCTCAATGACATGAGTCATGTTTGCTCCATAGATTTTTGAAGATCAACCATGAGAACTGATTTGTCCATGATTCATGGGCCTGTGCATTTAGCCATTTTTCTTCATGAATGTTTTTTTTCACAAGGCTGAATCTGGTGATAGCATTTACTGAATTTATCTCTGCCAGAATGTTGAGCCCCTCAGCAACAGTGATAAGAGCTTATAGAAGTGTTTTGGTGTCTTTTTTTACAAAACCTGATACATAAACACAGGTTTTTACTGTAGTATGTTTTTAAAGGGGCATGGTATATAAAATTCTATATCTAGGGCTTTGTGGAATAGTAGAAGAAAGGTAAATTCGTTTTAGTTTGTTTTACAGAGATGTGAAATTTACTGTGTTAATGGAAAAATGTTTTTCAGACACATGACGTGGTAAAGGGCTGCCCAGTAGTCTGTTAATTCTTCATTAACATGGATAGTTTCAAGGATTAATAATTAACTCTGGAATAATACCTGGAATTTTTAAAAGGGATCCTGGAGTTGCTACCATTTTTCTAGGATGCTTTAGTCACCACAGAAACCAGAAAGCAAAGCAGAGTATACCTGAGCCCTGAAAAGGGGTTATCACTTGTTACCTTTGCTCTGCTTACCCCAGTCTTGTAGGTCTCCCCCACCTCTGTCAAATTCTCTCATGTCCCTGTCATTTCAAGGGAGTCTTAAGAGAAGAAAGGTTTAGCTTTAGGCACTTCCATCTCTCCTTAGATGAGGCAGGTTTCCTTAGGCCTAGATTATCTTCCCTTACAACAGCTTCAGGAAGGATAAATTATGACTAAGCCCAAGTTTCCCCCTCAGGTGCCTAGTCATGCACATGTGGAATGAGGATCGGGTAATTCTGGTCTATTAAGATGTGGATAACTGCCACCAGATAAATTACTTCTTAACAGTTTTGCAAGATGTGTAGGGAATGAGGGAGATGGATGCTGGCCAGCTGCTTCTCTCACTGAGTGTTACAAACTGACGGAACTGCAGGCAATTAGGAGATGCTGTACTGCTGCTCTGAGTTCAGAAATAAGAGGAAAAGGGCCATGTGTGTGTACCCAGAGCAACTGCAAGGCTGGGACAGAAGCAAGAGGCACTATCTCCCAAACTGAAAGGGCTCACAGACACACTGGAAGGGCCTTTTTGTGTAAGAGTTGGATGATTCCGACACAGTTCCTTGCTGCTTGTTGCGATGTTTATTTTAATATGAAACCAGTTAAAGGCTGGAGGTTGTCCTTGATCCTGTCTCCCTACTCCAAATAATGTGAGGATTAAAGGGAATCTAGTTTTTGATGTTTCCCCTTTGCTCCTTACATATATTCTTTGCTGGAAAGAACTTTCCTTTCTTCTTTACATGTTGTTAGGGTGAGATTTATTTTGTTTAGTTTGAAACATTTATATTCAAGCTGCTTGTCTTGATCATCTTATCATCAATGGAAAGAAAACAAAATTTATAAGACTTAAACTGTCTGACCAGTCTTGGACACTGACCTTAGTGTGAGGTATCTCATACATTAGGTTTTTCTGCATGGCATATATCTCTAATTTAGATTAGATTAATCTCACCCTTAGTACTAATTTATTGAGCTTTTCCCGAAAAGAGAAATGGCCAAAGAGACTTCCAGCAAATCAGAGAAGTTTTACCAGAAGAATATTAAGAGAATCAGATTTAAGGCAATAGTCTTTTATTTAAGGCAAATAATAGAAGGTCGTTAATAACTTAACTGTTCCTTCTATATGCAGTATTTGGAAAGATTTCCAGAAATTTCCAGAACTAAATAGGCAAATTTATCTAGAGGTTTTGCTAGACCAGACTGAGGCTGTATAGGAAAGTCAAATTCTCTGTGGAGTAGATGCACGTGAAGTAGTAGTAGAGTTTAATTTATTTATATAGCTCTGGTGTTTCAAGGGAAGGGTTTGAGCTGTTTGTCTAGGAGAATTGCTGAATCTGTTTTTAATAGAGAGAAATTTTTATCCTGATGATCCTAGGGGTGCAGATTTATAAGCTAGCAAAGCACAGTGTTTCCCCAGGAATGGGGGTATTGTTTAGATAGACACACCATGGCTGAAACTTTTCCAATAAGGATCTGAGCAGACCAGAGAAGAAAGCTTTGGTGGTTTTTTTAGAGAGCGCAATAGAGAATGGCTTTAATTTCTCTTCAGCAACAGAAGGGAGCAAATATTTTTATGGGGTTCCTTACTTCTGTATTCAAAATTAATTAAAATTGCCATTGTGAACAAATGTGCATTTTTGTCAAATTGACTTGCAATGGGATGAGGTATTTGAGTAAAGGCTGGATACATCCATCTGCATAAGCATGTTTTCAACTGTATTTACTGCTTTGCTTTTCTCTGCTGTGGCCCTAATCTACCACACAATTTTGAACTACGTTTGGAGTATCTTTTATTTGATTTTAGGCTTTTTACATTTTGGGATGTTTTTCCAAATACATAGCTTGATACTAAGTTTTTCAAATTTCATATTTTATGAAGTGAAAAAGCTACTTTTTAACTGTATCACAACAAAGCTGCGTTTTCAGTATTTTGTAGAGGTACTGCGTTAAAAGCATGTAATTTGTGAATAGTGGTTTTTCATCTAGGCTGCCTGATTTTCTGGGGTGTGTGGAGTATTTAGAGATAATCCACTGAAGTTACTTTCAGTAAAAGAGATTCATATATGTTCTTCTGCATTCTGGCTTTTGTAAAATATTCTGCGGACCCCTCGGTGTTTTTGTGCCTCCAGATAGGAAAAGCTTGGAAAACAATGTCTTAATATTAGAAATTCATCATAGTTCTGCAGAATTATTTGAGTGAGAACAGACCTAGACAATACAGTAATTTCAGTAAAGAGGAGTATGAGAACATTCCCAGTTCTGATACAATGATATCTTTCTGCATTATTAAATAGCTTTCTTGGTGATACGACAAATTTGTGTAATATTCCTGATCTATAGAGCAAGATACAAAATAACCCCCAGACAACCTGGAAGATCTGTGTAGATCTTGGCTTGCTGGAGCTTCTCAGTTTCTCTAGAGCAGATCACTAATGCCGCCATTGATGTTTAAGGTTCTATAAAATATGGAATAGGTCTGGTTTTCACCTTCCCTTTGCACAGGTCATACAGCAACTAAACTCCTTTCACTTCAACGAAATGATTTTGGATTTAAAGGAATCTATGATTACAGCTATGCTTGACCCATCCTTGAGTAATCTAGGACATTATTAGTTGTAAGTGAAAATTTATAGAGATCTGGTGCACTGGTAGTCTTGTACAGTAAAAATAAAGCCCATCAGTAACAGGTATCATTTTGCATGTGAGCTGCTCTTGGGCAGGATCTAATGCCTCTAAAGATCAATTATAATCTGAGTTTCTTCAAGCAGCCATGTCTGTTTGGAAAGCAGAGAAGTACCTGTGCCTCTGGCTGGGAGAGGTGGTGGAAACTGGGGGAATTTTTTTTTTTCTTACCATGATCTTAAATCTGAAATGGCAACAAATGAGAAATTATTGTTTGAGCTTCTTTGTTAACAGGAATTGAGCAATGTCAGAGCTTTTCCATTGTACAAGTGAAAATATTTTTCTAACTGCAAAAATTATAAATGTCTTCAGATCAAAGGGAGTTTTTGGGTTTGGGCCTCATAGTCAGCATGCATCCTCTTTATTAATAGCTGCCCAAGGCCCTTGTCTTGGGGTGTGACTGAGAGCTTGGTGTAAGCTGTGCGGAACCTTGTGTAACTGTGCTAATGATGAGACAGCTGGATTGGACTCCACGTTGCTTTGTGGCATTGAGAGCAGCTCAGAAGCAGCTACAAAGAGTAAAAGAAGTTCTTGGTAATGAATATATTGTGAGATTGATGAATTGAGCATGTGCTGGTTAATATAGCCAGTTTTGAAGTGTAATGTGTTTTCAAACAAAAATTAATTTAAAGAATTCCAGTCAATGAAATGACATTGCAGCTCATGAAAAGGGAAGGCCTTTTGCCAGGGCTCAGTTCCTTGGTTTGCAGAATAAATGGGGAAAGCCTTTTAATGCTGACGTTTTTTGTTGCTCAGGACTAAGTATTTAATTGGTCAGTTACAGACTACTTGTTGATTTCAAATCATTTGAATTTATCTAATGTTTTCCCCCCTAGGGATTCTACAAATGAAACTACTGCACATTCAGATGCTGGCAGTGAGCTTGAAGAAGCAGAAGTCAAAGGAAAAAGAAAAAGGGGCCGTCCTGGCAGGCCTCCAGTATGTGTAATTTATTTTTGTTTTCTTATGCATCTATTTAATTTATTTTTGTTTTGTTATGCATCTATTTATAATTGACTGCAGACTCTTTTTCATCTGATCCTCTTGTGGTCACATAAATAGGCTTTTAAATGGGCCTATGTCAGACTTTATGAAGACTTGTAGTATGAAATATTTATCAAATTGATGTGCAAACAATGTTTGGAGTGTTTAAAAAAAGGGACATAAAAACGATCTCATAATAGGTATTAATTTTTCTTTTGCTAGCTGCTTTCATGAAAAATACACTTTTGTTATTATTGTCAGTACAACATTCTTCCAGATAAGAGAATAACCTCAGTAAGTACAACCACTTTCTTCTTGAAAGTTGTAATAGACTTAAAGTGACAAATGACATTTGAGCCATCCTTTTATTACTGATAATCTCTTAATGTGAACGGAGAATTGCAGCATGATATTTACTAGACTCCTGAGAAAATCTATTAAAAGTCATGTGATTGACATACACTGCATTCTACTTATAGACTGGGAGCTTCAGCATATCCTCTGGCACAGTGCAGCAGATGATAGTGTTGTCTTTGTCTCTGCTGGCCTATCTGTAGAAACATTCAGAAGCAGTTCTCTATTACATGGGATATTAGGGAGGCTTTCTCTTTTATTTTCATTTGTTTTATAAAATAGCCAATTTATTGGAAAATAAAGGGAAAATTCTGTGTGTCATGTTGTCCTTCATCTTGGTTCTTGAAGATGATCAGTTTAGTTTTCTTGGCTGTATCACTTGAAGTACACCATGTGGAGTAAGACTTGATGGGAACTTCTGTGTGTTTGTTATTAATTAGTTTGATTCACTTCTTAGTGTTGTTCTGTGAATAACCTTGCAATATGAATGTGCCATATATCTATATAGCACTAGTAGATGGAGATGATTTTTTTAACCCTGAGGGCTTTGATCCTAAGGCTTATCTCAAGCCATGGGCTTGGTGAGGCTGTAAGAATGGACAGATCCATGTGTTCCTCTCAGGCATGCTGGCCAAGCTGGAGCAAATTCCTGTTTACTGCTGGTTTTCAATTTGCATGACAGTCTCTGGACTTACTCAGGGTGCCAACATTTTAAATCCTGGTCTTTTCTGGGCATGTTGTCTTCCTTTCTGAAAGGTTTTGAACACTTTCCTATGATGCATATATTCTTCATCAGATAAATGGATTTGCTCATGAACATGAAGCCTCTTCAGAGCAAGCCTTAAAGAAGTATTTGAAGAGAACAGCTTATCTGTTTACATAGCTTGCAAGCAAAGGATAAAATGAAGAATTATCTTACGAATATTTCATTAGCAAATCTACGGTGGTTTGTAGCTCTAATAAAAAAAGTAGGCTGGTGCAACCTGATTGCTGACCCAGAATGTTGTTACAATATAGGAATTCAAGTTTTAGCAACACTGGGGGTATTTTGTACCCAGCACACACTCACTGGAAGGGAAAGGTGAATGTTACAAAGAGCATTCCCCATTCCTCTGCTTCAGTTTATTAGTAGCTCCTATGGGAACATTTGCTGAAGCACTTTGCTGGTCCTGCTATCAGGTTTCTATGGGAGGAATTGCTCATTTTGCCTAGAACAACTCCAGACTCATTAGGTGTTTGTGATTGTCAAGTGATGAATGTGCAGAGGGAGCAGCCATTGCTTCATTCACAAAGTGATGGGCTGTGACCTGACTGCTGCTGCTGCTAAGGAGCAAGACCTTAGGGTTACCAGAGGGGATTCTGGGGAAGCTTCATCTTAATGCTTAAGAGGAGTCAAAAACTCCCAAATCCAGTCTTAAAACTTAGAGGAAGAAAACAGAGAATGAAACAAATACAGTATCCTTTATAAAACTGTAATTTGTCAAAATTTGGAAGAATTTGCTCAGTTCTACTTTCCCTTTTGACCTCCATCCCAAAATCTCAGGAAAGCCTATATTAGGACTGGAAGAGTTTCAGAGAGGAAAAACAATACGGTCGTTTATGGAATGGGACTCAGCAGATCTCATTGCAACCTCCTAGTCAGAGTGGGATCAGCTTTGGGATCAGCCCACATTGCTCATGGCTTTTCCAGTTTGATTTTGAAAACTACCAAGGCTGGAAGACTGCACAGCCCCTCTTAGGTGCCTACTCCATTTTGCTTCATGATAAATTTCTCCCTTGGGTCTTCTACCCAAAAAAAAAAAAAAAAAAAAAGCCCCAAAACCAAAAAGAAAGTCAATAACTAATGTCTAGAGGAGAAATGCAAAAACCTTGGAAAGGCTAATCTAGGCAATTGAATTTACAGCATTATTTGATGTTAAAAGCCAGGGATTTGGTAATTGTATTGCTTTAGCAAACCACGTTGCTAACCTGGCCACTTCCCTCAGGGGAATTGCCTGGTTCTTACAGGAGGTGCAGCTCTGACATTTTCTCCCCCAGCTCTTCACTGCTGTGGTTTTTGTTTCCTTCACAGGTACCACCTACCTTTACTGTCAAATGTGAAACAGATTAAAAGGTTTAGTTATGTTCAGAAATGTTTTTCTCAACTGAGATTTAGCTTAGCAGAGTTTCGTTTCTGTTATAGACCTGAAGAATGGTAGCCCAAAGGCTCTTCTAATTTCTGTGGCTGGGATTTTTTCCTAACTAAAATATTACTGTCTAATAGGATTTAATCTCTTCCTGCAAATGCTGATTTGCTGATGTCCTTAGGCCATCACAGCTACAGTAGCACATCTGCCATAAACATACTGACCTCTTTTGGAAAGGGACTTTACTTTGTGCTGCGTGATCCTATTACAGAGCTGCATAGAATATAGTCTATTAAATATATGTATGTATTTTAAACAGGTTTCTGCTGAGTGTCACAGAATGGACTTGACCTTTTATCGGAAAGATTCACTACTACAAGAGGATTTTCCAGATTATTTTCCAAAGAAAGACATTCTCTGCAGATTTGAGACCTTTGTAAGAAGATGGTACTCGTTTGAAAAACTACCTTTTATAGCAAATGCCTCTTCAGTTCATAGAGAACTGTAATGTTTTGGGAGTACCTTCACTTTCTAAAACACTTGGAACTAGTTGATCTTTGATTTCCTTTCATTCCAAGTCATTCCATTCTAAAACACTGCTTTTCAAATAGCCCCTTCACTTCTATACACTGTTCTAATGAGTACTTGACTGAGTAGGCTAGACAGTCAATTTGCAAATAGATTAAGTGCATTGGTCTTGCAGAATAGCTTTGACAATCTATCCTGGCTGTCCTGAATTCCCCAGGCCTTGCTGTGAGTTCAGCAGGGGCTGCACCATATCCTGCTCTAGTGGCTAGGGCTGGCTATTGGCCATTCTGAGTCTCACAGAGCAGAAGCCCAGGGAGTGACTGGCCAATAGCTGAGTCTGTCCAGCCAGTGGGATATTGTGGTGCACATGTTTGTGATACTGTATGTGAGGATACCATCTGGGTATGTATTTAATGAATTCTTGGGGGTCTATTTAAGGAATGACTCCTAACAGTCCTCTCCTTGAAGTTCCTGAGTAATATTGGCCAAATTGCCTTCTCTGTCTACTGCATTATTGAAGTAAATGGGTATGGATGTGCTCTCCTCTTCTCCCCTGTAAACAGGGGATCTGAAAGCCCAAGAGTTTTCAGTGTGGCATTCACATCAGTGAGCTCAGGCTCAGGTCAGTTACTTTCCCATCCTTTTTTGTCTCCTCTTTTGGATCAACACTCTGTTCAGCATTGTTGGCATGCTTTATTTTAAACTACCTGGCCTCACCTTCCCAGGAGCTCAGAATAGCTTGGCTTAAACCTCAGCTGCTGAAGGTTGAGACAGTGAGAGAGATCTCTGGCTGTGTTTCAGATTCAAAGTAGTAGACAGATCTAATCTCTAATTCAGAGGATAGGGAGAAACATCAGTTTGTCTGTTCCAGAGGTGGCAATTTGGAGATCTCTGCTGGTTTCTCTCTCATCTCATACTCAGAGCCACAGCATATCTTTCTCCACTTAAAGCAAGATGAAACAAGGCACTTCTGGTGCTTTTGTCCCCAGCAAAGCCTGTACAATTTTGTTTTCAGGTCCTTTTGTAGTTTTTGGTATGGAGGAGGCAGACCACAATGCCTTATCTTTACATTCATATGGGAAATTTTAATGTTGCAACAGATTCCTGGCCTTATTTAATCTTGCAGTATAGATGTTAGATACAGCAGGGGATTGAGTTTTGCTTCTAGTTCCAAGTCATACGTGTTCTGATTAATAACAGGGAGGAATCCTCTTAAGAAGAATTTCTTTTCATAGCAGTGGAGGTTTGTGGTTGCTGTGATTTACATCAGTGTCCTGTTTCAGCTTGCCTGCCTGATGGTTTAGGTCTGTCCCTTACAACTGAAAGAAGTCTGTAGTTCAGTAGAAATGCAGTGCATCTATAGCATCATTGTGAAGACTTTTCTATCCTGATACCTATAGCATTAGAAGTTCTCATTTTAAGCTTTCGATGGGATGGCTTTTGTATTTTTGGCAATCTAATATATTCTTCATTTTTCTGTGGAAATAGCCTTTTTTGGTACTAAATGCTTCAGCTAAAAGAATTGAAATTATTCAGGCATTTATAGCATACTCTCTTGATTCTTTAAGATGACTTTCAGATCTCCTGATAGATTTTTAAATAAGGATGAAAAATAGCACCACCACTCCCCAAGCAGCACTGCCTCTGCCTTTTTTGTCCTAAACTGCAAGTGCTGCAGCTGAAGCAGCTCTGGATACCCTGGGTGGTAGGGGACTTGCACCTGTCTTTATTTGTAGGATGGCACTTTTCACAAGGGAGCACCTTGTTTGCTTCTATGACCAAAACAGTCCACAGGACTGTTGGAATCCAAGAACCTTCTCTCTAGATAACCATGATGATGGTATGAAGTGTCATAGTCTTGTTTTAATCAGGCTTAATTCATGAAGACCTCAGACATTACCATTCTTCCACTTAATAGAAGCTTATAACACAGGGCCTCTTGAGGGGCTGGTGCCTTGAAGAAGCAAGTTCTTCAATCTTACTCTAGAGAAGGTTAAAAGGCTTCTTCCACCTTCCATGGAAATGGGATATTTATTCCTCTAAATGACTCACAGTGTGAATGCACCGGTCATTGTTTTCAGGCAGTGTGTTAGGCAGAGTTACTGACTTGAGGACTTTTACTGCCTTTATTTCTTCATGAAGTGCATCACATCATCTTGGGGAATGTTAATGGAAAATGTCAAGCCGTATTCACTTTTTTTTTGGCAGTGTAGAATTAATTTTCAGTGTATTACTTGATTTTACAAATGTGGGTCACTTTATTTTCTTCACGGTAATTTTAAAGACATGAAAGGAAAAGTATTGTGTAGCTAATTTGTTACAAAATGCTGAACTGTCATCATTTTAGTTTAATTGCAGTCAAGGTGAGTATTTTGTTTCCTGTTTGCATTTGTTTAAGCCTTAAAGCAACAGGTAAGGTATGTGACAGTCAATATGGCCATTTTTAGTTGTTGCTTCTATGGCATATTCTGGAACTTCTGAGTTTCGTAATGCTGGTGTATATAAACCCTCAGCTTTTGTTGTCACAGGTTTGAAAAATAATCAGTAATTTCTGTTTTCATTTGGCACTTCAGTCCATTTTGACACCACACCAGCCCAGCTGTCCTGGGTTGTGGAGTGAAATCACAAATACAACTACTGCAGCGTCTCAGCTCCATGCAGCACCTTTCTTGGTGTATGATTAAAAAGCCTTAAGCATTCTTACCATGTCATGCTGCTTTATCCCTCACTTCGGCAGTCCTAATTCCCCCACTTTAGGGGGGAAATTTCTGGCTGAAAGCTGTAAAACGGTATGCAGTAATCACAATTTTTGCTCCTGTTAGGACTCAGAGGTTCTGTTTTTTCCGTGTCTTGAGCATTTCGTGGATCCATGGGAGCAGACCTGCTACATTTTCACTCTGGTCTTATGAAATATTTCATTTTACAACTGTCAGTGATAGTCTAGCAGGTTTACTGGGGCCACACTCATCCTTGAGCAGGGCTGTTTCTGTCTGGAAGCTCTTCATGGTGTTAGAGAACAGGGTTTTTTGGTTTTTTGCAGAAGGATCACCCTTTCCTATGAGTGCGGGTGTCTCTTTTCTGGGATGCACTGTTACCTGTCCCTGCCATCCTCAAAGCCAAACACAATTTTTAGATTTGTAGCTTTTGCAACTCCATTTCCAAGAGCACCCTGCCTTAGGAGATATGCCACAGATGCTCTGTATCATGAATGAGTCTTCTCTGTGTTTCTGTGGATGTACCAGTCCTGCCTTTTCTTTCACTTGTTCTGGTGGTGGTGGAGGATGTCTCCATCCTGGGATAGAATAGTAGAATACCATCTTGAAAGGGGCCTCACAGATTGTTTGGTTCAACCTTGTCTGGCAAAAGCACCATCTAGAAAAGATACCCTAGCAGCCTGTCCAGCTGAATCTGAGTTGTCCAATGTTGAGGAACCCCCAAATTCTCTGGGGAGGTTATTCCAGTGGCTGATTCGTCTCTTTGGTCTCTTTGAAGTAGGATTTCCTATTGAACTTTGTGCTCAGAGGCAGGAACCTATATGAAGCTCAAACCTGTCAATATGGCCTGCAAAGTTTCCTGCTGTAAATTCAGAGACATTATTGCAAATAATGTTTGACAACTGCATTGTAATATTGTGTGTTGACTAAGGGAATGACTATAGTGTAATGACTAAGGGAATGCCATGTGCTTTGTGTTTGCAAAACTTCAGAGCACCAGACAGTTGCTGGAGGACCTGTATTTGACTTCCTTTCATATTCACACTCTGGAATGAGATTGAACTTGGGCTTCCTGCCAGATGCTGGCTGGATGGAAGTGCTGAGGGGTGGATGCCCTTTCCCTAGTGCCTTTCCACCTGAAAACAGTGTTAATCATTGCCTAACTCAGAAAGTTCACATTTTGGATTTTCTTCAGTCTGAAGTGGAGCATCTATCTACTTGTTTTGTCTCTAGAGGCAGGATTCAATACAGATCCTGCATCTGGATTTTGCTATCCCAGGTTGGATACACAATGGCTTTTGCTAGAGGCAATATTTTTCTCCACTCTGAAAGATGTTCTCATTGTCAAAAGAAAATCTACGCCAGAGAGAAACTTTATTAGAGTAGACTCAGAGTAGATCTGTGTTAATTCAGGGGCAGGATATTGAGGTATTTACCTGGACTTGGAGAATCTGGCTTTATCTAGTAATTTGTCAGAAGTATATTTGTCAGTTATTTCTGTACCTCTCCTGAGGGCTGGCTGGTGATCTTGCCTTTCCAATTCAGCCTTGGTCAAAGCACCTGCCTTTTCCCAGGATACCTAACAAATAGAATTTAAACTGGGCATTTATATGCCTGGTGATTACACATTTAGAGCCTGTGTCCATAGTGCTCATGCTCAGGTACTCAAACAGGTGGCTTTTCACATTGCTTTCATTAACAAGGTAGCTTTGGATATGTGCATTTCACATTCATCTCTTACTTCATTTCCCTTCATCTTTGCAGTGTTTAATGCCTCTCTTTCAATTACATGATGAGAAAAACTGGGTGTAGAGGGGCTTATATTAGTTTCTGTGGAGGCGTCAGTTTACCCTAGCCCTAACCATTCAAGCTTTCATTTAGCAGTCTTTGTAGCTAGGTGAAGTGCTTACTGTCTCCCAGATGGAATAAGTGCATGGATTATGTATCTCAAAAGAGTCAATTTACTTCTGATTTTTTCTCATTTTAATAAATAATGATCACATCTCTTTTGAGTTCAGCAGAACTTAAACTTTTCATATGTTGGTAGTATTGCTGTTTCAGGCAGCTTTGCACATGTTTAAAAACTCATTGAGGGAGATACTTTTTTAATCGTAAGTGCAAATGTTATCCAAAAAACTTAACTGAGACTGTACCATTATTTTAAGCTTTCCAGCTTGCATTTCTATGTAGGTCCTTACCTTGCCCTTTGCTTCAGCCCTCTGGCCCACCCCTTTTAAGGCAGTGATCCCTTTTAAAGCATGGGGAAAGCTGGACTTGCAGGGTTGTCTTCTATGAGCTCTCTGCCAGAAATTAGATCCCTTCTCAATGTGTCTGGACTGTAATATGCAACTGAAAATGTTGACTTTGTGTTCTTTACAAAAGCATTAATAGAAACTCAGCTGACAATACACTTGAGTAAACGATGCCATGAGGATATTGTCCAAAATTTAATCTTTGAATTGCTTGTCTGTTTTTTTTTTTTAACATAATTCCTCACAATAACTTCATTGTTTCATGGAAAACAGCAGAGTTTTGCTTTTGTTTGCCTCACAGCAGGGAGAAAGAATAGAATATGGAAGTAAGAAATCTGATGTTATTTTCCCCAGAATTTTTTTTTGTTTCTGTTTCACAAGTGACTTAAATTCAGAGCAAACTGTTCAGTAGGTCGGTCTTGACAGGTGGTGTCTATACCACCTGATTAAAACCTTGAAGAATGTAGAGAAAATTTACATTAAATAATTTAGACTCAAAGGAAAAATGTTTTAACTTGTAAGATTTTGAAACGAGGCTGTTATGGTGATCTATTAAATCTTGTACAAATTAGGTGATTTGAGTTGCAGAGCTGACTATGTACAAAGTTTCTTATAAAAGTTGTATGAAAATGAGAATATAGAAAATGAATGTTAATGTGGCAAATGTAGTTTTAGTAACTTACTGTCTAAGAAAGATCATTAGTTTAGATCACCAGTTATTCCCAATGTCTGTGTTGGGCAAGAATCATACAGGGACTGACATGAACTGGTACTCCAGTATTGGGAATTCACCACTGTCTTGGAGTGACCACTACTTACCTTGGCATGGCAGTGGCTTTTAAATAGTCCCTCAACAGCTACTGATAAATAAAATGTACCTGACTATCTGGATAGAGTCCTGAGCAACCTGGCTGATTTTCTTAGCTGACCCTGCCTTGAGCAGGAAGTCCAGGCTGGAGATCTCTGGAGATGCCTTCCAGCCTAGCCTGGCTCATTCTGTAATCACTGTGTGTATAAATATGTGTGAGGGTGTAACCATGTAATGTTTATGGATGGTTTATAAAGAAACGCTGGGTGATTTCAGATGTAGCTGTAATAAACTTTCACTCTGCTGGTTTTCTTTGCCCAGTCTGCCACTAAGAAACCCCGGAAGTCTCCAGCGGACAAGGGGCGTTCCGACGCTGGAGCTCGAGGAGCAAGTCGTGGGAGAGCCAACGGCCACCCCCAGCAGAATGGAGAAGGGGACCCTGTCACTTTGTTTGAGGTGGTTAAGCTGGGAAAGAGTGCTATGCAGGTAAAATGTCTACTTGTGTTCCTCCTCACAATTCAGTGTATCCTGACTGGAGTCCAGTCTGAGCTGTGCTTTTGTAAACAGTAGTATTTTCTCATGACTGCATTGGTCCAACAGACTGTGTATGATAAAGTACAGGACTGAGTGGGTTCTGACTGAGGGCTGTCATGTATCCTGCTGAAGAACAAGAGGCCTGGCAGAAAGTCATGTGTTTCAAATTCTCCATTATTTTGTTCCTTACTCCTAAGCTAAAAATATATGTTGATATTAAGCAGTTCATTAAAGTATATCCTGTAGCAAGCTTTATATGGTCAAAAAGTGTATGAAAATAATGATGAATCCAAGCATTTTTATGTACACTTGTTTTTTCAAGAATGCCTGCTCACACAAGCAGTTTGGAGTGCTTTGCACTGGAATTTGCATCCCTGCTGTCCCCATCAAGACAGCAGGTGAAGGCTAAACTATTTGCCTAGGCTTCCACTGAGTCTGAGGGAAAACATTGACACATTCTGAAGGCAAATTTTTCATTGTAAAATAAATAAGATCGCCCTAGTTGTCTCTAGAAGTGTTTCTTACCCTCTTATGTTTTGATCAGGTCAGAGATCTTTACAGGATGTGTGGGGCCAGGTGAGTTGCACTTCAAGACCCTGCACAGAGGATTGGTTTTGACAGTGTTGTGTGGTTTTAGTAAGCTGCTGTGCTGCAGCTCTTGATTTTGATACTCAAAGGAGAAAAAATGGGCCCAAACTACTCTTCCGCCCATTCAGTTCAAAGCCAACAATCATTCCTGCTCTGAAGGATTGTTTAAGCAAACCTCCTTTACTTTGCATTTCAACAATACAAGACTTAGGCAGTATCAGTTAGTTTGTTTTGATGCTGACTAACATGAGAAAAGTACAAATCAGGAAAATTAGGTGCGAAGTCCTATTCTCAATATTACTTTTAGTGTAGCTAAAAGTTAAGACTCTTTTAAGTCCCAGAGGAATCAAATATTTCAAACGAGTGAAAGTTGTGAAAAATTTTCTGTCGCAAATCTGTGGAAAGTCTGAGATGTTATTTTAAAGAAGTAATACACAGGAAGGAAATGAGAATTTTTGTAATTCATAGTTTCTGTGTTTACACTTATTCAGGATTGACCCTTCTTATCTTATCACCTTCTTAGTAGGTGAAGACAGAACAAATTTACTCCTAACAAAGCTTCAGATTCCTTATGCCTTTTTTCCCTACAACAAAGCTTCCAGCTTTGTTTGGTTTTCAGTGCTTTTTCAAATTTTGTTTTTGGCAGAAAATGAGGAAACATCTGGAGTCTATTTTCTGGTTTTACTGTGGTACAGAACATACAATATACTTTATGTAGTATAGTTGACTTAGATTTATTGATATTTGCAGAAGCCAAATGGAAGGGAATGGCTAACTGCTTTGATATTTGATGACTCTGTGTGTATGTGGAATTGACTTTGATGCATTTTATCTATTTCAAAAGAGATGCCTACACAAGTCTTCTGCAGATTAATTACAGAAAAAGAAATTGTCTGCATGTTTGTATTAAGAAACCTTTGGAATTCAGATACAAAGAAATTGTTTTGAGAAGTGGAGAATTTGTATATGCATGTGTGAGTGGATGTGTGTCTGTATATTCACATATACATACCTGTATCCACAAATCACATATGCACCGACACACACGTGCATAAAATATGCCCAGCCTGCAGGTAGGAGAAAAAGTACACAGCACCATCTAGGCAGGGGAGAGATTATACACAAATATTAAAGGAACAGGCAAGAGTATTTGAAGGCCTGGGGTGCAAACAGGCAGAAACGACTTGAGCCCTAATTTCAGGAGTATGCATCGCTTGGGCACCTTTGAAAAATTTACTGTTGGTAAAAATATTCTAAAAAATCAAAGAAATACTATGGTAGGAAAGAGAATGCAATTAAAATGTGATTTAATATTTTTTAACTTGCACTTTTGGACAATCATCTCATGTGAAACCAAGGTTCTGTAAACCAAATTTATTGGTGTCTTTATACTTGTATTTTCCCGTAATAGATTAGGGATTTTGATATAACAATTAGGAATGATTAGCATTTTTTGTTTTTCATAGTTTTGATTCCGTTTTCTTTGTTCAATTTTAGCTATTTTGTTGATATTGCAGTTTTCAAACAAGTGCCATATATTTGTATTTGGCCAAACATATTATTTCTCAATATTTAGTTCTTACCCTGTAATATGAACATACTTTTTTTTCCTAGTGCTCCTAGGTTTGCTTCCAGCAATGAAAACCCAGGAAAATTGAATTAATATATTCTGAGATTACATAGAAATCATGTGCTTTTGTTTCTGATCTATCTGCTCCTGCTGTTGGCTCTCAGGATTTTTTTTCGTTGTTAGATTTTTCTGGCTTTGTGATGCCAATTCATGAAAGTCTGTTGCTGAATTCAATTTTCACTTCTTCTAAGCTTCTCTATTTTGGTTCTCATAGCAGGATTCATTTATTACTTCTTTTGAGGCTTATTGCTGGTTGCTTCTTCCAGGGGAATAAAATCAGTTTAATTTTTTGTGTTTCAAGTATACATAGCTCCAGGACTGCTCTTTGCATAAAATCTTTGCCTCTGTCACAGGGTGCTGCTTGTGTCTTGCTTGAACTCTGTAAATCTGTTTGATGCCCAGTTTAAGTTGGTATCAGATGGTTGTCAGTGTTTTCCATTTGCTCTGTAACCTTTTGTACAGTTAGTGCTTCAGAAGTTGTTCGGTCAGCAGCTCTCTATGTGTGAAGTGTGACATGACCTTCTGCTCATGCTTTCTGCAGGTACATTTTCAAGTGTTACTCCACTAAGACTGTTCATAGAACTTCTTCAGTGGTTTTTGTTTTCATAGTCAAACATGATACTCTTCTGCTTTTTGTCATTTATCTCCTTCATGTATTTATTTTTTAGTTATATCATTTTATGGTGACAGCTATATGCTCTACATTTCCCTACTCTGAAGTTCCATAGGCAGAACAGTATCTATCAGCATTTCTTGTGTGCTCAGCTGCCCACTGGTGGGAATGAAGGCTTGGATGAGCCTCTGCTCTTCCAGCTGAGCCACTCAGGCAGAGACTGACTGGTAGCTAAAATATTCAGACATCTCTCCATTGGTGTCTGACCCTGCTGTTAAGATGACAGGGAACTAAAGAACTTATGATGAGATCAGATTTTATTTAGGACTCAGACTGCAAATTTCTCATGAGTTACTTATGACCAGCTATCTGTAATGAAGTTTGTACTACTGGTGGTCAAACGAAGCGTAGAACTGTTCTGTTTTCTTGTCTGCAAAGGGGTTTTGTTTCCCCAGAACATCAGAGAGAATGGATCATCAGTAATTCTAGGAGGTGTTCAGTACCAAAACATGAACAGATCTGTGCCTTGATGACTCTGCAATAGTCCATGCATTACCAGTCACCCTTTATTGGTGTTAGCAGCTCACTACAGAATAGGGGCTGCTTTTGAGGAAAAAAAACCTTTAAAAAATTACCGCCTCTGCTTATGCTCAGCTAATAAAAGGTAATCTTGGTGTTGATTAGACATAGTTCAGAATAAATATGGCTCCACTATATGCCAGAAAGTATTATAAGTATCCAAGTATCTAGTGTGTTGAAATGGATTTTTTCATTGTGCCACCAGTTTTTCCTTGTCTTTCCAGAAATCAAAAATGCACAGGGTTCCTCACTGTTCTTACCTGCACATCTTGGCACATGAGGATTTGTGTCCTTTGAGGTTCTCTCCCTGCCCAAGTACAGCTGTGTTTGTAGCACTGCTTACCCTGCCTTGAAAAGTCCGTCTCTGGCAACAGGTCAGACTTATTCCTGATTAGAGTGACTGTATAACCATATTTACCTTATGCAGGAGGCATTACATGTGTTTTTACATAGATCCTTGAGATTAAGAACATCAGAGCAGCTGTAACTGGATTACATCAAAAATCCAACAGCCTTTCTCTGACAGTGGCAGTTAAGAAAGGGAATAAGGTGGCAAAAACGAATTTTGGGTATTCTCCCTGCCTGTGACTGTAGCTCAGGGCCACTGTGGTATCTGTGTTCTCAGTGGTCTTAATGCCTCTCTCTTCTGAGTTTCTTTTCTCCCTCTAAAAGTGTTTTTTTTGCCAGATCACATCTCTGTGTCTCCCTCAGCTATTTCTGAAAACAAAGGTCTTTGAAGATTAAAATACAAAGACATACATTAAGTATTACCCATGCTTTTTGTGTTAAAGACATGTTTTAGCTTAATTGTCCTTTACTGTATTTTAACTACTGTAACCTCCAGCTTGAAGGATAGATAATTAGGGTTTCCCCACATTGTCTCAGAAACTCTTTAGGAGTTGGAGTATGCAGTCTCTGAAGTTTACTGGGCAAAATGACTGCATCTATTATTAACATTTAAACTAGTATTTTCATTTTGCTTGGCAGATTCCTTCTGTAGCCTAATCTTGCTTTGCTTTTGATTGTATGGTACTGAATAAAAAGAAAATCAAAACTAGGTGCATGTTTTTATAGTTGTTACACTGGGAACAATTTAGTCACCAAATGAAGCATTAATTAATTAGAGGAGTGTCCCTTAATACCAAATGAATTTTTCTGCAGTCATCACAGAGGCTTCTTTTCCCTTGTGATTTAATAAGATGTGAGATGATTTGGCTGTTAATGTGAACACAAGTACCAGTAGTGCAGTTTGTGAAAGCATATATAAATACTCATTATACTTGAAGGCAGAGAAGTCTTTTGCTCTCTAGAATGTTGATGTTGTTTGAATTGCCTGGGGAGATCTGTAAACCCTTTACAAACTGTGCTAGCAAAGGAATACAAATCAGATGTTTTAATAAATTTATTGGTCTCGTAGTGGAATAACTCCATTTTGTTTCAGCACTCCTCCAAGTATCTTTTCATTCTGGTGTTCAATGTTTAGGAGCAGTTTTGATGCTTTGTAGCGTCATTCATGCCTGTGATTGGCTCAGCTTAACCAGCTCCTTGGAAATGGTGTAACATGTCAGCTGTGAGAGATGAGCACCTGCAAAAGTTCAGTACCGCCTTACAAAATCTTCTTGGTGAGAACTTTGTATGGCACCCACATGTTTTGAGCTCTAAGGTGAGGAACTGCTGCTCTGAGTAGTGTGGGTCTGCTGGGCAAGAGTGCTCAGCCTCAGGACTTCCTGTGATTTTAGTCCATTTGAAAGCAGAGTTTTCCTAGTACCTTTTATGCGCTCAGTGTAATGCCAGTTAACCTGTACCATTCTAAGATTCTCTTAAGAGAATAAATTTTCTTTTGGTAGCGTTTTTTCTCCCAAATGGTTCAATGTAACATGTTACATTGATTTCCCTGTGTAATGATATTTAATACCCAGTCTCCCGCAAAGAAATGTGTATTTACACAAAATGCCAAACAGATAATCCTGTATAGAGAGTATAAATCCATTAGTTTTATTGGGCAGAAATACTTCTAGGATTGTATTCCTTTCCTCTCTGTACTTCAGAAAATAAGAAGTTTTGTAGGTAGACACTGCATAAAACAAATTTTCCCATCTTAACTTACTGTTGTTTAAAGTAAGATTTTGGGATTTTTTTAAAAGAAAATAATTTTGGCTCATCAGGAAGTGCATGGTAGGTGTTAGCAAAGTATGAACCCTTTCATAATTTAAAATTATGATCCTTAGAGAAAAAGAATAAAGTGCGTGTCCTCAAGCTGCAGTTCATTTTTATTATCCTTATATTAGTTTTTCACTGGGTGTATATTAGACTTACTGCCTGCAGTTTGGAATTCAGCCAGACACTCATCCTGGAGTGTACTGCCCAGTCTAAACTGCACATACTTTCACACATTAGGAACTACCTTCTCCCCAGTAGCCATCTGTGTAATTTCTTCAGTTTTCACAAAATTTATCCTTAAAAGGCTTTTATTCTTTTTTTAAAAAACCCAACCTGAACAGATTCACTTAAAAATTTTTATGCAGAGCGGAGCGTTTTAATTCTCTCACTGCTTGCTTTTTTTCCCCTGGGTCCTTATTTTTAGTGTACTAAGTTCTTCTCACTGTCTGTTAAAGTATATTTTCTACTTTTCTATTTGAGTTGCTCTTTATAGAGGTTATTGAAATATTTAATTTCACTGTGCATTCCTTTTTTAATCAGTTTCAAATTTCATTTGAGTGACTTTGGGTTTTTGGCAGAAGTTGTTAGTGTAAGCTTTGATTTTTGGATTTTTCTCCTACCTTGATGTAAACACATTGCACACCCATTCTAGAATAATTTTTTTCTTTCATATTCACTGTAATGAAGCATGTCCATGATCAGTTGTATGAAAGGGCAAATTATTTAAAATTCTTTATACTCAATTTGTCTTGGTTTACAGTTGACTCAGATCTTCCATTTTAATATGCACTTTGTATATGGTGTCATTTGTTTTCCCTTTTGTTTGTAGCACTGTTGCCAGATTGTTACTTAACTGAAACTGTGAAATAATTTTTTTTTAAAATCAACTTTCATTAATATTTAGTGGAACTGCTCTAATTTACACAAGCTGGCAAGGTGTCCTCTGCAGTCAGTCCTTCTGGTTCCTCCAACATTTAATGCTCCTAAATTCTCTCACACTGAAGGAATATGAAATGGATTCATAGCTGCAAAGCCTGAAGGAGCTAATAAGATCACTAGCTTCATTATTTCATTCATTACATCTGACTTGCTTTTACGGGCAACCCCAAGCTGCTGTTCTTCTTCAGTACCATAAAATGCTTTGGTTTATCTTTTAGCAGACTTTGAGATGTAAAGGTCAATATTTCTGCAAGTTGATTTCAAATTGTTTACTCAGACTTTGGGTCTGTCCTGCTACTTACTTGACTTCATTTAGGCTTCTTATTTCTGTAGGGTTGCTTACCTGGCATATTCTTCAAATTATGCTCCATGGAAGTTCTTAAAACAGACTCATCAGAGAGTTGATTTCTGTGAGATTCTCTTGAAAACTGTTGCAGGCTTTGGAAAATCTTTGTACTGACTGTATTTGTACCATACATCATCTGCCATTTGCAGGAAACCTTGATTTTTTACTCAGTTCTCATAAGAATAGAAGCAATTTCATTAAAAAAAAAAAGGTTGACTCTTACTTTCATAATGTACCTGTATGGACTTGTTGACTGACCCAGAGATATGGTGCATGTATGTGTCTGTGTATATATATATGTGTCTGTGCATATGTGTTTAGATGTGTCCTGACAGCAGGGAGTGGAGGAGGGTTGTTGGTGTTACTGGAGTAGTTTGGAGGTTTTATCTGTGTAATTGAGCTTGTTGCCAAGGGAGCCTTTTCCTTGTGTGTGTGCCTTGAAGTTGGTGAATCCCAGAAGCATGGATGTGCTGCCCCTGGGCAGGCTGCAGCACATGTCCTGTAGATCCTGTGCCTCCCCAGAATGCTGAATTTATTATGTATTTCATGCACAGCTTGTAAGTGTACATTTCCATATGGTAAATCCATGCTCCCTACTATATCTGAAGGTAAAAACATGTGGAAGCAGATGGGTACCACTGGAGCAGCTCATGCAATCTATTGCTGCTTTCTTTCCTAGGTGTTTTGTGGAAGTAGGCAGGGACCCTTGAGGGCATGAGTTCTGGGGATGGAACCTGCTTGTAGCTACCTCGTTTCCAAAAGGGCCACCTGGTCTTTCCCTCCTGTCACAAGTGTGTTGAGGTGTTAATGATCTGTGCTTGGACAGGCGACAGGAAGGGGCAAGAACAGGAGGTCTCTGGGCAAGGTGATCAAATGTGGAACATTTCCCTGAGTTTGCGCTTGGATTATGTATAAAAAGAGGGTTTGCTGTAACCTGGGGCCTGTTGGTTAGAAATCCTTGTTTTTAATAGGAGTCCTCTCTCTATGCATATTTATGCAAAATAATTCCATTTCTGGCAAGGCTTGCATGTTGCACCATTTGCTTTACTGCTGTTCATGGTTTGATTCCTTTTTTGCTTGTATTCGATCTTTTTTCCTGGTATTTGGATTACAGCTGTTTTGTCTTGGTTTAGTTGATACTTGTCTCTCTTTTGGGTCTGAGGTGTGCCATTTTTATTTATTCATCTAGTGTTTTCAGTTTTTATAGCTCTTTTCCGTTACATCAGAAGTCAACAGTTTGATTAAGTTCCAACTGCTGTAGCATATGTAGTCTGGCTTCATTATCTCCTGTTGCCTTAAACTGTAATCTCTAACAAAATTAGGCAGCCAGCATGCCAAGTGTGCATGAGGGGCTAAGTGTGTGGGTCTGTGGGTGTTATTTTGGGGCACTGATTTTTAGGGCTTAGTGAATGCAGTTTGTGTGGCTCTGTGCTGATGCTGGCAGGTGCCTGTATGTGACTTGTCACCCGCAGCCCCTCAGTCAGTGGGGCACTCTTGGGGTTAACACAAGCATTGTGCAGCAGGAGCCCTCTCAGCTCTCCAAATGTACCTGTTCAGAGCAAGGAGTTACACTGACAGCTCCCTGAACACTGACTGTGTGTGTCACACACAGTGGTGGGTGCCAAGGCATTGAGGAGCTTGTACATGCCAGCTTTGGTCAAATGAACCCTGCCCACAAATTCAGATTTTACTTACAGCTTTGTCAGTTCTCTGGGAGGTCAAGACAGTCTTTGCTTGCTATCCCTCTGAGAACCTTTGCTCTGATTTTTCTGCTTTTCTTATCTACTGCTGCCACTGAAGACTCTGCATGCCTCAAGGCTGGTCCCCAAGTCTGTAAATGAACCACTTGTCTTTATTTTTCTGTAAATTGCAAGATGGTTCTGGGTTGAAAGTGGAAGTGCCACACTGGTAGGACAGAGTGGGCCCCACTGCCCAAGGACACAGCGTGTCCCACACAATTCTTACTGTATGAGAGACAAAAAATAGAAGAAGTGAGAGGAGCTGCACAGATGCTGCAGTTTGAGATAGTGCTCCAAAAATAATTTTAATAATGAAGCAATTTAAAGAAGCAGAAGCAAAATTTAATGGTATTCCTTCACATTTCTTCCCTTGGCTCCCCCTTTTTTAAGTCCAGATGGGCTCATTGGCAGTATTTATAGCACACACCATGGGAAGCTGCAGTGGTATGGCTGAAGGGGCAGTATGTTGTAGCAACGAAGAGGAATAAGACTGAATGTGGTAGGGAATTTCTTGGGCCAGCCCTACTTCCATGGGGAGTGTTTTCTGGGAAACTCAGCTGTGGATAGTGAACAGATGCTGGGAAACTAATTATTAACACTCAGGAAAAGCAGCTGAGATTTCCCAGACTCACAGAAGAATACAGTAGACTTCAGAAACTGTCAAGAGATGTGTGACAAGAGTGGGCAAGGATAAAGATACAGAATTATTTCTGGGCAAGCCACATGGCACAGAGTAGAATTATTCTGCCTGGAAAGAGGTGGCCAGATGGAAGAATGGAAAATGCAAACAGGGTCTTGGGGTTTGTTTTTTCTTTTTTCATAAGAACTGGGTCACATCAAATGGATCTAACAATTGGCAAGCTTAAAACACAATTGTTCTTTTATTTTGCAGTGAATAATTAACCCTTGCACACTACTGCAAGATGATGTAGATATGAAGCTGGTTTAGACAGATACATCCATGAGAGAAGAAATTTGCTGGGGTCTTAAGGGTCTGGGACAGTAACTCAGAAATATCAGGGTATTGTTGCCCTTTTCTTATGCTTTTCCCTACATGTATTAGCCCTGTTGGGCAGGTGAACCTGTCATCTGACCCAGCACAGCTGCTATTTTCTTTAGTGTAAAAAATAGCTCTGGCAATTGCATGTTGTTCTGATATCTACAGTAATAGAGCTGTTCAAACAAATCTTGTAAATTGGTAGCACACCAATAGCCTGGTCATTAAGCTCTGTCAATATTTGGTGTAGTATATACATTTTGTATTTGGCTACATTTGGTTTATGTGCCCTGGAGAATTTTACTGATTGATTAAAATGATTGATATTTCCAGGAACAGGTCTGAATTCATGATGAAATTACAGTGAGATAACATTCTAGATAACAGGCTTTGTGCTGCTGCTTCATGATTCCTCAACTTGTGTGAGGCTTACACTTGCTTTCTAATTTCTTCTAAGTAGCAGATGGACTCCTTTTTAAGATTACTTCTCTTATGGGGGGTGTGTGTGTGTGTATGTGTTTTGGGAGGCAAAACCTGTGAAAACTGCGTTTCCTGGCAAATTGGATGTTTAGAGATTCATGCTGGTTGTTGGATAACATGATAGTACTGCTAGTCTGCTCATGGCTCAAGGGTGAATGTAGTGCTGTCTGTTGAACATGGAGTGCTTTGGCTCAGTTGAGATCTCTGTGTGTCTCTGGTACATGCACAACTGGTTTGCTGCATCCTTTTCCTCATACACCTGCCAAGGGCCCACTGGTGGTCTTGGGAGTTTGCACTTGGATAAAATGGAAACAGCAGAGGAATTTTTCAAGATCCCTCCTTATAGCTACTCATTAAGAAAAAAGCAGATTTTTTTAAGAGATCAAATTCTGTAGATTTTTTTTGTCTTTCCTATTGATTCCTTTCCAGAACGATAGAAGCCAGTTGTGTGGGCATGGTACAGTGTTTGTATGTCTGTGTGGTTTTTTTAAATTTAATTTTATAGAAATTCATTGTAGACCTGAGCTGTCCAGAATAAACTAATCTGTTTGCAAGGTGTGCTCTGATAACATAATCAAGCTTTTCCTAATGAATGCTGTTGCATGTGCGGAACAGAGAAGTTTGTCTTTTCCCTCATAAGGAAAGCATGATATGTGATTACATTAAATATACACAATTCCTTACCTACAGGGTTTATGTAGCTGAGGAGCTTGGAATATGAGAGATGATAAAAATATCTCCTGGCTAACTGTAGTTCTGAGGGCAGTTAAAAACTGAGTTTCCCATCATGTGATCCAGGTAGCTTACAAGCACCCTAAGTTCAGTTTATGTGTATTATTTTTTTTACTGTGTATTCCTCATTATATTTTATTTTCCTGAACTGTTTACAGTGCTCCTGAGTGACTGATGTACTACTTTGGCCTTTATAAATTCTGAGATATTCACTATGCAATATGAAATCAGAATTTATCCCAAAGTGTTTCTACTCACCAGTTTTCTGGGAATATATGTTGGTCATTCTAATGGAGTAACGGTGTTTGTTTTTTTCAACACAATTTTAAGACTGAAAAAATGCTCAAAGTAGTTTTGAGGAATTACGGTCATTTCAGTTCGAACTGAAATTGTGCTTTTACAATATAATACTAGAAAATGGTGCATATAGTTCTGCTCTCTAACAATATTTGTTCTGTCTCCACCTTGAGAGAAGGTGCATAGATTTCTGAATTTGTACACATGTATAATTATGCAAAATAAATGCTCAATTATAAAATTATATGCTGAAAAGAATAAGTCATTTGCCTTTAATAAAACACTTTTTGAGAGTCTCTGATAAGTATTCTTTTTTTCTTGACAGTCTGTGGTGGACGACTGGATTGAATCATATAAACAAGACAGGGACATAGCACTTCTGGATTTAATCAACTTCTTTATCCAGTGTTCAGGATGTCGAGGTACAGAACATGGGAAACAAGTTGTATAGAATAAATCTGACCTACAAACATGTGTTAATGCAAATGCTGGTAAAGATGGGGGAGACACTTGGATTGGTACTCCTTGTGTGCATGGTTTGTTATAGAAGTATTGTCTGCATTCCAGAATAGCTCGATTTAAAGCTTGTTTGTGAAGGACTACCCTTTCTCTTTCTCACTTGCCTGTCATCACGCTAAAGTGTACAAATCCTCACAGAGGCACTCTACTCAGCAGCAGCAAGAGACAAAAGATCTGGTACTCCAGGTAGGCGAATCTTTATTTCCCCTTTCTGTTTCTTCCCAGTTTTTTAATTGCAAAAATTAGTAGGCAACTATACCTTAACTTTGATATTTTTTCTTTCTTTTTAGGAAAATGATTTTTTTTTTACTGAAGAGGAAGGAGTCAGGCTTCAGGTCACTTCGATTAGCAAGAAGGGTTTCCTGTGGTTGAAGCACCAGTGTTATTTGTTCATCTGTGATACTTTGTCACGTCAGCAGCTAGTGCCCTGCCTTTTATACTCTGCCTAAGCAATCTCCATTACCTGCATGCCGCAGTCAGCCATTCTAGCGTTCTGTTGCCACACTGTGCCTTCTTATGAATTTTTCATGTGTTGTCTTTTTTCAGTTAACTCAACCTTGAAGAGAGACAGAGCTCCACTCTCTCTGTAGTGCCCAGAACCAAACTGTTTACTGTTTTGTGATGCTTCCTAGAATTTGCTTTGAATAGAGTTGAGAACAACCCACAATTCAGAAATTCTTTTTCATTTTGTATCTGATGTGGGAATACACCTTTAGGCATCCAATGATCTGGATAGAAGTCCCTTTTCTTCCTTCTTAAATATAAAGTGAAGTCTTGAGTAGTTAAAAGCATGAGAGAAAAGAAATAGGAACCATCAGAAACCCTTTTTCATAGCTGAAGGAAAGAAACTTATTTTGTGGATGGCAGGAAAGACTGAAGTTCTGGGAGCATTCTGTGAAAGGACTGAAGGTTAGAGCTTAGGTTACCAGCCTGTGTCAATGTCTGCACTGTTCACAGAGAACCCCTGAAACATTTTTCAGTTTTGTTTGGCAGCTTATGTGAAAGTAGTTGTATTCTGTGTGCTTTTTTTTTTTTTTTAAAACTCTCTCCTGAAGGTGTATGTGAAAAAAGCAACCCCACAAGCTTATTTGTAAGAATTTGGGCAGCATTAAACCAAAGGCATCCTTGGCCATATGTTTATATTCTTGTTGATGGAAGCTTTTGGTGAAGGCATGTCATAAATATCTTCATTCCCCTGCTGCTCTCTAATTTATTCTCCTTTTCTTTCTTCTCATTAGAGAAAGCAGCACTCTGATAAGATTGCTAATTTTTAAACCCCTTGTTGGTGAGTGATGCAGGCTGAATGCCCACTGTCAGCCATATGCTGCTGGAGCAAGTGCTTCCCAGAAAAGCTTTCTGTTACTGGCTGGGAGGCAGCAATGCTGTGAGTGCCTGATGGCATTGACTTACTCGGCTTTTCTTTGAGTGGTGACTTTCCATTTTCAGTGCTCTGCTCTGTATCCCGGGGCTATCTCTGCAGAGCTTCTCTCAGTGCCTTCTGGTCCCAAACAGCAACAGCAGGAGAAAGGAAGCAAAAATTACTTATCCCCTGAGTCTATAGTGTGTTTGGGAGATTTATTTCTGTGTTGGTGTTCTTGCAGTGGCTATAGTAACAGCTGTAGAAAAGGGTTAAAATCCTGGCAAACAGTGCAGTTCTTTCCAGTTTCCAGTAATATGCTTGTTTTCTAGAAAAAATAAGAGCTTATCAGAAGAGAGTGGATTTTATTGGTAGTCTACTTAGGGTAAAGTGCATACCAAACTTTCCTTAATGGAAATGAGAAATAGGGGGTTGTTTTGTATCTTCTGAGGAAGACCAAAATTCTTTTTCATGGGAAGATTGTATATTATGATGACTTTATTTCCCTTTAGAGACTTGGTTGACATTCTTGCTTATTTCTGTTTCTGATAAATAACAATCCCTTGTGAATCTCAACAACTGCTTTATCTTCCTTAATTTTCTTCTTTTCAGTTTGCTCCACCAACATTGTCTTGGATTCTCCAGCCTCCTTTCCCAAAGTTGGATCTAAATGCTGACTGATAATATATCTTAAGTTTGTGATCATTTACTGAAGGGAGGAGGGACAACTAACTTGGGATGAAGTTTCTTAGGAAATTGTGATGCTGGGTTTATAAATCTACCATTTCAATAGGGCTTAGAATCACCTGATATCTAAATATATGTAAAGTACATTTAGCTTGATGTGTCTTTCAGAACTTTTGAGCAGATGGAAGTGTGTCCATTTATTAGCTTTAATTAGAAATCGAGGCACCAAACTGTTTTATTTAGTAGCACTCTTGACCCTGAAAAAATACCTTTCTGTTTAGAGAAACATTGATTTTTATGTGTTTATCCCATTCTCCTGGGCAGCACAGATGCTTGAATGAACCTCTTGGCATCTTCCAGCTTTGCTTGTAGCTGCTGCTGAAATGAGAGGTGATGTCTTGTAAATATGAGTTAACGGGCATATTACGTAAATTGTTAATACTACCAATTGTTAAATTAGTGGCTTTTGCAGGTGAACATAAAACGTCTGTGCAATTTAAAATTCAATAAATATGAACCAAATATTCAAGCATGTCTGTCCTTTGTCAACTCCTCTGAGTATCTACTTAATGAACGTCCATTAAAAACATAGAAAATTAGGTTTTAGTGTGGCTCCAGTAGTCTTTCTGTGTTTTTAGGGTGCTGTTTGGTGTAAATGAGAAGTTTCTTGTATTGAACTGTCAAAACATCTCAGTTGAATAAGCAGATTTGCATGGGAGTTGGTCACTTGTCATGTCATCTTTCCTCTGGTTTGCCTGCTCATTCTGTACATATGTTGCCTTTGCTAATTTTGATTACAAAGAAGTGAAATGGTTATGTAAAGAAGTTTTCTTTATCTTGCTTGATTTTTTCCTTTGAGAATACAAAAAGGTCCCTGCCTTTCACAGCTTGTCTGTGTAGTCTTTTCCATCATGTTATGTTGAATATCTATGGCAGAAAAATGGTTAACAAGGACTGATACATTCACCTGTTCACTTTTTGTTTCTGACCCTTTCAAAATGTATTGCTGCTTCTAGAGGAAGGATCTTGTATCTGATAGTACCTTAGAAAGGTGAAAAGGTAAGTGTTAAATACTACTTCTTTGTGGAAAAACAGCAAAAATGCTGTTTGCAGTCCTTGAAAGTAAAACAGGTATGTCTGTTGGTAGTAGGTGTTTATTTTCCATGGGATTTACAACCTGTAAAGCAGGTGGTGTTGTATTTACTTTCTTATTTCTAAGTCAGGAGCAAAATTTCAGAGTTTTCATTATTAGGTAACAGGGAACTTTTTGACATTAGCTTGTTGTAATGATAAAGCCCTTTTTTCAATTAAGTGCCACTGCTCTGGGCCAGTATCCACACTACTGAAATTTCCATCTCCACTGCTGTGCTTTGGTCTGCAACATTGTGGATCCAGGCACCCTCCTCCCTTGCAGAAGTGTGGCAGATCAGTGTTCAGAGTTTTCTGGGGGGTTTTGTGAGCTCTTTTCCATTGCTTTCTTCTTTGTAGGAACATATTTTTGCTTTCCCCCCTTTTTTCTCTTCTTCTTTTGAATGTTTATGTAAAGCACAGCATTGAGTGCCGAGCTCTCTGAGCTGCTTGCAAGGAGACTGAAATGTCTAATCAGCAATATGTACGTGAGGTCCCAGAAGGATTATAACTGTGTCAGTGTGATGCTGCATCAGGGCTAATTAGCTCTGCCTCTCAGACTGAGTAATTAGCTCAGGTATCCTGCTCTGCTGCTATGACAACCAGGCTGTTTCCATTTCTGGAGCTCCCTGGATTTAGAGCTGACTTGGGTATCTGCATGGCTGTCAGCTCGTGCCTTCTGTTATTGATAGAAAACAAACAGAAAGCTCCTCGAGCACTCTGACCTTTCTACATTTTAAAGGCAGAGAGCCATGCTTGTGGAATAAATATTTTTTTTTCCTAACCAGAAGCAATTAGTGGTTGAAACAGCCTCTTGAGCTGTGAAGGAAAACCAGCCACTGAGTCCATGGGAGAAAAGAAGCTTTCTTTTGCAGGGGAAAAGGGTCTCACATAATTGAAGAGGAAGCTACTTGACTGCTTTCAAGTGTACACTGAAATTATTCCCATTCCTTCCCTCCCATCCATCTCCTTCTCTCTCATTTATTTTCTGCTGGGTAAGCCAGAAACCTGTACATTTTTTAGCAGGTTTTCAGAAGTGGTCATTGATGAGCAAATATTCCAGCTGTTATCTGTTGGCCCATATTGCTGGTGCTGCTTTAGGCTGGGTTTTTCTCAGTTATCAGTAAGCAGAGATCTGTCTATGACTCTTTCCCCAGGGCTTAAAGCCAGACTCCTTTGTGGAACTTTTCCTGTGAATCAAACACTTGAGGTTCCATGCTCTCTTCCCACTTCACCTTTGAGTGCCTGGTTGTTCCTCACCTATTCTAGATCCTCTGTCAGATTCTAATTGAATGGCGCAAACTGAGCTAATACGTGCAGGAGTTCTGAGTTAGCTTGCCCATTTTGGTTTTTATTAATGTTCTATGCGCTTAATTAAGGGCAAACTAATAGATATCTGCTTTGCCAAAGGAAATTAAAGGCTAAAACCAGGAAGAAGCAGCACAGAGTGGCCATTATATAGTCTGGCAAACGCAAATGAACAAGCAAGTGCTTTCTTTGCTGTTGGAAAGAATTCCAGAAAGCAAATCAGCGGGGAAATAGTGTTATTTACTCTGATTAATAATATTTTAATAGAGGATGTGACACGGTAATTAGAGAAATGGTCTAAAAAGATTAGTTGTCCATGGTTTTGTTTTGTGATTGATGGAATCATTGTTCTGTACAGATGGATGTTATGGACCACAAAGAAGATTTTGGTAAATCTAATTCCCTGCATATGGGCCTTTGGCAAGGAATTGCAGAGAGTGATAAATGTTGCTGACTTTGGCATATGTTAAAAAGCTTTACCTCTTCAGTCATTCAGTTATTATTAAGAAGTTGGTATCATAAATATTTTGTATCGTGGCCCGATTAGAAAATACTGCAATTCATTGCATTGGAGCTTGTATTTTTATTAAGTGTATAAAGTCTGCCTTCTCACAGTTTCTTCAACAAAATCCCTTTTCAGTGTGTGAATATAGTGGAGAATGTTGCAAAGTAAGAACTAATATACATTTTGAAAAATTGTTACTTACTTGTGTATGATTTAAGTCATAGCAATGTCAAGGATTTCTGAAATATTTTGTATGCATAGTATAAAGAAATGCACCCCAATAACTATAAAGCAGTTAAAAACATGCTGTTAACTGCATTTGAAAATGGGAAGATAAGACTGTAGGATGGAAATGGCTTAATCTTAATTTCATGTGTGGTGTAGATAAACAAGAGCTGAACTTTGTACTTGTTTCAGAGCCTTGAGGTAATTTTTACAGTGTGTTTATTTGAAGTGAAAGCTTACAAAATTCAAACTGAAAATAAGATGCAAATGTCTTGAGTGGAAGGTAAATCAGATTACCCGGCATACATTAAATGTTTCATTAGTTTTTTAAATGAATATAGATAGGGTTAAAAAGTTCATATCAGACACTTGACAATTAATATGGTTACATCAAAATGAATTTTTTGTGAGGAAGTACAAATAATTAATATTTGTTGACATTCTGGAAATTAAAGCTTTGGTTTTGTTATGTGCATAGTTTTAAATCAAGAAGGTGTTTACTATTTCTTCCGGTTTGCTGCTGAGTGTATTAGTACTTGTCATCTTTTGTACTCTTTCTTCCTTACTATTTCTTTTTCCTCTTCTTTAGTGCTTCAAAGATCCTTTGGCTATAAGGAAAGTAATTACAATTTCTTTTTTAGTTCTTTTAAACTCTGCATGTTTCTGTCTTCTAGGAATGAGAAGGGTTGAAAAATTTTTTAAAAAATCTCAGCTGAAAGTGTAAAAAAGTGTTGAAGTAGTGCAATACATTTTATAGCCACTTGTGAACTAATGGCATCTCTTTCCCAAAAGATGTATCCTGCTACTTTCAGGAACGAGTGGGAAAAAGCCATAGGAATTTACTTTTAGTGCAGGAGACATGAAGGAAGGGCACACTGGTTTGTGGTTTGAAAATTTGAATGAAATACCTACTGTGCTGAGTTCTTACTGCAGTCCAAGGTTTCCCTCTATGAACTGGTAACAGAAGCAACAGTAATTTAAACCAAACATATTTTTCTTTATTACTTGCTACCTGAATATATCAAACTATTCACATTGCATGTACAACAACTGACCAAAAAGAAACTGGCTTAAAATCAGCTATTAACTAATTTATGGGTATGAATTAATACAGACTCTCAAATAATTTAAAATAAATTTGTTGAATTAATTGGCAAAACTCATGGTACTAGAATATTTTAGAGCGAATCCATAATATAAGGAAAGACAAATTAGCTTTGAAATGAATTCTGCACTGCTAGTTCTGTATAATAAGTTAAAATCTCTGCTGAAAATGAAAGCACTCCTTGTAAGCTTGGAACAAAGTCTGTGTTCTGCCCCTGTGCACTACTAAACTCATAGCTTGTAAAATTATTTTTGGCACTGCTTATTGGAGAAAATTTGTTCAAGGAGTTCAAATACTATCGCCTGTTTTCCACTATGTTAATTTAATTACATCCATATTGATCTGGAAAATAGTGCTACTCACATGTACAGAGGTAAAACTTGAGGAGTCTCTCAGTTAGACTGTGCTTTTAATGCTACAGCTTTTCAAGAGTAGAGCAGTAAATATCTCTTGGTGTTAATAATTCCGAATAGTCACTGCCTTAGTAGCCAGATCTGTGCCATTTCCTCTTTATTTATGTTTTTTTTTCTATATGATACAAATTTATTACAAGGGGAACACCCTCTGTACTCCTCTGCTTACACAGAGGAGTAAAAGCCTTAGTCTGATTTATTTTTGACTTGTGAACAAATTTTGTCAGTGTATGAGTTTGCTAGCTCTGTGTGAGATACATTGCTGGATTTTACTGTAGATGACAGTTGCTTCCTGAGAAGACAAGGACTAATTATAAAAAGCAACCCAATACCACTAGATCTTAGATCTTTTCTGACTGGATTACAAATTGGAAAAGTGCTCATGTCTCTGGCCTTCCAAAGACGCAAATTCTGCTGAAGGTTTAGTCAGACTTTTTGCAGACCAAAGGTAGGAATTATATTGCAAAAATGATACTTCTCTCAGCAAACACTGTAATTACAGTTCTCTCTCCTTTGCATTAATGAAGCCATAGACTTACTTGATTAAGTGCAGGGCTGATACCCTACAGTAATTATTTCTGAAGAGAAGGAGACAGGGATGATAAGAAAGGGTCTGTATCTTAATGAAAAGGTGGTATTCTCTGGCACAAAGAAAGTGCTTAAACCAAATCCAATATTCTGTTTGTCTGCAGGCATTCAGTAGTAGCTGGATATAGGAAAAAAAAGTTTGGGTTTCAAAGAAGAGACATCCTAAATTGGAAGAAGTGGACTCTGCAGCAGATCCAGTTGTGCTCACATTCCACCACTGCCTACTTCTTTCTTTATTTATATCAGTCTGATCAGATTGCCTCAGTTGTCTTTAACTTGGACCATGACCAGCTGAGCCTTACCATTGTTCATGTCCTTTTAACTGGAAGTTACAGCATTTTCTGGCACTGCTGGAGTCAAAGTCATTACAGGGCAGAATGGTGTAAATAGCCTTTACCTTGTCTTTTCTTTATTTGCGTGGAGCAGGAAGTGTGGTGGAATGTTTTTTGGGTGCCTGGAAAGGTAGGAAGGGGTGTTGTACAAACATGCTCCCAGACCCTGCAGGAGCAGTCAGGAGTTCCCTGGCCAACAGCCTCTGTCCCCTTGTTTAAGGACTGATAGGCCCAGCAGGGCTCAGCCCAGTTCTTGGGTGACTGTCACCAGCTCAGGCACAGGGGTAGAGTCTTGTATTTCTTTCTGGTAATGCCAGTAGCTTAAATTCCAGCTTGGAACTACTGGTGTTGGCCCTCTACCTGTACCATTGGGCCTGGGTGTGAAGAGAAGAAGCTTAAAGCACCTCGGGCTGTTGAGAGCCCTTTCCCTCAGGTGCAGTCACTGGCCTTTAATAGGCACCATCCCTTGAGGGAATTGGCTTCTACAAAGTCATTACATCATTTTTTTGGAAAACCTTTAATGTAGTTTGTCAGATTTACCACAATCTCCACTCTTTATTTTGTTTATTTCAGTATTGAAAAAAAAGTGTCTGGATAACTTAAAAGTTCTTGTGACTTAGGAAAAGGGGCCTAGAAATACTGTCAGCAACTTATGAGAGCGAAAACAAACTGTATATATATTTAGTCACATGGATACAGATGTAGTGGAATTTTGATCTGTGGTGACATAAATAATGGCAGTGTTCTGTACTGTTGGTTCAAACCTTCTTTGCCCCCCCCCTTTGAATTTTAGCTTAGGTTCTTCAAGTCACTATAATTAGCCATTCAAAGTGACTTCTTTTTCATTGATGAAGAGGAGGCAGATGTATTTCAAGTAAACAACATCTTTTAAGGTTAACAAAGTATTGCCCTTATTCCTATGTTCTCACAGCCTGCCTTGTAAGCTGCTAGTTTTTTCCTTATGGTGGAGAAGACTGAAAAGTGCAAAGTTTAAGAGATCAGGTAAGTCTATTTCCACAGATATTCATAAAACTAGAAGTACTTTCTCACAATTAGAGCTGGACTTAACAAGAGTTTTTCTTTGCAAAGTTTTGAATGAAAAGAAATAGAGAATCTCACCAACTAGAGCATACGTGTTTCCCACGTAAGTCCTGCTGTAGGTAGTGGCTGTGTGTACCACAGTGTATTTTTAGGGAGCTCCTTTGGTTCCAAGGCTATTGCTCACATAACGTATTTGAAGGGATGTCAGAAGGAGTCTTCAAAGTACTCCTTTCAGATTCGTTTGACAACCAGAAAAGGCATGGAATCCCATGCCATTGTGACTGCAACTGTAAACTGGCCTCTGGTCTTAGGACCTATCTCACTTTTGGAGTCTCAAACTGTTGCTGAATGGCAACAGTCAGTTTGCTCAGTGACCTTTCTACTCTTAACTCATGTCTTGTAACAAGAATTTTGTATTTTATGTGTCTTAGTTTTACTGTTTAGAACCAGCTGTAGATTCTCATTTCTTGTTCCCTATCATTAGGACACATAGTGGATATCATTAAAATTGTGGCTTTAGAGCCTTTGAAGACAATTTACTTCTGATCTGCAGTAAGGGGTTATTCTAAAGTTGTGGCCTCACCACCCACACAGGGAAGAATTCCTTCCCCATATCTCATCTAACCCTGCCTTCTGGCAATGGGAAGCCATTCCCTGTGTCCTTGTCCTCCATCCCTCTCCAGGTCTCCTGGAGCCTCTTCAGGCACTGGAAGGGGCCCTGAGGTCTCCCTGGATCCTTCCCTTCTCCAGGTGAACACCCCCAGCTCTCACAGCCTGGCTCCAGAGCAGAGGGACTCCAGCCCTTGGAGCATCTCCATGGCCTCCTCTGGACTTGCTTCAGCAGGTGCATGCTGGTCTTGTGTTGGGAGCCCCAGGGCTGGGGGCAGCTCTGCACTGGTGGTCCCACCTGAGCAGAGGAGGAGAATCCCCTCTCTTGCCCTACTGCTCATGATGTGGGATGAGCCCAGGCTGGGGGCTCTGTGGGCTGTGAGCACAAACCGATGGGTCACAGTTTTGCATCCATCGGTTCAAATTAGAGACACATACACAGACATACTTGTGTTTAAAGAGAAAATACATTGAACTGTTAATGCCTGTCTAGACATAATCATTTCATCCTGGCATGGCACCATCAAGAGAATCTCAGCAGACCACATTCTTTTCAGGTTCAGAGGAAAGGAATCAATTTGTTTTCATATCTTGTTTTATAATTTGGTGACTTGGATAAGTGGAGAGTGACGGAGTATCTTTTTGCTCAGAATAGTGAGAAGGTTGAGGTAGAGCTGTGTCCTACGTTACAATGTAAAATTGTGCCCAGGTTTGTATTCTATCCCCATGAGCCGTTGGAGCCAAGGTGGGGCAGTGTTTTCCTTATCTTCTGTTAATGAGCCTAACAATGCCTTGCCACATGACTCATAGATAACTTCCTCCGGGAGTTATCTCTGTTTAATGGGCCATCAAGGACCCACTGCATGACTCATAGAATGAGATCATACCATTGTGAGATGCTCTGCCAGGGGGAGGAGCCAAGCATTCCCACCTGGATATCATCCAGGGTTTGGGACAGCACAGGCAGCTTTTATCCACTGGACTCCCAGAGGAGACAAGAGCTACCGGATGTTTCTACAGGAATCACTGCTTTGACAAGATCATCTCATCTGGACTGCCACTACCACCCTAACTAACAGGGTGTCAGGTTGTATTCTGACTCTGTCAGGTTTTTTTTTGTACTATTGCTTTTATTTTATTTTACTTTCCTTTATTTTCTTTTCATCTTATTAAATTGTGTTTCTGACTTGGAGTCCTTCACTGGTTTTGCTTTCAAACCAGCACAAGCTGGCAGCATTTTGATATGTATTTTTCCAACCATTGCAACAGGTTGAATTGTCTTTTCAACCAATCACTATGGAACTTGCTTCCAGAAGATGTAAACCTTTCCATTAATATAGAGGAGAAAATACATGTCAGTCAATTCCTGGTACCACTTGTGGATAATTCAATACCAGATTGAATCTTAAGTCCTGATCAACAAAGGAAGGAGATTCAACTGCCATGACTTTTTTATCTGACTTACAAAGGATTTAATCTTAGTAATAATGGTGCAGAAAGCCAGGCTGAGTTACTCTGTTCTCAAGATTCATTAATTAATGTAATATTTTTTCTTTTTAGTTTTTTTCCCCATTTTCCCCTGAAGACATCAGGCTTGTGGGGCTGGAACAAAATAGTGAAGGTTTGTTGTTCAATGCAGAGATGCAGAAATTTGCCTTACTGGTGTCACATACTTATTCTGAAAGAATAAGAATAATTTTTTATTACAAATAATGAAACACCTTATTCTGATGTTTCACTCTTTAATGTATTTGTTGTAAACTTCTAACTAAACCCATGAATTAGAGTTTAATTTTTGATGTTTGTGTTTGGATTTGCTTACCCTTTTGTCGAACAGATACTTCCTTTTTTTTCTCCTTTTTGTGGTGTGTAAGTACACTTGAGCTGTAAAGATTTTTGAATATTTCTCTGTCCTGTGTTCAGCTTCACTTGTAGTCCTTAGAGGAGAACCTTTTCCCACAGGAAAGGTTCCATCCCAGACCCATTAATAGAAGCATTTGCAAACCATTTTGTCTAATGGCAATGATGGATATGCTCACTCTCAAATTTTAATATTCAGCCCTTTTTTTCCCCTTTGGTTTCCATGGTAGCCTGTAACAGCAGGATTATTCTTCAATTAAGTATTGTGTGTAAAAATTTATAGAGCTCTGAGCTGGCTACTTTCTTTGGGAAGAACAGGCTGTTTTTCAGGAAGGAGAGCAGTTCTCAGCTGAGGAAATGCTCCCTTCTGCCTGTGCTGAGCAAAACTTGCAGTTCCTTCTGACTGGAAACAGGGAGAGACATCATACTGTGATGAAAAATGCATTTAACCCTTTGGGAGTTGGAGACTTTGATCTCATGCAAACAGTTTAAGGTGGCAGGAATTGTGAAATGGGCAGTCCTCCCTGCATTTCTTTCTTACTCTTGTCAGCCTGTAATAACAGCAACCAAGTATTAAATGTCACAGAATCCCAGGATGGTTTGGGTTGGGAAGAACCTTAAAGCTCCTATTGTTCCACCCTCTGCCATGAGCAGGGACACCTTCCACTATCTCAGATTGCTCTAAGCCCCATCCAACCTGGCCTTGGACACTTCCAGGGGTTGGGCAGCCACAGCTTCTCTGGGCAGCCTGTGTCAGGGCCTCACCTCCCTCACAGGGAGGATTTCCTTCCCAATATCCCATCTAACCCTGCCCTCTGGCAGTGGGAAGCTATTCCTCATTGTCCTGTCACTCCAAGCCTTTGTCCAAAGTCCCTCTGCAGCTCTCTTAGAGCCCCTTTATGCACTGAAAGGTGCTTCAAGGTCTCCCTAGAGACCTATAAAAATTAATTATGTGTATGAAGTCTTATTTGTAGGGAAAATGCAAGGAGGAGAAGGAGAACCTGAACACCTGTAACAGTGGAATGAAGGATGGGAAGGTAAATTTGTGCCTTTCAATGTGGCAAAGTATAAGGGGAAAGGAAGAAATTATGGATTCTGAAAACTGCAAGAAAGGAATGTGTTCTTTTGAGGACACATCTCCACAGAGGAGCTTAGGAAGCAGGAGAAAAGAGAGGCAGGCAGATGTACATCCCAGTGGTTTTGCTTTGCTTCAACAGCCAAAATAGCAGTTTTCTCTTTTCTTTCACCTGATGAATACACTGGGGGACTACTTTAAGCTACTGCAGAAAGATGGAGCCAGAATATACCTTTGAACAGGGTCAAAAATTACAATGTAACTCCATTTTTGAATATTCTCCTCAAGCAGGTGATCCATAGTGTAACACCCCTTGGTGTTTATATTGTGAGCCTCAAGGACAATTTCATGGGGGAAGGACAAGAAAGCAATTAATAAGTAAGAGTCTGTGTTGACAGGAATGAGAATGTAGTTATGCCCAAAAAAATGGGTATTGTATAGAAAATTCAATATAAGTTTCCTGGTGAAACTTAAAAATGTGAGTATGTTACAGGAAAGGCACCCTGATATTAAGGCTTTCAGACATCTTAAGCTTATAGTGGGGAAGAGGGAGCACTGAAAAGTCCTAAAAAGAAATTTTGCTGACAGTGCTGAAGGCTGGGGGAAAAGATACTGTTTGTTACAAAATACTGAGAAAACTAAATGCCCTTTACAAAATAAAACACTCAATGAAGATTCTTTTAAAATATTTTGGTTTACAGTATTACTCTGTATTTTCCCACTTTAAAGATTTTTTCCACCAAGCTGTAAGACACAATCAGAGAAGTTACAGGGTTGGTTAACTTGGTCTGTCCATGGTAGGGCCTTGGAACAAGATGAGCTGTAGGGTCCCTTCAACCCAAACCTTCTGTGAGTCAGCTGGCTGCTTTATTCTGTATCTTGCATTTGTGTATCTACCAGGAATTGTATGATAATACATGGTGTGTTTACACAGCCATTTTTAATTTGCACAAAATACCATTTCAACTAATTCTGATAGTTAAATTTTTAAGGTAGAGGATCCAAAGCAATATAAGAGGAGTTATAACTAAGAATTTAAGGTATTTTTCTTATTAAACATGCTTTACTTGCAGTGCTCCTCTGTGTTTTTCTTCTTTCCTTTTTCTTTAGCAGCACTTGATTAATTTTCCCCCTTGAGTCCACTATCTTTAGGTTAATTAATATACTCAGACTTTTCATTCCCTTTTGTATTTCATCTGCCATTTATTACTATTTGTCTTTCAGCACTCTGTTCAGGGCCTGCTGCTTCATTACTTATGTAAAGTTTTGGGTTTCCAGTATTAATAAATTTATACAGGTGAATCTTTTTTATATTTTGTTCTCAAATATTCTTTAGTCAATCTTAGACACAAACTGTTCAGAGACACGTTGTATGTTGAGTTTTCCTAGTTTACTGCTCCTATTTCCACATTCCCGTTTATATTTGTCCTGTCAACACTGCTGTGATCTGTGTGTGTTCCAGCAGTTTATCTTTTCTCAATTCTGAGGTGACAGTTCCCTCTTGCATTGTATTTTTAGAAGCATATCCAGGCTTTTATGGACTTTGGCTCTAATATATGCTCTCTCATTCTCTTACCCATGCCAAAACATGTTGAGCAACTATTCATTGTGTTGTTTTAACTTCACTTTTTATATGATGTTTCCTCTTATTTTTCTATAGTAGCCAAGTTCCAATCAAAAATTTAAAAATTAAAGTTTTCCTTAAGAGCATTTTATCAACAGGGTTTCTTCTAGTTATCTTTGTAAATCCCTTTTAAGTAAAGATCCTGTCTCTGCTCCGGAAATGGCCAGTCCAGGAACAGAGTCATTGATATCAAAAGCTTTTGAGGCAGCAGATAGAGAATCTGTGCCACTCCCAGAGGGGAGGTTTTTCAGAGAACATGTGACATGTTTAAACTATTGTTGTTACTGATTTCCTATTCCTCCTCAAATTGCTTAAAGACTAAGCTCAGAATACCTAGACTTCTTAAAGTTCATGGAATGGAAACTTGAAGTCCTTGATTTTTTTCTGATAAATATGTATTTGCAAAAAGGAAAAATAAGGACTGGAGCATAGTCCAGTCCTCTTCCTTATGTTCTCTGGTAAGGAAGGGCCTTTTCCTGCTTTGTATTTTGTTCTTATGTTTAGGGTTTTACATACCCAAAGAATGGTGTCACACACTGGAGTTACAATTGTTTATGTGCTGCTCTTCTGTACATTCATCCATGAGACTGCTAGGGGCATACCTGGAAAATGGGGAATATGCAGTTAGGGACAATCTTGGAGATAGTTTAAATTGTCCAGACTCCTACAGGAACCTTGGGAATAAAAGCAAAAGCAATCTGCAGCATCTTTATCAACCCTCTTGTAAGAACCCCCCTTCCCACACTTCTTCCCGGGCTCATTGGCTGCAGCAGAGTTGCACACATCAGGGAGACAACAATATCACCTCTGCAGATTGTTCTGGTGTCCGTGCTAATGAAGCCACACAGAACAGCAGACAGCCTTGGGAGGTTGCTGACTCACCAAAGCTGACACACAGAGAGACTAAGTCAAGGTTACACATAGCATCTGAAGTCTAGCACTTCTTAATTTCTGCTTTAATCTCTAAGCACAAAGATAAGGGGTTTTTGGCATGTAATTTCTCAAATTCTTTGTGTTTCCTTACAGAAAAAAGCTCTATACATGTGTTCAGATAGTCAGAATATAAAAAGGGGCTTTGGAATGGGCTAACAGCTAAGAGAAAATGGGTTGTTTTCCTAGAAAAGCAGGAAGAAATAATTATGTGAAAAACGAAAATTCCTTTCATCTTGCATAATTTTAAATGAGGAGAGAGAAAGATAAAGGCATTGCTTTGTGCCAGCTCAGCTGATTTTTTCATTGTCTTTTCACAAGTCATTGTCACTAAATGCTTTAGTCTTTAATATGCTCTAAATAAGTGATTTCATGAGAAGCAGAAGTAAGGAAGAGGAATTTCTAGTGTATCTATGTTCAACTTGCCTGAATTATACAAAAGCAGGTGAATGTGCTCATGAAGTGTGGGGTAAGCTATATGATTGACAATATTCTGGATGCTGTGTAACCTTAGAAAAGATTGGGACAACATTGCTGGGCAGGAGGTGGTTGTGTTGCAGGTGAAGCTGTACTTGAAGAAGCAGCAGCATTCCCAGTGTGTGTCCCTGTCTGTCTTCAGCTCAGTGAGGGGCTGAGATTAACAGAGATTGGGGTCATGGTTCACACTGTTCCCCAATGACCTCATTGGCTTCTGTTCAACGACCTGCTTTTGTAAAATTCACTGGGACACTTTATATCCAAGACCAGTCAGGTTTGGTTAAACAAAAATACTAGAATTTATTAAGCAGCACAGTTACAGACAGAAGCGAACCCAAGTCTCATTTTCTTCTTTCAGGTGAATAAAAAAAGCATAGAAATGTTGAGGTAGATGGTGACTTTCACTTAAAGAGGGAAATCAAATGTTTTAGATAGAAATTGTTTCCATGATGTTTCTGTATCTCCAGTCTCAATTTTTGAAGGACACCAGCTTTCCTCAGATTGACAGGTAAAGTTCTTCACCTTTCTGCAGCAGCTCTGCAGTGCTTACAAAGCCTCTGTTTTACTGTTGTTTAATGTGTCAGCTTTTTTCCATCAAGTGAAGGATATGGGAGGATACCAGTCAGCCCTGGCCTTGTGGCTCTCTGGATGGTGCTGTTGAACACTGAAAAGTAAGGGTTGGCTCTGGGAAACCTGGAGCTCAGCAGTCTCTTTGGTGTGCCATTGCTGATAAAGTTTGGCACTGTAGATACCAAATGCAGACACCCCTGTAGTCCTTCCATGTGCTGGAGCAGTAAACAGTTACAGGAAAATGCAGAGGCCCTGAACTGAGGGTATTCAGAGCTGTGTCTGGGAAGCTCTCATGCAAGTAACAGCAGCTTCCTTGAGGAAGATGAAGAAAGGGCAGTTCTCTGAAGGGACAAGAGGCGGGTGAGCAAGGAGCAGGGTATGACAGTCCACCAGCAGCTGCAAGGGGCTCATGTATGGCTTGCTGAGCTCTGTCAGATCTTTGGCAACTCGCAGGTGTGGCACAAAAGGTCTGGCCTCTTGTTTCTCTCTTTCTTCCCCTCTTAGTTTTCTTACTAGATCCTATGTTTTCTGGACTCTAGAGCCTGTCACATCAATTGAAAATCTCTAGATAATTACTTCTCCTTTTGTATTTTTTAGGACTTGCCTTTTGTCTTCCCCACTTTACTACTTCTGAGAAACACTGAGAAATACAGGTAGAAATAAGAGTAACAGATGGCTAAGGAAAGGATCAAAACTGCATCAGGGAAAGCAGAAAGACTGAGGGAAGGAGGATAGACTGTGGCTATCTAATCCTCCTGTGACCGTCATTTGCCTTCTGACTTTCTGGAAAGTGGAGGTACCATATTTTATGGCATTTTGTTTTATGAGCTGGAGAGATGTTGACACTGAGTACCAAGAGGTTTGTTTCTCTGATTAAGAAAATACCTTTTATCAAAAACATGTGAAGGTGTGTTGCAATGCTGACAGTATGTGTGTGGGTTACTGCTGAGCTCTCGGAACCTGCAGATGGGACAGGCACATCCATAGAAAGTGGAAGGAAGGGTGGACACTGAAGTAAATGTCCTTGGTTACTGTGAGACTGAGCTTGAAGTTCTTCAAAGCGTGAAATGTGGGTGTGCTGTGCTTATGAGAGTCAGCCTGGATTTTCAGGAGGCCCTCTGGGGAGTCCTCACTCTACTGAGCAAGGAGAAACTGGGCAGCAGCATTGCTCAGTTTTAAAAAGGCCAAAGGAAGATCTTGCTGCTTCCTTCATTTATTGAAGGACTAGACAGAAGGGGACTGCAGACTCTTCATGCAGTTCTGTGGCAGGTAACAGACACAAGTTGAAGTGTGGGGAATTCTGGTTTGACAGAATGGAAAACATTTCTGCCGTGAAGTGGTCAGGCACTGGAGGCAGAAGGGCTCCCTTTGTGGGTGAGCCCAGTTTGGGTTCACTGTCCTAGGACATACTCAGACTCACCTGATCTAGCTTGGATCTCTGCCTTGGGAAGGGTTTGGACTAGTGACAGTCAGGAATCCTGCCACCTGAAATTATTCTACAATTCTAGATTTCTGAGGAAGATAAGAAGCTGTGAGTTTGTCCTTCTGTGGACAGCATTTGGTAAAAATCATAGGAAATAGAACAGGGATAAAGAATCTTTGTTAAAATAGTTATTATATGCTTACCACTTTTAAAATTGATTAAACATTTTAGCAATCCAGAAAAATGCATAATAAAGAATCTATAGTATATGAAGCCTATTCCAGTATGGTGGAACAGAAATCCATTATTTTTCCTTCAAGAAGCACTCAGTGTTTTAAAAACGCTCTGGTGTTTATTGTAGAAAGTACAGTAGTGGTACAAAGCAATTGTTCTCCCTTGAAATGAGTTTATCAGGCCTTTGTTATTACATTATTCCACACCTGAGCTTGTGTTATAAGAAGAGACATCTGGTGCCAAGCCACAGCTCACTCAGCAGGCACTTGTGGCCTGTGGAAAACTCCCCCAAGATCCCAGGGCTGGGGCTGTGCTCCAGGGACAGGGCACAGGTAGGGATGCCTGTTGTTAGCAATGGTAGTACTGTTTTCTCTCCGTTGGTGGCTACGGAAATGCTTACACAGCAGGAATGTGCTCATGTTTGGGTTGTCAGGCTCTTGTCCTGTCACCTGACCCCACTGAGAGGTGTCTGGCGCCGCTGTCTTTGTCTCCTCAGATCAGGTGTTTATGCACACAGACAGGTTTCTCTGTGAGGAGGGAAGAACTTGTGCTCACACTCCCCTCGTTTCAGAGGGAAGCTTTTGTGGGGTCTGTTCACGGGGTAGGAATGGGGGGGGAGCAGATGTGAAAACAGCCTGTGATAAAGGCACTCAGAAAGAGGAGATAGACCTAAATGGACTTAGTGCAAATATTTACATTGTTGTACCTTACACTTTACTTGGAGCTCAGCCTCCACACTACCTATGTTTATATTGCTGGATTTGAGTCACTTCTGACAGCAGGCAGCCAAAGGCTGCTTCCACACATGCACTGATAAGCTGTAGTTAATTCACATTCAGCTGCTGTCATTGTGAATAATCTAAAAATACAACCTCTGTTCTTGGCAGTGCTCTGAGAGGCAAAGTTAAGAATTAGAAATAAAAGGCAAATTTGTGTACACATATTAGACACAAAAAATCTCTCTCAAACTTAGATTGCACCTGCACCTTGAACATTAAACGTAGTTATGACCATCCCACTTCCTAAAAATGCACAAATTTAGAGAGAAAAACCCAAGCAATGTGGAAAAGAATGGCAAATAGAAGAATAGTTTTACATGCATTGCAAAAAGATCCTGGTATCAAATAAAATGATCAAGCATTAGTTTTAGAAATAGAATGAGGTACCTTCTGAGGAAGTGTGGGGCTAAACTGCAGGTTGCATTGATGCAGAGTTCTTCGGAGATGGAAAGTACAAATGAGTTAAGAGATGATGGATCAGCTGTTAAATCTGATAGTCACACTCTACAGCTCAGGTAAACTTTGAACTACTGCCAAATGTGAGATTTATGTGATGCTGACCTGTGCTTGCATTCTACCTAACACCCGGTGCTGATTGCTGAGTACAGGAATCTTGAGGTTAATTTGTTTCATCATATCCACCAGGAACATTCTTAACAAACATCTGTTTGCAGCACACGTGCAGGAAGCACAGCGTGAGCAGTGCTCACAGAAATGAACCTTGGAACCAGCCCTGGGGGAACAGGTGGGAAGTTGCAGCAGAGCATTTATTGGACGTGTGCTTTTACCTCTCTCCCAAAGTGTGAGTGTCCTCTGTGGCCACAGACTCCTCATTCAGCCAGGGTGGCCTGGGGCAGGGCAGGACATGGCTGCAGGGCAACTGCAGAGCTGAGGGCTTCCACAAGCAAAAGCTGTAAGACATTGCCAGCAACAAACTGCTGCCTTTGGGGCAGCAAAGGCTCCTCAGCTTTTCACTCATGTTCATGTCACTGACTGCTGTTCAAAGTTACCTGACAAACAGGTTGGTGGTGTATGAGAATTGCAACTTTAAGTCATCAAAGCATGAAAAGATCTATCTTGTGAAATAATTCAGTAAAAATACTAGACTGCAAGTTTAGCATCTTTGGTCAGTAATTATGTGGCTTGATGTAAATTGTCTCTGTGAGGATGCAAAGCAGCTCACACTTGGCAAGTGCAAATGCTATAGAGCCATTTCAAACCAGCCTTATCTGCCTTAAACCCAGAGCAAGGGAGTTTCCTTTATAAAAACTTTAGGATTTAAGCACATGAAGTGAACTGTTTCTGATGCACTAAATTATGTGGACCTACTTTTTTTTCTGCTAGCAGTCTGGGGATGCTTTCTTGCTGAAGAGCATCTTACCAATTTCTGCCTATGACATCCTTTGGCAGTGTTGGCTGGCAGCTGTCAGTCTAGCTGTTCTAAATAGTTGTGTCACCAGCGAACTATCTGCTCCATTATTATCTTTTCTTTCAAAGCATTTATATCTGCTATGGAACGTATTTTATCAACATCTTTACATAGAAGGATCTATTGGTAGGTTCATTCTGTTCTGAAAACTGACCATTTTTGCTATCTTTGTTTTCCTGTTTTTAATCTGAAAACTTTTCTTGCATATGATTACTGTGCATCAGCTCCTTTAAGAAAATAAGGAAGATCATTGTAGGATTTTGAAAATGTCTCTGTTGCATGAATGTATGACTTTTAACTGGTTATTGATGCCTCATGGAGCTCCAGGAGGGTCGTGAGGCATTACTTGACAGAAATAACATCAACCCTTGAACAAACACACCAGATCTGTAGTACATCTTCCAGTCTGACACAGCATTCACATTTAATGCTGTGTAGTTCTTTGGATCACTCCTGAACTCTTTATTTTTTCCCTTTTTTATTCTTCTGACACTCAACATAGTTTAAGCAAGTAACAAATTCTCACGCATAATTGCAGTTTCAGAATTTCATAGATCTGTTTTCTTTAAAGTAGGGGATGAAGTTTCTATCTCTTTATACTATAAGAATATGTACTTTTTTCTTTTCAGCAAGGGGAAATAACTGGATTGTCAGTGACAATCTTCTTTGTAAAAATCTCTGATTATCTTCAATGTATTTCTTCCCGTACTTGTAATGAGGGAATCAGTGCCATCACTTCTATCTTCTAGATCAAATAACATTTTGGATTTTAAAAGAAAGTAGCAGTTCAAATCATATGAAATACTAGTTATGTATATGAAGTTATCAACTCCTTAATCTCATTCAGAACTTTGAACTTCTAAGTGTAATACAGAATTGCTCTTAAAATGAAACAATTGTCATTGAATTTGAGTATCAGAAATAGCAAGAATTTGATATTAGATTCCTCTGTGTTGGACAGTGACCCCTATGTTAGTAAAAAAAATTAATAAATCCTCCAAGATTTACTGATAACTTTTAATTATACTCTTTATACATATTGACAGTATTAACATTACTGATTGTTTTAAGACTCATGGAATTGTTTAGATTGGAAAACCCCTCTGACACTATTGAGTTCAACCCTTCCCCAGCACTGCTAAGGCCATCACTATCCCACATCCCCAAGTGCCACATCCACACAGATTTTAAATCCCTTCAGTGATGGGGGCTGCACCACTGCCTTCGTCAGCCTGTGCCAGGGCTGGACAACCCTTCTGGTGAAGAAATTGTCCCTAATATCCAACCTAACCCTCCTCTGGCATAGCTTGAGGTCATTTCCTCTTGTCCTGTTGCTTGTTACTTGAGAGAAGTGACTGACCTTCACGGTCCAACAAGGAAGGATTTTGAGATGCTTGAGTGTGTCCAGAGGAGGGCAACAAGGCTGGTGAGGGGCTTGGAACACAACTCCTGTGAGGAGCAGCTGAGGTAGCTGGGGTTGTTTAGCCTGGGGAAAAGGACACTCAGAGGTGACCTTATCACTCCCTACAACTCCCTGAAAGGTGGCTGTAGTGAGGTGGGGGTCAGTCTCTTCCTCCAGGCAGCAACTGACAGAATGAGAGGACACAGTCTTAAGCTGCACCACGGGAAATTTAGGTTGGATATTAGGAAAAAATTTTTTACAGAAAGAGTGATAAAGTACTGGAATGGCCTGCCCAGGGAGGTGGTGGAGTCACCATCCCTGGATGTGTTTAGAAAAAGACTGGATGTGGCACTCAGTGCCATGGATTAGTTGAGGTGTTGGGGCATGTGTTGGACTCAATGATCTTGGAGGTCTCTTCCAAACCTGTGATTCTGTGACCCCCCAGCTGGCTACCACCTCCCTTCAGGCAGAGTCAGGTAGTGTTCCCTGCAGTTTCTTACTGAAGGTGCCCTGGATCCCCTCATCCTGATCATGGATAAAGATACTAAACAGGACTGACCCAAGCTCTGGGCCCTGGGGACACCATTTGTGACTGACCACCACCTGGGCACGATTCCCCACTGCTCTCTGGGCCCACCATCCAGCCAATTTTTTACCCTGTGGAAACTCTGCCCATCCAAGCCATGCCAGTTTCTCTAGAAGGCTGTGGGAAATGGCCAGAGGCTTTACTGAAGTCCAGGTAGACACCTCCACAGTCTTTCTTCATCCACTAAGCAGGTCATTGAAGATCAGGTTGGTCAAGCAGGGCCTGACTTTCATAAACCCACACTGGCTAGACCTGGGCTCTAAAACTAAAATTTTTTGTAAACTCTGAGATACTATTGAGATTTCCATCCTGGACAAGATGTCTTTTTCTAGGCTAAATCTGGTGTGAAAGGTCAGCAGAAACAATTAAGATAGTTTGTAAATGACAATAGGAGCAAAGTGTTTCCTTCCTTATATTTAAGTTATATAAACCAGAATAGTAATGGATTTCTAGGCCTGGTGTAATGAAGAAGGTAAAATTGAACATGCTTTAATTGTGGTCCCTTGGAATGTCCTGTTCTCTTCCAGTGACAGTGTCTGTAGGATGTACATGCCATCGTGGGCACAGAGTGGGGTCTGTAGGTGGCAGTCAGGCACTGGGAGCATAAAACACTAAAGAGCCATAAGGACAGTGAAAGGACTCTAACAAGCAAAGTTTCCTCATTCCACAGTCAAGATTTCCTTTCAGATTTTTCCAGCTTTAACATCATCTTGCAGTAAAGCTGGCAATGATAATGTAGTTCTCTGTGATGACTTTCCTGATCTTCCTTCAATTCCCAAAAATTGCATGAAAGGATTTTTAGCAAAATGGAGATCTGAACATTCAGGAAGAGGAGTTTGCCACTAAATCCTTGTCCTGTGTAATGTTTACATTTCTTCTGAAATCCAGAATAGCTTTCTTGAAAATGTCTAGGTGACAGAAGGGGAGAGAAGCCAGGAGTTTCTGATGGAGACATCTCCTATGAGCCATCAAAACAAGAAGGCCAGAGAAAAAGCTTCACTGCTGTTTATACTTGGTATATAGAGTTGCATGATGTACAGTAGGTTGGGAGAGGGTCTCAAACTAGTGAGGTGACATCAAGGGGTGGAATAGAGCAAGTGAAAGATTATCCAGTGAATTCTTACAATGTGGTGCTGACAAGCTTTTGTACAGAAAATGAAGAACACACATAGAAGATAATCTTCTCTAGAGGAATTTCTCATCATTGGGATGGAAATTTAATGAGAATAATAATAATGATAATGATAATAGTCCTAGTTCTGTGAGAGCAGAGTGAAGAACAAAACAATAAGGGCCTTCAAAGGAGGAAGAGGAAAACAGATATAAAATTTCTGTGTGGGAAACACAACCAAGGCAAAAAAATAAGAGTCCTGTTCCAAGATTTCTATTTGAGACTCAACTGTAACCTAAAGCAAAGGAGGAATATATATTAAAGCAAGGGGAGTGACTTGTTTCATTCATGTGCTGTGCAATGGTCTGAAAATCGTCATGTAATTTGAAAAATCGAATTACCAAAGGTAAAGTTACAAAAATTGCAGGAGCATGATGATAAAAATCAGAGCAATTCATCACATATGTAAAAAAGGAAGAGTAACAAAATTCTCTTTTGGTATGTAGCAGAGTTGATAAGCAGAAGGTCAGTCAGAGAAATGGACTGCAGCAAAAGAGTGCACTTTTCATGGCTTTACTGTGTATAAGGCCTTCACATTACAAAGAGATTTCACAGAACACATTCGAACATATATTTGATATTGTTGTAGGAGGATAGACTTAAGTGAACCATTAGAATTATTTTTAACAGTTATCTGTGATTCTCTGTTTGATATGGTTTTAATTGCACAAGACTGTACTTATTTTTCCACTTGGATTCTTGCTGATTCATTCAGTAAGAGTTCACTGACAAAAGCTGCTCTAAGGATAAATTGGCTGTGTGCCTTATAGGAAGCCTCTGTCTTTTGCATATCGCTTGACTGACAGCAGAAGTTGAGCAGCGTAGAGTCCATGCAGCAGAAGGAATTGGGGAATAAATCAATAAAAGGGTCTTCTATTCCTACATGTATGGAAATTCAACCAAATATTTAGACTGACGTCTTTCTCAAGTCCTGACCTCTGGTCTCAGCAAAGAGTTTCAGTTTTCAGGGATAGAAATCAATAGGAAGTCAGGAGCCCTGGTGGGATTTAGGAGCCTCAGCATCTATTTGGATATGCTTCAACTGCCCCAGTACTGCTTCTATTTAAATTAATGATTAATATCTATTGATTCCAATGAGGTAAGAGCTACTTCAGTGTTCTTATGTGACCATGAGCAAGCCACAGAAAATGAACTTTTCTACTGGCCTGAGTAATTTTTGGTTAGATTCAGGCAGCTCTCTTCTGAAAACAGTCAGTGGAAGTGCTACAGCAAAGTACCCTGACCCAAACTGAGCACTGAGAAATCATATGCTGATGGTTAGACTTTAGTTTTTATCATCTGTCACATGGAATTTGTCAGTACCACTTCTCAAATAATTGAAAACTACACTTAAGGACATTATAGAAGTGGATTATTTCTTATGATCTAAGTTATAAATGGGGCAAAAGGTATAGGAGTTGCACATTGAATGATATCATGGGAGATAAATACTGCCCATCCAGCAGTTCTATAATTACCATCCATCCTCACAAATGTTTTATTAAACTTGCCCTCTCTTGACAATTTCAGTTAGGTTCTGGTGCTGTGGTCCCCACTATTGACTTTGAGCTGATGCAAAAGAGCACTTTGTGTTTTTCATGTACTTTCTTTCCTGTGTCTTCTTCTCAATGCCTCTATAGATCTTTCTCCTGTTTTTCCTGTTTGTGTGTTTGAGAGATCAGTCTAATCAGTTACCATGAATTTAAGGTACCACAATTAATCCTCCTTTGTCAGGAGACTGTGGGCTTATTTCATATCCATTCACCTCAGTTTTGTGCTGCAATTTCCCCACTGCTTTTCTTGCAGCTTACTCAACGTAAACAGGTGGTCCAAAAGAGAAGGGATGAAATTAGCTGTGTAGCTTTGGTGAATAAATGTCCCAGTCATGAAAACTGACCATATAGCATAGTGTAGTATCTTCCATTTTTTACCATCAACAGTTTAGATTTCAGGAATAAATAACTGTGGGCTGCTAGAGCTGATGTTTCTCTCATCCAGCTTTTCCTGTAGAAATCCCAGAGCTGCCATGTGCAGGAGGCCATTGGAGCATGGCACTTGGTGTGACAGTGTTCCCTGATTGCCAGCAATGGTCAGTGCCAGTACCTCCTGTTTGCAGTAGGAAAGGCAGTCATGGCACCAGCTACATTTCAAGGGTAACCCTGTTTAACTGCTGGTAGTAAAGACTGGCTGTTGCTCAGACTCGAGGGCTTACCCATCCTATAAATCTCTTGGAGATCTTTATTGTTGCTTTGCTTTTACAGGGCTTACTAATAAAACTGGTTATTCTTCTCACTCTAAGTACATGTTTTCAAGCCACTGAGTCCACGGTGTGTTATATCTCTCACAAATACTATATCTGATTTTGTACACAGTTTAGGGTTTTTTAAGGTGTATTCATCCAGTTTTGTATAGGCCCCTGTAGTCTCTCCTCTCCTCTCCTCTCATTGAAATTAAGTTTTATGCTCTGTGTGGGTTTTTTCTTTTCACTCTTAAAGGCTGTGTTGGGTCCTGTGATTATTGACAAATTATATTGATACCTGTTTTAGCTGAAAGTTGAACTGGAATTTGGTCATTAAGGAAATATACTTACATGTCAGTGAGAAGACTTTTGAAAACACAATGTATGTGAATAGATTTTAACTGAGAACATAGTCCTAAAGTAAAATAGGCTTCTCAGTTTTTAATGAATTAAGACAATTTCAGTTCTCTTCACTAAATACAGTGAGAGCTTCGTGGCAGAAGTAAAACTCAGCTTAGAAAAGGACATGAAGTGACTTGAGTAAGGTCAAGACTTCAGGGATGCATGCCACTCCTTCAATTGCACTTTATAGGCAATCTGTTACATTTTAAGGATTCATCTGAAAAAATGGGAAAGTTTTGCTTTTCACTAACCATAAAAACTATGAGTTTGAATAATGTTGAGCATTGCAGTGCTGAAATGCTGTGGTGACACCATGAAATCTGAGCAAAGCCTTCGTAGCATACTTTCAGTGTTAAATGAGTTTGCCAGAAAAACAAATGGGGCTGTGCTGTGGTTGGGTGGGGGAGGGGTGGTAGAAGGCGAAGCAGTCAGGCCAGAGCCATTGCCTACTGCCAGGTAAGCAGAAACACTTCTTGTGCTTTCCATGACTTCTGTAAACTGCATCCTGAAAAATGGGGGAAAGCAAGGGACAGGACAGTCGGTAAGGGCTGTTCTCCTCTCCAAGCACTTGCTGGTGCTCCCTTGGCAGTATGGAGCTCTTACCCACCCTGGCAGCCCTGGGAGATGTCAGGAATGTGTCTCATGGTGTGCACAGCCATCTTGCTGGTCCCAAAGAACTGCCCCATTGTTTGTGGAAGGTGTTGGAGGATCACCCCAGCCTCACCTGTGACACCTCTGCATGGGGATCAGTGACACTTTCTGAGTGCCCAGGGAGAGATGGTGCTCTCTAAGTTCTGCTCATGCAAGGTAAACAGCCTGGCCCTGACTGCCAAGAAACTGAGCCTTAAGAAGCAATAAATAGATAAGAATAAAATGAGAGCCAGGACTATAAACCAGTAAAATAGCAAAGGTCAGTAGATTACTCTTTGACTGAGGGGTATGCTGCCAGTGGGAAGAGCAGCAGATATATCAGCATGCTGTGAGAGGGGCATTCCTATAGCAGAGGGGGTTTGCAATAGTACCTGTCCACTGTTCCAAGACATACTGGGAAACTGCTTCATTTAGCCAAAACAAAACTTTCAGGTTTGGGGGAAAGATTAAAGTATATCTGCATATACAGATGATTTCCAAGTTGAGAAAACACATTTTCAACTGTCACGTGGTGGTATTCTCTTGGGTTCCTGGTTTTATGTTGATCTATTGCATTAGTAATTGTTTGTTAATGATATGGAAATTATCATGCACAAATTTAAATTGCCATTGTCAGAACTGAGGTTGGCAGTATTACCCAGTATGAAATAAATAACAAATATTATTTCATGAAGAAGCAAAGGCAATTCAAGAAATCAGTATTTCATTTGCTTGTAAAACTCTATCCGTACTAACATAGAGAGACTTGGTGTGCTCTAACTGTGCTTGCATATTTTGAAATGCATATATTTCTAATGCTCTTTTTTAAAGGAATAAAATACCAGAATTACAACATTTGCGTAATATTTAGTATGTTTAAATTATCTTTATTTATCCTTTGTAGAGCAACTAATACTGTTAGCTGTTAAGCTGCTTCTATTATAGTCTGAATTTTTGAAGCCATGCAGTGGATCATTAATCCAGTTGAACTTTTTGCAAAAGCTGAGAGACTTACTCTTTGTAACATTCATGATGCTGGGATGAATTTTGTACCTCTGCAGTTTGCTTAATTTTTCTGAATTTCGTCCATTAACAAAAGAAGATTGTGAAGTGATGAAGAGAAGATCATGCAGCAGCAGAAAAAAAAATCTTTATGTTGCCCTGGGCTATATGTTTAGATATTTAGATAGTGTCTAGTTGCAGAGGCAATAATATTTCAGAATACTTTATTTGTATACTGATCGAATTTTGATCAAGACACAAGAATTTTCATTTATAGCTGTTGTGTTGTTCTATTTTCAATTTTGGTAGCTTTGTGTGATTTACAGTGAAAAATTTATCCTATCAACTCCAGTGTTCAGGTGACAAGGGGAGTGGAAAATCTACATGAAAGAATAACAGAGATACAATTGCTGCTTCTGGTGCTGAGCTGGCTTATGTCTTGGCTGAACACTTTGGAGCCTTTGGCTTTGGAAAACGTGCCTCAGTCAATGAACCATGCTGGTCATGAGCTGAGCAGTGTGAAAACTCCCAGCCATGCATAGAGAACATGGGTGTCTGTCACCCAGGACATTCGGCATGGGAAGTGCAGAATCACCAGGAGTGGCTGTGAAACTGAAAGATGGTGCTCATTTGATTTTGCACACAAAATTGAAAGCCTTGGGCAGCTGCAGACATGACACGAGTCCTCCGTGGTTATCACTGCTTTTTCACACTTGCTTGGCTGCAAAGAGTGAAAGAATGGAAAATGGTACTAATTCCTCGTTTGAAGGCACATTACAGGACGGATGAGTTCTCTTTCTCTACCTCTTTAAGAGACAGCCTTTTTCAAAGCATTCCTGTTATTGTTGCACTCTGCATACTCTTACATGTATCACTGAGCTGTTTGTTTAGCAGCAGAAAAACATTGATATTTTGATGTAGCAAAACCATGTTGTGTTAATTTCTTTTGTTCTTTCATTACATTACAGGTACGGTAAGAATTGAAATGTTCAGGAACATGCAAAATGCAGAAATCATAAGGAAAATGACAGAAGAATTTGATGAGGTAGAGTATACAAATAGTTGTTTGAAGTATTATGAATATATTACCATATACTTCTGGTTTCAATTAAAAATGCAGTGGGCCAGTAGATCAATAGTATCACAGTATGGGAAACTGCACTGGCAAGCAAAGCAGCAACTTCAGCTGTTGGGTGCAGAGTAACAGGGCAGAGAGAGATTCATCAGAGCAGGCAGGAGGAGGAACTGGAGAACTCTCATCCCACTGAGAGTGGTGGTGGCGGCATTCTGGGTGCTGAACTTCAGCCCTTGCGAGTGCCATCGTACAGCAAAGAGCTCCAGATTCCTGACACATCAGATTCATGAGACAGGATTATAGCATTCTGCTCTGTTTTCTCTGTGCTAATTAATGTTTTGTGCATTTTAAATGGCAATTTAAACCAAATAGGAACTTAACATGAATATTACCATTTTGGAACATTGATACAGAAAAAAATACTCTTTCAAAAGATCTGAGCTTTTTATTTGAAACAAGTAAATTACAATTCAGACTGAGTATCTTCTGTCAAAATAAACATGTTCCTTATGGTGAATGCTTTTTAGCTTTGAGATTTTTGAACTGTTTTCTTTGACTTTTGGTGTATAAAATGCTGAATATTCTGAGTGTTCATTTTGTTTAGTGAGGAAAACTAAAGCTGGAGCAGGAATTTCTGTAGGACAGCAGTGTCCCTGACCCGTTCTAAATTAAATGCCAAGGCTTTGATTCAGAAAGTTAAGCAGGAAAACAATTAATGCAAGAAATGCTCTTTTTCAGGATGTACTTATACACAATTTCCTTCTTGGCCATGACCTTGAACAACAAAATGTTTCAGTAAATGCCTGACTACAGCCATAGGGGTGCTCCTTTTGCTGGGTGATTGTCCCATAATTGATGAAGAAAGTATTTTTCAAAAAAGCCTTTTAAAAAACTGTCGAAGTTTTTTCTCACAGGAGGAAAAAACCTCTTTGTATGAATGTACTTGAAAGCAACATCTCTCAAAGAGTTACAGTTACTGGTACATGGTCTTTCTTTCTCCATTACCTAAAACCTTTTAGAACTTCTGTAGTTCTAAAAAAATATTCAGTTCTAGCTTCTTCCTTAATGTTTGAATGGATTTGTGAGAGAATTTGTGGGACTTAATACAAAAGCATAAAAATGTTAGTCCTAGGCTGCAACCCAGTGAATATTTTGATATCTGGAATAAATTGTTGGCATTTCATCTGTAATAGCTCCCCCAGAAATCCCAAATTGTTCCATGAGTGCTGCAGGAATCAGCTGGCAGCTGGCCTGAATTTTACATTTATGGCAGAGATTGAAGTATTGATTTTCCTCCTCAAGAGTGGAGAAATGCTTGTGCAGGATTTAAACGATGGGAATAACTTCATTCACAAAGTTCACTTTAGGATAAGGAATTCCATGGACATCTATTGGCTGCACTCTTTGGCTGCTTGGCTTAGGAGTACAGGTGTTTTGTAGGTGAATTCCCTCATAATTGTTGTGCTAGAGTTGACAGGTTAACAAAGACATGGTTTACTTTGAATTTTTTAAGCACTGGGCCATAAAGTATTGTGTCAGTGTCACTAATGTATCACATCTTTATTGGTATTCAAGAATAAAAGATCCATGAAGTAACTTTATTGTAAGTTTATTCTTCCCATTTCAGCCAGATGAGGTGTTTATGGTACAGTCTTCACAGGCTTTTCAAAAGAGTTGTCTGATATGTACTTGTAGGTTAAAAATGCACTATACAGAGATGAGTAGTTACACACAGCACTAGACATTATGAGGATCTGTTCCAAATGACTGCATATACACACACCTTGAGAAAGCGTATGTTGTGTACCAAAGTTCACGTGTAGAGATCCATCAGGTTATTTTGGTGTGGTTGAAATGGGAGTGATTTGGTTAAATGTGATGGCTAAAAGGTTTTCTTTGGGGGAATGTTGTTTATGAAGTTTAGGTTCGAAGTTTGATTGCAGGCTAAAAGGTTTTCTTTGGGGGAATGTTGTTTATGAAGTTTAGGTTCGAAGTTTGATTGCTGCCTCTGCATGTTTCAGTCTGGGTGATAAGTCCTGAGGAGGAAAGTTTTTGTTCCTCACAGAACCACAGAATAAATGTGTACAAATAGATACAACTTAGATACTGACTTCTTATCCTGGCTGAGAGATTCAAGATGGAACATTACCGCCTTGATGTTTTGGATACTCTGAAATTGGCTTACAAATCAAGTGGTCAGGGAGATTTATACTCAGACTTTTTCACTGAAGGGGAAAAAGCATTTTCTGTTTCTGGGGTGACAGTCTCCCTCTAATGCAGTACATAAGTGAATGTAGTAGAGCAGACCTGGAGAGGCATTAAATGAACGTGCCTAGTCCAATCTTCATTTATTGAAGTGTATGAATCTGTAGTAAAATATCTATTATTGCTATCAGAAGGCAAGTTTTACCACTAGAAAAAGGCAGAATTTACAAGATAAAACAAGGCAGTGTTTGCTTTCTGATAAGGAAACTGTAAGTTGGAGCAAAGCAGAGGGGGAGAGGCAGCCAGCTGATTAGAATATTAACCTGGAGTTGAAATGGGGATGGAGAATGACTCACTGTCAATCACACAAGTCTTTCTTTATGTTTTGACCTTAAATACTTTGAAATATTCCTGTTTCATCCTTCGTTCCCACTTCCTAATCGAGGACAAAAGGAAAAGAATTGAGACTTAATACTTGTTTTGGACTATACAGAGCCAAAACTGCAAGTGGAGAACAGTTACAATGATGTCTTTGCAAAAGTGGTTTCATACCAACGAGCCTCCCTGTTTATTGAAGAATAATGTGTTGGGGTTTTTTGTTATTCTCTCTTGGCTTGAAAGAACACGATGATGTTTAGTTTAGAACCATAGGCCACAATGGCTACACCAACATTAAAATAAATTAAATGGGGAGACCTTTAATACTTGATCTTTTTCTTCTGTTGTTCTGCAGGACAGTGGTGATTATCCCCTGACCATGCCTGGGCCTCAGTGGAAGAAGTTCCGCTCCAACTTCTGCGAGTTCATCGGGGTGCTGATCCGGCAGTGCCAGTACAGCATCATCTACGACGAGTACATGATGGACACGGTGATCTCGCTGCTCACCGGCCTCTCCGACTCGCAGGTCCGCGCCTTCCGGCACACCAGCACGCTGGCTGGTGAGTGAGCTGCCACAGGAGGTTCTGTCACAGAGCTTGCCACTGCTTATCCACTGCCAGAAGTACTTGTCATTTGGATTGAGGTGGACCCTGACCAACATTAAAACTGTGGAAAGCTTCATCAAATCCAAGTACCACATATGGTACAACTATACTTAAAATACTCCTTTTTAATTTGGAAAGTAGTGTGCTGAGGCATTTAGGGATTTCTGTCATCCCCAGGTCCTCCAGTGAATCCTGAGAATCAAAAGTAGCGTGCTTGTATCTTGTATTCTGCTATTAATTGTACAAAATGTTGGAGTAATTTTATATTTTAGAGTATAAATTTATTCTAAAGAAGTATCAGGACAATTGTATTATCAAAGAGTTTCTGTTCACCAGAAAAAATAATCTGTGCCTTAACTCTGGAGAAGCATAAGGTTTGGGATTTCTGGGCTATGTCTGTAGGGCTCCCTGTCTTCTGCCTGCAGCCACACCACCTTTCAGTGCAGCTGCCTCACCTAAGGAAAGCTCTGGGTGTATTATTAGATGGAAATGGGCTTTCCTTATGTATTTCATCACACCTATATGAGATGTCTCCTCTAAGAGGGATGAATTGCACTCCACAAGGAACTATTTTTCTCAATTACAAAGCACTACCAGGGTGGCTGGCTTGCATGTAGGTATCTACAGCTGGTCATGTCAGGTGATAAGAAATCCATCTTATTGCAAGGTTCGTAGATCATGCCAGATATTTGAAACTCTTACAGCAGACATTTGTCATAATCTGAATGTTTCTGTGGCCAGTATTTATTACTATTTAGTCTTTCCACAATCAGCCTCATACACATTTTTTCAGTTTCAAGTGTACCAATACCCAGTATTAAACAAATATCAGAAGAATTTATTTAAAATTTCATCTCTTGGTATGAACCAAAGTAAGAGGCAGATTTCCAATGATATTGAAAAAACAACTCCAGATTTGAGTGGATTTTGATTTTAAAACTGAAACCCAAACCCTTCAACTCACAGTGACTGAACTCCTTTGGAAACGCATTCCCTTGTGTTCTTCACCATACTTAGCAATGGGATGGTAAAACCATGAATTATGCAGGCTTAAGCTTCCAGATTTGGAGTTTCCTCTTCAAATTCAGTATTCCAAGGTGAGCACTGTTTGAGTCTAGATATCCTGCTGGAAATCCATGCCTGTTATTTAAACTATATTCCCTTCCATCTGATGCTTTCTGCATTTCTGGGTGGTTTTCATTTGCTGTTTGCTCAGACTGTGAATGATTTGTTCATAGGGAAGAATTTATGGAGTGAGGTCTGCACTCGGTCCCTGGAATTGATTGGTCCATCCCTGCATGGGCCATTGCAGGGATGCCCATCATGAATGGGAGCTGCCAAAGATCTCAGCATTTACCATGACATACATGACAATACATGCCATTTATTTACTTATTTGCTTGTTGTAACAAGCTTGAGGCTTTGTTTTGATGCTACAAATTTCCTTCAAGCTGTTTTTAGCACATTTAATTGCGGTCCCAAAGAGCAGAGGTCAATGATGCCATGGAGCTCAGTCTTGATGAAGTTTTTGAAAATCTACTTGTAGACTGGAATTCCTTCTTGAAGGAGTGTTTGTAGGTCCTTGTTTTCAGTTTTCCTCTGTGCAAGTCAGTTGGAATGAGAGATGATTCACTGTAGGAAGAAGTACCTGTAGGTTTCCAGTTTGGAGCTATAGCAGTGTAAGTCAATCCAAGTAGCCTCGCTTTTCCATTTGTGTGGTTGCTTTTCTACCTTGGAGCAATGCTGCATATTTAGAGGAGCACGCAGAAAGGATGTGATAGTTTGTTGCATTATTTTGCTGGTTTTCAATGTTGTAACATGTGTTGTACTATGTAACCACACAGAACTTGGGAAAGATCCTTATTAATGTTTTTTGTAAAAATAAATTTTAGTATTGAAAAGCAGACACGAACAATATCATATCCAGCATGTGTGAAAATAAAAATAGCATTTTTATATGGCTGTACAGCTGACTTTAGAGCATGTCAGACCTGCATTCAGAGATGCTGTGCTGTGGTCCCTTGTGAACTGAGCCATCCTCAGCAGCCATTGGTTAAGGTCACCCTTAGTATGGAGCCATCTCTGCTGGCACTCTTCTGTGCAGAAATGCCTGTCACTCCCCAGCAGCTGCCTTCATGGTGCCCTGATGCTGCAGGCTCACATGCTGGCTCCCTGGTGCACTCAGAGCTTGTCTGGAGAAGAGAGCAAGGAGCACTGCCTGCAGTTCAGTGTGGGGTGTAGATTCTGCCTTCTGAGCATGGGCCAATGCCCTGGGTATTGCTTGAGTGGAAGTGCCTTTCCAGATGGCTGTGCCAGGGTCGAGAGGCTTTTTGCTGTGAGTATGGATCTGCTGAGGAAATATTTTCTGAGTTCTGACTACAGGTAAAGTGTCATAATCTGTCTTGTGCCTTTGCAGCTATGAAGCTTATGACTGCTCTTGTGAATGTTGCCTTAAACCTGAGCATTCATCAGGACAATACACAGAGGCAGTATGAAGCTGAGAGAAACAAAATGATTGGCAAAAGAGCTAATGAAAGATTGGAACTGCTGCTTCAGAAAAGAAAAGAGGCAAGTGAAAAGACAATTTTTTTTTCCTGGTTCATGTGCATTCCCTCCAACAGAAAGCCCAGGGTGGTTTGTGAATTGAGTACCTCAGTGAGAAAGAGCTTAGTTCTGCAGTGGTGTTTGTGTGATCTCAAGCACGCTACTTAAATCCTGTATTGACACATTCAGTTGAGTTTGTGGTGCTTTTCTGCATGCAAAGGAGAATTCTGTTCTCAGGCTTCTATGTATGACCAGGCACGAAGAGTCTCAAACTGTAAGCAGTCACTGTTCTGATGATGCAGAAGGATTCTGACAAAAGGATGACACATTCCCTCCCTGCACTGCCCAGTTTTCCCCTTGATCACTGCAGTTACTCCACAGTGTCTCATTAGTACTTCTTTTTTAGCTGCTTTCAGGAAACACTGGAGTTGAGGCTGTAGCACCTGTTCTCAGGGAGAAGGAGCTAGGGAGACATTAAAGTCGCCTTTAGTAAGTACCAGTCTGGCATTAGGTGAGAAAAAACATTAGAAGGTTGCTGTAATCATCCCTAAATAAAATATTATATCACAGGAAATTTCAGTTTTAGAGGTGTACTTAAATTTAAAGATGACAAGTAGAAAATTATTTCACGTACACCCAAGCAACCATAATGTGTAAAGATGCCAAGTAAAACTCATAAGAGAAATTGAAAAGTCAAAGTTTGTAATGTTTAGATTTAAATTTATGATTTAATATATTAGTTTTGAATTTTCTCCACCACTGTTTTTACTCTGTGGCAATTAAGGATGTGTGGGTGTTTTGCCTGTGTGCACCTTAAATTCCTTTAGGTGTAACTTTGACTCAGATTTGCTTGACTTTGTAGTCTTTGTCTGGGGATAATTACAATTACGTATTTTTATTTTACCCCTATGATCTGTAGCACAACTTCATTTGGTTTTCATAATTCTTGAAAAGCATGCAATAAGGTACAATGCAAAAACAATCTCTCCTGCCCAAACTGCAAGAGAAACATTTTTAATTAAATATTAAATTGAATGTGAGTTCTAAAACATTTTGAAAAGCAAAATAGCTGGAACAGAGTTTGTATTTCACACTTGTTGATTGTTGCTTTGACTCTGCAGAGGACAAAGTCACTAATTACTGATTACCTTGGGCTGGTGGCTCTGTGGCTGGGGGCTCCTCTGTGCCCATTCCCCCAGCCATTCTTTCAGAGCTGCAGGACTCTGGGGAGCTATAGGAAGGATGCACAGGCTGCACAGGGCTTGGGAGCCTTGACAGGAGAAGGAGCATTCCTTAGCCCTTGCCTTTGGCTCTGTGTGTTCAGGGGCTCTCATCTCACTGCTCATGACAGCTGAGCAAAGCATTGCCTGGGAATAGCCAGATCAAGTATGTCAGTGGGGTTAAGCACACCAGGGGCACCTGGGCAGAAGAGATCTACTAGGATTAGATGGCTTAATGCTCTGTGTTAGAACTGCTGACATAATACTGTATATTCCCAGTGTTTAAATACTCTGAATTGACAGTGGCATTCTGTGCTGGCACTTCCTCAGTTGATTCTCTGATGAAGTGCCATTCTAACAACCCCTCCTGAGCACATACATGTGCAAGTGTTGGTCTTCATGAGCTGATAGAGGGGCAGTTCACCAACTGAGTGTGGCAAGTTAGTCTGAAGCAGAAGAAATGGAGCACTTCCTGAAGTGTTTCATCCTCATGCCATCATCTACAGGCCTGGTGGGAGAGTCATGTGTTGAGCTCTGGTCTTATCAATGAGATTTTCAGCTCAAGTGGATGATTTATGTAGCAATATGCCACAAAGCAGAGAAAGTTCTCTTTTTAGTATCTGCCAGTAGTAATTCAAATTTTGTGTTTGTCATACATGTCTTTTTGAGCTTCCAAATCTGCTTGCAGAGTCAACAAGAGAATGTTTCCTTCATTTTTTATGTCTCTTTAAGAGGGGGAGTGTTAAATCATTTTTGCATTGGTATGAGCAGGAGTCCCAAGACACAGATGCTTTCTCAAGATGCTTGAAGTTAAGCACTCAGATTCAAGTGCATGGTTTAAAAAACTTGAAACTGTAGAAAGCAATTAGAGTTTCAGTGAAAATTCATTACTGAATCTAAAATACATTTGAGAATTGTATACTTTAAATGTTAGTACACAGATGTAAAAGGGGTCTCATGTGGACCTACTGAATCTCTGGTTCTGCTTCCACACCAGCTGTGTATTGCCTGGATACCTGTATCAGATGATAATTTAAAATGCTTATAGTGAACTGTAAATTCTGTGCAGAAGAGGGAGGAAGCCATCCATGCTGTCCCTTCATCTGTGCTGCTCAGGCCTCTATCATGCTGCTTCACTTTGTACTCAGAGAGATGGCAAAGAACACTTTTTTCAGAATCCCAACTTTCTCATGGCTCAGGAAGTCCATCCTCTTCTACCTGTATTCTGTGGTGTGGTTTTATACCAAGAAATCGTTCCCTGAGTTCTCTGTGAGTTTCCACTTCCAGAGGGCCCTGGTAGTTTTTCAGAAAGCCTCCTGAGGCTTCTTGGTTTGTTCCCATCCTCATTTTACTGCGCAGCCTGTGCTAGCCTGTCTCTGCTCCCATGTTGCTGTGGATGTTTCCTTGCCTGTAGCCTGTGGAGTCATCCAGCTGAGGTGTGATTAGGAACTCACTCGCCTTTTGGTTACGAATTCTCAAACAAGCATTTTTGTGCATCTTTGGGTTGAGCTGATGCTGCAAATTATGCATTTCCCAGAGGCCATGTCTAAATATGCTTGGTTCATGTATGCAGAGCTGATGTGGACCCAGCTCTTCCCTTCGTACATAATCCCTTTTACTGTGAAATTTCTTTGTCAGGCTTTTGACTATTTAGTCAAGAGCCCTCAATGCCTTGGTTTCTCCACATGCAAAATGGAGACAGCACCTCCCTACACTTTAGTGAACTGGAAGGCTTCACTCCCTGAGTTGTGAAGCTGCTTGAGCTCGTACCTGGAAGATGCAATAGAAATATTTGGCTGAAAAATAGAAGCCCTTAGGTGAAAGTGTTTCGGAGCTCGTGATATGCAGGAGGTCAAGCCAGCTGATCACAATTTTGCCTCTGGCTTTAAAACTTTTTATCTGTTAAATGCATACATCCATAATTATACAGGTTTAATTATTTTATGCACATGTGCACTCTACTAGCAAGGCTCTGTTGTGGTTTTCCTACTGTGAGAATGTGGGCAAATGTACATTCCCACATTGTGGTGCTGTGCTTGGACTGTAATGAATACCTTGATGGAAGAAGGATGGCTGCTCCAAAAGCTCATTGGTTAAAATTGGTATCATCTTATTAACAAAACTGCATTTAGGTGTAATTAAGTTATATTTAGTTTAGTACAAGATCTGACAGTATAAGAATACTGTAATTAATTCCTAGTTGTGTTAACATATTAATTGGCACAAGGGAAGCTTTCCATAGTACTTGCAAAATGTTCTCATATCTTCCAGGAAGTGAAAAGATTTTTAAGAAAATGCTCTTATTTATAAAAGCATGACCATAACACTTTTTCATTTGGAATTGGGTTTGGTTTCTTGCAGTCTAAGGCCTGGATGTTAGGTGTGCTCTGGTCCTGGAAATCTTCCTGGTTCTTAAACCCAGTTATTGTGGGTTCTGAAGTTGAGGCAACTGACAGTTTTTTACTTAAGATTGAGAACATCTTCAACTCCTTTCCTTAAATAGAATATTAATATTTCCAAAACTAATCTGTAACCAGCTTTGTTTCTGCAGCTGTCATTCACTCAGCTCTGTGTTTCCCTGTGAACACAGCACTGGTGAAATTACTGCATGCATTGTCTCTACTTGTCTCATTTTCAGTAGCAAAAGTTGATGATCACTTCAAAGAACTAATTTGAGAGACTAAACTGATATTTGTAGTGAATGTTAATTTTTTTTCCATTAAGATATTGCATATATAAATGTAAATATTTGTATGTGTATGCACACAATATGGGCATGTGCTGGAAAAGCAGAAATGGTGACTTTACTCAAGTGCTCTTCCAAGGTCTTCTGAGGTTTCCCAATAGGGAATTGTAGAATACCAAATTATAATAAGCAACGATCTTTTATTTATTTTGTGTTTTGTTTTTCACAGCTACAAGAAAACCAAGATGAAATCGAAAATATGATGAACTCTATTTTTAAGGGTATATTTGTTCATAGATACCGGTAAGAAAATGCATGTTCCAGTAGGCTCTGCTAACAAAGTGTGGTCATAAGGAAAGTCAAGGACAGTTTCTGGGTTGATTTACTTCTGATGTAGTATTCTAGATGCTGCAAGATCACTGTCAAAAGCACTTGAAGTTATGGAAGAATATACAAATTGTAACCTCTATTAATTACTCAGTAGAGCCATCCACACAACTTTATTTTAATTCAGTAGACAGCTTTAAAGGGTTGTGGGAGACATGGGCTTTGAATCTTTGCATTTTGAAAAGAGAAGTTGTCCATGTTGGGAGCACAAAAATGACATATTTTAAGAATAATCAAATAATAACTGCATATCATAGGGATAGCAGTTGTCCTCCAGCCTGCATTTCCTTTTGTATGTCTTGGGTGTAAACAGCAAGTTTGGAATATGGTTTACCAGAGAGCAGTAGTCTTCTAAAATAGATTTAGGATTGTTGTGCGTCACAAGATGCCTCAGAGCATCTGCATCACCTTGGTACAACCAGCTCTTTAAATGTTAATTGACTTGCTGAAATCAAAAGATAAAATTCAAGGGTACTAAACTATGCAATTAACCTTTCAGATTTCAGTTCTGCTTTAAAGGTTTATAATTTATGGAATCTTAGGAAAATGGCAGGAAAACAGGGTGTATGAGAAGGTTAGAAGGTGAAGAGGAACCCATAGTTCAGTTGGACAGAGGCATGATTGTAATTTGGAGAAAAGCACACAGGAAATCGGGAAGGAGCTCGTGTTGACAAATGTGTGAGTGTGAGCAGCCCAATGGGGTTGGAGAGTGGCTCCTCAGTACCTGAGCATGGAAAGAAAGTTCATGGTTTATGGTCAGGAGCCTTGAGCTGCTTGGCAGCAGGAGGATGGGTGTGCAGAGCCAGCAGGTAATGAGTGTGCTAGATCAGTGCAGCACTCACACGACTTTGTTAGGAGAGCAGCTTTCATGGCATAGGTAAAAAAGCTGAAGAAATTAAATTCTGAGAGTGTTTCCATTTTTATCCCTTCAGAACTTAGTGTATTATATCAAACAAAACATTGCTTTAAAATACCCTCTTGTAGTTCATGCTCTTATGTGGGGTTGGAAAAAGATTCAGCCTTTTGGTGATCTGTATTCTAGTGCTCTTGCTTTTTCTTTTGAAATCATCCTTTTGTAAAAAAGTTTCTTTTCATGTCTCCTGCCACCACTAGTAAAGACCTGATTTTGCTGATGTTGCTGTAAAAAATGAGAGAGCAAATAAATAAACTCTATCCATGCCCTGAAAAAAAGGTGTCCATGGTGGCCCTGTTAGACCAGTGGGGAATTGAGTGAAATCAAACAGGTGGTGGCATCGCTGGTGCCACTGTTCAGAGGGGTCAGGAGGAACCTGTTCCCACCCTGCCCCCAGAGCCACCTGTGTGAGCACTAGCTGTCCCTGACCTTTTGTGGAGCCCCAAAGAGTCTCTTACAGCATACACCAAACTGTGGGTAATGGTACACAACAGAGAGCACAGAGTGAGACTCCTGCACTCACAGCTGGATGAGAAAATAGAGGGGGAAAATGTCTGTGTGAAACCCAGCTAATTGATGACAAATTCCAGAGGGGATAAAATGTAAAGGATTTTGATCTATTATCTGCTTTCATAACTTCTTAACTTCTTGAACCTTCCTTCTTTCAAATAGTTCAAGTTATTTATAAACTTCACGTGATTTTACAGGCCTTAGTACATGCACAAGTGGTGATGATTTCCAAAGAATGTTATTTTAATTATTCCCAGAGAATAAGTCCCATCCTTCAATATGATTCAGACTCAGCTACAGTGATTCATGCTTAGTGACCTTTGTAGCTTAAATAACAAGTCCTTGACCTAAGCAAAACCCCCACAACTGTTTCATTCAAAATGTGTCTTCTGACAAGTGTTGCAGTGAGGTTACATCTTCTTTCTGTAGATTGGCTTCCAATTTACTGGAAGATTTCAGTGCTCACTTCTCTCATCAAGAAATAAAAAAAGATTTGCAGAAATAGCTAAATAGTTTTCTAGGTATAATGCTAGTCTAGTGTGAACAGCAGATTTGGTCAAAAACTGATATGTTCTTAATAAGCATGTAGGTAATGTACCCACCTCACTGCATATTGCCTTTTCTCCTTCTTCAACCATTTGTTCTCACTAATTTTCTGTGGCTTTATGATATATTTGGTTGTCCAGTGGTTTTTTTTTTTAATCCTTTCTTTTTAACCTTAAAAAGGGGTTTAAAACTTTTTTTTTTGTTTTGACTGAAGTCAAAAGCTGAAAATTTCTTGCAAGGTACATGTGTATTAAAAAAAAGGAGGGGAGGTCTATTTCTTCAATTCAGTTGTATCTCATATCAGAGATGACTGAATCTGAGATAATTGCCACATGGCTGCTCAGTTCATCCCTCTGAACCATTATCTGAGGTGTCAGTTTTTGTTTGGCTCTTTCCCTGCCTAGGATGTAGCACTATGTGTCCAGACACATTCCCCTTTCAGAGGGTAAGACTGACAGATCTCAGATTTCAGTTCTTCTTCATAGCATCTTTTTTGTTTTGAGTGCCTAAAGATGTTTTCCTTCATGTGTGACTGTCCAGAAAAACAGAACTGTCTCTGTCTTAGCTTATGGCAGACCAGAATGGGGATCCTCAAACTGATGGACACAGTGGGTTTGAGAATTTATGCAGGGCATGAGCCTGTCCTGAAGTAATGTTTTGTCAGTACTGGCCAATAAGGTAAACCTTGCCAAATCTAGATGGCATCACCATTTTTATGGAGAAGATGCTTCTGTCTCCTTCCAAAGGTGTTCCTTTGCCTGCTACAGAGTAAATAGGATTATGGTGACAAGTTACATGGGAATTCACTGTGGGAAACAAGACATGGCAAAAAGGAGAAGGGATTATTGGATGGCAGTTTGGTGAGGAAGCACAAACCAGTCAGCAGAGGGAAATAAAACCTAAACCAAATGAGAGAAAAATCCTTCTTCCTGCACCCTGAATGTATTATCCTAAGGAGGCAAAACGTACTTCCTAGGTGACAAGGAAATGCATTATGGTTTTAGGTATGTTTGAAAAAACAAACAGAAATTACTGGTGTCACAGGCATTAAAAAAAGAGAAGGCAAAAAGTTACATAATTTAATTTGAGTTTGACCTTTCTATGAAGTTTAAAAGCACACACTGTTCCCTTCCCTGCAAAGCTGTGCTTCATACTTTAGACAAGCAAAGGTATTGGAACAGGAACTCTTTGACCAATACTGGGGTCAGAGATACATAAAGCTACATCTCAGAATCCACATCATGCCTTCAAACAATAAATTCCTTGGTCTGGCAGGAGCATTGGATAATTAGCCTAGTAACAGGTTATAGGAATAGATACTTAAATAGCCACTGTGCACAGAAGCATTTAGGAAGGGAGTGCTGTGTGCCAGCCCCTCCCATGAGTGGGATTTGCAGTGAGCATTCACCAGAACTTTTGGAAGTTGTCTCTGAACTCTTGCTTTTCTTACCTTTCTTCTTTTATGGGGTCCTAATTCATCTTCAGAGATGAGAGTCACAGAAAAAAGAAATAGAAAAGACATTTTTGTCTAGTTCTCATTATAATTACATCTTCAAAATGTTTCTAAACTGATAGGCAGCCCAAGAGATGGGCCCAGTTCTATCCAAGTGGCAGTGGTGTGGTCCTGTGCAGCCTGCTCCATTTCCTGTCCCTTGGGTGGGAGTTTGAGCTTCCATCCCACAGAAGGCCTAAGGCAGTGAGTCAGCCTTGGTTCTGTCCTTGTTAGAAAGTTTTCCTATAGGCTAGCTCTCACCCAACCCATTGACTGAAATATCTATTTTTCTGTTCATACTGGTTTGCCTGTTGAGTAATACCACTGTCTTCTGATGGGTATCTGCAGTTCTGGCTGTCTCAGAACAAGGTGTGAGAGGCAGCATCTCCAGTGGTTAGACTGGGCAAGCAGGTGCAGTGAGAGTAGTCAGGCTCCTTTAGGAGCTTCCAAGAAGCCTTGAAGCAGTTCCTGCTCTGCTGGTCATCTCCAGGCCATGCCTTGGTCTCACTCAGCACTGGCAGTGCTCTAGGATGTGAGCATCCAGGGCACTGCAGTCAGCCAGGTTTGCTTAGAGGGATTTCAGTTTAGTCGTGATTAACCTCATGAGTTTGTGATTTAACAGACTGAAAGAACCTGTAAGCTGGAGCTGAAGCTGACAACCACTCCAGCAACCCTGAGCACACTGCTCTGCACCTGATATTTCCCAAATATCCATCAGAGACTCTGTGGGTCAGGTCCTGAGTACTTCTGGCCTTAATCACAATTCTTGTGTGTACTTTGGCATGAAAGCTACACTGAAGTGGCAGTTGGAGTGGCACTGGTAAAATCTGTTTCTTGACACTGCTGTGGTTTGTCCTATGGTTTATGGGCCTGCCTTGTCAAGCCAAAATTTCAAAAGGAAATGCAGAATTTCTTACCTGAACCCCTGTTGTCAAATCTTTTCAGAAGTTGCATTGTGGAGGATCTCTTTACCCAGAATAGGAACTTAGGCTGTGAATTGTGCGGCAAATATTTTCCCCTTGTAGACCTTGCTTTGCAGTTTGTGCTGAAAAGAGTGTTAAATACATTTCATGTCTAAGATCTGCAGATGCCATGTTAGTTTTCATCTGTGCTGGACTAGATTCTGTTTCTTTCTAGAAGCATTTGGCAAGTAATACAAGCTTACATCACTAATTTATAATTATGATAATTAATAATGCATTCATTATTCCAAAAACACTTCCAGTGCAGGTATAATTAGTATTTCTATGTTCTTGTGTCATCCAGAAATAATGTGTATTTTCAAAAAGCTAAACAATTCATAGTGACTCTGAGCAGAAGCTAAAATGTATTTAACTGTATAAAAATTGGAAGAAAGAAATTACAGTTTAATGACAAGCAATTACCATATTGATAGCAAAGGTACAAAGATTTTTTTTGTCTGTATTGTGTTTGGTGCAGCATTGTGTGGGCATGGAGTCGATGGTAGTGATTCCTGCAGGAACACAAGTGATTCTGATCAGTGACAGTTAGCTGGAAGGTGATGTGGAGTGGGAAGTGGTGTCTCTCAAGTTCCCTCTCTTCTCCAGCAGCTTGAGTGTTTGCTGGTCTCACATGCCTTATCCATGATTCTGTCTCATTTTCAATTATACTGGAAATGTTAAATTCTTATTATACTAAATCTCTTAATCAGCTGAATAGCTTTCTTCTTTGTTTCTTTTTTTTCTTTTTAATTAGCAGCTTAGAGTGAGTGTCTGTACTGCTGAGGGATCCCTGAGAAGGCTTTTGAATCAAGAAGCAGTTTTTCACTCTCTGCCTAGGGAAGTTTGAATGCACTCTTAGAGAAAACATAATTTTTCCTGCTCTTTGGCTAGCTGTGCTGCATGATTAAATAGTTGTTGACATTTAGGTTCTTTTTGGAATTGCCATTAAATCCTTCCAAAATCCTTTACAGTTAGTAAATTTATAAGGTGGTGAAATAACCTATTTGGATGTGAGGACCCAGGCTGTCAACTCGTAAGAATTTCTTTCTCACTACTTTGTGTTGCTGCAGCTGTGACTCCCCATTTTTTCTTGATTTATATTTACTACTTGTTTAGGTTTTTCTGTAAGTCTTGCATTTTTCCAACTATATTTTGCTTTTAAAATAGTTGAAAAGTTATTCCATAGAAGAGAATTGCTAATGTAGTTCATGTGAAGCAATGTACAATTAAACACACACACATGCATATATATATATACACACACATATATATATATGTGTGTCTGACTATAGTCATAGTTTTAACTAAAGCTTGTCTTCATTATGGCTGCCTTTCCCATTAGAAATGCGGTTTTTACTCCTTGAGTGTGATATTTAGCACATTGGTCTTTCCACTACTTAAACCTGTTTGAGAAATCTCTGGTAGGAGCCGCTTATTTGATGCCCTGCCCTGCTCATAAAGCAGCTTGTCTCCATTGTGGATTGTCCCTTACTTTGGTTCTGAGGTTACAGAGGCTTCAGAAAGTTGGACAGACCAGATTTACTGATGCTGTTGGGAAGTTGTTAGAATTAATGTTTCTCATAGGCAAAGAGAGACAGTGGCAGACAAGAGAGACAAATGGCAGTGGTTTGGTGGCATTCACACAGGTGTCCCCCTCATGTTGTTGCATTAAATGCATTGCATGCTGTTGATGCTTCTCTGCTGTTACAGCAGTACAGTTTCCTCCCTGCAGGTTGAATTCAAACACCCAGATTTGCCTGGAGAAGTCCCCGTGGCTGTGTGTGATGCTGGGCTGGGTTCATGGTCCCTGTGGGAGCTGTGGGCTCCAACTCAGGGTGTGGAAGGTCAGGGACAGGACAAAGGCACTGGGTCAGCTGGGCCAGCCTGCAGGAGGGAAGTACTTTGTTCCAGAATGGAGACACCAGGGTTTGCTGCACTCATTTAGGGTTATGAACCTGTGCAGTGTCTTGACCAGAAGAGTGAGTGCATTTTATTTATATTTTATAAAATTGCTGACTTTCAGAAAAAAGCACTTTCTTGTTTTTGCAATTATTCTCTTGCTTGAAATTTTTCTTTCCTTCCTGTAAATTAAATTTCATTTTGAGGCTCTGTTGGTCTGGTCTAGAATTAAATTGATGTTTATTACTTTTCCAAAAAGATATTTTTTAAGAAAAATACAAAACAAGGGTCTCAATTACAAGCAAGTCCAGTGTTTGCAAAGCACCAGACACTCCCTTCTTCTGTGCAGTGACTCTTTGTGTTCTTGTATTACAGCTGAAATTTGGAACTGTAAGGCAGTGCCAGCTGGAGTGGCACAAGTGATTTCTCATGGTAACAGATGTCCCAGAGATGGAATTACTGAAGGGACAGATGGCCCCCATCCCTTTTCACGTTGTTTCATTATTAGTAAAGATGCCATGCTCCATGTCAGGCAGGCAGGAAAGTGCCAATCAGATGGAAAGCATTTCCATCCTGGTCTCCTTAGGTGACCTTTTCAGTTTCCTGCCACCTCTCCTCACTAAGCAGCTGATAAGTCTGCCTGAGATATGTCTTTGCTTCTTCCATGACTTGCCACAGTCAGAATGTAGGATAAAAGCAAGGAAATGGGAAGAAACCAATGCTGAAGTGCAAAATTCTCATGGGTTTTGTTGTAAGGGTGTTCATGAGGGGTATGAAATAAGATCTCTTTGTGTAGCAAATTCCATTGTGCTCCTCTGGCAGGTGCCTTTGGCTAAACCAAATAGCTTCTCCCACATTGCAATGGTTCTGCACCTTGAGCTGGAGACAGGGCTGCAAAGCAAATGTCAGTGATGCTGTTTCAGAAATGGTTGCCCAGAGGAGGTTTGTAGCTTGGGTTCGTAATTCTCTTTGGAAAAAGAGAGGTTAAAGATGGAGTAACAGACTAAGAAGCAAACTAGGGTGAGAATTTTTTTATGTAGAGGAAATGTAGGAGCATATATAAACACTGAAATTATTAGATCAGTGAGTTCAAGGTTGTAGAGGAACAGAAAATCAGTGAGATGGCAGTAAGAACAGTGACAGGCCTCACATAGTGAGGTTCATGATAAGTAATGCAAAATATTATAACTATGGCAATTAGAATGAGAAGTATACATGTCTGTAATCTGGCTAATCCTTGTTCTTGTATTTTTCTTTGTCAGTGATGCTATTGCTGAGATTAGAGCTGTCTGTATTGAAGAAATTGGTGTCTGGATGAAAATGTACAGTGATGCCTTCCTGAATGATAGTTATTTAAAATACGTTGGTTGGACACTACATGACAGGGTGAGTATTTTGTATTCCCACACACAGCAGAGTGCTCTGGAGGCAGCTGCTGCTGTGCTGCTGCCCAGCATCCTTAGCTTACAAAGAGATTGTTCTGTTTCCTCACCTGGTATCTATCAAGCAGGTCACTTCCAGGTATTGGCTTAAATTAGGAGGCAGTACTCCCAGTCTGCTTGGTCCCTGTGCTTTTCATGTGTTCAGTCTCTGAAGCATCTTGATAGAAATCCTTCCATGGGGCTTTTCTGTTGATTACAAGGGAAAGAGAAGTCTCCTCAGAGCACCCCTGAGAGCCTCTGTGTCTGTAGCAGAATGGAAAAGGGATTTCCATGTGTCTTCCATTTACATTGCCCAAGGAGATCTCTGGGACCTCAATAGACACCACTGGTTCCACAACCAGTGAAGTTCTCATCAGTTCACTTTCCCTTCCTTGAGGAATCTTTTCAAGGTTCTCTTTAGCTTTTTCTTCAGAAAACTGTTGAGACACCAGATGGAAGGAAAAGGGCTTTTCCGTCTCAGCACAGTTCTTAGTACTGATGGTATCCACCTAGTTCCTGCAGCAAGAAGAGCCCATTCTGGGTGCTGACAGAGGACTTTGCACTTCTGCCTGGGGGATTTTGTACATCAGGCAGCAGTGGGACTGGCTGTGCTCCCACTCCCACCAAAACCACTGGAATCACTTCTTTGCTCTAAACTCCCTTGCCAACACTATCCAAGGAATACAAAGGAGGCTTACAGTGCTGTTGAAATGCTCATCAAATTCCAGCATTCTGATTCAGACTATGCTCCTTTTCTAGGAGCACTGCTGGAAAAAAAATTTAAGTCTGCAAGTTCATTCTGATGACTTGCATAACAGATAGTTAACAGCTGATTCTTTAAAAATATTACTTTTTTTAATAACTTCAAACATCATCTTAATATTTAGGCTCTGACTCGGTCACTCTATGCTGAATTCTGAGTTATGCAGATGTTGGCTTTCACTAATGATAGAAGTCAGCTGCTGGTGCTGGTTCTTTTAACTACAGTTGCCAGGAATCTGCATCTTGCCTTCATTTGGATGAGCAGTTCACTTGCTAAGAGTATCTTCTTGATTGGGATTTCTTTCCAAACCTGTAGTTTTCAAACTTTTCCTTTACAAATTTCCCCAAAACTTTTACATTAGATCTCATTGAACAAAGCTTGATCAGGAGGAAGATCCTGCATCAGCCATGACCACTGTCTGCCCCAGAGCCACTGCACTGTCTCAGTGAGTATTGGACATGGAAACACAGCAGTGGCATTGCCTGGAGGGGCAGGGCTGCTGCTTTGTGTCCCTTGTTGGTGACATTGCTGTGCCTCACAAGCTGCCATGCTCCAAGAGAAGACATCATTGTTCAAGTTATCAAACCACTGGGGAGATCAGCTCAGGCTGAAGGATCAGAATTTAAGATGTGTGGAGGGCTTTGTTTTACTAGGAATTTTAATTTAAATTAATTATCCCTTGAATAATTGCAGTGGATTTTTGGGAGCACATTCTAAACCTTGTGGAACATTTCCACGAAGTAGCACCTCCAGAATGTAGTGGAGTTGCACTTCACAGCTCTCAGCCTGCTCCTAGTGTCTTTGAAGTCCATCCATTTCTCACATCACTCCCTTTACCCATTTGTGGAATCTCACACTCTCATCTGTCACATCCAGCAATTTCTCATGTCATGTGCAGTATTTTCTTACATCCTCTTCAGTTAGTTTAACCTCAGGCCAGAGTCTAGTTATCTGCCTGCAGCCTTAACAGATATTTATACCTCAGCTTTTTAAAAATTAACGTGTTCTTTCATATCAGAGAAATTTTGAAGTACAGTGTTAGGGTAAAAAACAGGACCATTTGGACCAGACAGAGCAGATTCTATCAGACTGCTCTCCTGCCTCTGCTTTGTATGATTTCTTGTTGCAGCCACAGAAGTACCTTGGGATTCCAAGTCTTTAAATCACTAATGTGTTTAACGTCCCAGTCCACCTGATAGGTGGTGGGGTTTTACTAGTGTTGTGGATGTGTCATCTACAGAGTGAGACAGACTGCAGGCAGAATGGGGAACCGAGTCTGGAACAGGTGTCAAAGGATGAAAGGCAGAGAATAGAGAGAAAGAGACATTTTGGGAGGCACAGAAAGGAGGGTGGAGGTGCAATAGGAAGAATATGTTGGAAAAAGATGGAGTAAGAGCCAGCTGAAAATGCAAAGCCTCCAGAAGTACAAGATCCCTTAGCAGCATGGTTTTCATTGGCACCGCCTGAAAAAACTGCCAGCTGGTACCCAAGTTTCTTGATTTTGCTTTGCTTTGATCAAGAGATAATTTTTGCTATACTTGGTATTTTAAAAATGAAGACTGAGGCAATAGCCATAAGCTATTTCCACTTCACAGTGGAAGAATGAACAGCAGTCACCCCAAAATTATTAACTTCTCTGGCAGTTTGCTGCTGCAAAAAGGAGACAGCAGTGCAGGAGATTCCTGAGCAGTTTCATATTCTACTTCAAAAGACATACAAATTAAACCACAAGGAGGAACAGTTCTTACACTTCTTTGTAGTAGCTCCAATGTAGCCTTTCAGAGGTAAAATACAGAAGTTTAGTTCTCTAACTTAGAAAATCCTTATATTTTGTATGTTAATCATGTCTCCCAGATTTCAAACAAATGTCTATAGGGATTTTTGTTTTTTATAGATTCTTGTTTGAACGTGGCTTTCGAGTTTTGCCATTCTCTGCTTTTAAGCATCTTTTTTATTCCTGTGATTTCAAGAGCATAAATAAAAAGTGTATAAGCTATGATATAATTGCATTAAAAAACCCTCTTGAAAATAAAAGTGTTAAATTAGACTGTTCAGTTCTAATTTTCGCCTACTTCATTGATGCTTGGAACTGTTTTGAAACCATAATTGTCTCTAGATATACCTGGACAGTCATGGTTCTTAAAACCAGTTCATAACACGTAAGAAAATGCTTTTCCTTATTTGCATTCCTCCTACTTTGCTTGTTGTCTATTTCAGTGGAAAGGATGAGCCCAGTGTTCTCTGGAACAGAGGTTCCTCTTGTGCTTGACCTCCTAATTAATTAATGAATTATTTAGTTAAATAAATTCATCTCTTTGTTAACTAAGCCTCTTGCTGGCCTTCCTGTCCATCTCTGCAGCTTTACACTGGCATGAGTTTCTTAAGAATCACCCTAACTTGAGCATTCCCACCCAATGACTTCCTTGCTAGAAGATGTTTGGGATGTTCAAAGCTCCTGTGAGCTGGATGATTCTCACAGTTACAAGAACCATCTCGTGTGTGGCATTTTGAGGGTCTGTGGCACATTGCTGCTCATCCAGTCTGGACTGGAATGCATCTGCAAACAGCCTCACCCTGCCCTTCTTTGCTTCCTGTCCAGCTCACTGCCCTTTAGGCTTCCCAGGGTGTTCCTGCCACTCATCTCCACTGACTTTGTTTTAAAACCTTATCAGGATTAGCAAGTTGATGTGTAGGAGCTCTTCCCTCTCCAAAGAGGTGAATTCCATCCTTGACCAGCAGTTTAAAAAACAGGCTCAAGAGAGAGTCCTCCTTCATCATTCTTATGCCAGAGGGGCAGTCATTTCCAGGGTTTGCCTCTATTTCTTCTGGTCCTGCTCCCAGCCAGAGGGACCAGGTGTAATGTAACCTTTCTCTCTCTCTTCCTCACCTGCTCCTGCAGTCCCTTCTCATCAGATCTGGTCCAGGACACTTTGGTTAGGGCCTGGCTGCAGTCTTCTGGCAGGGCATGCAAGGAATCATATAAGGAGCCCGTGCTCAGGGTGTGGTTCCTGCCTGCCTGGTTCCATTTGCTGGTGTAAGCTTTACAGAGAGCCCAGTACAGGGCCTGGCCTGAGCTCTGGGACCATCGATCTGTGGAGTTGGGGAAGTCTCCAAGGGCTTTGGGCTCTGTGGGCCCAAACAGTCTGAGCTTGTTCTGCATAGGTCTCAGGTGCCATTGTGGGCAAGTTTTACATTTGGCTGTCAGCTCACAGGTGGGACAGGCACCAGTGCAGCTGTAACTAAGGCTGCTGCCTTACTGGGCCTTACAGTGTTTATACAAGCCAGAACTAACCTGCTCCTGATCCTCTGGGGCTCTGTAAGCTGAGGCCATCAGAGGCTCATGTCTTGTGAGTTGTGATGACTCCAGACATCCTGGGCATTATGAGCACCACACAACAGAGGAGACACCATTTCTGGTACTGCCCCACAGGTGCTATTAGAAAAGAATGTCAAGCAGCATTTCTCTGGGTTTTTTTAGCAGTTGATCACATCCATGTAATGTATCTTCAAGAAAGTTCTTTTCTATCCCTTCAAAGATCTTGTTAGATCCCTTTAAACATAGCTTACATCTTATTGACTTTCTCTGCAGTGGTAGTCAAAAAGATCCCTAGAAGAGAGCACAATTGCTCAGAGTCTCCTTATGGATATAGAGAGATGATTTCTCATGAGCAGTTGTTCCTCATGGAAGTTCTGCTGAAAATCCAACTTCTGTGCTGCTTTTGTCTTCTATTTCAAATTTTGAAATAGGTGTGAAGGAGGAAAGAAACTTTAAAATTTGGATTTATATCTTCTGTTTTTATGTCAGTCTGCGAATGTTCTTTCAGTTTTTAGTGTGAGCACTTTTTAAGTACAGACTGAGTTCTGAAATAGATAGTTTCAGAAATGAAGCCCTTATTTATGAAGTTTAATAGTTCATTTTAGTTCTTAAGCAGCTTAAGAAGATTTGGTAGTGTCTTCACTTTCTTAAAAGTAAATTGACACTGCAGTGAACTCTACAGGTCATATTTGAGTAAATTTGTGTTTATAACCTTTTTGCTATCCACAAATATTTTTCAACAAGAATCCATAGTTTGCTGAGATGGTGCAGTTGAGCTGTCCACCTGGGATCCAGTCCCAGGGATCCCCAGCACAGGAGATCCAGTCCCTCTCTTCATCAGCAGTGTTCCTGTAGGACACAGTCCCTGTCCTATGACACCCACATTTCCTGCTGCAGCCCACCAGACCAAAGCAATCCCCAGCTGAATCCCATTCAGTTGGGAATGAGCTGCTGCCACCAGCACAGCTCAGACACAGTAACACAAGCCACCCTCGTTCCCTCTGGCTGTGGCTCAGATGTGTTGTTCCTGTGGCAGCAGCCTGCTCCCCACTGGAGGATCTCCCATGCCTTTTGCATCCTTCAGCCTGTGCTGTCCTGTTGTGAGAGATGGGATGTAAAACATTTGGGGATAACAAATGCAATGTGTCCCTGCCCTCAGAGCTAGTTGAGTTGCTGAGCCCATGCCCAGTCATTTTGAGCCCCTGCGCACTGACTGTGAACACAAGCTCTCAGTCATGAGGTGCCTGTGGGCTCCTTCCTAAAGACAGCCACACTGCCTGCACCAACCACCTGGAGATCCTACATCTTTATTTTGGATTTACTTGCTACATTCTTATCTTTTTGACTTTACAGACATATAAGTGATGGCACATTAATTCTTTCTATATGCAAATAAGAAGAAATTTAACATTGTAGGAGACTGCATGTGGGTTTTGATTTTTAGCTAAATTGCAAATTGGCTTTGGTCATTTGCATAAGATTTTAAATGTACATTAAACAAATTACAGTATTATGCTTTTAATATTCATGTGCATTTGGTTAAAGTATTCTGACAGCTAATCTCGGTGTTTTTTATTTAGCAAGGTGAAGTGAGGTTGAAGTGTTTGAAAGCTCTGCAGAGTCTGTATACCAACAGAGAGTTGTTTCCTAAACTGGAGCTGTTCACTAATAGATTCAAGGTAAGAGGAAATACAGTTTTTGGAAGGAGGACAGAAAGTAAAAGTGTCATGATCCTGTTGTGGTCTTTGAGTTATGTCTATTAAGAATAAACTCATTAGTTTGTGACAAGGCTTGTAACTGCACTACTAAAACTGTGTTACTGAATGCTGAAATTAAGCCGAGTCCATTTCGCAGGGTTTGTCTTGGAAAATTTGTCAGACTTAACCCCAGTATGATTATTTGTCTGTATGTGTTATTTATAGCTTAAATATTGTCCTTATTCAATCTGCCTGTACTAACTTAATTTTAGATTTATTCAATTTAAAGGATGTATACTTACGCAATCTAAAATATAGCTGAAAGTAGAAGCCTGTAATGAAAGATTGTTTGTTACACAGCTTTTTTACCTCAATGTGTGCTTGTGTTTGGAGGGAGAGTCACTTGCATGTGCATCACAGTCCTTGACACAGTGAACTGGCCTTGCTGCAGAACAGGAGTTCACATTGTGCTTCCAAACTCCTTGAGCTGGATTGGCCCTTCAGGAGAGAAGTGCTGGGGGGATATTTCATGGGGTTTTTATCAGCACAAACATTTTGCATAGTACCTGGATAAGAATGTGGCTCTTAATTCACTTTGTGGTCTGACTGCTTTATTGTAAAGTGAACTGTCTGGAGAGATGGCTGTGGAAACCAAAGGTGTCCCTGCTCTTGTTTGGATGCCTGGTGAGGAGAGTGTTCAGGCACTGCCACCATGTCAGCTGCTACCTCTCCCCATGGCTTTTGTGTTCTGCAGAAAACACTGCTGTGGGAAAGGCTACCCCCAAGGAAATACTCGTTTATCTCATTTAAATCTTTATTAGAATGCTGATGAAAAAATTTGTTTAGAAAAGAAACAGAGCTGACTGGTTTATTTTAACTTAAATCATTATTATAATGCTGATAAAAAATTCTGTTTAGAAAAGTGGAGCTGTAAATATTTGTAAATATTTATAAATACTGTGCCCAAGACTTAAACTTCTCCCTGTGATTTTATGTTGCTTCATTGGTTTTGTCTGCCATTTCACAATTAACTCCTCGAGTTTGATCTAGAAAGCAAAAAAAAAAAAAAGGAAATCTGCCCTATTTTCCCTGCATGTAAACAATTTATAAAAACATGGTAATCAGCCTTTTACCATATTCACTTGTGATGCAGAAAAAAGATGCTTAACCTGCAGTAAAGCCTAGATATTAAGGAAGACTTTTTTCCAAAATTATAATTATGTAATGGAGGACTCTTTTTTGATAGTCTCTTACATTCAAGATAACAATGTTAAAGGGCAGATTAAATAAATATCTGTCAGAAATGGACTAAGTATAGTTGACTAAAGCAGGAGATTATACTGGATCATTTTGTGAGACCACTTAAGAGCCTGCATTCTTCTAATTTTATAAAGCCAGTTTCTGGGACTGTTGCAGTAAAGACAAAATTTCCTCACGTAGGAGAGAACCTGGCAAACATGTTCAGACCTCAAACTTCTCTAATGCCCCCATAAGTCTGGTTTGCTTTATCCTCACAGGATAACCAGAAAAATGGACCCTCCAACTCTGTTGCTTTTCCTGTCCCCTCTGTGCAGATTTAGATTTGTTTATATTTGCTACTTCTGTAATTCCATTTATTTTTAAATAAGCCACTAAAGCTCGTGTGGGCTTTTACCTACTTCTCTTTACTAGAAAATGTGCTGTATGCTTCTTTGTCAGGATCCCATAATCTGTAAAGGAAAGGACTCTTTTGAGGCTGAACCCCTCCCATGCACCTGCAAAACTTTCAGGACAATTGGAGACACTTTGGGCAATAGTTACTCTGTAATGTACTCCAGAAAACTACAGGGACATGAAACCTTTAAATACATCCTGCTTTTCACAGCACAGACAATCCTCTTAAAGGAAACCTAAGTTAGCCTGTGCATTGCTGCTTGGCTTGGGATGGCACCAGGAATTTTAATTTCTGTCGAAGAGCTTCAGAGGGAAGGGAGCCTTGTTAGGAATTCATCTTTCTTTTGTCCTATAAAAGCTGGTTTTACTACAGAAATCTGTATCATTATGAAATAAATAAGAGGAAAAGATGTGCTCAAAGTCTCTGTAAGCCTAGAGAACAGATTTGTTTAACATAATGATTAATCACTTTCAGTTTCTGCCACATCAAGAGAGCAAAAAGCTGGCATGGCCCAAATGCCTGCACTTGGATTTACAGCTGTGCTGTCAGGAATGTGGCCTTTGGCACCAGGATGGAGCAAAGTTCCAAATTAATGCTTTTTGAATCTCTGATACATTAGCTAAATGTCGTGCTGCCACAGACTCTACCACCACCTCTTTGAACAATAATTGACCTAACTGCCATTTTCAGTTCCATGGCTGCTTATTTATATTTCTTCATCAGAATTTAATCGACCTGCACAGTTCAGCTGGTGTTCAGTTCAATCCATTCAAATGGAGAGAAATCTCTCTAGAGATCTTCTAGCTGTTGAAAGAATAAATTAATTAGATCCAGAGTGCCTTGTGCTGGGGTGTTAATATTTCACCACCTTCCAGAGAGCTGTGACAAGGATGTGATCCTGTCCCTTTTTCAAAGAAAAATGCCTGTTCTTTCCAGCATTTGTGTTTCTAAGAGTAAGTGATATGCTGGAAAATAAGCTTAGTCCATCAAAACAAAAATTTTTCCATCAAAGAGACGACTTCTAGTTTCCATCAAGAAGTCCTGTCTGATACAGACATTAACTGACCCCATATGGAAAAGCTGTGCATTAACTCCTCTGCAGTCAGTGCCAGAGTCCCTCGTCCCTCCCCCTGTGCTGTCTCCACAGCCTGGGAGCAGAAGGAGAGCTTGGCCCTTCAGTCTGCCTTTTTCACAGCCTAATATAGAATGGAAAACTGATCTTCAGGGACACTGAGCATTACTATTTCAACTTAAAAATATAGGCCTGTGCTCTGTTCTGCTCCTGTACAACAGTACAGGGAATCTCTGTAAAGGCAGATTGAGCAGATGGGGGTTGGAACTTCCTCAGCCACAGAAGTTACACCTTCAGAGGCAGTGGGTGTGTGGTTCTTGCTGGGAAGGCTCTCTTGGAGCCTGGCCGGCAAGTTCCACCACACAGAGGTGCTGGCTGCAGGGCAGAAAATGACACAGCCTTGCTGTTTATTTTAAGCCTGATATTTTTGGGGGAAATTGAGAGAACAGTCTTTTAGGATAAGGAAACCTTCTCACACTGGTTGGTTTCAAAGTCCCAAAAAACTCCAGCTTTAGAGGGTGATTCCTGCTCTGTGGAAAGGAGAGGATCCCCTCCCTTCCAGGCTTTTTTCAGAGATGCAGAAGAAGATTTACACCTGTGTGCTCCCTCGTGTGCAGTTCCCTCTCTGAGGCATTCTGGGGTGACAGATAAAAGTCTCAGGGAATACATGAAATTCCACTGAGACATTTAAGATCAGTATCTCTGGCTGTTCTTTCTCTTGGTGCTGTTATTGCTCTTCCTTGGCCAGGACCTTAGGAAAAGTTGACAGCAGTTGTTTTGTCTTGTTCATAACAGAGTGTCCTGTGTGGAAAGTTGTTTCTTTGGGTCTCTTCATGAACTTCTCACAGTATTTAAAACTGTTTATATCTGCATGAAATGTATCAAATTCCCCAGGAACTTAATAGTGATTGATAGAGATGCCTCAGACACAGTGACAAAAAGTGTCTTTGCACACCTGGTTTTGTTGGGAAGTAGCACCTGAGACAGCCACAATGCATTTTTAAAGTACTGATCTGAAATTTTTGTATTGAAATAAACATCAGTTGCTTGATGTTCCCCTTCAGCCCTTAAATGCATGGAATAGTTGAGAAGAAAGGTGAAAACCTTTATTTTGCCCTGGTTTGTTCTGGTGACTTTCACTATTGTTGCCCTACACTTCCCTTGTTTTCCAGTCCCTGATTTCTATTTTTTCATATCCCAAAATGTCATAGAGTACCTAGTCCTTCCTGAAGCAGATTAAGCCACTGAAATAAAGTTTTATTTTCAGATGGCCTGATTTCTCTTCAGTAACTTGCTCAGTCAAGCAAAGAGCACTGAGACATACTGCTTTTTTATGGCTGGATGGAAATTCTCCTGAGATAGGGAGGACAACATACACCAATCACAGCTATTTTTGCCAGTAAGCAAATTGAACCTAAGGAGAAAGAAACCCTGAAAAGACTTCTCATAACTACAGGGTCCTTAGAAGTTAGAAAATCATTAGATTTGACAGGAGAATGATGTGCTTGTCTCCACTAGAAAGAATATGGGAAAACGTGACATCAAGCCATGGAATTCCCCACTTTCTTGGGGAAGCTCTGTAGTAATTCTTGAGATCTGCTTCAAACCTCCATTTGTAGACAGGAAAAAGGAAATATGTCACAACTTTACAGGCAACCTTCAGATGCATGAATTCAGGTGTGATTTTTCTTTACAGTATTACCATATATGCAGTGTTCCTTCCTCTGAAATTATTTGGTTTCAGGGGAATGAAGTGAGGCAGTTTTTCTGCTGTTGTCCAACCTAAGTATGTGACTTTTCAGGAAAGACCTGTTAAATTAATCCAACCCAGAACAGTGCTGTAACTCCCTTCCCTGTCTTTCTGGCAAACATACAAGGATAAGGACTGTTGAAGCACTTGTTCCTGTTGTTCCCCTGTGCATACAGCACACAGCTAAGGGGTACATTAAAAGGTTGGGTAATATTGAGAGGCTCTCGTAGTCAGTGTGCAGTCAAAACATCTTTCTCCCCAGAAGTATTTACTTTGTCATCTCTAGAATTTTCCATCTGCTGGCTGTGCTGTGGTTGTGCCCTGTGACTGACCTGGAGTTTCCTTGCAGGACCGCATTGTGTCCATGACCCTGGACAAGGAGTACGATGTTGCTGTGGAAGCCATTCGATTGGTCACGCTCATCCTCCAGTGAGTGCTGTTCCAAACCCCTGTATTCCCTTGGAAAATTACCTCAACCAGTAACATTTGAGTGACTTCAGTGCTTTGCTTGTGTATTGAAGTGAATGTGTTACTTTACACTTAGTACAAAGTTGAACTGAACATGTAATATGGACATGAAACTAAAGTAAGATATTTAATTTCAAGAAAATATAGGAGGCGAAGTGTAAAACTGTGTGGATGTTTTGGAGCCATTAGTGCATCCATTGTGTGGAATGCAAATGGCATTTCCACCTTTTGCTGAGGGCAGAACAGCTGTCCCCCCAAAATGAGTGTGTGTGGATTACACTTGCTAGAATAACTCCAGCAATAACACAGATCCAGTGTAGGGAGAGTTGATTGATTTCCTGACACAGCTGAAAAGAGTCACATGGTAGGACACTTGCTTCCAGGCTTTTCCATGTGGGGATGCAGTGGCTCCCCTGAGGTAAGGATCACCCCAAACATCCTCCCATGTGCTGATGTGGAACCAGCCTGTCCCCAGCAGCCTCCTGAGTGTACACCTGGAGGTGCACTGCTAGGCTTTTGTAAAATATTTATTAAACGCTGTATTAAAGAACATCTGGTTTACAAGCAGATGCACAGAATTTTTGCTCCACTTTGAAGAATGTTTTTGGACATGCAGAATTTGAATGAAAGATTGCACTAACCCTTCCTTGGTAAAGAAGTCTAGACATCAGCTTTTTTTTTAATGGGTCACTCTGTTTTAAAGAGATTAGCCTTGTAATATTAGCAAGAGACAAAATCTTGCATCTACTGTTATATTTTTTAAGTAAATATAACAAGTATGATCTGAAATGACATGTAGACCACATCTCTTCCCTGCATTATTAGCAATTTTTGGGAACGCAACAAATTTTAAGATGAAAAATTACCCAGTGCACTTTTTTTGGTTGCCCATTGAAAGCACAGGCAATGCTAAATGCATTTAGCACCAGAAGAATCTGGGTCATTTTGAAGAGCACAGGGCAATATTCTGGCAGGTAGGAACTCCAAAAAGGTGTCTGGAGCAATCCTGATGGGGAATGACCAATTAAAATGATGATGAGGATGAGGCCAAATGATTTAGAGTCCTGATACATAAATGATTCTGATGGATGCCAACTAAAAGAGGATGTAGGTAATATCCTGATTACCCCCAGTGCTGGTATTTTTATATCATTTTTGCCAACATTCTGGGACAGGCTGCCCAGGGAAGTGTTCTAAAGTGGGTATAGCACTTGCGGATATGGATTAGTGGTGAACACAGAGCTCCTGGGTTAATGGTTGGATTCAATGGGCATTGAGGTCTTTCCCAACCTAGAGGATTCTGTGATTCCAGGATTTTAGTTTATGATGTTTGATGAATGTTTGGCATCTTGCAATTTGTGCATTGAAGTTTGTGTGATGGTCTAAGGAATAAGCAGGGGAGGGTTTTTATTCAGATTCTGATCTTTTCATAATATTATTTTACCTCTATATTGATACAACTGGGAGAAGGAGATTAGAGAAACTTCCAGTCTTACAGGCCCTGTAAATACCTCTGTATTTTGAAGTTGAACCAAGATCTTGAAGTCCTTGTTCAACCATGTAGGATTTTGTGGGAAGTGAACCAACCTTGTAGCTGTCCCAAGTGAGCTGTGGGAGGTGTGGGGATGGAAACAAAATCTTTGCTGTAGTTCAGGTGTTACTGTGACTCTTTCAGTGGGAGCGAGGAGGCTCTGTCCAATGAAGACTGTGAGAATGTTTATCACCTGGTGTACTCAGCACACCGGCCTGTGGCAGTAGCAGCTGGGGAATTCCTCCACAAAAAGTAAGTCATCAGTTGCCCTGGAATAACACCAGATTTGTGAAAGCTTCCTAGAGAGGTAACATCAAAAAGCAAAGAAGCAGTGGAGTGAAATATCCCAATTTAGCAAATCAGGTATTTAATTTAAACCAGAGACTTTATTTTCTTAAACAAGATCTGAAGACTTGAAGAAACTGAATATGCATTTTTCTTGCTCTACAATTCAAATAGCATTTCCTAACTTCTTGAGAGTTAAATATACAAAGGCTGCACAAACTTCTAAAGTTAAAGTCCTGCAGCACTTGCTGAATTCCTGATGTGATAAAATACATATTTTGGGTCTGTAGTCTGTGGTGATCTACCTGATACATCAACAGTCAAAATTTCTAGCAAATTTTAAGCCAGTTTATTTATCTGTTGTGAACTTGGGAGGTTTTTATGTAACAATAATTTCAAAATTTGTTTCTAAACTCACTGCCTTCCCCTGAAAATACAGTACATTATGGTTACAACTCTCATGTCCTCACTATGCCAAAGGACATGAGCCAGCTTTTCCATGGATGTGAGTCACACCACCTCACTAACTGTGACCAGGGCATTGCCACAACATAGGAGTTAACCTCTTATTTTTAACTGTAAACAATAAAAATCTTTCAGCAGGAATTTGATTTTTTTTCCCTCCTGGGTTGTGACATTAGAGTTTTTTATTGCATGTGTAGAGAATATATATTAGAACTCAGGTTATCTAATTTTTACAGGTACAAAAAATACAAAAAAACATCCTTTTTTCTTTGCCAATGCTCTAATTTTCTATGGTTTATTAGGGATTTACAACTCCACATTGTAATTGTAAGCTTTCATTGGTGGCTTTTTGGAATTCCAGCTTTGTGATCAAGCACTATCTGTTTCAAGGAATATATGTGCAGATCTCCATTACCAAGAAGACGTACTAGTTATTGGAAAGGGTTAGGTTCTCATTAAAAATATACACTAAAATTCCTTTATTAATCAACATGTGACAAAATACTTTTGAAAAATGCCTCAAAGGTAAATAAGGACATACCTGCACCTCAGTGCACTTAGGCTAAAGACAAAACTTCATTCTGACTTCTTTCACAAGGTACTAAGCTGTGTTCTGTAAATATGCCTCAAGGCTAACAGCATGGAGACAAGATTGTCCCATTCCTAACTAATTTTGTCTTGGTTTCTGCAGAGAAAATCTCCAGTTAAATAAGATAGAATCTATTTCAGGCACTTGAGGTGTGATTTATCTCACCTAATTTAATACATTTCACTATCACTTTCTCAGTGATAATCATCAGACATGCTCTCTGTGCTTAGCAAAGGAAAGCAAATAGTACAGAGGATATATAAAGGATCACCAAATACAGAGGATCACTGGCTCAACCCTGAGGTGCAGGTTGTAAGGTATCTCAGCACCTGCAGAGGTACTCATTGCTTATCTGTTAAGATAAGCAGGGGGGATGAGGTAATGTTTTTAACTAAAATACAACATTTGTGTGTAACCTGTCCTCTTCAGTGAACTACAGCAGTGAAATCAGAATTCTGTTTCATGTGTTAATCTGCTTTATGATTTCACTGTAAAAGCCAAGAACAGCTTTCAAACTTCTCAGAGTAAAACAGTCATTGCTGTAACAGTAATACTGGCACATCTGAGGTCTCTTGGAAAATTTGAGCATTGAGAGGAGTTTGGGATGGGCCATGCATCAGGGAACTCAGTGCAGAGTGTGTCACTTACCTGTAAAACCCCAAATAATGAGTAGGAGCTGGTTTTATCTTTGATGCCACTCCTGGTACCTGAGGTTGGCTGTTTGATGGATGTCAGGTTTGCTTGTACCATGTCCCAGCCAGAGTGATAGAACCTTAGCTCTTAGTGCACTGGTGCAGTAGGTGCTGCCTCCATTGGAAGACTGGATAGGTTATAAATGCATAACTGTACAAGTGATGCAAATACTTGAAACAGTGCAAAACCTTCAATATAAGTAGGTTTTGGAGATCTTTTTCCTGTGTGAAATTCTTCCAGCCTTGTGAACTCAGACTGACAATAAATTCATCTCTTCGGACAGGCAGGGGTTGTGCCCTCTTTCCCTTGAAAGAAATAGCTTGAGATACTTGCACTGTTTTATGAACAAATTTACTATATCAAGAATGAATGCTCATCATATTCTTGCAGAAATGAGAATTGTTGTAATAGCCATGAGCTCCTTCTGTTTATTTTCAGGCTGTTCAGCAGACATGATCCCCAAGCTGAAGAGGCTCTAGCAAAGAGGAGGGGGCGAAATAGCCCAAATGGAAACCTTGTTAGAATGTTGGTTCTTTTCTTTCTTGAAAGTGAGGTAAAAAAATAATTTTTAACATTTAAATGTTTAATATAACCTGGAACTTAAGTAGTGATTTATCAACATACAGTAATAAATTGTCTTGCTTTTCTATTTTTTTTTTATTTTCAGAAGTACTGTAAGCCCTTTTCCCTGCCCCTCCATTTCCTTATCTATTAAGGAAGTTGATCTGAAAGTCTTCATGGTTTATTTAACTTGTGCATATCCCCACTGTACTCACACTGCATTGCTGGTGCTGTGGTGGCTGCCAGGGTGCATTGCTGCACACAAATGTAAATGGTTCTTTGCTTACATAGCCATGCAAAGAGAATATCTCTGGAGTTATTTTTTGTGGAGTAAAATAATATTAATCAAGATGGAACCAAAATTGCATAAATATCTCCAATTCTGATTAGAATCATAGATGAACTCAGAGTGGGAAGGACCTGAGGGTCCTTAGCTCAGAACAGAGTCAGCTGTGAGATGAGATGAGGTCTTTCAGGGCTTTATGCAAATACATCTTGGAAACACTGGAGGATGAGGAAAACAAGCATAGATGTGGTGACGTGAAGTGTTTGATGAACACATCCAGGGTGAGATTGTGCCCATGATTTATAGAGACAGTATCTATGGGAAATTGTATGGTACATGTAGTAACAGTAATACAGATTGGGAATGGCAGTGGCGGGAGGAAAATTTGAGAAGATACTGTCAGGTACAGGATGGTTTTAAGATAGAAGGGGAAGGTTCAAAATTATACATTTGATTTGATAATAAGTAGACTGAAAGAAAGGAATGGCAATTTCTTCTCTAGAGAAGGGAAGGTAGTATATTTTGGGTAAAAAGCAAAAGGAAAGATACTACAATTGGTTATTTTAATTGTTATGAAGCCTCGAACAAGAGGCTTGACTGTGAGAATGAAAAGAAACACTCAGAGTTGCTAAGAAGGAAGGACAAAATTTTGGTACAGTGTTCTTGTTTTTTAGAAATAATTCATAAGCCTACAAATTAATCTAGATGAAATTTCTACCTGTGTGAATCTTCTGTCTGCCACCTGAATGGATTTTTAGTTCCAGCTTCTTTAAAACTTAGATTGTAAAGTTCATTGTTCACACTGTCTTAGAGTGCAGACACCTTAGATCTTAGTGAGTGTGATTGGAGTTACTGTTGGAGTTACTGAGCACTGACCTTGTCTGTCCTTCTGAGGAAAAAAGAAACTGCTCCATCCTAAAGCCAACACCAGCAAAGTGCCTCCCATGCTGCTCCCTGAGGGTCATTTCTCTCTCAGGGCCAGTTTTTGCTAGTGTTGTTTTTGAGAGAGTTGTTAGGAATCAAGTAGAATATCCTGACTCCAATTTTAGTAAAGAGTTAGGGAATTGGGAGTTTGCATGTGGGTGGACAAATTAACACTGCAGCCTGGGGGTGCATTCAAGGGAGTGAACCTTGCCCAGCAGCAGTAACTCTGTGACATTTTGCCCAAAGCTGTCAGAAACAGAGGAGGGGAATGTACTGACACCTCTTTCTCTGCACTTGGAGATGTTTTCCAGCTAAGGAATCAGTCCCTGGCAAGCGCAGACTCCTGTTGTGCTTGTTACTTGTTGCTAGTAGTTAAGGATACGTTTAGTAAACAGCAGGAGAAAAATATGGTTTATTTTTCTCACTTTACAACAGTTGTGTTAATTCACATAAAAACATTTTTTGCAGTTGAAGTCAGTGTTAAATCTTATACCCCCTGAAATCACCAGGGTTTTTGCTCCTTTTTTCTGAGCACATAGCAGCTTGTTCAAAACAAATACAACTCTCGTGCTGCACCATCTCTTCTTTTTGCAATGCAGTGAGAAAGTGAGGGAAGGTAAGGTAACAGCTTTGGGGTCAAAACTCTGGGAGAGATTTTTCACAAACAAGCAGCTTTGTGCAAAAGAAGCTCAGTTTGTTAAAACATAACCCCATTGCACTGGTGTAATTCAGTTGGGAGAAAACCTTCCTGAGTTAGTTTTAAACTGAATGTTCTTTCCAACTAACGTAAGATACATGCCCAGGACACTCTGTGGCCACATGATTGTGAAAGTTGAAGAGCTGGTGCTTATACCAGGAGCTGCACTGATGATTGCTTTGGATTTTCTAGTTGCATGAACATGCAGCCTATTTGGTGGACAGCTTGTGGGAGAGCTCTCAAGAACTGCTTAAAGACTGGGAATGTATGACAGAATTGCTCTTGGAGGAGCCAGTCCAAGGAGAAGAAGGTATTGGCTTAACCCTGTGCTTCCTTGATATTGCACAGTATTGTTAGTTATTCCTCAAATACCTCTGCCACCCATAGTGAGACATCTTTTTGTGTTGTGGTTTGCTTGGAAAGCATATTTGAAGATTTTGGGTTAATCTATTTTTAATGTTCTTTCCTTCAAAAGCAGCAATTTGTACTCTGTTTTTCTTTTTATTTGTACTTTGGAGGTTTTTTCCATCAAGTCTGCTGTACTCTGGTTCCCTAATATTAAAGGCTAAGACTTGATTTTGTCTGAATGTTTAAGTAACTATTTCAGTAAATAAGATAGCTAATACAGTTTTGAATAAACAAGCACATCAGGTGATGCTAGTTAAATAGGGGGCTTCTCCAGGCAATGTGAACACAATGAATTCTCAAGAGAAAAAACAGAGGGAATTCTTTCACCATTAGTTTCAGATTTCCTCTTACTAATAATAGACCTGGGTGCACAAAATAGCCAGGGAGGCTGGGGGCACAGTGTCCCTAAGGTTAATGAGTGTCATTCAAGATCCTTTACAATTCCTCAGGATTCTTCTGCTTCAGGGACTTTCACAGGGCTTAGGTGTTGGAAAAATCAATGTTCCTGGCAAGGTGTGCTCATAATGTCTGTGCTTCAACAGCTCATCTTTAGGTATGCACCTGCTACAGTGGGGGTATTTATAGGGTGATTTCCTTAGGAAATTAGGCACTTTGCTTAATTTTTTCTGCTTAGCCTAGTGGGGTTTGATCCTCCAAATGTGAGCAGAAGCACTTGCCAAAGAGCAGAAAATTTATGAGGAAGTAACCATGAATTGTCTGTCATTGTTTGTCTTCTATGACTCTCCCTTATTTTGTAGATCTTCCTTATGTTCCCCTTCACTGATCCTTTTCTTCAGCCTACATTTCTCTGGGCTTCTTTCACTTCTGCCATGTCCAATTTGAGATGATGCAAATGGCAAATCAAAGAGGAGGCAGCAAAGCCTCGATAAATGAGACCAAGTCCCTTGTGTGTGGTGTTGTGTGGTGCTGTGTGTTCCCCTGCTGTCCCAGACGTGTCCCCGTGGCTCTGCCTTGCCCGCAGTGATGCCCTGTTCTCCCCGCAGCGATGTCGGACCGTCAGGAGAGCGCTCTGATCGAGCTCATGGTGTGCACCATCAGACAGGCTGCCGAGGCACATCCCCCCGTGGGCAGGGGCACTGGCAAGAGGGTGAGTGGGGCTGCAGCTGCCTGGCTGGCACCAGAGCATGGAAGATATTTGTATTACCACATTTGGACACTCCTGTGGTAGAGTTTTTTAATTGGTGTTTGCTGTTTCATGTGAACTCTTCTAAGGAAAACATTAGAAATTCTGTTTCTGGACAAGTTTGGTTTTCTCTTTGTTTGATTTTGGGGTTTGCATTGCCAAGTTAAGCAGTATAAATTTACAGCAAAAAATACATTTTTGGATGTTCTTTTTATCACACTCCTGCCTTATAATTGTAATGTACCCACATCATCAGCCCCTAATGTTAAAACTAGATTAGAGTGGAAAGTGTAGGAGCAGAGCAGACTACCTCTGACTGTCTTCCATAAAAACGAATGTGCTGCTAATATGGACATAAAATTTACAGAAAAGTCAACAGGATCTTCATCATGAAGGTGTTTAAGCACTGGAACTGGTGCTGGGGGTTGGTGCCCTTCCTGTGCTTGGTAGTTTTTGACACCTGACTGGACAAAGCCCTAATTCTCCCAGTGTGACCCCACGACTGGCTCTGCTTCAAGCAGGAGGGGTGGGATTGGGACCAGTCTGAATGTGTCTGTGGTTTTAGGCATCCTTCCTCTTAGGCCTCTTCCACTCAGTGCCCTAACAATTTTAGAACTTTACATTCTGGCCAAATTGCCACTTTAGTTTATTTTATAGTGACTGTTTGAGCACCAGTGGAAGGCTATTCCTAAGGCTGGACGTGCAGTTTTAAACGCTTCATTTTAAGTCATAGGGTCAGGGTAATAACAGGCTTTCAGCTGTATTCTCTGTAAATACAGCATCCATGTTCCAAAGCAGTCTCAGCTTCTTAAACATATTCTCCTGATTTTTGGTAATCCCCATCTTATTTAGGATAGACAAAAATGGAGTAAACCAACATGAACGTATGGTACTTCTTTTAGCATCCATTCTACATAATCATAACTAGTTTGTTAAAGCCACAGATGAGTTTATAAACCTTGGTTTATAAAGCATGTCCCTAGGAATTCCAAATTTATTAAAACATTTCAGGATTAAGGAGGGAATCCATGAAAGCACTTACTGAAATTTACACAAGCACGTCTTATCTTTTGTTACAAAAACTGTATTGTAAGCACAGCTTCTTTGTCTTAAGCTGCTAACATTTCTAGCAGTCAAAGTGACCTTTAAATTAAAAAAAAAATCCTGTTGGTGTTTTCTGTTTGGAGCACCAAATACTGTCAGTATTAACTTCCTGGGTATTTTCTCTTTCTCAAGAGATCTACGTCTCAATTCACTGAAGTTCAGCAAATTGCTTAGTCTTAAGTTTTCTATGTCTGTATTTGGAGCTAAAGAAAACAGATCAGTAAAACAAATTCCACCTTCTGAAGGATGATCAAAAGAGCCTGGGAAGTCATGCTGGGGATCTGGATCAATTCCCAGTGCCAGGGAACAGCAGTATTTGGTCCCAGAACATGACTGGGCTGTCAAGGTTGGGATTCTGACATGGGTTTGCATTGCTCTGAGCTTGGCTGGTGCTGCCCTGGTGGGTGTGCAGGGGCTGAGGCTGCTCTGGGGCCATCCCTGCACCATGCACTGTGCAAGTGATGTCTTGTCCAGGTCACTGATCCATTCCCCCCCACTTCCACAGCTCTTTTGGGTTCCTGCTGGCACAATGCCTGACATCCAAGCACATGCCTTGTGTCCAGCTGCTCCTCCTCCCTTGCAAAGCCATGTAGGGGTGACACTTAGCTTTTGCTTCTTTTCAGTTAGACCATGAGTTGTGGGATGGTAACTGCAGGGATCTCTGCCTTGTCTCTGGAGATTCATCCTGTCTCATGATCCCACCAGCTTCTTCTCTGAGTTGAAATGGGAACAGATTTCTAATTAAGCACTCGCCTTCTTGTGAAGTAGTTTTTCCTCTGACTTTGACTTGTAACCCTTACTGTGTTTGGTTGATTTGGTATATGTGAATCATTAGCTAACTTGAGTATTTTATTATTATTGTTTGTTTTCAAAAGTATTCTTTTCTTTCCTGAAGCCAGGAAGCCAGATCTAAGCTTTGATGAAGCATGCTGGTTTGATTATTGTCTCTCTGGTCACTGTTTCAAGGGGGTTTTGTTCTGACAGCCATTAGTGCTTCAGTACCTCGCTATGAACTTGGATGTACATTCTCACTGAGAATTCCATTCTAGTTTAAAGAGGAGGCCATGAATCTGTTAATGAAAATCATTATTACAATGTGGTTTGGTTTTGGTTTTCTTAATTATACTTCAGTCTGCCCTGAGGTTTTAGATTAGCGCTTGGTTTAATGTGCGAAAGCCAGAGTTCAGTACAGTTGGAAGCAATAGCAAAACTTCCACTGACTTGGGTTGTATTTGAATTTCAATCCTAAAAAGATGTTGATGTGTGGAGACAATGTCATGCTGGGTGATATGATATTTCCCTTTTCAATCACAGCTTCTTAGGACACACGGTTTCCCACTTAAATCACTCTTCACCCCAAATGTGTTTTGAGTTTCTTATTCCCTCCTCTTTTGATTTATTAAAAATATACTTGCACGTTTTTGTTTGTAATACAATGTTTAGAAAAGTTAACAAATGCTATATGCAGAAAATGTATTTACTGTAGTTGTTTGATCACTTCCAGGTCTTGACAGCAAAAGAAAGAAAAACTCAGATAGACGACAGAAATAAACTGACTGAGCATTTCATTATTGCACTTCCCATGCTGCTATCAAAGGTACAGTTCTCAACCAAATAAATCTTTCACTGGGATTTACAGCTGTCTTTAAACTTTCTCATTCTGTAGTGCAGAAGTTGATTTTTACTTCCCTGTTGTTTGCTTTGTTGTCATGATGTTCCAGTATTCTGCTGATGCCGAGAAGGTTGCAAACCTCCTGCAAATCCCTCAGTACTTTGACCTGGAAATCTACAGCACAGGCCGAATGGAAAAGGTATCGTGCCCTGGGCAGGAGTTGTGGTTGTTCTCAGGTGTGACCACTGTTCAGCCCCACAGTGCTGTGCCTTTGGCACATGAGCAATGCAGCCTTGGTTGGCTGTTCTGGCCGTGGCTTTGCTCAGTGTCATTGGCCCATTGAGGGGAAAGCTGAAGTTCTTTTCTGCTCTGCAGCATCTGGATGCCTTACTGAAGCAGATTAAGTTTGTTGTGGAAAAGCATGTGGAATCAGATGTTCTGGAAGCCTGCAGCAAAACCTACAGCATCCTCTGCAGTGAGGAATACACCATCCAGAACAGAGTTGACATAGCTCACAGCCAACTTATCGATGAATTTGTGGATCGATTTAACCATTCTGTCGAGGATCTACTGCAGGAGGTTTGTTTTCTTAAAATTGTTGAAGTTAACTGCCTAAAATATGCTAGGATAGGCTCCAGCAAAACCTTCTTAGCAAGCCATGAAATTATCCATCTGAAGATGTAGTGCAGCAGCAGCTATTTCATAATTATTTGGAGCTACTTCTCCCTGTAGAAAGTTTCTTACAGTAGCCATTAAGCCTTCAAATCACTGATGGTGTCAAACAAGACTATGGGACAATCCTGCTTCTGAAAATTTAGTTGAGTATCAAAACAGAACACATAAGGAATTAAGTGGACGAATGGGTGAAAGATGATGAAAAATGCAGAGGAAGTATTTACATTAATGTTTGTAGTGATTCCAGTAGTCCCAAATGTATATGCAGGCAGCAAAATCAAGATTGGATTATGCTTTGAATGGAAGAGAGGATTTAAGAAAATATGTATAATGGCATATTAAACAAGCCCTGGAAAGAGTAAAAGATACAGGTCTGAAACCTGGAAGTACCTGGGATTTAGTTGTAAGAATTTATTCTTCAAAATGCATAGGACAGAATACATTAAATAAGAATAGAAACTGTACTCATTTTTTCCTCCTTTGCAGCAATTTAACTTTGTGTAGTGCTACTTAATGTGTTGTAATTTTCATGCCTTTTAAACAAAGCATGAGAGCTGCACAGACCTTTTTCTTTGCTTGTAGTCATGCACTGCACTGTGGCAGATACATTTAATTTTTGATTTACATTTAGAGAAAGTTAAGCTAAGTCCCTGATTTAGAATGGCATATTATAGGAAATAGGCCTTTTTTTCCTATATTTACATAACATGCCACATAAAGGCACACCATAAATATGCCTTGTCACATTGCAGAGTAAATAGAAATGTTTATATGGCTGCAGAAATGTGCATGAGTGAAAAGGCAGCACATGCAGGAAACCTTCTACAACACAGAGGAGATGGGGCACCACTGTGCATTCTTTCCTAAAATACATGGAGCTTGCTCTCTACTTGTCTGCCATTTTTGGTGTACTTTCTCATAAGTTTCTGATCAGAACTGGAAAAACAGTCCAGAATTTGTGCTCCAACTCTGCCTACCTGTGTGTGCCAAGGGAATCTGTCCAGCTATTGCCACGTTATGCCTTAACCTGGGTTTTTGAAGTTCCTTACCTCTGGCCAACAGACCAAAACCTGACTTGTGCAGCAGAAAAGGCTGAGGCTGGACTGCCATACAAGAGTCCAGCTTCAGAACCACCCGAGCTGTGCACACTCAATGGATGCCCAGCAGCTGAGCACTGGAAACAGTGGCCTTTTACAGGCCTCTGCCTTCCTGGGCCTGCTCCACAGGTCCCTCTGGCCTCACCCTTCTACCCAAGGGGAGTCAGAGGAGAGCACTGCTGGTATTTATGAATGCCTTCCCAAGAGTCTTCTGAGGAATAGTGGACTAGGAGAGAAAAAGATTTTGCCTTCAATTTTCCTTAGTTTTGTTTTTCCTTTAGAACTGCTCTATGATGGCTATTGAATCAGAAAGCCAGTAGCTGCTTTTTCTCACTCCTTTTCCTTTCACCTCTCTTTGCCAGTGGCTTCCCTTTGTGCTGCAGTGCAGAAAGCCCTAAAGGAAGTCCTGGGGCTGCTGGGCAGAGCGAGGGCTGGGCTCCTGAGGGCTGTGGGCCAGGGCCAGCAGCTCCTCTGAGGGATCCCCTTCCTTCTCACCACAGGGAGCGCAGAGGCAAGCAGGGCCTCATGATCCTGGTGTTCACTCCAAGGAGAGCAGGGCTGAGGCTTTCAGAGATGCACTGTGTCTGAAAGGCATCTGAGAAATGAATTAAGAGCCTTAGATCTCTAAGAAAAAGTGAGTGCATAGGTCAGATGTGAGACATAGAGATCTGGAAGCAGAACCAAGACAAAAGTAGGAGAAGACAAGAAAGAGAACAGCAGTAGCAAGGATTTAAAATTATGGCCTTTGTGATACTCTTTTTTAAGGATACTTGTTTGAATAATTAATTTTAATAAGTTTATTTCATCATTTTAAAGACATTTTAAATGAAAAAATTTGCATAGTAGTACCCAAGCAACCAGTTGGCTTCTCACTGGACTGATAATGAGAGAAACATTGATTGACAATTGCATCTGAAGGCAGGAAGACGTTTTAATTCTTAGGCTTTTAGATAGAAAAGAAACTACCAAAATGAAATGGAGAAGAGTTGTTGCAAGAGGGTTTCTAATTTTATAAAATTGCTGGAAAAATCAAGGTTAGAAATACCTTGTTTTCACTTGATTCGCTAAGGGAATTTGCTGTTTAGTTTGCAGACAATACTAAAATTGTGTTGTAGCATATTCATCAGCTAGTGATTAAAGCTGGTGGTTCAGTTCTTTTTGTAAAATAGGATAGAACTCAGATTTTGGTTTTGGGAATGATTTCTGCTGTTAGAGGATACAGGTTTGGATATTAACACAATGATAATGCTGAATATTGTCAGATGATCTTGCTTATTTTTTTAATGCTGTGCAATGCTTATTTAAATATTATGGAATCTACATAAAAGTCACTGGAAAATCTGGAGACAGTTTTGATATCAGCATAAACCCCTAAGAAGCTGCACCTGCCTGTGCTGTAATGTACTGGGCTGAATTGCTGGGCTCTCTTCATGAATTGCCTTTCCTTTGCAGGGAGAGGAAGCTGATGATGATGACATATACAATGTGCTCTCCACACTGAAGAGGTTGACATCTTTCCACAAGTAGGTGGTATCTTCCCTCACAAATTTATGATGTTAATTTTATCCTTTCTGAGAGTGTCAGCAGTGTCAGATATAGGGAAATGAGAAAACACATGGCCTGAAATCTGAAGTGGAAATGGAGGAATGACTGGTGGTGTTTGTCAGTAGAACTGTTTGGGTTGACCTGGGTCCTTGCTCAGTTTGTGCCATGACCTTTGCAGATGGGGTTTGCAAGTGGCACCCCCTCCCTTGCACCCAATGCTTTTACACCTGTGAGTAAGTTACTACAGATCCTGCTCCCCTGCATGGCACAGTCAGGGCACAAGGGACACTTTTCTGCCACCTGTGCTTTGGGGCTCAGCTTAGGAGAGCCTGCAGGAAGCTGTTTCTCAATGCCTTTGAGCTACTTCTCCTCAAAATTACAGAATTAATTAGGAGCAGCAATAATAATAATTAATAGTTTATGGTGAGAGCCTGGAAGATGCATTTTCTTCCTGCAGTTGAATTGTTGGCCAAATTTCTCTGTGTGGATTGCACAGAATCTCCTTCACCAGGCATGAACCAGCTTTTCAGGTTCCTGCTGCTCTCAGGCCTACAGGCATCCTCAGCACGTGCAGAACAGCCTGGAGAACTTCCCTGGGACTGTGACTTCTGGAGCACAGCACAAAGGCCTGATCTTCCCTCTAACTGCAGGAAACATTTGCTCCTGGTCAGCACGAGAGAAAGCTTCATGTGCAGGTGGCTGAGAGCCACAAATCATTTCTTCCTTATCATAGTGTGGGAGAGAACCTTCCTTCTGCCAGCTCTTTTATACAAGTTGGTTTTTTTTACAACTTTGTGATTTCCTTTCTCTCTCTGTGCTTAAACTTCACTTACCCTGAATCCTGCATTGGATCACTGTCTGAAATGGTTCTGCAATCTCTACTCTTTGTTGCCATTCAAAGAGAGTCCCACAAAGATATTAAATTGTTACTAATTTCCATAGTACAGCAGGCTGACACGTGCAAATTAGGTTTGCAGTCTCCCTGCTAACACACTGGAGCCATGTCTGCCTTTCCTGAGGGGACCTGGGGAAAGCTCTACTTAATTTCCGGGAGAGAAGCACAAATCTTAAGGCTTTCCTGAGAGGTTCCCATATATATTTTTTCCTTCAGGGTTCCTGGTCTCTTAGAGTTTATTCAGACCATAAAGAAGCCTTGTAGGATAACACATAAATCAGGGTCAGGGACATCTACTTTCACCTTCAAGAAACCAGGAAAGAGCAAAGGATCAGAGCTGAAGAGCTTCAAAACAGTTAATGTATTATTCCGCAGCTGATTGGTTATTTACAACTGTAGTTCAGTAGGAATTCCTGATATCTGCTTGCATATAAAGAAGTAATGAGATCTTTAATGATGCTTTAATTACAGATCTGTAATTAAGGAGGTACCACTCTGCCTTGCTGGCAACCCTGTGATTTATGGAAGCAGCATCTTTGAGCTTAGTATCACCAGTCAGTCTTGAACATCAAGTGTGATGTGATCTCTCTGTGATAGGAAACAATTACACCACGTGAGACAGAATTTCTGCTGAACCTTTAGCTGTGAGAGAGGATCCTCAATTCAAAACGCATGTGGAGTGTTCTGTCTCAAAGCACAGTGGCTGTGGTCTGACTCTGTCATTGTCTGTTGTCACCTGGGAGTCAAAAGAAACAAAATCAGGAGATCTCCTGAATGGGCACTGAGAAAATGGTTGTTGGGGCTTTGGGAAGAAACAAGTCCCTGTCTTCTTCCAGTGAGAGAAACTCCAGTGTACTTTCTCCATGCTTTTTTCCCCTTGGTAATGGCTGCTTCTTCATACTCGAAGAAAAAGCAAGGTGTAAATACATGGTAAAGCACTATGAAAAGAGCCTTCCAGACCAAAAGGCTTCTATACTGGGATTTCCCAAGCCTGAGCTAATCCTCTTTCTGAGAGACAGCAAAGGGCTCACAGCACACTTTTTGATTCATCAAAGCAAAGATATTGTGTATCAATACAAATTAAATTTATCGTTACAAACTTCCCTTCCACATTTTCAGACTACAGTAATTTCTTGAGATCTGAGTACACCTTCTGGAGTATCCACTTGGGTTATTTTTTGCCAGAATCTCACAGCAAACTACTCATAGGATTTAAGTACATGGAGGCAGCTTTTTCTGTATTGACTCCATTGTAATTATATTGAACTTTCACACATGACACATCAGTGCTGTAGCAGTTTGTATGCTGCAAAATCTCAGCATCTTTTTATTTACTTACTTCAGTAAATCCAATGCAAGACACATCCCAAGCATCATCTCTGTTGCCCTGGATGTGCCTGTTGGTTCTGCCTTGCATGGAGGACATTGTTTCACATTTAGAAACCAGGAGCATTGCTATTACTGTCCAGTAGTCCTCAGGTATGATACAACAATTGCTTCCTTTCCACCTCCACACTGACTCCACAAACACACAGGGACTGTCATAACTCTCAGATAAAAACTATGTGTATCAGGCTCAGTGTGATCAGTCAGGACACTTCCTAGACAGGTAAATTTATGGTCATGTCATCACATCATCTCTTACTCTTAGAGAAACTTTTTGCTTAACATTTTTTCCAGTAGTTGACCAGTGCATCCCTCGGACTGAGTTACTCAGAAGTTTGTTATATCCAGAAGTAGAAATGATGATAAATGAAACCTCATTAGAGAAATTAGACTGTATCAGTAGCACAGCTCTTCAAAGCCCAAGGCACAGCTTCCCTTTCTTTGTGCATTTTAAAAAGTGAAGCAGTTAGTTTAGTGGGTGGAAAGGTCACTTCTTGGAAAAGAAACCTTTCTAAGCTGTTTTATTCCACACGTTAAGAAACACTGTGAAACTGGTACCTTTACCCCACCTGCCTCTTGTTTGGAAGAAATGTGCCCCAGCAGACAGGGCCATCCATAAGAATTAAAATAAACCTTTGGATAAAATACTGGGACTTGTTTTCTGTAATCCATGAAGAGTCTGACGTAGAAGTAACTAAGGGGAGATTCTGTGTTGTGTGAATTTTCTTCCTGGGACCCTCTGTCAATCTGAACCTCTGTGGAGAATTGTGTGATGTCCAAGATGCCTTCATAACTATGGTTTTGATGGCTAAGTAGCTCAAAAGAGATAAAGAGGTACCAGAATATGCCTAACTGTAATGTGAAGGCTCTGCTTTATGAAAGTTTCAATTGAAAAGCTGTGTGTAACTTGTACATAGTTAGAATTTTTCAGCTCTGGAAGCCGAAGAGCCCTTCCTGAGCTCAGCTGTAAGGCCAGGCTGAGAGCAGGGACCTCAGTGTCCCCAGCTGTGGGGGCATGGCCCCTGTGCTGGCTGCCTGACGAGAGATTTCTGAACTGAAAAGGCAGGAATGAGACAGTTTTTCCTTTCATATTCTCTGTAGGATAATCTGTGCAGATATCTGCCTCTGCATACCAAGGAGATTTTACTGCTTTAATTACAGATCTGTAATTAAGGAGGTACCACTCTGCCTTGCTGGCAACCCTGTGATTTATGGAAGCAGCATCTTTGAGCTTAGTATCACCAGTCAGAGGCAGTTCTCTGGCAGCCTCTAATTTATCTTTGAAACATTTTATTTTAGTACCTCAAAGACCATCTAAATCTGCTAAATATTTTTATGCTTTTTACATTTTTAGTTCCAGTATTTTTTTTAACTTTTCCTATTCTTCTATTCATGGATTTGAACTGGAAGTTAAGGTGCACCTTGGCTTTAATGGCACAGCCCTGGAGTGCTCAGTGTACTCTGATGGTTGTGTTTTCTGGGAAGCTCATACAACTGGCATTTTCCAGGGCTAACATGCTCCAGCATGGAAGGTGTTTCATGGCAGGGCTTCCAACAGGACCTGGGCATTCCCAGTGCTGAGTTCAGCCTCTGTCTCTTTTGGAACTAAAGAGTTGTTCCTTCTGGCTGAGCAGGGCAGTTAATGATTTAACCCAGGCCAGGCACAGTGGAGGGTGGAGTGAGCTTGGCTGGGTGATCCAGATGCTGAGATGAGTCAGATGCAAGGGCTGCTGCATCCAGTTGAGACTCCCAATTCAGTCTCAGTATCCCTTCTTCCAGGTGAATATTTCAATCAGCAAGTTTCTGATTATTCTGAGCTGGCTTGCTCTTTTATAGATACATTATAAACAGTTTCAAATTATCTCAGTTTATTTCCACTGCAGAAAAATGTTTTAAACTTAAATTTACTTGCTGAGAAAGTATTTTTGTCTTTCAGGCATCCTGATGTTTTTCAGTTTGTATTTCTCATGTCTCTATTAAAAAGCCATTTCATGAGCTGTTGAGGTCTGTAAAAGGCTGTTGTTCCTAATGTCATTTTTATTCCTCTCTCTGATGAAATCAGGTTGGTGCAACTGAAATGTGGAACCGTGGGATGCAGCCACCATCTCTATCTCATGTCCATGTGTTATCATATTGTCTCACTTCAGATATTCAGGATATTTAATGTTTAGTGATAATGTGTATTATTTTTCTCCAAATGAGACAGTAGAAAAATATACAACTTTATTTTGCTTAAAGCCATTTTTATTCAGTAGATATTGACAGAGTTTGGCTGTAATTTCTGCTACAATGCCAGGGAAGGGTTTTCTGGAGTTCTGTCAATGTTTCCAAAGGAGGAAAGATAACTTAGAGAGAGAACCAGCAGCGACACTTAAGTAGCCTTTATAGGTGTATGGTATGGAGAGAATTTATCTCCAGCCTACAAAAACCCCATGTAGTAAAACATTTTTCCTAGATTATCAGAAAGCCTGATTTGTGCTTTTAGCGTGGAGTGAGCTGCTGTGCAGCTGCTTGGTCAGCTGTAGAAGCCACCAAAGCTCTCTGGGCTGGGGGTTCTGCAAACACAATTAATCTCTCTTTATTTCCTCTCATTCCAGTGCTCATGATCTCACCAAATGGGATTTGTTTAGTAACTGCTACAGATTGCTGAGAACTGGAATTGAACACGGAGCTATGCCAGAACAGGTACCCTTAACAACACCTGCACTGCATCACTTGGGTGTCCAAGGAGTCTGGTTGTACAGAAATTCAAAAGTTCAATACACTCCAGTGATGTAGGAAAAAGAGTTTGGAATGAAATTTATAGTGGAGTCAAGGGCTGTCTAAGAGGTGGAAAATATTGGATTCTGTGATTTTTGAGCTCCTTCCCTCACTTTTCTCATCCATAAAGTTGGGAATAGCTAATGTTCCTGACTCTGAAAAGCAGTGCATCAATCCTGATTGTTTACACTGAAACCCAGCATTGTAAGCCTTGGCTGCAATTAGAATTATCACAAAGCATTATTGTGCATTGAAGGTAAGATGAAAGCTTATAAAAACCAGGAAACTAGAACATCCTAGTGGAGTTCTTTTTGTGAACACAGTTGGACTTTGTTCCCTCAGAGTTCGGTTTTTGTTTCTCATGGATGAGCACAGGAACTATCTCATATTCTCCCATGATTCCTGTTTAAACTGCAGAATTCCTACTTCAGCATTTGAGCACATTTTAAGTTTTGATTTGGTTTCAGTTAGAAGCTAGTTGTTAATTCTAACTCAGCTTCATTTAGTAAAAAGAAATTCTCATGAAATTCTGAATAAGAATTTTGTAGAAAGAACCCTAAGAACAAACATTGCCCCACAGTGTGTGAAAGTCCTCTCTCTGCAGTTGCTGCTTCATGCTGGAGTTGTGCTACCTGGAGGGACATGGCTGGCAGATAAAAACTGTCTGTGCAGCTGCCAGCCATCCTCAGTTTCTGGGTCTGACTCTGTGTGGCTCTCCAAATGCCTCCATAAGATCTTAAGGGAAAGCTCCTGAAACCTGAACCCTACTCAGTATTTCTTCAGGCCACCCTGAGGAGTTTGGCAGTTGTAGCACTTAAACTGGATTTGAACTGTTCAAGAGACACCATGGAGGCTTTTCTGGGCACCATGGATATGACTCTGGTCTTCTCCATGGCACAGGTTGTATTTTCTCCCTTTTTTTTAGCAATTGGGCTACGTGTTCATTTGACAGTGGAACAGATTTCCAGGCTGTTTAATAGGGAAGCCAGGTTTAGAGATATTTAAACAGATGCTTTCAACCTGAGAGATGTAGATGGTGGGTTGTACTTCTGTCATGCTGTGACATCCCCTCTTGCTGTACCCCAGTGTACAGTTTTCTGGTGTTTCCCAGAATTTAGACAGTATTTTTTCACCTCTAGTAGGCTGATTTCTTGTTGCACCAAACCAGCCAAGGAAAAACATTATTTCCTTGAAAATAAAAAGTGCTAAGAGTCACTCCTGTCTTTGCACCACAAAATGCATGATAGATTTTCCATCCACTTCCTGCTGTGCCTGCTGTTAGCAGCATGCTGAGATTCTGTGTGTTCTTGTGTTACAGATCGTTGTCCAGGCATTGCAGTGTTCCCACTACTCTATTCTGTGGCAGCTGGTGAAAATCACTGAGGGTTCCCCTTCCAAAGTAAGTGGCCATTTGATCATACAGATTTTACTGAAAGAACACAACTTACCTAGAAAGGTGTTATACTTGATCTCTTTGTAACTTCCATTCTTGCCATCACTTGTTGTCATTTATAACACATAAAATGTTGATCATATTTGTTCCATGTTTCAGGATCTATTTAACATCATGCGTATATCTAAGCAATGCAAATAGTCTTTATCAGGATTTTATAGCAGCTGATTATTGTATTTTTAGTGCTGAGGATAATTAATGCACTTTATTGTGAGTACTGCAGTTTGCATGGCTGATAAGGAATGTTGACCTGAACAGCTGTGAGCAATACTGTTGATCTATAGACCACAGCTTAATCCTGATGTGTAGTTACCTTGCTTATTCTCTAATTACACCCTTTACATTGGAATAGAAATGGCAGGGCACTGGCAGTAATGATTGCTGATAAAAAGCAAATGTACACAAAGTATGATGCAGTCAGGATAAGGTTACATGTGACTTTTCCAGGACCTTTCTTTAGCTCTTTTCTCACTCAGAAGCCAGCATCCTGGTTTTTTCAGAGCTTCTTCAAAAGTAACACATCAAATTAAAATGATATGAAAAGTGAAATAATAATTGTACTTCCCCATCAGCATCAAAAAGGATAATATGTTATATTGAAGTGCTACTCAAATAAGCATTTTATGCATAGAAAAGTGATAAAAATACATAGTAAATTCTCTGAGTTGTTTTGAATAATGACATTAACATATAAAAATAGCTACTAGAAAAAAAAGGAATAATTGTTATTCTTTTTTTCTATTTTGTTCCTGTTTCCCCCTCTCAGCCTCTTTCTCATTAGCATGCTGGTAGTGTACAATACTGCATCTTGGAACTCAGAAAACTGAAACCATCCCATTTGTTTTAAATGAACACAGAATCTGGTCACAGGAAAGCATCTCAAGTCCTCTACTGGCAGCACTGTTCTCCTCAGGGAGGAATGTCACTGTGACAGCAGAGGCTGAGTTGCTGAGAGGAAATGCAAGAGGCCATGCATTGCTGCAGCCCTCAGTGCACCAACACTGGTGTTTGCACCAATCTCATTCCAGCCCTCCCCTGGGGAGGAGAGTTGGGCTGCTGGTTCCATTGGAACCGAATGCTCAGAGCACTGGGCACTGCAGCACCTTTATTCAGTCTTCCCCACCTGCTCTGGACTGCTGGGTGCTGCTGGGGTTCTCACCCACTCCTGCTGGGCTCGGCCTTGCCTTGCCCTGGGGGCAAATGCCCAGAAACAAAGGAGCGTTTGGAAAATTCTCATCACCTGTCACTGCATTTCTCCATTTATTTGAGCAAAGTGCAGTAAACGGCTGCAGTATAGCACAGGTGGTGCAGGGATAGCTGTCAGCATTTCTGGAGAAAAGCTTCATGTTTTCTTGTGTCTCAATTCCAGCACAAGAAATGTACTTAACCGTAACCTCCAGCTGGGGATTAACATACAGCCTCTCTCTGCATGGTATAAACTTTGCATTTTGGTGTCCAAGTATTCATGTGGCTACTGTTACAATGTGACCATGGCCTAGTTCAACTGAAAGAGAAAAAAAGCATTATTTATTTCAGTGGCTGAGATCTTGTAGACAAGCTTAGTGCAACTGTATGGCTTTGCCTACTTTTTCAAAATATGATGCATTTGCATGAGATTTTTTTTGAGGTGATTTCAGACTAGCTTTGATCTCTCCTGTATTTCTAATCCTGTTGTGATTCATAACACACTTATGACATAACGTAGTTCATAGGAGTGGAAAGGAAAAGAACTCTGAACTTGGTCACTCCAGAATGGCCATGCCAAATGAAAGTCAGTTTGTCTTTGCCCCATGAAAATCATAATTACTGTCATCTAGAGAACTCAGCGATTTTTTTTTTTGGGGGTTCCACCCCAGCCTCTGCAAAATTATGAGTTTTGTGCATGCTTAGTTCTAGGGAAGCCCTGCATTAGTGCCCTGCAGCTCTTCAGAGTGGCCAGCCTCAGCTGAGAGTAAAGAGACAACCACAGACTTGCTGTGGCTGGAGCATTTTGCTATCAAACTTTCCCCTCTAGTTTGTTCACTGTGAAAATAGACCTGATCTGCACTGTATCTGGCATTTTATCCATTGGGAAATCATTTTACCCATGGCTGGTTTATAAGTCATTACGTAGGGTTGGAAATTGGTAGACAATAAAGGACATCACTTGTAAGGTGTAGGTAGACAAAGGCATTAACACAAGCATCTCAGAATGAAAAGCAGTGTATTTCATAGGTATTTTTGAAGTATTCAGGCTTTTACAGGAACATTTCTGGCACAGCAGTTTAATATGTAGGTCCATGCAGGTTTCTAGGGCTACTTTGCTGTATCTGTAATGATCTCAGGGCACAGATGGGTGATGGTGTATAGCCTCACATGGCATCTTTAGCAGACCAAAAGATATAGCTGCAAAAAGCAGAGAGGGTTTTGGACTCACTAGCCTTTCAGGTTTGAGGTAAAAGCAGAAGATTACAAAGCAAAAAACAAGCTGAAAGCAATTGCTTGGTTTCCATTCAGATACAAATCAGGTAAACTCTGATAGGGAAGGAAAAGTTGTTGGTATCTATAGAGGAAGGGTGAGATCAGGGAAAAGAGAGGTAGTAAGAGAGTTAGGAGAAGAATTAATAGGGAAGGAAGATAAAAGATGAAAATAGAGAGAAGAGAATTTATAATATATCATAAAACCAATCATCAGTCTTTGTTTTTCTGTATCCCATAGATTTATGAATTTTTGTTCCCAGGCTCATGTTTCAAAGATGATTTTTTAGCTTTCCCTTGAATAGCTAGGCTGAGAGATCAGAGATGGAGGGATTGATTTGTAAGAAATGTTCATCTGCTGCCAGCTGGGTCATTTGTGTGACTTCATGCTGGCAGTAGTAGCTGCTCTGTTTCACGTAGTGAGATCCCATTTAGGCAGTCATTGCACAGGATAAAGTATATGAACATTTTGGAGTTGTAAGTGCAGGAATAAAAGATGGAAAAAGTACAAGTATCTTGGCAAGTTTTACATTTTTTGTTCACATGTGCTTTGCATCCATCAGGTGTACTTTTTTATTGCAGGGAGTTTGCAGGTGAGATGGGGAATTCTGGTAAGGTTTCCTTCAAAGTGAATTCTTTAGCTACAGTTCAGAATTGCTTGGTAATTTTTGTATCATGTATTGGTTCTGTGGTGGAATCATACTTGACAACTGTAGGCATACACTGGGAACATAGTAATTTTGGAATGAAGTCATTTTTTGTCTGGTGTTCAGATGACTCTTGAAAAAGACAGCTCTGTCCTGAGAGAACTGCCCTTGTTTGGGAACTGTCCTGGGCATTATGCCCAAGCCACGGCACATTAATTGCTCTGTGAGGGGTACCTCATATTACAGCTGTTGGGCATGTCCTGGATCATGGCTCCCGACTTGATCCAGGTGTTTTGGACTGGAGCCTCCATGTGTGTGGCAGGGAAAAGCTCAACTCTTGTGGTTTAAATCTGATTAGGATCAAGTCAGCTCATTGCTTTGTTTACAGCACATAATTGACCTACAGCCAGTGCAACACATCTCCAGGATAACTATCAGCTCTACAGAATACAATACAAAAATTCCAAACTTGCCCTTCACCTGGTCACAGGTTACTGAAGTGCCCTCCCCAAGATACACACAAAGAACTCTTGTTTCTCCAGGCTGTTACCAGGGGGTGCTCTGCAGGTTGCCCCTCACTGTTCAATATTATTTGTAAACAGAGCCAAAGGGAGTGTCTTTGATACATTTTTATCAGCCTAAAAATGTATCAAAGGCATTTTAGCAGAAGGGTGTTAATTAGTGATTATTTGAATTATTAATAAATTCTCTGCCCAAAACCAAAGATTTCACCAGTTAAATACAGCAGAGAATTGGGGCAGAGTTATTTTGAAACCCTTCTTCAAGCTAGCCTGTGGAGGCAAGGGTGTTCCATGGAGTCATCTTGGTGTTTAAAATCTGAAATGAAAAATTGATTACTGAAAGGGAGGCTGCAGCAGGTAAAAATGAAACGTGTAAGCCTTGAAATATCCACAGTCTGATGTTTTAACCTTTGGTCTCCCTCTGTCCCTATTCAGTGGAGGCTGAGGCCGTGTGGGCTATTTTTTGTGCAAACTGGTGCTCTTTGGGTAAGCAGCACTGTACTGGGGGGAGAAAGCTTATGCTCCATAGCTTGTGGGAGCAGCCTGTTGTAGCCTGGAGGAAAACTCCTGCTCAGGTGGAAAAGGGGTTTGAGGGTGGTTCCAAAGGAAACTGGTAATTTCTCCCCTGGAGTTGTCTCATCTGTCAGTCTGGGGGAGCAAGTACAGTCCTGAGGCAGGAGACTTGGGGAATTAGAACATACACTTGTTTCCACCAGGATTCCTTCAGTCATGTCCCAGGTACCCAGGACATTGTACTGTGCACTGTATTTGTATGCACTGAGAAGTAAATATTTGCAAAAAAATAGAGCCCTAAAACTTAGAACAGTAAAAATAAAGCATGACAAGAGCAAACATTGAGAGCCAAGACAGAGGTCAGCCAGTTGTGAGTAAACAGCAGCCAGAGCAGCCAAGTGCATGGCTATTAGAGTGTGATTAGTGGGCAGAGGACTTCGGAGAGTGGATTTAAAATGGGATTTGAAGAACAATGTGGTGACTTGGTGACTTTTCATATTTATATGGACATGATGACAGAGGCCACAAAAAGTGTAAAGGAAGAAAAAAGTCACAAGGTGCAAAAGGTTGGACCATTTTCCACCATCGAGTTGGAAGCGGAGCATTCTTCAACACTGTGAAATTGAAGTTAATACTGCGAATAATAAGTACTTTAGAGGAAAAGCAGTGAGCACATAGGGAGAAGAGGATGAGGTTTGAAAGATGAATATAGCAAAAGCACAGCATTTTAAAATTACTTCAGTGGGAAAAAACCCAAGCTTTAAAGCTAGAAAGTATCTGAATTATTGTAGACATGGGTCTTCTGAGCACCCTGGTTTGGGTGAGTTGTGACCCCATGGTTTTGTCTAACAGCCAACAGGATGATAAAATGGTTTCATATCAGCTTTTCTGCTGAAGGCAGATCAGGTACTCACACCTCAAAAGCCTGGGCTGTGCACTCCAGAATGCTCAAAGACTTGGAAATCTAATTCATTATTCTCTTCCCATTTTCTCTGTTGAAAAAAATCCCCACTCTTCATTGATCTGGGGATTTCTCCAAGCTCAGAAGAGTTCCAGATGGCTTCATTGCACTGTTCAGTTGGGCTTTCTCCTGCTGTCTGTAACTTTTCAATGTGAATCTCTATCATGCTGTGCTGTCAGGAGAGAGGGTAATAAATACCATGTACCTGCCTGTTAGTCACTTTGACAGAAAGAAAAATTGGAGACACACTCATTCCCTTTTTAACCTAACTGTATGTAAGGTTTTTCATAGGTTTTAGTTTCTCTGTTGAATTCATGAACATCTAAATGGAAGGTAATTGTGATAGCAAGTAGAAAGCGTGGAAGTGATTGTAATCCCAGTGCTTAAAGGGGTAAATCAGCTGATTATGTAACAGTGAACTGATAAGCCTGGCATCAGTCCTAGGTAGAATCTTGGAGTGGGAAATAGAAAATACAGTTGGTACAAGGCCTAAGGTACAAGACAGCTAAGATTGGAAGAAACACATCAATTTCTTGTTGACAAGATTGCATTTTTGATTGAGAAGAAAAGCAGTTGAAACACCAGTATCTGTAAGACATTAATACCACATTGCATTTCAGGTGTATGTTTGGATTTAATGTAATTCATATTTAATGGCTCAAAACTGATCCATATATTGTGTAAGCAATCCTTACACAATGGAATAGTTTCTGATGCATTCTGGGAGAGATCTGTTCTCTGCTAAAAAAAGGGTCATGTTTATCAGTCATCTGGGAAGGCCCTGAAAATGGGGATGATACAGATCAATTGCTGAACAACATATGATTTAAAATTTTTTAAAAGAGGCATCTTAATGCTGCCAAATGGAAGGCCTATATCCAGGAAAAAAGAGAGGTGATTAATGGCAAGTTGTGGATTAGAACAGAATAGAGCTGTCTTACAGATTCTGTAATGGCAGGGTAATGCAGTGGCACTATGGCTGCATCATCAGGGACAAACTGATCAGGAATAGGAAGGTGGGGGAGTGCACAGACCTTCAGTGTCCATATCAGCAAATCCCACTCACTCCATTGGCAGTGATGAGAAATTCAGAACTTTGAGAACACTCAGGGTGCTCGGGCACACTGGCAGTCCTATCTTGTGCGGTGAACCAGCACAGGGAGAACATATGGACCACAAAAAGGCTCTGCAGTAAACACAGAACAGAGAGCTCATGGCAGGAAGCATAAGAAAACTAAAACCAGGACTGAGACACATGGGCTGAACAGCCAGCATCAGTGAAACATTTCAGCAAGGGAAACATTGCATGTGCATTATGTAGGTTCTTCACCTACATAATTTGCTTGGAGGTTGTTCTGTAGGACATTCTCTCTTCTACATTCTCTCTTTAGTGGAATCTGAGGGCCATCCTGGGGGAAGGTCTGCAGAACATGGGCCAGCCATCCTGCTGTGAATTCAACTCATTTAATTTGGGGTTCTTGTTTTCTTCTCAGTGATTGGTTCATCATCACTGTAAAACCAAGAAACTGTTTCTGTGTGTGTTCTCTTTGAATAGCTTATTTCTTTCACAGCTATTTGTTGAATGTATGAAATCATCACCATTTCTTTATTTTGCTTCCTCCGAGAAACCTCTTACTAATTTTTAGATACTTTCTTTTTTAATGTTTATTCCAGGAGGACTTGTTGGTCTTGAGGAAAACTGTGAAATCCTTCCTGGCTGTCTGCCAGCAGTGTCTATCAAATGTCAACACTCCAGTCAAAGAACAGGTAAAGAAAATGTCTGTCATGCTCTTAGAAAAGTGTGAGTGTTAAATTGTAGTAAAACTCAAGACAACAATACATCAAACTTAAAGTAAAATCATCTGTGCTCCTGTCTAAATAAACCTGAACAAACAACCAGAAGAGCAGCTGTATTAACAGAACTTAAAGCTCACGACAAATTAACTTTAGATTAACAGTAATAAGGAAGGATTACCTGGATGCTCAGGCTCATTTCCAGCCCGTGTGACTTCAGGCATCCAATTCAGTCACCTCAGATGAAAGACTCTTCCTGTAGACACTGGATTAAAAGATGAAAACAGGCACTTTTAGAGGGTGACTGAGACCTCAAATGGGCTGAATCTTTTTGGTATTTTTTTCTTTGAATCAAAGGATTTGTTGAAATAATTAAGTCTCTCTCTGCAGGACACAGTAGCTGGTTTTTAGCTGAGGTTATGTGATTATACTCTGATTTATGTCAATGCCATTTTATTTGTCTAAAAATGGCATTTCTATCAGACCCCCCCAGATTTTGCAAAGAGTATAATTAATAACTGGCCTGTGGTATTTAAAAAATGCTTCTTAAAAGACACTTTTATTTCTTTGAAAGATAGCTCTGCTTGGCATTTACTCTCTGTTCCTTAGGTGATAAATATAAACATTAAATGCTTAGAGATGTCAGTAGTTTATGTATTTCTAAAAGACTTGTGTGTCATTGGCTTCCAGCAGATTTTACTTTAGTAATTGTTTTTTAATATTCAGAGTATTCTTGGCATATTATATTAATATTATGTAATGTGAAAATACCTTCTAGCTCCATGCAAATACCTCCCTTCCAGCCTGAGCTGGACCCGACATCCTTCCTGCCTCAGCAAATGGCAAATGTTCCTTCCCATGCCTGCACTGGATTTGTTCTTGAGGTGTATTAACATGGATTTGTTCTCTTCTTATCAGTGGCTACAATGGTTTTTCATTGATAATTTAAACTTTCTTTAGAAGTTCCTTTGCAATTCTCGGTTGTGGGGAAGTTTTCAAGCCTCAGCCAGACAAACCCACGACGAACCAGGCCCAGAGACAGCAAGTGTCCCAGGCAGAGTAGGCTGAACTGGAGACTCCAGGGACCCCTTCCAGCCAAGTCTTCTATGATTTACTCTTGTTTTCTTCCTTAAAAAGTATATTTTTGTGAGTGCAGGACTGCTACTTACTCCTTTCGTTTTACTGGATTTTTTTTGAGAATTATCTGCAAATTGTATTGTCTCCCTACCATACTTGATCCTTACTCCTGACATTCCAGACAAAGTTGATGTCCGTATCAAAGGAAGGAAAAATGTATGAAGTATTTAGAGAAACAGGACTGAAACATTCCAACTTTTCCATGAGTGTTTGAGGGAAATAAATATCCTGTGACTGAGCCACTGCTGCCTTTATATTGGACAGAACTCAGCACCAGCAGTGCATTACTCATCTGCTCTTTTTTAGAGGTCTGCATTAGGAAGAGCTTCAGTTCTGTTGAGTATCAAGGGAGTTTGGAGCAGGTGAGATCATGACTGGAATGAATCACAGCCTTTTGGATCAAGGGGAGAAAAATCCCAAATAACAACATCCGTTCTTAAGGTCTCAACAGAACATCGGTTACAATGATTTGCATCTGTTCTTGCCCAAGTGTGGCTCATTCAGGTTTTATAACATACTCCCAGAAATAAGGGAGCCACTGGAAGTTCAGCATTTGCAGATTTTATTTTAGAAATTTGTAAAGTTTTCAGAACCTAAGGTTAAAAATAGAGAAGCTATGAATAAAAAGGCCTTTGAAAGGTGCTGAATGTGATCAAATGCAGACAGCTGGCTGGTGAGACTCCAACAAGAGCCATTTGGGGGCAAAACAGTGTTATTGCCATGCAGAAATGAGCCCTTGGAAGAAAGGAAAGTAGTGACAGCTGCCTTCTTTCCTGTCTCAGGTAATGAGGGTATAATAGTAATGAGCATAAATCATGGACATTTTTGCCCAGGTTGGCTTTTGTCTGAATTTGAAAGCTGTGCAGACAACCTTGGTTCTTTTTTTGCAAGAGTTGTTGATGAAATTCTGCAAGAGTTGCCTTGCTGTGCCTGTTTGTCTGACAGTGACTCAGCTTGAGTTTTCCCTCAGTGTTGTCCATGTTTTTACTTGTTTGATTTTTTTGATCTGTTTATCAAAAAAGGTGTGTTCTCTTTACTACAAATTTGGCTGCAGGCCTTGTATCAGTGGTAGATTTAGAGTTCTGTTCCTAGAGAAGAAATGGAAGTTTGATATGGGTCATCTGGGACATGGAGAAGGTAATAACCACCACTCCTGACCTAGGAACCAAAGGCACTGCAATGCAAATTAAAGGAAACCATCATGGAATACTTTTTCACAGCACATAAACAACTACACCTGAGGACAGTTTAAGAAGCTGTTTAGTAATAGCAGGGGATATCTGGAAATTAGATCAATGGTATTTTATGTTTTCCTTATTTGACTTTTACTGCATTCATTCTCTTTTGCCTTTCAGGCTTTCATGCTGCTCTGTGATCTCCTGATGATTTTTAGTCACCAGCTGATGACAGGAGGTCGAGAAGGGCTCCAGCCTTTGGTGTTCAATCCAGACTCAGGCCTCCAGTCAGAACTTCTCAGTTTTGTGATGGATCATGTGTTTATTGACCAAGATGATGAAAATCAAAGCATGGGTATGTTTAGGTTTTTTTCATAACAGACACAGAAGAAAAGAGAAAATAGAATTTTCTGATCAGTTTGTTCAGATGTTTTCAGAAGTATTCCTACTTTATTTTTGGAAGGTCTCTGCTCTAAAGTTTCTTACATTAGTTGTGGAATATACTTATATGATAACTATATTTAAGATTTTATCTGTGTAGTTTTTCATTCACAGAGGGAAGTCTTGCATAGGGGCTTAATACTTATGGCATTGCCATTCAATGTTAATGCTTCTTACAACTGGATTTTACTTCCTGTTGTTCAGAGCCATTGATTTCACATCTGAAAATCCAAGGCATGCAGAAGTACTGGTGCTTCTGATTTTTCTTTTATTAAATACTTATATCTTAGTCATGTTAATGGAGCCTCTCTGAATGTCCTGTGTTTGAGAAGTTAAGCAAGAGCATTCAGCAAGTGTTCACTGTGGTCTCTCACAGGGTATAGGAAGTAAATGACTCAGTTCCATGTGGATTATATTCAGGATCTCCTCAGGACTATGGAGAGCAGCCTTGGTCAGTGGTGTGTCATGTTCCTAAACTTCCCTGGAAGTTTTGAAGAAGGCAGGACTCAAGATTTACCACCTTTCATTTTAGTTTCTTCTCCAACAATCCTTCTTGCTTCATGTTCAATAATTGATTTTTTTTCTAAAAGCACCCCTTTGATAACATTGTTTTAGAACTTAACAGTTACTTACAAACATTCTATTGTTGATGATGCTTTCAGAGGGAGATGAAGAAGATGAAGCCAACAAAATAGAAGCTTTACATAAGAGAAGAAACCTTCTGGCTGCCTTTAGCAAGCTGATAATTTATGATATTGTGGACATGCATGCAGCAGCAGATATCTTCAAACACTATATGAAGGTACAGGCCGTGCATCCTCCTGTCCTGACTGAGCCCAGTCTGCAGGGTTAGGGCTTCTCCTGTCGTCCCTGCCAGGACTGTGCTTACAGCCCAAACACTCCTGAAAGCTTTTGCAGCTTTATTTGATCCTGTGTAGTACTTTTTCCTTTCTAAATGACAGCTGGCACTGAGCAGCAGCGAGCACTGACCTCACCCTCTTTGTAGCACATATTCTTTATTTAAGGCAGCAACAAAAGCTGGTCCTGAGGTGCTGAATACTTCCAGAGAGGCTCCACTCTACAGGGAGTTTCTTACCCTGCTCCTCAGATTCATCTCTAGACTCCCCAATGAGTTCCCTGTTCCATGTCCTGTTCCACTGGCAGTCTCCCAGGCATGTGCTTTCCATGAGGCAGCAGGATTTTTCTGAGAGGAGGTTGGTTTTAACAGGGCAGCAGGAAAAAAAGCTCTGTATGGCTGTGCTGCAAGTGGGCCTGTGGTAACTAGGTAATCTTCTCAACTTTTGCTGCTTCCACAGAGTTTTTAGGCCCAGTGAAGGTCAGAGGGACCTCAGCTCCTGCTGCCCCTGTACATGGGAGTCACCTGCCAGAGCAGGCACATCAGCAGCCCTGCCACTGACCCCTCAGGTCCTGTCCCACCTGTCCCTGCAGGGGATTGGTCATCACAGAGGTGAAAATCCAGGGGGAAGAATGGAAGACAAAGTCCTTTACTTTAGACACTGTTTGAGATGTTGATGTGAAACATAAAGGGTTTAACTTGAAATTCTCCTGCTGTTCGTCAGGCACACACAGCACAATAAAATCCCCAGGACACACAGTCAGGGTTAGTCTTGCTTAGATTGTTTGCCAGAGTGGGAGTTTGAAAGTGGAGCTGTTACCATCCAGGTTAGTTCCCTTCCTGCTGCTCTAGGTTGGGATTCTCCTCTCCCCACGTCCCTCCTTCTCTTAAAACTGGGGGAGAGGGAGAGAAATTTAATTTCAATTAGTACCAAAGAAGGCAAAAGCAATAATTTAGAGGCAATGAAAATCGAGTGACTGCAAATGCAGAAATATTGATGAGGCTGAAAGAATACTGTTGGGAAAAAAAATTATATTCTCAGCTTGAAATTTGTAATGATAATACAGCTTTTCTACCCAGATGGGCAGCACCACAGGCTGTGGCTTTCAGCAACCATTCTGTTAACATAAAGAGAAACAGCACTCCGTGCTGACTATTCCTTACTCCACTTTCCAGCTTTGGTGAATTCCTTTCTCCTCAGTGTACAGGGGCACACATCTCTGTGCTGGTGTCTGTTCACACCTGCTTCTTAAGGGGGTGTTGGATCAAGGTCATATTGGCATTGGCAGCCATGGGTCACCTTCATCAAGGGCTTAGTTTGGGGCAAGAAATGCTCTTTCATTTGGTTTTCAACATATTTGTTACAAAAAATAATAAATACAGAAGTTCCCTACCTTATTATAGGGTTCAGTTTAAATTTTGATACTGAAACATTGCCCCCCACTCACACCAAAAATCTGGATTTGAGCACCTGCTGCCTTTTCAAATCAAGAATTACCAGTAATCTTTCTCTTGGGAAAACTGTAAGAAATTGTGTAAAAAATTTTAAGGGTTTGTTTTGGGTTTTTTTCTCGTTTTTTCTTAGTACTACAATGACTATGGAGATATCATTAAGGAAACCCTGAGCAAAACCAGGCAAATTGATAAAATTCAGTGTGCAAAGACACTCATTCTCAGTTTGCAACAGGTAAGAGAATTGATTTTTATTCTTAAAAATGCCTCACTGTAAAAAGCCCTGGCCAGGATTTCCTCTGCTGCACTTCAGAGGGAAGCAGAAATGCTGCAATTCCTTAGGACATTTTCTTCATTTCCCTGCTCCCCAGTTCAGGCTGTCACTGCTCCTTTCTCTCAGTAATATCTGTCTCCATAGGCCCACACTGGCAAAGTTTGGGCAGATAAAAATGGAAGGGAGGGAGAGTAGAGCCTTGGAGGCAGTTTGGTCCAGGCTGATTCATGGCATTTGTTTATTGATCCTGAGTCAACAGGAAGAATTAGGATGGCTTTTTCTTCTTAGCATTTGCTGAAGTAATACATCTTCCTTATACTTTGTTTAAATACTGATGAATTTTTTAAATTTCAAGCTAATTAAGTTTTCCAATACTGTTAGACATGTTTTTTCCCAGAAAAATTTGCTTTACATCAGCCATAAATTACTGCCTGGTGATGAAATCTATCAGCCAACAGCACAAAGTGCACTAAATACCACTTAGGCCCTTGAAGTACCAGCTATAGCCATTGCACAGAGAAATTGCTTCTGCTAATTAGATGCTTTCAAATGAGCTGGAACTCCCAAAATTCCTTCCTAAGGGATTTCCTGTAGCAATCTGGAAGCTGAGAGATCTGTGCAAACCTGAGAAAAACAGATGTACTTCCAGAAGAATCAGGGAGTGTCAAAGCAGCCCCGGTCTATAAAACTTGGAGAGAAGAAGGCGGCAGGTGCCACAGATCAGTCAGGCTGACAAAATTCCATGAAAAAAGTAATGAGAGGAGCTCTTTGCAAGTGCCTCAGTGACAGGTAGCAGCCAGTGTGGATTTGTCAAGGAAGAACCTTGTCAAATTATGCTGCTGTCATTAATTAGATGGTGACAGAGCTTGTGGAGATGAGAGAAACAGTCGCTGTAATGCAGCCTGATTTTAATATCGTCACTGGCACTGTCTGCCAGGAGACTCTCAGCAATGTAAGGGGCAGTGCCAGGAGAGGTGGAACTGGCTGGAGAAGCACTGAGCACTTCAGTACTGCACTGGGAGGGCCTTGGAGGCAGCAGTGCTGGGCAAACAGGCACTGAGGCTACAGTGGAGGAGCTGCAGTTTTGAACCCCAAATTCAAAGCACCGCCTGATCTGATCAGTGATGGAGGTGCTTAAGAGAACAGCACGAGAATGCAGGACCTTGATGAGTTGGGAAAATGATAGATGGAATTCAGGGAAGGTAGGTGCAGAATTCCACCAAAATAACTCCACACAAGTACAAGATGGGAGACAACTGGCAAACAGCAGTGGGACAGAAGAAATTCTGGCAAGTGACAGGAACTCTTGTTATGTCTCAGTGCAAAAGGTCATCACAAAGGCCATTCTCAGATGGAACAGGTTTAGAACCCGAGTCTTCCTCAATAAAAGTGTTTCCCAGCTCACAGATGTCTACCTCTGAACTCTCTCTGCAGCTGTTCAATGAGCTTGTTCAGGAGCAAGGTCCCAACCTGGACAGGACATCTGCCCATGTAAGTGGCATTAAGGAGCTGGCACGGCGGTTTGCCCTCACTTTTGGCTTGGATCAGATCAAGACAAGAGAGGCTGTGGCAACACTACACAAGTGAGTGGTGGTAAATAAACTAGATTTTTATACTACTTCAGATTAAAACTCTCATTCTGCATTCCCTTTCTAAAGGTACATCATCTCAACAGGCCATGGAATATATTTTTTTCTACTTTAAGTGGAGAGGTCTATGTGTATATTGGTAGAAAAGAAACAAACTAGCTGCTACCTAATTATTTCTTGGAATTTGTTGGCATGGCTGTGTTTGTTTATCTCAGGTGGGTCGTGTCTAACAACCGGTTCTTTGTTCCACACCACTCTGGATTCTGGAGGAACCAAGGGCTTTTATAAAAAGATACTCCAAAAATATTTTGGAAATCTTTTAAAGTGGACTGGAATTTTTTATGCAACTGCTGCATAGAAAAGTGTGGAAAAGTTCTGCTAAAATTAAATTATGACTTTGCCATGCAATAAAATTTCAAATGCTATGGTTTGCTGTCTCAAAAACTCAGTCCTTGAGACCAAGATCAGCACAGCTCAGTCAGGATGCAGCAGATACTGTCCTCAACCAGGCAGGAGTCAGGGGACACTTGTGCCTTGTTGGGTGAGGGAAGGGAGAGTGTTCCCTTTAGTCACAGATGTCAAAGCAGAACCAAGTGTGTCCCTGTTCTGGGGACTCTCTTCTGGCTGCAGAGGTTGGCTCCTGTTTGATCTGGAACATCCCATGGAGTTCCTGCCCCTGGGCTGCACCTGCCCAGTTCCCACAACTCTTACAGGGACTGGCCATGTGCTTATCTGAGGAGCCTCACAAATCACAGGGAGCTCTGTCTTCCTCTTTGTCCAAAAGCAGCTGTTTGCTAGTAATGGGGGATAATGTTGTGATGGGATCTGAGCATACAAACAGTTTCATCACAGCTCAGATTTGGGGCAACTTGTTTGAGTTTTGGGTTGGATTTTCTTGTTTGCATTTTTGGTTTTTTGGGGTGTTGGTTTGGTGGTTTTTTTGTTTTGTTTTTTTTTTTTTTTTTTTTTTTTTGGTTTTGGGGTTTTTTGTTGCAAATGTCTGAACATGTTAATATTTCTGTACTGTAGAGACGGCATAGAGTTTGCCTTCAAATACCAGAATCAGAAAGGACAAGACTATCCACCTCCTAACCTTGCTTTCCTGGAAGTGCTTAGTGAATTTTCTTCCAAACTCCTGCGACAGGACAAAAAGACTGTGTAAGTAGTGCTCTGTTTCCTTCCTCGGGTTCTGTTAAATCCCTGCATTGTGGGCTTCAACTCTCTCCTTTTAGGTTTCCACAGTCTAACCATGGCTGCAGAAAGTCCCTGGGAGACATTTCACATACATACTTACTCATCCTTTTATGTTTTAAAGTAATAAAAATAAATGGGAAAAGAAAAATCAGACTCACTAATGAGGTGAGTTTGAGACCTCCCAAAACAATGTTGTTGAAAATGTCTCGTGGGTTACTGAAAATAAAAAGTCCTTATTTAGGCTAGAAGAAAAGAAATTAAACATTAGCAGTGCAGGGAATTTACAGGTTGTCACCACTGCAGTAACAGCTGTTTCTGTTGTATATTTACATAAATTGTAAACCTGTATTTGTTTTTTCTTTTAATATGTTGGAAGAGGACTTCAGTCAAACATAGGCCAAGCTGTGTGCCCAGTGTGGAACTGAATTCACTGAATAACTTAATGACCAGTTTAGAAGTGCAGTTGCCAGATCTGCTGATTTATGGTTATAGGTGTCTTTCCAGTCAATTCTGTGACCACACTGAGTGTTAGTCAGAAAGATCAATTGGAATGACCTCAGCTGACTCTTTCTGTCAGACCTTGCTGAGAAGGTTTGACAGATATTTTTCTCTGAAGACATTTCTTTTAAAGGACTTTTCTGTTAGGGTTAACAACTATGAATATTACAGTTTTACCTGTGCAGTAAGAAATGCAGCTTGGTTAACTTAGTATATTTTTTAATGTGTACCACACTTGAACCAGCTTCAATTTTCCTTGTATCAGTAATTTCTCAATTCAGCAAACACTGTAGGACAAATAGTTAAATGAGCTAGGGAATGGGATGATCCAGTTAGGCTGTCTTGGCACTCCATTTGTGCATCTGCTCTTCATTGTTATATCCTGGAATCTTGTCAGCCTGTTGTTCAGGGAAAGACTTAAGGAAGGACAACAGGATTTTAGAGCTTGTCTTCCTAGCTGAGCTGTAGATTCTCCTGCATGGTAGTCTAAGTGCCACTGCCTGTTTCCTGTAGAATTTAGTGCAGTTTGGCCCTTCAGTAGTCATCCCTTCCACAAGTTTCCAGTGTCTGACATTTAAAGTTATGTCATGCTGTCCCTGACAGCTTCTGTTAACCTGAGTCTTTGAGTGAAATTCTGTTCTTTGGGACATTTTGTCCCTCCATCTTCCATGTTGCCATTTAAATTCTTTCTGAAAGGTTCCCCTGCCCACATACACAACCAGTGGCTGCTCCTGCAGGAGTATAAGGATTGCTGTGGTGGAATATCTATACCTGAGCTATTGACCTCAGCTGAATCTGATGATCATGAAAACAGATAGGTCCTTTATGGCCTGATTTATCTGATCTGTGCCAGATTGATGTGTTGGGATGAGTTCAGACCCCACGGGCTATGGTGGCCACGGGAAGGGTCAACACAACTTACTGATGTGTAAGGATTCTGTAGAGGTGGCTCCACTCCTGCCCAGAGTGCTCCACTGACAGGACAGGGCTGGGATGCTGGTTTTGCCCTTTCCTGTAGCTCCCCCAATCCATAGGGACCTCTCCCCTGCCACAGGGGCTGCCTGTGTGCAGGAAGGTCCATGACCACCATCTGCTGGAGAAGTCCCATATTTGGCATCACTTCCCTCCCTGACCAGAGGGCCTGCCCAAACTCAGCAATGGACTCTTGTCTGCAGCCAGAAGGGCTCTGGAGCCCTCAGTGTCAGGAACACGTGGCTGCCTGGCTGCCCAGGTTCTCCAGCTTGGCTTCCCTGCCTCAATCCCCAGATCATCCACCCCAGGGCCTGCAGTATCAGGGCGTTGCTCCAGAACAGCCTTCCTGCCAGGGTCCAGCACACACCGCTGTTCCACAGGGCTTCTGCTTCCTTCTGCTGCGCTGCTGGCTTTTTTCTCTGGGGCTAGAAAAGGAATAAGCTTCCAGTTTAGGAGTGAAACAGCAACACTGATTTAATTTAGTTTTCCTAGCCTGTTAATCTGGCTAATCATTTTATGAGTAGCCTTCAGAACTGATGATAGCCGTTTATGGATTTATTCAAGTCTATGGATTTCACATAAAACTGTTCATGTAAGGTGCCAGACTCATACAGCTGGGGAAAAAAATTGTATACTAACACTCTCTTACAAACCCATTAAGGCAAATACAGACAGGGAAATCCTGAGGAACTAATGTAGGACAGAACAGAGGAGATTGTCCACAGAGGCACTTAATTCCATTTATTTCTCTCAAAGACACAGTTGGCTTAGACTGGACACTCACTAGTGAGTGTCAGGTGAGGCAGACATGGTGTTCTCTCTGGAAATTCAGAGTTGATAAGAACTGTCAGTGTGAAGCTCCCCCAAAATGCTGAGCAGAAGGTGTCCCAAGTTTGGCATCCGGGCAGTAAAGAAGTCCCAAGTGGTGTCATTTTCCTCCTTCACAATTTGGCCATAAACAAAAATTAGAAGCAGAACAACTTCTTACTTTCCAAGACTCTTCTGCAGCTAGATTCTCTTAAGCCATGAAGCACTCAAGTGGCACAGTTGGGTACCATAAAATAGAGAATACATAAAGAATTTCCCATTATTGCCAAGTTTGGGAGTTAATATACACATGAAAAAGGGACGGAGGAAGCATTGACTATATTCAGTAAAACAGTAGACAGGAACCTGCTGTTTCTTGAACAAAGTTACACCATTCATTGAACCAAGAAACAGATGTGATTATTACCCTGGCATGACCAGTGTGGCTTCTGGGCCTGTTCTGGAGCTGGGCTGTGTAACAAGCTCCGAGCTGCCATGAGCTAACAGAGGAAACCCCTGCCTTTCCATGTGGAATGTGTGGAGTTGACTCCCACTGCTGGCAACCTGGCAAGGTGGTTGACAAGGAAATCATGACTGAGGGGTGCAGGAAGTGATGCTGAAGTACCTGAGTTCTTTTATCAAACTTCTGAATGATTCTGCAGCCTGAAACTCATTGGAATTACATTTATATAGATTTGCATGTTCATTTTAGAGATTACTTCTAATTCCATAATTAAATAATCAATGGAAAAAGAAAACAGTTCCTATGCCCTCCAGACCAGGAGGGAGTTGTTGGTTCCTCCTTTGAATTAACATGTGTGCACTGGACTTCTCATGGCAGTGGACCAGATCCTCAAGTTTTTTATGGAAAAAGAAATGCCTGCATTTGACTAACCCATTTCTCTTGTTCCTGGATGCCAAAGGACATCCTGCATCCTTGCAGCAGTGCCTCTGATGCAGCCTGGCTGCTGACACAGTGGCCATATCCAGGTGTCTGGGGAGATTGCTGCAGCTCTGTACCCCCTGTCTTTCCTTTCCAGGCACACCTACTTGGAGAAGTTCCTGACAGAGCAGATGATGGAGAGAAGAGAGGACGTTTGGCTGCCGCTGATCTCGTACAGGAACTCACTGGTGACGGGTGGCGAGGACGACAGGATGTCGGTGAACAGCGGCAGCAGCAGCAGCAAGGCCTCCTCCGTCAGGAACAAGAAGGGCCGACCCCCCCTCCACAAAAAGAGAGTGGAAGGTTGGTGAGGGCTCAGGGCTTTGTCATCCTGGACACTCAGGAGAGGGGGAGTTACCAGTTCGTGCAGGTGTGATACCTTCTGGATGTGGCAGAACCAAGGCATCTGTTCTGCAGGGTCTGTCAGGCCTGGGCATGTCTTTAGGGGAAATACCACCACAGCCCTCTGTTCTTGTTTGTCTTGAATGGTATTGGTAATCAGAGCTGTTAAAAGCTGTTACTGCTCGTGGAAGAGGTGTTTGTGAAGTTACCTGCTCTTGCTCCTGGGCTGCTGGGTTTCTGCCTGTGCTTTCCTCTGGGCACTTGTTAATTCTCAGGGATTTGGAGCAGACAGAAATTCTGGTAACAGATATCTGTTGTTGCAGGGCCATTGGGGAACACTAAAAAGACACCATATTTGTTTAAAATAGTACTGATATCTAGTGTTGTGTGCATTTACTCTTTCTGGGACCTCAGATGTGTTCATCAGGAATCTGGCTGTGATAGCAAATTTCTTACTAGGCTGCATCTGTTCCTGGTCAATCTGTGTGATGTAGTGTGGACTTTTGTGAATACTAATTTGCTGTTCCACTATACAGTAGATGTGAGTGGGATCTTAAACTTCAAGGATTTTTCCAAGGTCAGTACCTATGATAGTAACCCCTCAGTAAGGAATTGGGTGCCCATTTACCTGAATATGCAGCAACTTCCCAAAATATTCCTCCAAAGTTTGCCCATACAGCCAGGTCCATTCTCCACTGTGGCTTGTGTTGAGCTGTTCCTGCACCAAGTGCTTTGGTTTCTCACAGTCAATCCCAAGTGTAGGTACATAAAATACTGGCTCCTTTCTTCAGGCACTGTTTTTTTTTCTTTAAGGATGCCAAGATTTTCACAGAAGTCAGCTACTGACGTTTTCTTCTGTCCTCTTGTTGCCATTTTCATTCTATTCTACTGTATTTTACCAATATCTATTTTTTTTACCCTGGGAAGTGTAGTAGCATCTTTTGCTTCCCAGTAAGGCAAGTCTCAGGCTTAAGATGTAGCTTTTAGGGTTTGCTTACCTCATACTCTATTGTGTAACCCTCTTTCAGTCATCAGTAGAAAGGAGAATTTATTTCCAACACTTTCCTTTTGAGAATCTCCTTTTTTGGTTTCATTAATTTCCATGCCAAAGGATCTGGAAAGGGGAAAGGTCACTGCAGAAATTACTGTGGCATCAAAGAACCATATCCAGTCCTCTCTGGTTCCTTTCTCACCTAAATCCAGCACAGACCGGCTTGGAGAACATTCCCTGTTGCTTCTGGGAGGAAATGTGCTCTCTGACATTTCTTAACGATGCCTTAAGGAAATCAATAGGTTTTTAAAAAATAATCCTTAACATAAAAATGATTCAAAGGTAAATTTGAGAATAAATAGTCAGCTTTTTAGACAACATTTATGCGTAAAGGGTAGTAAAAGGCAACAGAAGAATGAACAGATCCACAGAGATCCCCATCTACTTTTCTCACCACACATTTCCTGTTAGTAAATCTGTGATCTTGTCATCTCCGTTGTCATCTCCTCTCTTTCACTCCAGCAACTGAATTCTTTCCTACATGTCTCTGGCTGCATGCTTCCTGCTCTAAGCCATTCTTAAATCCTTCCTCTTTCCTCGTCTCTGCTTTGCTCCCTTCCCAACATAAGCACAGGATCCCAGCTAGACCTTCAGTCATCTTTATCTCATTTTTCTTGCTGAGTAAAGTGTCCCCTCCCTGCTCCACTCCAGTGGTTCTGACAGTTCTAAAGATCTGGACTGACCAGATTTGGGGATTTGTGCTCCACCTTGTCTTAGTGTTTAACTGTATCTTGGTTGCTGTAGGTGTGAGAGATTAAACGTCTCCAACTGTAAACTTAGGAATTGGGAATTACCTCGGTTGTTTAAGATACCCAGCAGTTGAGGCCGTGCTGCAGTATTGCTTTGTTTGCAATGGGGTTTGTGTTTGATCCCTTTAAATTGTTGTTATTGCTGGGAATAGAGGGTAGTAATACTTAAAAGAACAGAATCTAAAATTAGAACTGAAAATCTTATCATTCCAAGCATTTATCCAGGTGATCCCTTAGTGCACACTTGTTTGAATGCTGCCCTGCATGTGGTCAGAAGTTAGCAGTGATTTCAGTGTTCTCTCTCTAGATGAGAGCCTGGAAGGCTCCTGGCTGAACAGGAATGAGAACATCCATACTCCCGGGACACTGCAGACACCTCAGCTCACCTCCACTGTCCTGAGAGAGAACACCAGACAAATGGGAGAGCAGATCCAGGAGCACGAGTCGGAGCAGGGATCTGAACAGGATTTTTTACACAAGTAAGTGTTGGAATTTCAGCATCAAATACAGTCAGCCAGGCAAAGGAATTGCTTGTGGTTTATAGTGATATTAGCCTGTGGCTCCAGCGATGCAATGTTGATTTGCAAAGCCACCTGGAAGTGCCTTGACCACAGCTCAGCAATACTTGGATTATCTTCAGGTCCCAGGAAAAATATGTTGTAATGCAACAATAGTAGAAATTCCTTCTGTTAAAACTATCTCACAGCATAGCCATGCAGTTCTGGTTAAATCCTCCTAGTGCTTCTGTCCCAGACTGGGTGGAACTGTTTCTTTGGAAGACCTGTAGATACTCTGTTTTCTTCCTCTCCCCACCTGATATCAGTTAAGGTTCTTCAGACACCCTGACTGATTTTTTTTCTAAATTTCCAGCTGCTGAGCTAGTAATTCCTGATTTGGAGTAATTGCCCTAAATTATATATTCTTTTTGTCCCTTTGCTCCCATTTTATCACTTCCATTTAGAGGGAAATCATTGGTTATTTTCTGTCAGTGGTTGCGTGGCCATGGGTGTTGCCAGCAGTGCTGCCAGGATGCAGCAGCTGAGCACAGGCTGGCTGTGGGTCACGGCTGGTGACCCTGGCTGGACACAGCAGCACAGCCGAGGTCACATCTTCTCAGAGCATCTTTCCTTCTTGGTCCCATGGCTAGGGAGGGCTGTGCTCACGGGCTCCTACTTGCCTTTCTGAGGTCAAGGATTTACCTCCTATCTCCTGCCTCCCCAGATGTGGCCATAACTTCCAGGTGATGAGGAAGATGTTGAGGCTTTTGATTTCTCCTTAAGAATTTTCTACTCTGCAGTAAAACTAGGCTAAACTTAGAACTTCCTTTCTGTCCCTCTCTGATCTCACCCTTGGCCCAACTGAATCTCTCTGTGACAGTTTCATTACTCTGGAAGTGGGACAGCTTCCCAATGCTGTGGTTTCCTCTCAAGCCTGCTGAGCAGCCAGCCTTAAGTTCTGCAAGACCCTCCCGTGTTCCTGGGGGAGCTGAGCAGCACCTGAACCCCCTTTTCCTCTGTCTCAGGCTGTGCTGTGAGCACAGAACTGGGCAGGAGCACCTCTCTTCTCTCTTCTCCTTTGCAAGAGTGGGATTCCACGTGGGAGTTCCCAGTGTGAACTGACAGTGGGGAATGGGAACTGTTCCCATTCAGTCCTGGTTGGCTGCCCCATTTCCTCCAGGTCAGCTTAGGAGAGCTTGCCACAACTACCAAGCTGCTTGAACTGACAGGTTAATCATGTTCAGGTTTGATTTTGGGCTGTTTTTCTGTGGGTTATCCCAGTTTATCCTGTCAGTCATTAGGGTGCAAGGGTGCATAGTACAATAAAACCTGGTGTTGCTCCAGAAGAGCTGCACAGAGTTTGCTGCTGTTTCCTTGTGCTGCACCACACAAATTGAAGCAAAGGCATTGCTGGTTGGTGGCATCAGCAGTGCAGCCTTTATTATTTATAAAGGAAGGTATTTACACATGGATGAGGTACTGGCCCTTAAATTGATCAGGGTATTTGTGTAAAAACCATTTGGGTTTTCATGTTGTGTGACATTTTTATCAGTTACTAATTTGGATCCATTCCTCCTCATATCTTGCCTCATCTGACACAGTGAAGTGCTATTTAATAATAACAAACATTAGAGGTGCTCCTGCTCCAGATGCCTGCCCCTAAATGAAGGAGCAATGTCAGTGTTTCCATACCTGCTTTTTTTGCAATGGTTAATTGATTTTTTTTGTGCACATACAGTGAGAGGAGACAGACTGTGGAAGGGAATCCAGAAGATGTGTACAATGATGGATGGGATTTAATTATCCTAATGTGAAGCATGGCCAGACACAGAACTTGGAGACAGAAACTGCTCCAAAACAGGCAGCTCAGAACTGTTACTGCTGTTGTCCTAACTTATTCCCTGGTCAGTCCCCAGATGCAGATCTCGTGGCTGGGCCAGCAGAAGCTGGAGGATCTCAATCGAAAGGACAGGACAGGAATGAACTACATGAAAGGCAGAAGTGGCGTAAGGCACGCAGTGTAAGTGCTCACAGCCTGCTGCCCTCAGCAGAGCCATGTGCAGGACACCACAATGAAACGTTACCTTTCCTGCTGGTGATCGCCAGTTGTTTCTGTGCCATGTCACCCTTGTGGTGAAGGCAGAGGGACAGTTTATAGTGCTGGGATGGACCCAGCCCAGCAGTGCCATTCTCTGACCGTGGCCAGACACCAGACCCAGTGACAGGGTGCAGTTCCCCATTCCCCTGTCCCAGCCTTCAGCTGTTTCCACGTCAGAGGGGTTCCATGATTTGTGTGCTATGTAATTCCCTGTGAGCTCTGCCCACGAGCCTGTTCCTGTGTCTGTGCTCTCCATCCTGTTTTGCCAGGGTGTCCCTCTGTGCAGTATGGAGAGAACACACGTTGGTGAACACTGGGGCCCCGCATGCTGTGCTGATCCCACTGAGTCCTTCAGCATGGGGGCTGGAATCCTTACAGCCTTTGGAACTGAGCTTGAAGGCACTGCTGGAGTCCCAGGGTGATCCTGGCAAAAAGTGTCACTCCTCCTTGGTAAAAGCGCAGGCGAACACAAGAGGAGTTACTGCCCTATTCTTGTTGGGGACAACTTTAATTACTGGTCACAGTGCTGTCAGTGGGACTTGCTGCCTTAGCCTGGGCCACAGCTTGGGGAGGGGAGTTTATATGATTTTCCTCATGTTGGTATTCCAGAGAAGCCTGTTGGCTTTACCCTCAGCATCAGGGTTTGAGTGAAGGCATTAAATGGTAGGATTTGAGCATTCTTTTTAATGACAAAGATCAAGGCTGGGAAGTTTTTCTGTCTGGAAATGACTCTCTCTTTATTTAATCAGACGAGGTCTAATGGAAGATGACGCTGAGCCCATCTTTGAAGATGTAATGATGTCCTCACGAGGCCAGCTAGAGGACATGAATGAAGAATTTGAGGACACAATGGTCATTGATCTGGTCAGTAAATCTTATCAATGGCAAATTTAAAATAGAAAGCTAATTTAAAAGGAATTCTAGAAGTGTAAACAAAAATTTCCAAAATTTTGAGCCTGTCTGAATGTTAGAATGGAAATGATGTTAGCACTTCCCAGAGCCTCCAGCTGCAGGTTTGAGCCCAGCAGGTTTGGCCCATGGATACACAAGGAGCATTGCTTAATTCTCCTTCTCCCCAAGGCTGTGTTTGTGGGCAGCTGCAGGAAGCAGCACCATCACACACCTGGGACTTGTCAGCCTGCAAGGATCAGGTTATGAGCTACAGGCTGTGCTAATATGGCTCCTCAGGCAGCCAGTGTGTCTGACTGGCACAGCCAGGGGTGTCCCTCTCTTTCCCTTTCCTGGTTGGTTTGATTTTGAGGAGGTGGGCTCGGCAGGGGATCCTTACTTGAGGTCTCAGTAGGTCACAGCCAGAGTCCTGCTGGCACAGCGGGAGGGAGCACAGGCACTGCTGTGTGGGTGGGGGCTCCTTAAACAGGAATTGCTCCCAAACAGGTCCCATCATCAGTGGCAGTCCCAGTTCCTTCCAGTACTGCACTGACTGCTGGGAGGAAAAAGTTCCTTGCAGCACTTGCAACCTTACCTGGCCTCCCCTCTCAAATGACTGCTACCTTGTAAAATGGGATAAAGGAGCAGTTTGCTTTACACACTTCACTGTTTTTATGCCTTTCTGTTTCTCCTTTCACATCCAAACAAGCCCTAGGTTATATTAGGACTGGGCTACAGTGGCTTGGGAAAGGCTGCTGCATACTGAGGTTATTGCCAGGACTCATGTGATTACCAAGTAAATAGCATCCAAGGCAAGGAAAAGAAGGAATTGATGAAGCCAGTGAGGCTCACATTTACTCTTGTGCTCCTGGGGAAGGACACCACCAAGGGTTTAAGCCTCAGAAATATTTCAATATCTTCATTACCCTTTTTGTTGGTAAATCCATTTTTGACCATGTCAGAGCTCAAGTTTCACTATGAACTTAAAGCATAAAGACAGTTAAGAAGGAGTTTCTGTGCAGTCTGGCCTACAGTCCCAGTACAGAAAGATCCTTAAATCAGCAAGACCCTTGAGCAAGTCCTTAATTATGAGCACAGAGTTCGAATTAGAATCCATCAGCTTTAACCCCATTCTTTCAATAACAAAGAACTGAGCGAGTGCTGTCCCGAGTCAGGGCCCACCTTTGCCCCTGAGGTTTTGTGGCACTGGGAGGGCAGGTGAGGGGCAGGCACAGGTGGCCCTGTGGCCGGCAGGGCTCCCTGTGCCAGCAGGGCTCCCTGTGCCCCGTGCTGTTCCAACTCCCGTGTGTTGCAGCCGCCATCGCGGAACCGGCGTGAGCGCGCGGAGCTGCGGCCAGACTTCTTCGACTCAGCAGCGATCATCGAGGACGATTCAGTAAGGCCTGGCTTGTTCTGCTTGCTTTGAGCTCTGCTCTTGTCCCACCCCATGTAACCGCTGTCTTTTCCCCCCTTTTCCAGGGATTTGGCATGCCCATGTTCTGAAGTCTGGCGAAGACCTTTTACAAACTTGGAACTCTATTGTTTAGAGCTAGAGGCCTATATACTGTGATAGCTTGTATGAAAACCACATTTTTGATGTGATACGGTTTGATTTTTAACCAAATGATTGAGGTCAACCCCTTGGTGTAGTGACGGAGAGAAGAGGAACTTCTTAATGACACATGGGAATGTTGGCCAATCCAGTCACCTCAGAAGGGCTGACCTAAAAAATCATTTGTATCCCTGTTCTTGACTGTCCTAACATGGATTTTTTTTTTCTGGATGAGGAGGAAGTTTTAAATTGTTAAGACAGCTGTCAAAATAAACACTGTTCTACATATGTTTTCTGAAAACAGCATTGAGTGAAAACAGAACTTTTTAACTTTATTTTTCTGCTGTACAATTTAAAACAGTTTTAACATTTGCCTTTTTATGTTTTCAAAGCTAGCCATTTTTATTAAACCTATGCCTATCAGCCACTGACTAGCAAGGCTGCTGTAAGCAGGTCGTTCTGGCTACAGAAAAGTGTTTTGGAACACACTGGATTTGATTAACATTATGGTACGCTTATGTCCTCTCATAGGCATGGAGAAGAACACTTTCAGAGAAGAGGTTAGAATTCTAATGACGTGCATCTCTGCCAAAAAATTTCAGATTCTGATATGATAAACCCAGATTTTATACTCTTGAGAAGATTTATTTTTATTTATAATGGGACATAAAGTAAGAGATGTCCATGAAGCCACTTTTCCAACAGATGCTGTGTAACATTCATTTTATATAGCACATGGGGACACAAAACCAGTAAATTTTCTATTGGTACTTGCTCTGTGCATTTTTAGCAACTTATACCAGCAAATAAAGTATTCTCAGTAAAACACACAAATGGTTCTCAAGTAATCACTTTGCTGTTTTTACTACCTACTTCAAGCCTGCCAACACAAGGTACATAAACAGCAACTTTCCTATTAAAAAAAAAATAGTTCAAGGGTGGGGGAAAGGATCACTTTAGCATACTAAAAGTAATTTTAACTGTACCATAAAACAGAGTCTACTTTCCATGCCGTAAATACCCTTTTCTGCTATTTTTGTAAATTAATTTTGCCAGTTAGAAGTACTGTATGTGCTGCATAGAAATTTGTGCTTAGATGGTGAAGTTCTTAAGCTTACAATGGAATACAGCTACATTTTCAGTGTTAACTGTGCATATTGAGAGTAATTCTTTGGAAAAAAAGAAGATTTTTCAAAAAAGCTAAAAAGTCAAAAAAAATTCCAAAAATCCCCCAAAACATTCTCAGCTAATTCATTGTACTAAGATCTTTTTCAATGTCTTCAATAATTTGGAATTTCATTATGCTTCAATTTTATGACTTGACGTAGTAGCTGCTCCTTACCCCGTGTGGCCTGGCACCAGCAGTGCTGGCCCTCCACAGCTCCAGATCTCCAATGATTGGCCCCAAAATTTTCATCTTTCTGCACTCAGTAGCAGTTGAGATACAAAGCAGACTGACCCACTTGGAGCACAGCAGTTTCAGAGGTGCTTTAGTTTTAGCAACTGCAGAATAATCACGGAGCTTTTTTCTGTTTCAAGCTTACTGGACACCAGCCCAACCCCTCAGTGCCCAGCGTGGGCAGGGAAAAAGCCCAAATTTACCCAGCCCAGCACCTCACCCAGCTGAGCTTGGCTCTCACAACACGTGCACTTCTCAGACACGGTTGCCAAAAATGTCTGACCAGGTAATTCAGCCATTCCTTAGTGTGAGTTGGGTATGTATTGATCCCAAGAAGTAGCTGGAACTTTATAAACCCTATGACCTCCCTCTGTGCACCCCCAAGGCCTGGGGGCAGGAATGGCTGCAAGACCTGTCCCAGGATCACTCTGTGAGCATGGCGGCACAACAGATGCTGCCCAGTTTGAGTCAGAGTCTCAGACAAACCTTGTGCTTCACAGTCCTCTGTGTGGAAAACTGATTCCTAATTTAACATTGTAGAATACTGTATAACAAAACGTTTATTATCATGGTACCTGCAATGGGTCTCCAGTTCAGTTTGCAGTCAATAGGTTTTTGTATTGAGTGTCTCCTTGATTGGTTTTGCTAGTAATTCTGTAAATTGTACATTTACAATATGAGGTTTTTTTTTTCCTTTTGTACAATTTAAAACTGATGCTTCACCTTTCATTTAATAAACTATTCAAAATCATGAGTATGATGAGCACCCTCTTCACTATAGTTTTCTTTTAAGTGCTTGTTTGGACCATCACATTTTGTCATCCCATTTAGTAGTAGGAATTCAAGGAATTATCATCAAAGGCAAAACTGACAGGTAGTTTTCATGTAGTCCAGGCTTCACAACCAGACCTATACCCCACTCCCTTACCCACTCAGCCTCAGGAGGGCTGGAAACCCTCTCTGGGCTTCTTTCTCCCCATGGTGTGGTTTGGTTGTGGGGGGTAGAGGGGTGGTTAATGTGAGATTGCTGTAAATCTGGGAAGGCCCCACACCTGGTACAAGTGCTGCACTGCTAAAATTTACAATTTCTTGAACTGCCACAAGGTTTGAGAAGAATTTCTCTCTTCTGCTCTATACATCTGAAGTGACCTGGAGACTCTGGGAAGAAATTGCCATGGGAAAGGCTTGAAAGCTCTAACAACCAGCTGGGCTTAATGAAGTTTCACACATTCCTGAAACAAAATGCCCATGGTTACTCCCATGTCTCAGGGAGCAAAGTGCTATTTTTGTCCAACCCATGAATGATTTCATCTCTGTAGTGCTAAAGAAAACTGACTGGTTTATCACCTGGCCTACTTCCTAAGGAAAAATCACTGGAGTCAGGAAAAGGAACAACATGCAGCAGCTGAGGCACAGGGATAATTCAAGGTCTCAACTACTCCCAAGACAGAGCCTGAAAGCTGTCTCCAAATGCTTGTAAGTTATGGCAATTCCTGCTGCACTGAGGAACACAGTAAGTAACTTGCCTTGCTGCTAAGTTCAAGGGCTGCACATTGTTTAAGGGATTTTATTTTGTACCTCTTGGTTTTTTAGGTGACTGGATTTCAAGGAAATTCTCAGAAGCCTGGTCAGAGCAGGTTTCGAGCCCATTTCAAATATGTCCTGGTAGAGCAACTGCCTGTTTGGAAATGGAGAGGATCTAAAAGCCCAATTCTTGTGCTGGCAAGGGATGGGAGAGAGGATGGAGTCTGTAGCAATACTGAGGTTAGGAAACAACTAACAAAGCTGTACTTCTCTCTTTATGACAAGTAGGTTTCTCATGGAGTGTTCCCTGACCCTGGCAGGCTGAAGAAGGTGAGGAAGCTGTGTATGTAGCCCTTCACCTATCACAGCTTCTGCCTCTAAAGCAGCTGTACCTTTGGAAAACCTTCTTGGGCATTATAAATGCTTACAATTTGCTCACAGTTAACTAAGAACTCCCACCATGGCCATGACACCCAACACAGTAACATTTCCATTTCCCCTGTTGCTGCAGCTGGCGCCATTCCCTGGGACAGCACCAAGAGCCTTTTCCCACTGAGGCACAGACATGGAGGGTCATGCAGCTCCCCTGTGCCAGGACAGCTAGTGTGAAGGTGCTGTCTCCCATGCATCCAAAAACCTGGGGAGCTGGGACTCCTACTTGAAATGCTCCTTTTATATTGTGCTTTTAGATGATGTTTAGCTGTTGCTTTTCCCCCCCCAGGTAGAGGCTCCAAGCTCCACAGCTCTACTCACTGCACTTTCTTGGGAAGAGAAGCTGCCTAGAACACGGCCATCCTACCTCCCTCCTCCTTCAGGCTCGTGCTGGGGAGGGAGCAGCAGCTGCAGTGCAGGTAGGGAGGCTCTGTCTCACAACAGATGAGTTACTCAGAGCAGCCAGGTTACTACAGCCTCTCCCAGGCCTGGCAGCTGGTGCAGCAGCACTAAATGTGGCAGTGGCTGTTCCTCACTGCCTTGGGGCTGGAGGCAAGTTGCAGCTTCTACTGAGCAGGTGAGCACAGGCCCAGGGCTGATCAGAGTAACACCTCCTGCAGTGGTTCCTGGCGAGGCTGGCAAATAATCCCAGAGGAAGGAGGCTGGAAGGGGCCTCTGAAGGTCTCTATTCCAGCCTCTGCTGAGGGAGGAGGGTTTGCATGTCCCACCAAAACTGCCCTTTTTTGTCTGCGGTCCTTAGGAGAGGCTGGCTGTGCCTCCCCTGTGCCACCCACCTTTGGCTCTGAGACCCAGCTGCTGCAGGCAGCAGGGGAAAGCTGCCACAGGCCAGGCTACCAGAGGAACACAACAACTGAGTCCAGGATCAGCAGCGCCTGGTCTCCAGGCACTGGAACCCAAGCTCAGGATTTTCCTCTCAGAGTCAGTGGTGCAGAAAGTGGAGTCAGACTCCAAGGTCTGTTGCCAATGGAATACCCTTGAACTCCACAGGAGTCCAACTTCCCAGCAGTGGGAGGTGGCTGAGCCCTGCCTGAGCCACCTCCAGGGCCTGTGGAATGAGGGAGCCAAGGGAATGTTTGACCTTGAGCAACTAGTAACAGCTCACCTGCAGCAGGTAGGGCAGGGTGTGTTGAGTATTAACCACCAAGAAGGATTTAGACAGGTGAGCTGGTCAGAGCACCAAATTAAATATATGCTATGATTTATTGATGATTATTGGCAAAATCAAAATGAAAAGAACTGTTTCTATTGCCAAACAGACCTCCATTAACCAGACAGTTAACCAGACCTCGTGTTCAGAGTGTCTCCCAGCATGGGCAGCCCCTGCTCACCCTCACAGTGGGATGTTGGCATGTTTCTTCCAAGGACTGGACTGGGATTTACTGGACAGTACATCGAGGTCGTGGCAGATGCGTGTGCGGGTGGTTGAAGGCTGGATAATGTCATCAACGAACCCTGCAAAAGATTAAAACAAAAATACCCCCTCACCCTGACCAACCATGAAGTGTTTGCCTCCCAGCCTTCTGTATCTAGGCTAACCCATAAGTTAACAAAATCAAAACAATGGTTGAAGTAAGTAAGTTCACAAGTTATAAATTAACTAAATTTAAAATAGCCTGAGAAGGAAACATTCCTGAGTCAATTTTTAAATTGTGACAATAACTTGCCTTTTAGAGCACAGTTACTGCTCCAAAACTGGAAGTAAAAACAGTGGAAAAACTTGCTCCTGAGAGTTCTGGAGAACATAACTGAACTGGGCCCTACTCCTTCTTCAGGCCACTGCTTTGCATCTAGGGCTGTACAACAGACTGTCAAAGCACCTGTGCTATTAAGGAAAAGGCTGAATTTTGAGACGCTTTCTACTACCTACACAATTGAAAATGCACTTTTCAGAGCAGTCCCCACTTTTCACCAAGCTCTTTGCAGCTGAAGAAGTGTCTTGTGTCCAGATGTTGTCCACATGCACAGGCTGTGGTTTAGCATCACTTTTCTAACTCAGATACAAGTATCTTACATAGGTAACTTACTTGTTAGCAAAAGGTTTTACTTAATAGCACAGCTTGATCTCCATGCAATGGCAAACCAAGTGGGACACAGTGTGGGAGACAACCATACCTCTCATGGCAGCGGGGAAGGGGTTTGCAAACTTATCCACGTACTCCTCCTCTGCGTCTGCCTCCTTTCCTCTGAAGATGATCTGGACAGCACCCTGGGAACAGAAGGGCTCAGGTCAGTGACTGTTCCTCAGCCCTCTGCCCTGCTAGCCCTTGCCCACCTCACAGCCGTGCCTGCCAGGTGAGGCCTTGGGAGCATCCCCCCGGCCTGCAGCACCAGGATACCCCATGGTGCTGGCATGGCACTGGTGCTGCTGGCAGGGCACTGCTGCACCACAGGAAGAAGAGCCTGGACTCACCTTGGCTCCCATCACGGCCACCTCGGCTGTGGGCCAGGCGTAATTCACGTCCCCTCGTAAGTGCTTGGAGCTCATCACGTCGTAGGCACCCCCGTAGGCCTGTAACACAAACCAGGGCATCCACTCCAGCAGTGGCCTTGCAGCAGCAACAGCCTGCATTGCTCCTGCAGTTTTTCTAGTCCAGAGACAGGCAGCTGGGGCTGGATTTTACCTGAAGGAGAGCATGAGTATCTGCACTTTGTGGCAGTGATCTCCTAGGAGTAGACACCACTTCCAACTAGAGCCCCAAAAGAGCAAGGAAGGGGGCTGCTGGTGGTAACCATGCCCATCCTGCAAGGCAGGCAGGGAGGGGTCAGTGTGTATCCAGACCAGCAGGCCTCGACCTGCACCCTGCACATGCACACAAACCAACCAGAGAGTGTGCTTCTGGAATTTCCTGGCCAGGGAATGCAGTACCCAGACTTTGCAGTGCTCCACTCTGGAACTGGAAATGCTCCAGACAACAGTGATGAACAGATACTGCAAGACTGCAGAGCAAACTGCAGTGCAGTCCCTGTCAGGGCAGTACTCAACTGTGCAGCAAGGCTGCAGGATTGACAAGGACTGCATGGAAATACTCAGAACAATTAGAGAGGCAAAGGAACAGAAAGTTGGTTTTGATTTTTGCCAGGATAAGCCAAAAGCATGTCAGAAAAATGAGCAGGAGGGGCAGAGCAGCAAGGAGAAGGCTAAGGCTGTGAGGTGCCAGCCCCAGTGCTTACGGCAGGAGGGTGTCGGGTACCTTACGGAGAAAGGAGGATGAGGTAGAGCACAGCAGAAGTCTGGGGAGGAAAAGAAGCCACATGAGTGTTCAACCTGCAGACACAGCAGAAGACAGATACAGCCGGTGCTGGGTGTGAAGAGGGACGCTCAGGAGGCAGGACAGGAGAAAGCAGAATTGCTGCAAACAGATGGCATGTCCTTAGTGAGACAGGCTGGGTGACATGGGACAAGTACTTGAGTGAAGGTACTCCAGAAAGAAAGCAAGGAGCAGAAACTGGAAGTTTCAGAGGGGTACAGAGAGAAAAGGAAGGAAGGAACTGAGGTAGTGGTCTGGGAATAAAAGAAGTGGCCTCTTGTAATGTACTCCAAGAAGTGTTACCAAATGGGACAAACAGAGATGTGACAGTGATAGAAAGCACCACTGGGACAGACAGACAAAGCTTGGTTTAACTAAAATTGCCACTAGTGGAAAGAAGAACTCCATGGAATTTGCCAGCTTACCTTTCTGGTGATGACAGTGATCTTAGGCACAGTTGCCTCTGCAAAGGCAAACAGCAGCTTGGCACCATGACGTATAATCCCACCGTACTCCTGAGCCGTGCCTGCAAAGGACAAGGAATTGCTTCACTCCAGGGAATTCACACAACCCCATCATCTGTCACCACCACCTGACCACCACCACAGTCATGTTAGCACCCTGGAGAAGATCATGTCAGGCAGTGTTCTCTGCAAGACACTGAGCAACTCAAAATTCAGAGTAGCAGTTGTTTGTATGGAAGGTCACAGAAAAAACACTCAGCAGATGGGACCTTCCTAGGAACAAAATACAGTTAGCACATCTTCCAGACTCCAGATGTGACCAGCAGTAGCAAACAGCCTAGAGTCACTTCTCCAAAAACCTCATCTTCCAAGCCCTCTCTTTTCTAGAACATACAGAAAGCAGCTTGGCTACTCTGCCATACTGAGGACCTACCCTAGTTGTCCTTCAAAGCAGCCCAGGATGATGGACCTTAAAAGACAGAGCATGAATTCCACAGCAGGTGCTTCTGGAGAATGATCATAGGCAGCAAACAGGAATGCAAGTCATCCATGTGACAGGATGCTCAACACCCTTCTGGCCCAAAACCAGGTTCACCTGACTGGATTTCGAATCAGCAATCCCCTGTAATTTATTTTTAGGACTGTGAATTTCAGACCGCTGGATATAACTCTACAATAACTTTCTAACAGTTTATTCACCTCCTGACTTTAGCTTTTAACACATGAGATGATCCCAAATACTCTTAAGAGGGTTTTCTATGGATTTTTTTTTTTTAATGTAAGTAAAAATTCTTTTGTGAGATTAAGAAATTACTTGGTAGTGTATTTGCTGGCTTAACATTACTGCTTCCCCTCAGGTGTAAGTTGAGTGTCTGAAAATTTCTGCCTACGTTTACAAATGTCTGCTCTCAGCTGCAATTTCACTTCTGGTTCTTGCCTTTCCCTGAAGCCACTGGGACCTGCCAAGCCCACAAAACCTTCCTGCAGCAAGAATCAGAACAGCCAGGGGGGTTCATCCCCAAGGAGCAGCCTGAGCCCAGCTGGGACACCCAGCCCAGGCCCAGGAGCTGGGGAACACTCCCAGACCCCATTTCTAGTCACAGCCTGTTTCTAATCCACACCTAGAACAGAGTAGCCAGTCACTTAATGTTTCCAGTGTAAGATCATTCAGGTGTTTGAAGTATTTACACTGCCACCCATGACCAATTAACATAAACTCTTTTCTGGCCACAGATTCAGTCCCAGCCTTGTTCTAAATATGTGGTTTTATCCACTTACAGGTTATGAACACTTTAAATGCCATCTCTGTGCACACCTGTGAAAACTGTGGGCTACTCAAGTGTTTGGGTCACTGATGCTGGGAGAGGTTTTGTTCACTGCTGTGAGCCAGTGTGACAGGTGCTTTCTCCTTCTGGCCTGAACAGGGAGATGGGATGATGAAGCCACCCTCAGAATTTGTTACTTAATCTGTGATTTCTAATGCTAATGGGCTAAACTTGCTAAATTCCTTAAAACACAACAGTTTTTTGATCATAATGAAACCTCAGGTCTCATCTCTTCAGGTTTCTCTTTTTATTTTTCTTCCATTTACCTGTTTTCAAACCAACATTTCATTGTGCAATATCAAGTCACTACTTTGAATTAGTTATATGGAAATAGTTCTTGGATTCTGAGTAACTGCTCAAATCTGGATTTGAGTGTCCACTTACACCAAGCCACTGCCTAATCTGAGATTATCAGAGGAGCAGGCCGAGCCTACACTGGGGAGAAAGGGGAAGAACTCCTGGTTAAAAAGTGCCAACTCTATTGTGTAAAAGCAGGAATTGAAATGCTGAATAGTCACATTCTGATGCTTTGAGAACTGCAGAGGCCTCAAGGCAAACCATCGTTTATACAACAGTATTAACATTATATTTAATTGTATAACATTTATAGTCCTCTCTCAATCTGTTTTGTAATGGGTCATTTTAATATTACCTGCTCAGAGAGCCTGTGCTGAAAGCAGGCTCATCACAGCCCTTTCCTCACTGATATACCTCTAAACACAGGCATTTTCCACTGAGAAGTGTCTTGGAGCATCAAAGAGACACAGAGGGGGCCGTGTATAACCAAATCAATGCCAGTGAAAACACACTTTTCCCCCAGAGCTTCACCCTGTCCCCCCAGAGAGGCTGGAAAAGGTAATCTGTTCTGAGGCATCCTGGGGGCTTTGAATGCGTGGCCGGGGGTGGGTCAGCCCTTGCTCTGGTGAGGTGCTGCCCTGCTCCCTGTACCCCCAGCCCCACAGTGTCTGTCAGCCATGGCACACTGAAGGCAGCCCCCCAGTGTTGCCTGAGTGGCTGAGAGACTTCAAGTGCCACCTGGGAGGAATGGGTTTGTAATGAGTTTGTAACACCAACACCACCATGCACCACGCTGAGCTCTAAGGGTAAGGCATACCTGGCAGAAACCCAGGGACATCCACAAACGTGATCAGGGGGATGTTGAAGGCATCACAGAACCGAACAAAGCGGGCTCCTTTCACAGAAGAATTTATGTCTAAGCACCCTGAGGTTAAGAAAAAGGTGTTAGCAACTCCAGGGATCTGCAGTAATTCAAGGCAACTCAAAATCACACTGTTTTAGCTGTACTGTCTTCTTAAAACAAAGGAAAAGCTTATCTGTAGATAATGTGGAGATTATCTGCCAGGAAGCTTCCTGGTTTAGAACTATCACAGAACAAGCTACGCTCAAGGCTCATTTCATTTTTCTGACCCCTGTGTACAAAGAATTTATATCCCAAAACATAACAGTTTAATTAAATACGTGTAATTTAAAATATTTTTTCTGTAACTTTCTCTTCATTAGTATTTTTCAGATCAGTCATATTGAAAGGTTACAGAGTTCTCCATTAAAAAGGATTAAAAAACCCCAAACATTAAACAGTCCAATAATATTTTGAGAAAGATCTCAAAATATTCTTATTTCTGGTAGACACACTGCGAAGTGTTTCTGTTCTGTTTCAGTGCCATTTAGAATTATATTATGCACAACTGTATTAAAACAAAACACATATTGTATCAAAGCCTCTGTCTGAAACATTAAAAAGAGCTGTTGAAATTTAAAATACTAAATTAAGAGTAAATTTATATTAAAATCTTCTGTCTAGTATCTTGATTGTCATATCTTGTAGAGATGAAACGAATGAAACACCATACTGGGTCATCTGATTTTCCCAAACAGATAGATACAAGAATTAAAAACAAAGAGTAAACCAGAATGTTCCAACTGGGGAAGGTCACTTCAGAAATTACTGCGTTAAGGAGAGAAAGCAAAATCCCTGGACAGTTAAGAAGGGTGATCTTAGCTAGAGCTGCACATTGTACCTTCAGATCCAAACCATGTGAGGTCAAGAGCTCCACACTTGTGTGTCTGAAGGCTTTGCACTGTTCAGCTACAGTGAGATAAAGTCCTCTCACCCACAGATGAGTTTTAGGGATTTTACTGCCATGGAAGGAAGTGTGCGGTTTCCATGCTATGATTAACCCAGTTACTTGCAGGCTGCTGCCAAATGAGTGGTGCTCTTCTCCCACTCCCCAACCCTGTGTGCAGCTGCTGCTCCTTTTGGGCTGGCTGCAGCACGGATTTAATTACCTGAGAGCAAGATCACCTTGCTGAGCCACTAAATAAATGGTTTGCAGTTCATTTCACAGCTCACAGCTGCATTACAGTGAGGTTCAAGACAAAGCAAGAGGTGGAAAAACACAGAATGAATGGAGAAGCACACAGCACAACAGCTCTGACCTTACACAGCATGCAGAGAGAGAGACGGGGAAGGCACTGTTAAGAGTATCACACTGGACTCTAACCTGAGGCTACTTTGGGCTGGTTGCCCACGATCCCAACGGTCTGTCCGTTCATCCTGGCAAATCCAACCACAATGTTCCTGGCATAGGTCGGCATGATCTCAAAGAATTCCCTCTCATCCACAATCTGCAAAGGCGAGAGGCAAGCAGAGGCCGTATGAGGCCAGCCAGAGGTGCATAAATACACAGGCAAACACAGACTCAGTTACCTTAGTATTGCAACTTTTAAAACAGTTCAGTACTTGCAGAATTTTGAAGGAAAGTGAGGGAGGGAAACCTTTTGGTCTTTGCAGCCTTCACTGCAAGAATTAACTAGTCCTACAAAAACTACCAAAACCATCAGTTAAGCATTCCATCAGGGAATACCTTTATGACCGAAGGGAGCCTTTCTTCCTGGCTTAGAACAAAATGCAAATCACACGTTAAGAACATCTTTCTCACATCTTAATTAGCAGCAGACTTACAGACCGATTTCCAGTGACAAAACAGTACTTCCTGGAGCTCAGAAGCTCCCCATGACAGGTCTGATGTAAACTCTCTTGGCAAGCTCAGAGCCCTTTCTCAGAGCAGCCAGCACAGCCCTGCTGCCCCAGGGGTGTGCCCCAGGTGCTGGGTGTGCCCCAGGGAATTCAGTGCCCAGCCAGCATCCACCTGGAACCACACACCCGTGGGGCTGCACTTCTCTCGGGCTGGAGCTCAGTGCATGCCCTGCCCAGGGACAGCCCTGGTGCATGAGGCACGATCAGAACTCACGTTCCAGATCAGAATTATCCATGGAGCAGTAGCGACACCTACACATGGCTGCCTGGGCTTCCAGCAGGATTTCCCGGTTCCATCTGCTTATGGCAGCTGTTCCCATACACACTGCAGTGTGCCAGTCATTTCATTAGCCTCAGTTTTAAAAAAGTTGTGGAAAATGTAACGAGTATAAAAGTGGTGTTATTTCTTTCCTTAATACGTTCCAAAATCTGTGGGAGGGCTTGGGGATTTTCTCCTCATTCACTTAATGATTTTTATTACTTGCCACCTTTTAACTTTCATTATACATAGTGCTGAAATTCACAGTAGAAGAATCCAGGGATTAAAAATACCCTGAGCTTGCTTTCGCCATTAAACGAGTCTAAATGCCACCAGTTGCAAACTTTGTAATTTCAAAGAAATAGACATGTACATGTACATCTATGTGCATGTACATAACTGTCTCTTACGATAAACAGGGAAGGGTAAATCTCTGCATTCTGGGTACTTTATTACTTTTATATAGAAGTACTGGAATCTAAGACAGAAGCATCAAGGTGCAGGGAGGGGCCAAGTGACAGAACTCAAGGGGGGTTCTGACCCCAGAAAGAACTGAATTGCAGCATCTTTCACCTGCAGAGTTGTGTATACAGTGTAAGATGTATCCTGAAAACAAATCTGGGGATTCTGCTAAAGTCTCTTTTTCACCCTGCAGTTTTTGTTGCCCATTCACAGCTACTACACAGGTGGAAACAGTCACTTATAAAGACTGAAATAAGTAACAGTGTCTGTATCTTCTGTTCTACTGGTTTCTGTCAATTATTTAGACCCAGAATGCAATACATGCATTTTTAATCTGAACGCTGTGAGACTTACGGAGTGTATGATATCCAGCATATCATAGGCTTTGGTTGACTCACTTGGGACAATGGTGTCCAGCTCTGGAACCGGACGGTCACTGTGGAGAGCAAGTAAGTGTGAGCAACAACATTTAAAGATCAGTTGAATACCAAGGCAAAAAACTCGGGTAAACATTTCCACCTCTCAGAAACTTTGGAAACCTCCTCAAATATGGGGAAAAGAACCGGTTCTCTTAACCTCGGGCAGCCTGAGCAGCCTCCTCCTGAAGGAGACCCCTCTTCCACAGGCACCAGTGGTTGGGAAGCCCTGAGCAGCACGGCCCGGCCGGGCTGCAGGGGGCACTGCCGGCTCGCAGGACAGACGGCTGTGGGGACACGGCCGAGAGGCTGCCGTACTGCAGGGGACACGGGGACCGCTCAGCAGGTCCGGGGTGGCAGCAGCTGAGCCCGGGCCCTACAGCTGGCCAGGCAGAGCCCTTCTCCCGGGGCGGCCCGAGGCTCCCTGTCACACACCAGCATCTCAGGAACTGCACACTCACCCTGCCCTGCCCAAGCTGTCACCCGGGGCTTTGAACACACTGAGCTGCAGGAAACCTTTCCATGCTCATTTCCCCGTCCCCAAGCAAGCAGAGAGTGGGGAAAACATACGAGGAAAACATAGCCACACTCTCTCTTCCCTTTACTGGCTGTGTTTAAAGACTCTTTCCTGTTTCTCCACTTACAGTGACACATTTTCACGTGGAGTTTTCCTGTAACAGAGACCCTGCCCTGCCATCAGCAGTGACAGGATCAGTTCCCCAGCTTTGATCACATTACCTTCATTAGGGACCCACTCAGCAGTGGCACCCACTGGGTCTGAGGATTCAGTGTGGGATGTCAATTTTTATGAATCACCACTGAGAAGGTTTCAGGGAGTACTATATTTGTGCTCTTCCATAAAAATACTATCTCCGTTTGTTACAAATGGTGTTTCTATGGAGTTCTTACTGAATAAATATTTTAACAATGTCATAATATAGTACATTTTGAATAAAAAACCACAAGGCTCTAGACACACAATTTAAAACTGAAGAAAGTGATGTGCAGTTTAACAAAATCAGAAAAAAGTTAAAAGTGCAGCCCCATGGCTGTCTGTGCTCCCTCAGACACACAGGATGAGGGAGGCACAGCCTCTTGCAGGGAAGGGAAGAGACACGGCTATTTATAGAACAAAGCTGACAGCAACACTTCCAAGTGCTTTTTCCATACGAATACAAATACTGCATACAAACACTTCCATGAAATGATATAATGGAGCCTTAATCTGAAGAAGTTTAACTTGTTTTAACATACTAAATCCCCCAAGATAAAAATGATTCTAAACTTTCTTGTCCGTAAAGTAGATACAGATGTGCTCCAAGCTCTGTCCTGTGACCTGTGCTACCCCAAAGGAGAGAAGTAGAAAAATGAAATTATTACTCCCATAAATTCACAGTGCTGAAGGAAATTTTAACAGCATTAAAACAGCCATCAGCAAAATGAAGACATTATCCAGGATACCACATTTGAAAATCTCCTTTAAACGTCTGTACAGACACAGAACATCTGGAGCTTGCTGCTGCATTCACTGGGCTTAAGAGGTGTTTCTTACAGATCCCACTTAGATCAGAACCGCTGATCATTGTTAAAGCCTGTGACAGCTGGAGACATCCTCACCAGATGGACACTGGTTCTCATTCAATGCAGAAGTGAAACTGCACTTGGTTATCAAAAGTCAGCAGTAACCTCCTGCAGAAGTTTGCAGAGACACAGAGGTAAAATCCCACCATGCCATACAGCAAATGCAATGCTCAGACACCTCCCAAAGGCAGGGGACATCTCACCAGGGACCCAGCTTCTTGCAGGGTACTGCAAGAAACTTGGAAGTCCTTGGAACCCAGACCACTGGCAACAAACACTCACCAACACAAGCTTCAGCAGCCAAGGCTGGCATTTTTCAACACCAAAAAGAACTTGCCTAACTAAAGGGAAAAACAAACCAATCCCCAAACAACCCTCAATAGCCCCAGGACTTCACAATGATAGCACCAGTAGGTTACATTTGATTTGCATAATTTGTGGCAATTTTTGTTGTGTGAGAACAATGCAATAAGAAAGCAATTACTCTAGAGGAATGGACTGGGACTGGAGCAGCTGTAAGGATGATACACATCAATCCCAAGCAAAAGGAATCTATTAAGATGTCAGTATGTCCAGATGAAATAACACCAATCTGTGCATTAGGACCATAAATGGGAGCACTATTGGAGATGCTGCCATAAAACTGGACAAATTTAACAAATTGATCTGCCTTCACACATATAAAGGCTACTAAATTGAAGTTCTTAGTAAAAATTGCATTTATTGTATCTCATGCACTGTAAAAGATCAGTTCATTTTTTCTTAAGAGAGACAAATCTCTTATACTTTAGTAGCTACAACCTGACTGCTTCTCACAAATAAACTGCCTGTTATAAAATACATTGATTTAAAAAATGCACTGTTGCTTCTATAGTGAAATTAAAATATCAAAATCAAGTCTGTAGAGAGCAATTATCCCAGCACAACTTGTTGAATGCTTATGAAGATCATGATAACCTCAAAGATAATCCCCCAACTCAGCAAATAATACAAGAGATTTGCTTTGCTTTTGTCACTATCAAACCAGAGCAGTCGAGAACAGAACCAGATCGGCACAGTTTAATGTACTCCTAAAGATCAACATCTACCTCAGAAAAATTCAGGACTAGTAATTAATTGACCTGTCTGGCCATTCTCTAAAAGAACATGGCTAATTTATTTTTTGAAAAAGTGAAACATGTATCTCAGGGACCAGCACAGTGATTTGTAAAATCAATCCAAAAGCACCTCCCCAAACAAACTGTTACACAGACACTGAAAAGCAGCGAGGGATGAAGAGAAAATAACCTTCCAGACTCCCATGTTAAAATCATCACACATGAAGACCCCCAAGACACATCACACACATGTGAGGAGCTGAAAGGAACATATTCAGGCACCACTCCCATGCAGGAGAGTGCAACAGCCTCTTGAGGGGTCCCTAGGGAAAGGGCTGAACTTTGAATGCAACTGGAGCTTGGGTCAAAATGCTTTTACTCCACTGACATTCCCTGCCTTCCAGTCCTAGCAAGGCTCTCTACTCAGTGTCCCGTGCTGTCTCTCTGGCTGTCTCTCAGCTCCCGGAAAAATTCCCTGATAAAAGCCCAGACAGTTGCCATTTTTCCCCTCTTGAAATGGCTCAAGTCCTTTCTGTATTATGTTGCCAACTCCACAATGAGCCTGAGACAACTATATAACACACAAAGCCTTCTGCCTCCTTGTTGCCTGCCCACCTCTAACCCTTATGAGCAGAACTGATCCAACAGACACAGCTGACAGAACAGGGCAAGTTCTGCCACTCACTGTGCTATTTCCTACCTCTCTCACTTGTTTCAAGGGACTGGGCAGCCCACCGGGACAGAGATTTCTTTTCCCTACATTCTGCACACAGTCTGGACAACAGCCCTTTCAGAAAACAGAATTAAACCTAACAGTGAACACACGCATGTTGGAACACTTCCCATATTCACATACCAGAATGCAGAATTACCTGCCAAGATCCCATGCACAAAACACCCATGTCTCTGTGCCCCTTAAGCCAGAGAAGCCATGAGATGCAGTGCTCAGAGAGCATCGAGCTCAGCCAGGCTCCCTTACCTGGGATCATGGCACTCACAGACTGGAGCTGGATCCCGGTTGCTCAGGGGTAAATAATTAAAGAACTCTCGGAGGTTCAGCAGAGCATCGATGTCATTCTCAAAGGCTCTGTGTGCAACTCCTGCATAGACACAGTAAAGCAGGTATGGAAATCCTTGTGCAAGCTTTCCTTTCCAAATATATACCAATAAAGATAGAAACAAGCAACAGCAAGACTCTTTAAACTTGAGCTATTAACAATCAGGAGTCTTAAGCTACTGTATCTGACCAGCTAAAAATATCTAGAAAACATGTGCTGTATCAGACTTCCTCCAGAACAGGTCTGGATTGTTGACCTCGTATTTAAAATAATGTGAAGTGGTTTATCAGCTGGCACAGCCCTAGCTGGACTCCAGCCTTCTGGAACTCTGTTCAGGTTACTGTGCTGCACCTAAGTGTTGAACTACAAGTGCTTTTTATAAAAGGGCTGGATCTGGGCAGCATCTGTGTGCGTGGTTTTGGTTCATCATCAGCTCGGTTCACACAGAATTAGAGATCCCACAATCATTTGAGCCTTGAGAAGATTCATGACTCAGAGACATTTTCGCAGAGGGAAAAAAAGGGAAGAAGTGCTTCAGCTCACACTGCCACTTGGTTTATAGTTAAGCAGTTCAATCAATCACATTAGTGAACAAACAAGGGACTGTTCAACCCATGCAAACGTCTAGACAACAAACAAAAAAAAAACCCGCCCCAGGCTGACTTTGCTAAGCCCTGCCCCGTGACAGCCTTCCCACTAACAGCATCTTTTGTGGGTTTGCTACTTTTTCTTCCAAATCCCGAAAGTCTCCCACATTCCCACTTTCCCTCCTTTGTGTTCTGTTACTAAAGACGAGCTGCAGGAGAGCGTATGCAGAGTCAGATCCTGTGCTTAGGCAGAGCTTTGTCTCTTAGACTCATCTGCTTTGGCCAATGTGCTGTTTAGCCAAAACTACTCTCATTTACTTTGAGCACAATTAGCATGTTCAGTAAAGCCCCCAGCTCTCACCAGACACTGCAGTGTGTGTCTTTGCACCCCCGAGCTGCTCCTGGGTGACATCTTCATTGGTGACAGACTTCACCACATCAGGCCCAGTGATGAAGAGGTAGGATGTGTCCTGGGGGAACAGGAAAAGCAGAAACAGTGAATGCCAGAGCCAAGCTGCAAAAGCACCTAAGGAACAGCCACGGCCTCTAGAGACTTCCTCCAAAATAAGAAGAGAGGGATTCAAATTTCTTAAAAAGGCTGCACTGCATTAAAAATCCACTGAAAATGCAACTGTCCACAAGTTATTTGGCAAAGTTTTTCTCAACTTTTCACGCAAAATAAAAATCCAAAGCAGGAAATCATCTCAGAAAATACCCATTCCCATGTGGTCACTTAGTGTGTGATCAGTGTCACCAGCAGCAGCTCAGGACACACCTTACCTTCACCATGAATGTGAAATCAGTTAAGGCAGGAGAATACACAGCTCCACCAGCACAAGGACCCATGATGAGGGAGATTTGGGGAACGACACCAGAACACAAAACATTTCTCTGAAACAGGAAAAAAAAAATTCTGGTTTTACCAAAGTGCGTCTTCTCTTCTTCTCTTGATGCAAACTGAACCAAAATGAGTTTGTTATTTCTCTTTTTCTCCTTTCTGTTCTTGTACAGTTGATTCCCTATACCATGCAATGACTGCAAAGGAGATAACATAAGCCACCTCAACAGATGCTGCAGGGGCAAAAACTGCACTGAGCCAGGAGTAGGAAGGAATGGATGTCCCTGACATTTAAATGTGTAGGTACACTGTGCTAAGAGGTGGAAGTAAGTTTACTGACCAGCTAGGGGACAGATTCTTTTAAAATCAGGTTTCTGCACTGGCTTGAGTTTTACACAAAGGTAAATGGCTGCCACCCAACATGGATGGTGTGTCGTCCAAAAAGCCACTTACACTGCTTGTTGCTCAACTGGGTAACAATCATTTCTGTAACTGCTCCGCCCAGACTGCACCACCCCAAAACCTGTCAGCATCTGACTGACCTGACATCCCACCTGCTTTCCTACTGAAAGGACAGTGTTCTGTGCATGCAATTTGATGCAAAGTATTTTAGTAGGCATACGAAAGAATGTCATTTCTGTGGAAAAATGAGCAACAGTGCGCCTAGGGGAAAAATTCTTGCATTAACCACAAAAATCCTCTAGGAACATAAAACTTTCAGCAGTGCAATCAACACTGGACATCCCCAACCAGTAAGGTTAACACTGACCCGCACACTTCTTTGAACAGAAACCTCTCTGGTTTGCATGCCTTCTTCCCCCGCCGCCCCAAAACTCTATTTTATTTTCCCCCAACCCCATCTTGACAGAAGAGGCACTTCACTGCTCCTGATCTGAGCTTTTCAAGTTTCCTTTCAGTACACAGTGACTTAATCTACTTTAAGTCCCTCTTTCTCCAGTGGAAATCCTTCACCTTTTACAAACCCTGTTGAAAATAACTGCTGTGTGAAATTGATAATGTATCTGTATTTCAGAAGAGACAGATGCTGATAGTGCATCACAACCAAAAAAACCACTGAACCCACTGGACCCACCTGTCCCAAATTGATAAATGCTCAGAGAAATTACATCCCAACACGAACAATTGAAAATTAGTGTAAACTAAGTCAAGTAGTAGCTTGGGGTTTTCCTCCAATTAAGCAAATTGCCTGTTCTTTCATTCTCATTACACATTGGATCACAGAGCTTTACAGAGCTCAGCATCACCCTTGTTTAAGACATGGGTACATGTGCCCAAAGCCAAGAAAAGAACCAAGGTCTGAGTTTCACACATTGTTTTATCCATTGGCTGAAACAGAACAATAACTTTAACATTTACTTACAAACACCCACTTGCATGTTTTGCCCACCTTTGTGGATCCCTGTCCATCCAGCAGCCTACTCACCAAAAATATGTCTGCATAGCCTGCCAAGGACTCCACTCCCTCCTGGATACGGGCTCCTCCAGAGTCATTCAGCCCAATCACAGGTGCTCCAACCATGGCAGCTTGATCCATGATCTAGTGATGAACACAAACTCCTCAGTATTGACCCAGCTAAGCTAAACCCCCAAAGATATCTGCCTTCCCAGCTGTGCATCACCACACTCAGCACTGGATTTGGATAATGCAGTGTCAGTGACACGGTCACAGGAGAGGGACGATTTCTCCCTGTTCATGAGGGGCCTCAACTGCACCTCAAACATCCCCTCAGATATGTCTCATCTACTCTTCAAAGTTTGTTGCAGTGGTGGCTGTGGAATCTCTCTAAGCTGTATATTCTAATGCTTGATTATCCTTCTTAGAACTTCTTTGGGAAGACTAAATTAAATCTTTTCTCCAAAAATTTAAACATTCCATTTGTCTTGATACACAGCAGTAAGGGAGACCAATTAGCTATTCTTGGCCTTTACTTTTGTGAACATTCAAGTACCTCAAATCTCTCTTCAGTCTTCATATTTCTAGGCTAAGCACCATCAATTCAGTCCCATATCCTGTTTTCTAGGGCTCTGATAATTTTGGTTACTTGCCTCAAGATCGTATACAATACTACAACAGAGCCTTAAGTAGGAGGACTGAATTCCTTACATTCCTTGCAAAAATATTCCTGATTATTGAATTCCAGTAAAATATTTGCCATTTTCATAATACTACAGCACTGGCACATTATGTTAAGATCTGTTTTAACATCAAGATCTGCTTTAGCAGATTTTCACCCCATTTTGAATTTTGAAGTTGCTTTTCTCTGCTCTTTCAATCATTGTTATAAAACTATTTCAGACAATCTTTAACTTGCTAAGTGATTTACAATTCCAGTCCCATCTTTCAAAGTGCTTGTAGCATCAACCTTGAATTTTACATTGCCTAGAAACACAGAAACCACACTTGGTGCCACTCAAGTCAGTGGTACCTCAGGAGACCCAAAACTCCAGCCTGAACCACCTCTGTACAGTCCTAGAATTCACTGACATGTTCTGCTGTTTTCCAGGGACCTATATACGGACTTTCTTTCTCAAGGCTCTTCCAAGTCCTTCCTAAAACACACATCAAAGACCAAGCCCCAAAGCAACTGGTGCCCCCAGAGCCTTCCAGCTTTAGAGCCCACCAAGAAGAGCACCAACCAGGAAAGACACACATTTTTTCTAGTTCTGTGATCAGAACCTGCTGCTTTAGAAAGAAGAGATCAAAGAAAACCCACCAGAAAGTATCCCATCATTCCAGTGCTATTCCATCCCTCCCCAGTACAGACACCACAAAGCTCCAGTATGAAAGTGTAATTCAAGTCCTTCCCAATATCAAGACATGGTAAAACCAAATAGTTGTTATCTAGCCCAAAGTCTTCACGTTTTCTAGTTTTATACCCACACATTCCTGAGGAGCCTGAGTTATTTCCACAGCATAAAAGACCTTGTGCACCAAAAACCCTGTTTCTGATTCCATGGCAAGAAAATTCAGGAAGATTTCCCAGTTTACACCACTCAACACTCATGCATGAAAGAGTTCTTGTCTTCCCAGTCCTAGGATTCAAAAACTCTTCTGGCAAGACAAGCAGACAAACGGGAATAAATAGCCACAAGTGTCTGATAAGAGAAACTCTCAGGGTCAAGGTGACCTCCAAGTTGTAAAACTCTTTATCTTCAGGCTGTTTACTTGTTACATTTGCTTTTTTAAAAAATATTACACACTTTCACAGCACACTGTTTAGAGGAAAAAGTTTCTCTGAAGTCATTCCTCACTTCTCCAGTGGACAATGAGTAGTTAATTTATATTTGTATTTGGCAAATCTCTCATCTTTTGCAGTAAAGTAGAAGACATAATGTAACAAAGTGTGTATTACCTGGAAAAGCTCGCTCCCACTCAAGTTTCCAGAGGCATCACTCTCAGGCATGGCACACACCAGAACCCACTAAAGTCAGTCACCAAACATTTTCTCCAAAGTCATTATCACAACAGAGGGAAAAAGGATGCTGACAATTTTTTTTTTTGTTTTCTCCTGTGCCATATTACCTTGCAGATCTTCTGGGCATGAGCTCCAGATAAACTGCCTCCAAATACAGTAAAATCCTGAAGGTAAAGCAAATTTTCAGATTAGGGAAAGAATAATTTCAGTAAAATGTTGTCAGTTATTTCCAGTAATATAATCCTACAGCGCTCTATATTTGGTATGCTGCTTCAAAACAACTAATTCCCTCAGTGCAGCCTACAGATCATCCCAACTGAATACAAGCCTCCTTTACAAGGAGGAAATACAAACCTGGACACACATCACCATTCTAGACTCATGAGTTATGTCCAAGAGTTATTATGCTTCCCACAGTGCTGTAGGGACTATGTCAGCCAAATGGCTAAAGCAAAAAGATCTCTAACATGCCCTGGGACTGATCCAGAAGAAAAAAAGGATATTGACACCTCTTGACACAAACAGAGCCCAGAGCCAGCTCTTGGGGAGTTTCTCTGCTGCATTCCCACCGAGTCTTACCCTCAAAGAAGCCCCAAAAACTGTGTGGACAGAGACAGCATGGCTATGACTAACAGTTGAACCAAAAAGGTTCAACATCTCAGGAGGCAGCTCACTTTGGAGGGAAAAAGGTCTTTAAATATAAAAAGGGAAGAGTGTATCATGAAGGGGCACTCTTAAATTCTACCAATACAAAAACTGCCCCCTACTTGTGTTCTAAAACGTTTCTGTTTGGCTCCTCTCCACATGTTCAGGCCCATGTAACAGTGTCTGTCCTTGGAAGGAGCACACACCCAAGACAAAAAAGGCGGAGTGTGTATGCCCTACTCCAAGGTAACACAGCAACAGCTGCTTTGGCCATGAGAGCAAATGGAACAAAGGCTACTTTGTGGCCAAGAACAGTGCAGCACTTACTAATGATCTGAAAGAAAGCTTTTCTTTCACAGGGAGTGACCAAGATAACTCTCTGCCTAAGATGTTTCCTCTGAAATACTTTTATTGTAATATAAAAATATATTTTAACATAAAAAGTATATTTTATCTATTTATATGCCATGTATCACAAGCTTTTTTGCTTTTTGTCTGAGGGTGCCTTGCTTCCTCCCACAGGTACACTGCTACATGGCCACACTGAACTGTTGTGAACTTATTTCAAAGGGTAAGTTCACATTATTTAAAAACAAGTAAAACTTTACCTGACTGAAAATATAAGCTAGTCTCCCATTAATCCGTCCACGGCCAGTCACCACACTGTCACCAGGATACTGCAATAAAAACAGATAAATTAATTGAAAATAATAGATAGAAAAATCAAAGTAACAATGACGTCCACTAAAGCGTCCACAAACTCCTACTAAGACAAAGCAAAGACTGATTTCCTAGGAGGTCTCATCTTCCACGTTTGCAGTGGGGGCTCCACAAAGATTTTCCCCAGCCCTGAAAACGAAAACCAGAGGTAATACCACATTTACTATGTATTAGAGTAAAGATAAGTGAACTTAGCAGTTTCCCTTCAAATTTAGCACAACCGGAGTTAAAGGCAAATCATGCCCTCAGAGATAGTATGTACCTTTTATCAGGACTAGGTGATGTTTTTGAAAGAATGGACATGGTGCACAAACCTCTGAGGTGTTGGTACAGGATAAAAAACAACCCTAGACAGGTCCAAAAATATAATTACAGTCACCTCAAATGTTTGAACTTGACCTGTCCCACTTTTCACCCTGTAAATAAGGGAAGAAAGAACTGGCCAAGGAAATGGAGCCTGTGAGTCTTAAAATGTGCTTCATCTATATTGTATCACTTTCTAGAAAGGAAAATATAGGCAAGTCTTTCAAGACAACAGTAGGAAAGGAACTTTACTGGGCTGTCAGTAAAAAAGGGAATTTCAGGCGCTGAAGTGCTTTTTGTTGTTTGGTATTAAAAAGACAAAAAAAAAAAAGGAAAGAAAAAAGGGAAGTGTGTGGTGCAGGGCCCACTCTAAGAGCCATTTATGGCCAGGTGGTCTGTTGGCAGGAGGGTCACACCTGTCTGGTGGCTTTTCTCAGGCTGCACACCCAGCACTGCTCTCAGCCCCTGGCACACAGAACAGCAGCACACACCTGTACTTCAGCCACTGCCACATGCAGGTGACTCCCAACAGCCCCAGGGGCCCACAGAGCAGCCTGGATGTGAGCACAAGTCCTACCTGCAGGAAGTTCCAGGGACTCTGAGAAATTCAATGCTAAACCAATATTCCAGCTCAGTGGCCACAGTTAGGTCATCTGTTGTGAAACCGTGCTCTGTAAACACAATCTACAGCTCACTGAAGGGTGAATTCTGAAGGACAAGGGAAAAAATTAACCCTCTTGTCACACTCAGGACTCTGCTGCTCCTCCTATTTTCAGAAACAGCAATTTGTTATGAACAGTGTGGGATGCAGCATGGAGTAACTTGATGAGAGGCAACACGGCAGTTATTTGGTTTGCTGGGGAACAGAGTAAAAAAAATAGAGGAAGAAAGATGATTGCTCTGCTACTCCATGAGAGGGGAGGAGGTCTAACACAACATCCTTCACAGCACCAAGTGTCATCAGCCTCCTGTTTGGCACAAACAAATCCTTCACCTCTGCCGTTCCCAGTGGCCCTGCTGGAACCCTGCTGTCCCCTCCCTCATCCATAGGCTGCAATCCTACAACCTGAAGGACTGAAACCCAATGAACCAGTTTAAGAACTGCACAAACACAAAGCTGTAGTCACTGTGTGCAGCACAGGGCACATACAGAGCAGCACCTCACCTTACACTATAACCCCCAGCAAACAGCCTTTGGCTACAGGAAGATTCAGAGGGAACAGGCATCTCAGCACCAGCCACTGACACCCCAGCAGCTCACTGGTCCCTTCTACCAAACCACAACAGAACCCTCTTCCCAAGCAGCACATTATCAGGCATCAACATTATGGTGAGAGACTTTGGGGAGCCACGGATTTTCCCTGTGTGTGTGGAACTCCCTGTTCCATGCTGGTTTAGGGTACATGGCCACATATCCAGAAAGTGCCTTAGCAAGCAAGGTGCAATTGGCTTACAGAGCAGTACAAATGCTGGGACTTCCAAACATCCAAATCAGATTGTAAGGCCCTAAACGATTTTATGACTGTGGTTTGGCAGGCATAAATATGGATCTGAGTTGTTTCATCCAATAACTCTAATCCTACCTGTAGGGAAGCAGAAGTATCCACCCTGATTTACTCCTCGTCTCTGATCTGATTGACAAAATTGCACCAACAAAGCTCTGCAGCCTCCTCTACTGTTTAAAATGCAAATCTAAGACAATTCCCAGGAAGGTATTTGAAGCAAACAGGTGACCTTATAAAAAAGGTATCAAGTTTAGACAACAGAAAATTCTGTAAGCTGTTAAATGAAAACTGAGAGTAATCAGAGCAAATTCACAAAACAAAATTATACATACAACAAAAACAAATATTAGAAATTACATGTGAACAGAGGAGCCCATTTTCAACTAGTGGGTTGGGTGCACAGCAGAGGATTCTGAAACAAGTTATATGAAATAAAACTACCTTATTCTTACTAGAGTCCATCCCAAAGTCAGTACATCTGTGTTCCACAAACATGTCATATTCATCAAAACTGTTGGGGTCCAACAGCAGCAGAATTCGTTCCCTTGCTGTCAGCTTTCCCTGGAACAGAGCAAGCAACAATTAACAGAGCCATCAGGTGGTTCTGGCTCTTTGCTGACCCCCAGCAGATGCAGTTTAATCAAGCAAAGCCTCACTTGATCTGCTACACTGGGTCCATTAAGCAACTGCAGGCCTCCAAAGCTGGAAATAGCCTGTGTAGCTATTATCCTCCTCAAAAACAAACATAATGCAAGCCAGACTCTGAAAAGAAGGCTGACTTGGAGCAGCACTACCACAGGAGAAAGGAAACAATCTCAGAGACTTTTCAACATGATACAAATCCATCACAGCTATTTTTGCCTACATATTTAAATGCTTCTATAAAGGCCTTTTTTCTATTCTTAACCAGGGAACCCTTCCACAGCTAGACCAGCCTTCCCCAACAGCTCAGAGTTCAATTCACCACACCCAAATATTATCTGACTGCAGTAAATGAGAGGGAAGAGGAAGTGTGACAGCCTGCAGGGATCTTCTGACAAAATCTTTCTGCTCTTTTTCCTGCTGGACACTGTTATGGGCAAAAGTAGGGTAAGAGCCAAGAACAGAATCAATTGACCAGATACACAAGTCCCTTGCTCGGTGTTATGTACTAAAAAATGACTGCAAAGTTCTTTATATTTTACCCTACTAAACAAATTTGTTATTTCCAACCATGGTAAGCATCTGTCTGCAAAGAGCAGGGTACCTGGCCTGTCTCCTTTAGGGGATGATGTGACCCTGCATCAACATGACATTGTAACACAGCTCAGCTTCTACAAGACATCTGACCAGTAGGCCAAAAAGCTCATGAAAAGCAGCAAATGCAGGAAAGCTTAACGTAAGCCATAGTTCTAGCTTACATAAAACATAAGCTGTTCAAGGCCCTAGACATGCAAAAGTGCTTGTATATTGGTGAGTCAGTGTCCTGAATGTAACTCAGTGAGACTGAACTCTCTTCAGGTGTTGTATAACTGGAGAAGGACACTGCTGGCAGGCAGACTGATCACTGAGGGAGCCTTCAAGGGAATCCACTCCCACCTCCTTGATGCCTACAAGCCACCGTGGTACCACCAGGGCCTTGCACCACACTGAAAAGGTGTCCCAGCAAGAAACAATAAACAGAAACAGGAAACCTCTGCTGTCACTCCCATCAGCACTGCCTGCATTCTGAACGACAGCGGCAGGAAACTAAATACTCACCTGCTGTCATCCCTCCCACCTGTCTTTTCCTCTGCCTTATTTCCACTCTTCTCTTAGCTCTCATCTCAGAGATCAGCTTAAATTTGAAACAGCAGTGTGAAGATGAAGCTGTTGTTCAGAACCGTTAAGCAACCTAGAACTGAGTTACCATAACACTGACAGGCAGAAGTTGCAACTTCTGTCTACACTACCTCTCATACATATTACAGCCAACCTCGGTGACCACTCTGAGGTAAAGGAATTAGTAAAGCAATTGATCTGTTTTCTACCCAGAGTAACAGGCAATGCAGCCTTAAGCGCTGCTTGAGGGAAGCTTCCCGCAAAAGGGCGTCTGCAGGTGCCACGCGAAACCGCGAGTCCCCAGAGCCGAGCGGAGCCCCGCAGCGCACGGCCTGCCCTCCCCGGCGAGCGTGCGCCCGGCGGCGGCGGGACGGGGCTTTGTCCCCGCCGGCCAACTGTGCTGGGCTCACCCGCTTGTGCTGGGCGTCGATGCGGGCCTGCCCGCCGCCGAGCAGCGCGGCACGGCGCTTCTCCTGGATGCGCTGGGGCACGGGGGCCGAGCGTGCCCCCGAGGCGGCGCGGCCCCGACACAACCCCACCGACCGCCGCAGCACCCGCACGGCCGCCATGTCCCGGCGCTGCGCCTGCGCGCCCGCTCCGGCCAGGCCTCGGCCCCGCTCCGCCGCCCGGGTGTCCCGGCTGTGGCAGGGCGGTGCGGGGCACACGGCTCCGGGACTCCCGGGCAGGGCCGCTGCCAGCACCGGGCCCGGCGCAGGCCGCTGCCTCAGCCCAGCCCTCCGCGGCCGGATTGTTCATCGCTGTTGTCTGTGCGCAGAGACAGCAGGAAAATGCGTCAGCTTTTCCCCGTTTACTGCGTGGCAGAGAGATTTTGTGGCGCTTCAGAAATGGGGAAGGTGTCACTTCTTCACTGAGCAGAGGTGTCAGCTCGCAAGATTAGCTGTCCTCTCTTTGTTCCAATTGCCAGAAAGTATTTGTTAGGAAAACGGTCCTTGTGACAACCGGCACCGATTCCCCGCCGCCTCCCGTGAAGAGGCACTGTGGCTCCTGTCACAGCCCACTTTGGGACGGATGAGGCAAATGGAGACCCCTTAAGAAGGGAGTGGATCAGGATGTGCGGGGAATATGCAGCGCATACAGCGAGTGCCCGAGCTGCAGTGTATCCGCAATCCAGAGATCTGATGTCATCGCCTCCCAGGCAGTTCTCCAGCGTGCAGGCACAGCCATCTGTGCAGCAGATCATTTGTTACCCCTGTAGGCCACCTCCGACACCGACCACCAACAAACCACCGGCCAGTTCCAATTAGGGCGAGGTGAATATTGCCGTAAGGGTCCACATACCACACATGAAATACACGAGCATGGCCCTGTAGATACCACAAGTCCGAGGAATCGCCAAGAATGGAAATTCTTGGATTACATAGCATGTACAAGTTGTTGTATGATAATTCATTTAGAAAGGGCTCTCAGGCTCCAGTCCAGCTTCCCACTCAGAACAGACTCAGCACTGAATTCATACCAGTTTTCTTAGGGCTCTTGTCAGTTGGCTCTTAAAAGTCTGCAAGGACAGAGGCTGGCACACCTTTCCCAATCCGGGTTCCAGTGCCTGATTCTCCCCCACCCGTTCTACTCAGTAGCAACCTGCCCTGTTTCAGTTTAGGACAGCTGCCTCCTCTGACCGTCTCCTTCAGCCAGGACGGGTTAGTGAGGTGACAGCCACAGGCTCTCCAGTACCAGAACACAGCTGCTAGAGATGTCCCCAGTGTCCACTCCAGGCTAACAAAGCTAAAGCTCAGCCCCCAGCCTCTCCTCCTGGAGCAAGTGCTCCAGCCCTTCACCATCATGCTGCCCCTCCTCACCATGATGTGCTAACCTGGACACAGCTCTGCACCAAGAGATCCTGTCAGAAACCTCGCCCAGGGTAAGACACCGGACATACACTGCTCTTCCTCATCCACGGAACCCCTCACTTTGTCACCAGAAGGCCCTGAGGTTGGTCACACAGTTTATTCCTGGTTAATCTAGTCTGGCTATTCCCAATCACCTTTTCCATATGACCACAAAGGCAGCCAAGAACACTTGTGCCATGGCTTTCCGCCCAAACCAAATTGAGGGCGATCACCTTACAGCCCCAGGCTTTTTGTAGATGGGAGTAACCCCAGCCTTTCCCCAACCATCAGAGATCCATGACCTTTCAGAGGTAATTGTAGCATCACTGCAACACCTGCCAACTCTCCCCACCCACTTGGGTCATCCTGTCTGGTCCCCCAGAATGTGTCAAACTTTCTCAGTAGCTGCTGACTCAATCCCCCCACCTCAGGAGCCCTCTCCTCGAGCCCTGCCTGCAAGCACAAAGGCCTGGGGAGATCTTGGCAGTGAAGACCAGGACAAGAAAGGCACCAAGTACTCAGCCCACACTCTGCTGAGCAGGAGGCTGTTTCAGCCCCCAGCCAGAGTAGCTGCAGGATGCCGGCTGCATTCCTGACCTATCAGTGAGATAGCTGTGCCTCGGCAGCAGCCAAACAGGCATTTCACCCTCCCCACTCAGGAGGTTTCTCTTGGTCACAAATCAGACCGCAGACTGAAGCAAAAGCCTCCACTATCCCCCTCAGGTGGGCTTGGTATCGCTTAGGCTGCCTGCGATTGCTTTTTCATTAAAAATATACTCAAAAGAGCAACTCTGCAACTTCAGAAATTAAAACAACCACTATTCAGAACACATGCAAAAGAGATTGGGAATCTGCATTCTGGGAACAAAGGGGTTTCAAAAAGCCCCAATCCTGGAAGACAAGGCTGGAATGGCAAGGGGAGCCAGCAGAGGCAGAAGGGCATTCTTTGGATAGCTGAAGTTCTGCCTAACAGAAGAGTAGAGCAGGAGACAGAATTATCAAGATTTGCAGGTTACATGTTAAAAAACAGGGTGAAGAGGCCAAAAAATACTTTTAGGAGCAACTTGCTGGAAGTATGAAAACTAGTAAATTCTTTTTCAAGTACTTGAGAAGAAGGAAGCACGCCAGAGATTTTGGCAATAAGACAAGCCAAGATTAAAGGGATTGTTCAGACTATCCAACAGAAAAAAAAAAATTATTATTGGTTTGTTTTATTTGAATTCAGTGCAAAGGAACTTGAAAAGATTTCTGGGCTAAAAAGCCTGGTTTTTCTTGGGTTTTTACTTGGATCTTTACTGGGTACACTGAAGGTCCTGTTTAACCCCAAAGAGTAGAAGATTGTCATAGAACAAATCCTTCAGGACTAAACTGTTTTTACCTCAGTGTCATAAGGTCCTTCAGAGGACCCCAAAGTCTCTTGCTAAAAACTTCTATGGCAGGTGGCTACTGCAATGTCAGTTTTTAAGGCAGGCATTAAGGTACTTAAGAAAACTTTAAACCTGTAAATCCAATATGAATTATGAAGCAAAATGCCAAAAAGCCCACCAACCCAACCCACAAACCCCAGGATTAGCAAACACATAAACAGGACATACTGGGAAGCAGTTGGCAGAGATTTTGTGCAGATTCCTGCCATGCACACCTAGTGGTTTTATTTAGTGAAGTCAAACATATAAAAGGGAGATCCTGTTCATATTATAGCTCAGATTGCCTGAGAACTTTGAGAATATTCCTGATGAGGAACTCTTGAAACTAAGTTATCATTAGATTAAAAGGAGTTCACATCACAGAGCTCAGAGAGAAATGTAATTCAAGTAGATGTTAAGATGCACTGGGGAAAACGAAACCCCAGGAATACACATCTGTTCATAAAAGGAAAAAGTTCAGAATACCCCTGCAAAAACATCAGCTCCATTTTCAATAGCGGCCAAAGAGTCAAAAGGTCCTGGACCCACTAATGGAGGAGGAATCTACCTAAGAATATAAAATGAAAGGAGGTGCTGGGCTCTCTGTAGGTCCCCAAGACAAAAATTGCTGGAAGACTAGGAAAATATCACAGCATGCTTACAATATTATTACTGTTCCTTACACATTTGTCACTGCCTGCTTTTGGAAGCAGGATACTAGACTCAGCTCTGACAGTCCTTCGTACAGTCCAATACAGTTAGGATTGTCAAGCTAGAGATTGTCACAAGGATGCATCAGAAACTGGAAGTTCTCCAGGCAGTTTCTCAAGAAGCCCCCATGATTCAAATCAGTGAAAGAGGAGCAAGTATTTTCAGGCCAGATCCAGTTACAAGAGGACTTTAAACCCTGAGAAAACAGTCTCCTGATATTCATTTTTTCCATATTCAGTCAAAGAGTAATTTGTGCTTGGTTTTGGTAAACAGAAGTAGGGAATAAAACCCAGTTCCATCATCAGTTTGTATTCCTGTAGGGAACCACCCAAGGACACCAAGGTCAGCTGGTCTGTTTATGTCAGAGGGGTAACTCAGGTGTGTAAGAGGCACATTCTTGTTGTATGTAGGTAGCCAAATTAAACTGGAGTACATGCAGAGTTGAACCAGTATTCTGCATTAGCAGTTTGGCTCAGAATCAGCTTAACTATTTAGTGCTAATCCCAGATCATCTCTACTTGCTCTGGGCTGTTCCAAAGTGAGAGTCCTGTTCTGACAAAACTCTCACACTCCTGGAAGCACAGGTTTTGACCAGACTTGCAACCCACATCAGACATAAGCTGGGCACTCACAAAAGGAGCAGATCTCCTCCAAAACTGGATTTATAGATACTAAGGCCAGAAGTGACTGCTGTGATTACATCAGACATGCTGTACAACAAGTGATTGTCTCAGTAGGATATCTTATGAATTACATATTTTAATCAACAATCAAATACTTGTATTGCATTGTTAGAAGGAAAACATCATATTCTTTGATACAGTGAAATAATCAGTCTGTACTGATTTCTCAAAAAAGCCTGTCAGAAGGCCTCTGAGTGAAGATAAAGTGTTTGTCAGGGGGTCACTACAAAGGACCTATTGAAAGATGCAGTTGTAGTCTTACAGCTTCAGAATAAGGAAAAGCACCAAGGGGATTAACCATCTATCTGCCATCAGGCACAAGACTTCTCACTACAGGACACCAGAAATGCTGTAGTCAAAAAAGAACTGCACAGAGGACACATGGATATAAGAAGTCACCTTTAGGAAGTCATAGTAATATTTATTTGCCTGGATTGGGAACAAGGCACTTAAGGAAACAAGTAAAGCCAGTGTTTTCCAGCAGCTCTTCTGCCCCACTTACAGGTAAGCCCCAAAAGAGAAAGGCCAGAATATCCCTGCTTAAGTAATAATAGTAAAACAAACCACCAAGCTAAAAATTTATTTTTTGAAAGAGGGGCTCCCTGTATGAGTTTCTGTAGTACTTCTGAACCTCACAGCTCAGTGGGTAGTAGGGAAGAGCACTTTCCTGGAAGCAAAAGTTAACAACCAGCTCAATTATGTCAATTAATTTATGCAAATGCAGAACTTCCTCACATGCCCCTCCCAAACCTGAGCTGGCAAATAGGTGTAAGAACTACAGCAGGAGTAGAGTGGTACTTCACCTGGACTGTCAGAGGGTACAGGATCCTCCTAGCACTTAAAATCAACAAGAACCCCCAGCCTAAACAAGCAACAGCTGTCTTTGGATTTACAACTCTATATCCAGAGAATAACTTTAATTTCTTTGTTTAGCAACACCAGAAAAATATTAACAGCTTCAGTGAGGAGGTGGATTGCTGTGAGCTCTATCAGTGCCCTCCTTCTTCTATGTTTCTAACATGCATATTGGGAATCTGTGTTGTGATGCTTTTGAAAGGTAAGCTAAACAGATTTTTTTCATTAGCTGCAATATAAAGTTCACTCACATGGTTCATGTGTTCATGTAAGTACAACTATAAGGCAAAAAGAACTGAAAAAGAGGGACAGAACACCTGACAGAACTTCAGAGTTGCACAGATGTACTTCTTGACTTCTGCTTATACAATTTAATAACAGGAGGAATTTGATTACCAAAGATCTCCTATGATTTGCAAAATGCACATACTTGATGTTGATTCAAATAGAAAAATTATTAAGCCAGACATGCTCACATAGCTGGAGAAAAGCTATTGCAGCTACACCCACTAGCCTGGTTCAAACTGGGGAAGGGCTGGGAGAACTGAAAGAGAAAGCTGAGATGAACAATAAATGCTGGAGAAGATGCCCTACAAATTCATTCTATGAAAGTTCCCTTCAAATATATCACCCAAATGAAGTAAACAAATTGTGGGTGACTGGCTTGTGGAGAACAATAAGCAAACCCCTTAATAGTAGTGATATAGTGGGTGGGGTTTGTACTGAAATCCCAAGGACCTTAAAATTGTTGGGGAATATTCCTTCTCAGGTCCTTGCAAATCCAAACCACAAACAGACTCCTGTTTATCTGCTGGGTGTTTCTGAAAGTGGTAGATAGTTTAAAAACACCAAAGAACACCAAACAAACAAAACCCCACACACAGTTACAAAGAATTGGTGGGTCTAACAGGCACTGCTATAAAACTGTACAGCACTGAATATTTCAGTGTCCAACAGCAGATAAGAAATGTTCTGGCTTAGAATAAGGAATTCCTCCTACCAGTAAAGACACAAATTGTACTGCACTATTCTAGGTCTCAAGATTGATAATGGAGATGCTTTTTTGTTTTGTTTCATTCCCTCCAAAAAAACCCTGCTTGCAAAAAACAGTCCCAAATAAAAAAAGCAGAAATTGGCTTCATCATATGTGGAGGTGAACTTGAATGAAAGGGCCATTGCAACCACTCCTATAATCCATAAAAAAGGGTGTCCCTGGTGTTGTGGGTATGAGCCTCTCAAATCAAAACCTTCTCAGAGAAGGATGTTGATAAGAGATTAGTAAGTAACTGGAATATGTTTCTAAAAGCATGGCCAGTCTGGAATAACGTAAAAGAATACTTTTGAATACAGAGGAGAAAATTTGTTATAGTGGTGAAGTCTATGGTTTGTTCATGAATATAAAAGGGAGGCAAAACCAATGGACTGGAAGTACCAGTATGCTCTGCTTTACCAGGATTCCAAAGGCATGTCATGGTTGGACACCCCCTGAAATATTTGGGAGTTACAAAACTAAAAGGACAATCCTATGAGACGAATTCAAGGTGAATTAAAAAGGCACAAACAAGTGACTTGATGCAGTTTGTACTGCAGGAGCAGTCTCTGCAGCTGTGTCTCGTTGGGATGGTAACAAGGGTGAGCAGGTAGCCATGGATCACTTAACAAAGGGCCACAGGTTTTGCAGAGTTATGATAGCCATCCCGAGCTCCTCTGACTGCTTTCTGCCAAAAGTCAGTCTGCATCTCTCTTAGAAGCTGTGGGAGGATGCTTCTTGTTCCTTTCTTCTGTAGTTACTGTGATTACCTATTTGTTGGTGTTTGATTTGTTTTGTTCATTCATTAATAGCATCAGCCCAGAAAACACTGTGTTTTTGGAACTGTTACAATCCCTCTGGTCTTACCCTGCCTCTCCTCATGATACTCAAAATGCAGTGACACAGAAGGAAGCCTGCATCAAGTCAAACCAGCAAGCAATTAGAAACAAGCTTGCCATTGGCAGCCGGCTGAGGGGAAAAAAACTCTCTAACAAAACAAGGACAAAACCCCACCATTTTATTCACATCCAAGCCTTCAGAGGCAGTGTATGTGCTGACCTGTATTTTTTTTCTACTCAGTTGATACCTTTCCCTTAAAGATGCAGTGCTGTAGGAATCAGACACTTTAGGATACACCACTTCCACAGCAGAAGGAAGCTGCTTGAACACCTCATGTTCTTTATTATACAAAGAACTATTCACTCAGATCTAAATGTTTATTCTGTTCAAGTGCTGTAGGGAAGAATCAAAAACTATCACCCAAGGACCTGGGCCATTAACACAGGTATCTGTATTTGGCAGAGTTAATAGGCAGTATTCTAACCTAATCTGAACAAGGAGTCTAGTTTTTCCCAAACACAGCCACCAGCAGAGCATTGATAGGAACTGGAAAATGAAATAACATTCCTATTCCACCCTTATTTTCCAGTGAAACAACACGGGGATTTACTCAATGGTTTATCGAGTGCTTCAGTGCTTGTTCAAAGCTAAGCATCTACCACTGGCCAGGGAGGAACACTGGTCCCACAAGGCTGTTAGCGTGAGGGAGTAGTAAAGGTGGCTGCTGCAGGGGGAAACGGGAGCCAGGGAGGTAAGAGCAAGGCAGGCAGGGCAGTGGTATCAACTACAGGAGTCCCATGGTACCTGAGTCAGGAGAGCAGAGCAGGGCCAGCTGCAGCAAGAAGGGTGAGCCCCTGACCAGCAGCCATCTGCAGCAAGGAGCAGGCCCAAGGGCAAAGCAGGCAGCCAGCAGGGCAGACACAGGGTCAGGGAGCAGGAAAAGGCCAGCTCTCATGCTTGAAAGAAGCTCCTAAGGCACAGCAGAGAAGGCTCAAGTGGAACTTCTCCCCACCTGGGTGTTTCTCAGCAGCCTGATGGGGGTCACACAGGTGCAGCACATAGGGCTGAGCCAAGCCCTGGGGCAGGGAGGCTGCAGAGCTGGGGGGGCACTCAACCCCTCACAGTTACTGTCACCACCCCATTTGTGCCAGTAGTCACAAACAGCTGAGGCCCTAACCCACCCTCTTGAGACAGCAGGACTCCTCCTGCAGGATAATGTGGTGACTGACTGGAAGAAATTATCAACAGAGCCGAGAAAAATTATATCTGCTGCTTAGATTGCACTATTAGAAATGAACTCAAGGGTCTGGATAGGAAAAAGGGGAAATACAGCAGCAATAATGGGGGAAAGAAAAGCACTATGGCCTTTCTCTGGTCTAAAAGGTATGATCTAGTCAGTCTTGCTATTCTTGCTGTTTCATATTCTATTTTTACCATAATTTTCAAGAATAATAATTCTTTGTAGTTCTAGAGAGTTTATATTATCTGTCTTGCCAGGATTGCAATTGTTCTTAGGAGGAATCCAGAGCTACTCATGTAGCTCCATCAGTGAGTACCAGAATACTGCAGGTTAATGCTGTGGATGGGGATATGGAGGTTTGGCCCTGGAACCTTACTGCTGCCAACTGCTGAATTCCAGCATGTGGATGATACCTCAAATGAGTGTATTCCAGAAATTTGACAAGACTGGTAAAACTCTGGGTGTTGGGAGTCAAGTAAGTTCCTTGCCTAAGAGCCAGAGCAGCATGAGAGGGAGCTGGGAGGGGTTGAGTGTTGAGGACACAGTGTGTTCAGAGTTTGGCAGAGGATGTGATACAGGGAGGTGTGTATGAGAACGTGGACTTGGTGGGAATTTGCTTGGATGTTATTTCAGTCTGTTGGCTTGGTTCAGCACAGAAGGTGTTCCTGGCAGTAAGCTGAAGAAGGAATTGGGCATTTTACAAGCAATGTAACAGCAGGCTGAGGGTGAGAATGAAGATGCTGTGCCTTAGAGTGAAGTCACATTGGGGATTCAATGTGTGCAAGGAGTTAACAGTCCAGAGATGGCTACTGAGTGTTTGCTGGGAGGCAGAAGGGCACTGTAGGTCTGCATGGTAACATGGAGATGCACCCACACGGCCTGTACCTGGGCTGTGTGGAAACAGTGCCAGCTGGGGAATGAGCTGCCTGATGAGGACCACAAATGCTAAATGAGTATTTGGAGTCAAGACCCAAATTCCTGTATTTTGTGTGTACACTCATTTTGTGTTGGGCTGGCAAGTTGGGGGGATTCATGGAGTGAACAGGGAACTAAAAGGTACAGCTAGAACTCCCTGATTAGTTTCACATGGGCAACTCTTAAGTGAACACAGAGGGCCAAGTGGGAAAAAGGGGAAGGTCCGTTAGGCAGTTCCCCAAAAGGCCAAACACAGAAGCAGGGAGAGGGCTGCCCGATGGTGCTGGCAGTGTTACAACACAGGATCTAGAAGTCTGTGGAATGGCCTTGGTGCTTACATAGGAAATAAAAGAAGTTCCCTCCATAAAAGTCCCGCCTGTGCCTGTATCTTGGTCATACCTGCCCTCAGCCTGTGCATCCACTGCTGCGCTATACGTGGGGTCTCCAACGCGAACATTCATGACAGACTTCTGTCCACAGAGCCGTCTGTGGGAGGTTGGCGATGTCCTGAGAGGTTTATGCGCGCCGCAGCTGCCGCGCCACCTCTCCAAAAAGCTGCCAGGCCCCACAGCTCCCCGGACTCGCTCCGTGCCGACGGAGGGGGACAGTGTGTCAGCCGGCAGCCCAAGGCATTGACGGGCCTGGCCGCAGGTTTCAGCACGGCCTGAGGGCAGAGGCGGGGCCGCTTCCTCAGCCCGAGCGGAGGCGCTCGCCATGACAGGGGCGGGACACGGCGTCCGCGCCCGGCCGCCGTGAGGGGGCCAAGCGGAGGCACGGCGGGGCGGGGGTGCGCGGCGATGGTGCGTGAGGCGCTGTGCGAGGCCGCGGCCGGGGCGCCGTGCGGAGCCCGGTGCGCTCGCCAGGAGCTCGCGGGGCCCGCGGCGGGCGCTGAGGCGGCGCGCGCCCCTCCCGCTCTGCTGCGCGCGGCCCCCGCTGCCGGGTGGGCGCCGCTAGAGGGCGCCGGCGCCCCCCCGCCCCGCTGCGGGCGCGCATGCGCGGCGCGGGCGGCGGCGATGGCCCGCAGTGACGGCCGGATCTAACGGCGCCACCGCGGAGCGCGCGCGGCCCGCCCGGCCCTGCCCGCGCGCCCACCGGCCCCGCGCAGGAGGCGGCGCGCGCCGCCGCGGTGATGCGGCCGCGGTGAGCCCCGGGTGCCTCCGCCGCCCTCCCGCCGCATCGGGCAGCGCGGCCCCGCCGTCGCCCCGCGCCCGTTCGCGGATCCTGCCTGCGGCCGCCGCCATGCCGGGCCGCCGCTGAGGGAGGCGCCGATAGCAGCAGGGGCCCCGCGGCGGGGCGGGTATGCCCGCAGGGACCTGCAGTAGCGCCGCCGCCGCTGCCGCCCGGGCCGAGCCGCCGCTCGGAGCGAGGCCTCCCCCGCGGGAGGCGGAGGAGGACCCGGCGCGGCCCCCTCTGGCAGGGCCGCCGCGGCTTCCGCGCTGCCGCCGGCGCTGCCGCGCGGCTCCAGGTGGCCCCGGACCAAGGTGACACCCGGCCGGCCCCCGCCCCGGGGCCACCTGCCCCCGCGGCCCGCGCAGACCTTCTTCGCACCGCGCAGCCGGCGGCGAGCGAGCGGCGGCGATGAACCCGGTGAATGCCACTGCTCTCTACGTGTCCGCGAGCCGCCTGGTGCTCAACTACGACCCGGCGGACCCCAGTCCTTTTCCGAGATTAACAAGCTCCTGCCCTACTTCAGGCAGTCCCTCTCCTGCTGCGTGTGCGGTGAGGATCTTTCTTTTGTTCCTGTACAATGAGCCTCCCCGGGGCTCCCGCACGGCCCTGGGCCCGCACCGGGGCTGGCTCGGCCTCGCCTCGCCCGGCCCGGTCCGGGGCAGCTCCCAGCAAAGTTTGCCGGGCCCGGAGCCCCCGGTGCCGCGGCCGCCGGGGGGGCGGCTCGGCGCTCGGGAGCGGTGGAGTGGGAACAGCCCGGGCTAAACCCGCCCCCGGCGCGGGGCAGCCGCGGGCAGGGCCGGTCACAAGGGCAGGGAGGCGGCAGGGGCTGTGTCTCAACAGCCGCGCACGCTGCGAAGGCGGTGGTGGCGTGGAGAGAGTGTTTGCCTCAAAATGCAGCGCTTTATTATGATCGCTGCTTCATCAAGGCTACGGTAGTTGTCAGTGATTATTGAAATACCCTAGTGTAGTGGAAGTTAATCGCTTTATAAAAGCGATGACTGAGAGCGAGTGTGGTAAAAGATACCCAAAACGATATACAGACCATAGAGGCAGGGGAAGAGGAACTTCGTAATTTTTTCCCCCTCCTTGAAATGTAAACAGTAAGTAATTCCGATTGAAAGCCAGGAATTTTGACCTGACAGAAACAATAATAGATTTTTTTTTGTGTGCCTAGTAGATAATTGTTCTGTAACAATAATTACCATAAAAAGCAAACAGGCAGGAAGCCTGCTGGGCTTTCCCCTGCTCCCGTCCCCCCAAAATGAGCATTCTGTGTGCTGTGGGCAGAGGCAGTATCTGGAATTTTGGTGTTACAGTGTGGGGAATACTGGGAAGGAATTGCATTCTGCTGTGCTTATGGAGTGGAGCCGTGTGTCCGTTCCTGGGAGGAAGCTCTGGAATAAACTGTTAGGTTTTCTTGAACTTCCCTTTGAAGCCTTGGTCAGTGCCAGGAGGGGGCTCTGACCTGTTAGACCTCTTGGCTGTTAAATTTTTTTAATTCTCCTTTCTTTCCCTCTGGTAGTTTTAAGTCCTGCCCTGTTTGTATTTGTATTTTCCTGACAGAATGTTTTTGTGCCCACTGTGTTTGTCGATACCGCTTTGTGTGTTACACTGAATTTGAATTGAATCGCTGGGGTTTAGAAAGTTAAATATTTTATTTATTTACACGATCAGGATTTAACTGTCGAGACGGCTAAAGTAGCGTTAGATGCTTCCTATGCTCTCGCTATTGGCTCCTCCCACTTAAAGTCTTTGAAAATAGAGATCTATTTGCACTGGGAAAGAGGGAGCCCGTTCCCAGGATCTCTGCATCGTCATTTCCTGAAGTAATTTGTCTTAAGGATTTTTCCTCATGAAATCCCGATGCTAGTATTGATGCACCTCTGCGTTTTATTTCTTATCACCTTCGGTCCGATTGATTCTAACCCCAGCTGTGCTTTCTTCCCATTAATTCTTCCTGCTTTTGGTCGATCACGAGACTGCCTTTGCCAAGAAATACGCAAATATTGTTCTGATTTTTTTAAATAAGATATTTGCATTGCTGTGCTCTGTGGCCTCTCCGCTTTAGGCCTGGTCTTCTGAAATGTGTTCTTTGTTCTTCTTGCCTTGCCTTCTTCCCTTCTTGGCCTTTTGCAGTCTTAGTTTTACACTCTGTGCTGTTGAAATTGTGTATCTTTAATTTGTCCCTGAGCTTTTTTTTCCCCTTCAGCTTTTCTTGCTTGGTTTTTCTGTCACTCTCAGTTTGGTAGAGCAAACCACATTTTTATTTTGTTTTCTTCTATTTCCTTGTGCCTCCATGGATATTCTTATTCAAAAACTTACCTCTTGATGGTTCTACTTTCTCTCTTGACCCTTTATTTTCATTGAATGTTAGGGTTATTCCTTTGGTGTGTATTTTTTTTTTTCTACTGTGGCCAGCTTTGAGATAACTGTAGCTGCTGTTTATTTCAAATGTTTTGCTTACAGCTGATTAACCAGTCTTATCTGTGCCTCCTGGACTCCTGTTTGTGGTGTGTCAGTATGTAGAGGCCTCAGTAAATGCCACACTCTCTGTGGAGCCATGCAGTAAAACAGAGTTACTCAGGTGTCTGTCTTGAGCCTGAGGTGGTCATGGGGAGTGGGCCTACCCCACACAGTGCTGCTCACTGGTGTTCCCAGTGTCACAGATCTGCAATTCAGACTGGTAAATGCTGTCCACCTTTTTCTCATTTGCTTTTTGTATTCCTTTTCCCTTGGTGCTGAGAGCGGGATACCTTCTGAATATTTAAAGTCATTAAACCCTGTACAACCATCAAAGCTTTTTTAGCTTTGGTGCTTTAAAAGATAAAAATCTAAGTACTGAAGTGAAGGCTACATTGAAAGATCATGACAGTGAGCACTATGACCACCCAAAACTGCCAGAATCTCAGCATATTCTGGTTTGGAAGGGAGACCCACAAGGGCCATGGAATCCAGCTGTTAGTGAATGAGGGACTGAACCCAGAACCTTGGTGTTCTCAGCACCCTGCTCTGACCAGCTGAGCTAACTGTGCAGTGTGGGTTTGGGTTGGGCTTTTTGTTTTAATACTTGAAAGCTTTTCTGATGCTCACCTCTTTCTGCCCTCTTTGTCTGTTTAGACCATGACCCAAATACCTGGCTCTGGGTCCATGTACATGGAACTTGGAGTGTCTGGTACTTTCCTTGCACAGATCTTTGCAAAGTGCTGAGTGCAAAGGTTTAAAAACTGTGCTTTGTTGGAGAAATGCTGCAGGAAGTATCAGCAGTGGTTAAAGTCTCAAGTGCTGGACTTCTAGGAATTCCCTTGGGAAGTTACTCTGCAAGTTACTGCTCCTTATGTCATCAGCTTTTCCCAGTGTGTAATCTCTCCTGAGTGCATTCTGTAATGCTTTGTTATGCTGTAGGTATTAATTCCATGGTAAAGATTGTCTCTTTAATTTTGGGGAACTGTTTTTAGGAGAAATAAGTGCCAGCTACCTAAATCTGCTAACATTCCTGGGCTTCCACTGTGCTCCCAAAGCACGAGGCATAAGCCAGCTCATTTCCTTGTGATCCCATAGTCTTTTACACCAGCTCACATAGCAGGGGGTGGCAGAAGTTTTTGGACCCACATAATTATGAAGTTCTAATTAAAGCTCTGATTTCAGATTCAGATTGGCACACATGGAGTTGCAGCAATAGAAAGCCAAAATGTAAATACAGTATGTCAGTGTAAGTCAGCTGAATCAGTTCTGGGTGGATTCAAGGTCTCCCTCTTGCCTCATGATGGGTGATAAGGGTTTGGTTCTGTAGTTGGAACAGCTGTGTATGTATTTCTAGGATTTAAGTGTGATCATGTGACAGTTTCCTGGACAGTGCTGTAGGGTAATACATCATCCTTTTATAGGGATGTATAAGACAATATTTCCTAGAGCTTTTAAAACTTGAAAATAACTGCTCCCAAGTGTGCATTAGGCAGAAGGGCTGTGCCTTGTGTGTTTTGAGGATGTGAAATACAAGTTTCAGTCTCTGGAATAAAGTGATTATTATAAAATTGCATGTTAACACCACATTTTATTTAGTTTAAAAATAGCATAGTAGAATTTATGTAACAAACTTCTGTGTTTTAAAGGTGCTATCTATTGGGATACACATCTTAGCAGTGCCATTCTCTGGTTCAGATACCATGCGGGTAACTGCAAATCATTGGTCTTTTCAGCATTAACAACCTTCTCTGAAATTCATTTAAAATGCTTGTAAGAGATATGATTGCCAGTCAGATCAGCTTAGCTTTTTATCCATAGAACACTGCCATCATGGAATCTCTGAAAGATATTTCAAAATATATGTGAAAGATTGTTATTGCTGATTGAGGGATTTCTTGGAAGCTGGCAGGGCTGCAGGGCAACATTTTTATGCTTGGCCAGGAACCCAGCCGGTGCTGGGAAATACAGGATGAGAATACAGTTCTTGTCTTAAACATCCTGTAATCCCAGTAAGGGGATGTGAGACAACATGTGGCTTTAGGGAGATTAGGGGAGGGAGGAACAAAGAAACCCATGGCAGCACTGGCTGGTACCTCACAGAGCCCATCCAGTGTTCTGAGGCAGCTCTTGAGAATTTTAGCCAGGGGGTTGAAGGCTCAGTGGTGCAGTAGCCTTGTGGAAGCAACTCCCAAGCATGGGCAATGGCATGGATTGCCAAAAAAATAAAATAAAAACTGCTGACTTTTGTTCTTCTGTATAAAGACTAGTGTAAGGATGTTACTTCCCTCCTGCTCTTGTGTAAAGCAATAGCCTGTTTTGGGAGTTTTATACTGCCAAAGTAGGTTGAATGGAGTGTATAATACAATTACATATTATAGTCAATTATACTTAGCACCAGATCTGAAATGTCTCCATAGTTGGTGGTATACAGTTGTGTAAAATTTTTCCACTTTGTGCCATTCTGTCTCCTCCTGTTCCTCACCTCTCTCTGAGCTAATTCACCTCTGCTTCTGCAGTTCTGTGTCCCCCACTGCCCTTCCCTGGGCAGCTTTTGGGGTGTGGTTCAGGCCCCAGGCAGAGCTCAGTGCTGTGGGCTGCACTCTGTCACTGGGAAATGGTGTGAATTGGGCCTGGACAGTTGGACTGAACTTCACTCAGAGAAAGGGAGATACTTGAGTGACACCTAAACAGATGGAAACTTCCTGGGAAGTTCAGTTTCCTGTCACAGATGTGGAATAAGGGAAAAGAAACAAATTCCCATTATAATAAAACTTAATTATATGGATGATACTGGAGCTTCTGTTTGGGATGTGAGCTATGGCTAAGTTGAGTTTGGATAAGAGAGTTTTAAAGCGAAAAACTTAAGTTTTGTGATGGAAAAGCTTAGCTTAGAACTTCTTTCTTGTCCATTCCCCCTAGGTTGAGGAAAGTGAAGGCTGATTCATGATCTGTGCTGCCAGATCAGAGTTGCCTTTTATGTTTGAAAATTGGTCTGGTGCTGTGGGTTTTTTTAGGTATTTTCTCCACTGACATTTTCTTCTTTCCTTTGTTTTCAGTTATGGGAAATACTGTAAATAAAACTACTGGTAGTTTTTATAAGTGCATGATTTTCCCCTTAAAAATGTCATGAATGGTTGCCAAAACACTTCTGAATTTGTGAAGAATGTGGAAAATAATCATCACTGAAACGATCATCAGGGAGCATGGACTAGGGGACTAAGTACCTATCATACCTTCTGCTGCAGGTATTCTGTTTGTGCTTGGTCTGGGGAGCAGTTGTCTATAAAATGTCCAGTCTCACATCTCTATACACCAGTTTTTACTCAAGAACCTATTGGGTGATTTCCTCTTAAAATCTCCCTACTCAACTTCGTTTCCCTTTCCTGTTTTCAAACCCTGTGTGTGACTCCTGGGAGAATTGCTTTGTCAAGGTTGTCTGCATTGTACTGCAGAAGTTTTGATAACAGAAAGTTCTGCCAGTAGAATTTAAATTGGTTTCTAAACTAAAAATACTCCTCTGCCTTAGAAGAAAATTGAGTAGGAAGAGAAGTAGCTGTGGTCCCCTCGGCGGCAGCTGGTTGACAGTGGCTTCCGAAGAGAGTTGGAGTGCTGTCTTGTGCTGGGATTGGAGAGGAGTGTTCCTGCTTGAGGAGCTGGGAGGTGATGGATGGGTTTGGTGGTGCCTGAGGATATTCATTAAACTGATTGTTTTCCCGAGTGTTTAAAGAGGAGTTAATGTGTTGCCAGGAGGCATCTTTATTGGGATGTCTGAGCTGTCCTGGTCCGTGGGCACGGAGCACTCCAGCACTAGTTCCTCTGTCTTTGTTTTCTTTGCTACCTTATGATTTACACGTCAGGCCGTGGAAATACGGACTGAGCGTTCCTGGATATTGTGTTGGAGTCTATAGTAAGGCCAGAAAACATTCCCTGGGGTTGGGCAATGACTTGAGAAGTGATGGCAGTACAGCCTTTCCTGAGCACGCTGCTTTGCAGGGAGCAAAGTTTTCCCTGCTCTCCTGGAGGAATTACACCGAGTCCCCCCAGTGATATCATTTGTTATTCCATGTCTCCTGAGCCCTGCAGTCACAGCTCACGATTGGCTCCTTCTCTCATTGTGGCCTTGGAGAGCACACTTCAATCTAATATTCTGTGGAAAAATGGTTTTCGTTGCTTTTTGTTTGCTCAGGGAATGTGATGATCTATAATTTCCAAAGCAAGTTCTCACTCTTGTGTTTCTGCAGCTTAGAAACGTGTTATTATTTTATACCCATAGGAGAAATGGTAACTTTGCTATTTGAAACTTCTCAAAATACAGCAATTTTGACTCTTGGAAAACATCATTATGTGAAAATTTTACACTGCATGGTGAACAAGATTCATTTATCCATCTTCTTAAAGCCTCAAAGTTTGAACTTTACCATCTAATTTGTTAAAAATAAATTTAGAATTTTTCCTGTCAGGGATTTTGTAAATACAAGGACTTTCAAACAGAGCTATAACTTTGACATAGGACTTAGTCAAAATGTTCTGTTGTTTCTTATGTGGTGATGGGCTCAAAGAACAAGGCAGTCCATTCTGCACTTAAAATGCAATTTGTTGTAGAATTTTCCTTGAACTTCAGCTAAAGAGCTTGACTGTATTTCTCCAAATATGAAATATTCTCCATGTCTTCTGATCATGGTTAAATTGGGTTCCCATGGTGCTCAGGCAAAAACAGTGCAGTTTTTTTTTCAAAGAGTTTACAAACATTAATTCATCCGTCACAACTGTCCCTATGTAAGGGTAATAATGTCTTTAGCAATTTTTTCATAGTTGTGTGTTCATGGAGGATGTGCAGAAATATTCAGTAGCCAGCAGAATGTTTTCTCTGATAAAATTTTGAAATAAGTATTTTAGTTGATTTGGGTCTTTTTTTAGTGCTTTTTTTGTGTCCCCCACGTTTCCATTTCACCCAACAGGGAATTTATAAGTGTTTGTGAATGTCTTGGTCAAATTCTGTTGGTGTGGTTGGGGTGATCTAAGGGCAGGATGGTGTTTGCAGGAAGAAATCAGTTCTCATAGTTCACAGGGAAACTCTCATTGTTTCTCAGAGTTCTGTGCTGGGAGTCTTGGGGAACATTTTTTTTGTTTCTACTTTTTGGCTGAATTGATCAATTTCTCTGAACAGAACCTTGTGTCAAAGCCCATGAAAGGATCACACATCTGTAGTGTTGTTGTGAACTGCCCTGAGCTCCGTGTCTGTAGCCATAGGTTCAGAGCTTTGCCCCTGGAATACTGCAAAGATGTGTTCGTGTCACAGCTAAGAGCGTGGCTGCTTTGGGAATGTGCTTTGGGAATGCTGTGCAGTGGGTGGGATACCTGGGTGACGGGTATCCCACCTTGAAATTTCTACGTCCAAAATACATGAAACTTCACCATTGAAATATTTAGGGTGGAGAGTGACAGAACAATCTGCTGGGGATCCCACAGATTTCACTTGAGAGGAGCTGCCCAACATTTTTCTACCTGGGACAGCTGCTAGGGCAGGGGTAGGACAAACATCCGTCTGGGGAATCTGGCTCCTGACTTTGGTGCAATTTTGGTGAAATGCACCAAATCCAACATGGTCCAGCCCACCCCAAGTGTAGGTCTGGCAGTGGGGGGTGTTAGGACTTGGGATCCGTGAGACCTTTCCCTGCTGTCATCTCTGTGTCAGTTGGCCCTTCACTAACCTCTGTGAGTCTGAATGTGTTCAGTTTTCTTGATTTTTAGGAAGTACCCAGATCTCCCACCCCTCTAAAACAGATCCCACACATTTGTTGTATTCCTCTGCAGATGGCTGACAGACCTTTTTGCTGCTCATCATATGCCTGCCTGTCTGTCGTCAGATAGTTTTGCAAATAGTGTTTTTAGGGGGTTTATCCAACTCGAGAAATGCTGCTTTCCTGAGGGTATTTTCTGTTGTGTTTAGCCTTAAAGCCTCGTTGAGCTGCTGCTCATTCTTCAGTGGGCTCCAGCTGATCTTTTCTTGGGTGAGAAGCTGCTGTGTGGAGTGGCAGGGAGCAGTTCAGGGAAGGTGATGGGGAGGGCAGGGCTTTTCCTTCCCGTGGTGCTACAGCTGAAGCTCTGGAGCTGCAGGTACAGGGGTGGCTGAGCACAAACCCCTGTGCAGCGCTGTCACAATCAGTGAGAACCAGCTCCTGTCCTTCAGGAGCTCCTGAGCTCTGAAGCTTGGATGTAGCAAGTTGTTGGAGCTTTCTGGCTGTTGCTAATTATTTCAGTTGAAACAATCAGATGATGTTTAATCCCGAAATGAAAAGGCTGACAATGTAGCAATGCAGCTGTCAAAGCTCAGCTGTGGATGTGATTTTTGGGTCTTTGGCATGTAGAAGTCTGTGAGTGCCTCAGATGGGTAGAGCTTCCTGTTCCTCAGAGCTTGGTAGAAGGCTCAGCATTTCTGTTTCTGTGATCGTGGTTTAAAAATAAACTCGTGCTTACCGTGCTGTTTGATGGCACAGATTGAGGGGTGAGCTCCCTTGCTGCCCTCTCCTCCTCTGTCCTCTGGATGCCGCGGCTGGGCTGGCCCCAGGGTGCTTCTGGTGATCCCAGTGCAGCCAAGATCAAAGACTTCTACCTGACAAATGGTGGTAATGATCCCTAGGGATACATTTGTATTTGTAAAAAAAATTTTACTTTTTTTCTATTTTACTTCTTGAAATTAAGATGTAATAATGAAATAATTCTTAAGACTTCGGGTTGTTGGAAAAGCCAAGATAATTTTCAGTGATTAATGTTCCAGTAGCATTTCCAAGGACCCTAAATTAGATACTTGTGTTTAGCCCTTTCCTGCCTTTGCTGAGGATAGGTGAGAATGGCTGGAGTTCAAGCCTCTCTTGCCAGTGAATTTCATCTATTAGCAGCGTTTTTGCTGGGTACAGACACCCAACAATTGTTTTGATTCCCAGTTCTTCTCCTCCCTTTGGTCTCAGAGACACAATTTGCAGATGCTTCCCCTGTCCCTGCAGCTGTGAAATAATGCTCATTAAGGACCACAGCAGGAAGTATTCCGTGTGGTTTAAGTGACCTCACTCCTGGGACAGCCTTTCCAGATCAGCCGAGATATTTGGTAAATAATATATTAAAAGTTTTTTCTCTGTATATGCTCCTTATTAATTGTAAGTGCTGATATTAATGTATGTATTCAGTCAACCTTTCTGAAATCAGGATAGTTAAGAGCTGATGTGGAAGGAAACTCTTCATATTGGAGGCTTTGTAAGAACGCGATTTTGCTTTTAGTGTATTGATAAACCCCTTCCAAAAGAGGGTGAGAAAAGACAGAGCAGGGTTCAGTAACAAAGGCTACACAAGGCTGTAAAACTTAAGGTCTGTAGTGAGTAATTGTGGAAAGGTCTAATGCATGGCTGCACAATAAAATGAAAAATTACATTTAGCTTAGAGAAATACTAAATTATAAGCATGGAAAAGTATTCACTTCAGGGCCCACCATGTTTATATCTTGGAGATCTGTATAAATTTTTAAATTTCTAGAGAGGGGCAGCACTGATGGCCACTAGGCAAAAGTGAGATCTTTGCCTTACAAAACCTCAAGGTTCCAAAGCAGCTCAGGTGCTGTTTGTGGGGCAGTGCTGCTGATGTAGTGCCCCTCCCTGAGCATTACAAGTAATGAAACTTAATTTTATGGGAAATTAGCATCTCATGGTTGACTTTTTTTTTTTGACTTGCCAGTACTAAGACTGAGGAGAGTAATAGTGCCACAGAATCCAATAAAAAGAGAAACTTTGAAGAATGAATATTCAATGAGATATGAGTTGAAAGGGAAAATATTCCCTCAGTTTAGGCATTCCTAATGTCTCTTCCTGTATAGGTTGCCTGGCATTTACTGGGAGTAGAACTTGCTCTGTTCTTGCTGTTAGTGAGAGCATGTGAAGTGTTTTGTCTTGTCAGTCTGTCTGGTTTTTCCCTCAAAGCCTCCAGAAATTTTAATTTTCTTGTATCCTCTTTTAGCATTTATACTTACTCAGAAGTTTCAGCCAAATTTTTAGGGGGAGAGATAAAACACACTGTTGGTGATGCTGGTTTTTTTAATCAAATTAAAAGTTAAGGTGGTATCTTGTTTATTTGGTGCCATCTCTGAAGTATTTTAGTTCTGTAAAGCATCATAACTCAGCCTTATTGTCCTAAGGAGCCAAGAGAGGCTACTGGTGGAAGAATGCACCTGGCTGCTTTTGTGTCATTAATTAATTGGGAATTAATTAATGCTGGTGGCTTTTGGCCCTGGGAGCACTGTAGTCCCAAGGCTCTGAAGTGTCAGCACTGGCCAGGGCATAGCTCCTGCTGTTCCTGTTGGACTCAAGATCCAGGGGGCCTGGACCATTGTTGGTGAACTCTCTGCTGAAGGACAGAACTTCTTTGAGGAGCTGGTGAGATTTAATCATTCCCCCTGCAGGTTGGATTGTGTGACTTCATGTCCCATCTGTTGGCTTTAAACCTTTCCGGCTTGATGTGATGAGTGTTTTCTGTCTTCTCGTGGTGGGGTCTTGTCACACTGTTCTGGCAGGGCTCATTCTGTGCCACTGTCTGTGTCACCTGTCAGCTTGCTGAACAGCTGTATTTCTCTCCATTTATTAAAAATTACTATGTAATGGCAGCCTGAGCACTGACTCTTGTGATTTGTTGCTTAAAACCCAGTTTAAATCAAGCCACACCCACTGAATGATGGCTCAGGTGGAGGGCTTGGAGCAGTCGCTTCCCAAAGAGGGATCAGGGAATGCAGGGAAAAGGGATCAGAGAAGCAAGCAATGAGAGAAAATAGCTTTGATATTTTGGGGCTTTTATCCCAGTCTGACTTGATATATGCACTTTGCTTCCTGTTCCCAAGTTGTTTAATTTTATTCACTTGTTGCAGCAGATTGTTTTCACTTTGGAAAATCTGTGTGGGAATTCCCTGATGGCTGTAACTCATCCTGCAGAGGCTCCTTGTGGGAGAAAGCTCTGGTCAAAGCTGACAATGTGCTGCTGGGAGGGGGGCCTGTTGCTGGGGATGACTATAGACACTCTGCAGTTTAATTTAGGAGATGGAATATCTTTCTGGCCTAGAGCTGCCTGGAAATAGCAAAGCAATACTGTCACTTTCTGGATATAGGAACTAGTTGCATTGTTTCTATACGGAATATAGCTTCACTTGTTCTTTCATGTTTTATCCTTAGGTAATATTTGAGTTGTTCTTAAGGAAAACCAAAACTGCTCTTCCAGATTTTCACAGTTTTGGGGATCTGTAGACAAAACCTTCCAGATTGTCAGTGCTGGGAGTCTGAAATTTTCTGGGTTGTGAGGGGTGTGTGAATTCCTTTAGTAGCTGATTTTTATTAGTTTTTTATTCTAAACAGTAAAATACTGAAAAAAATTCTTTATTCTGATGCCTTCATGAAATGCTAAATGAAAAATAACACAAAGTCTGCTGTGTCTTCTTCCCCTTAGGGGTGGATATTTCATAATTTTTACATTCCTGTCAGAGTTTTCCCTCTGCTCTGTTCCCATTTGGTTTTACTAATTCCATTAAAATCTTTGCAGTAAGTTGTCATGGGAGTTTATTATTTCACTTTTGGTAAATTCATAGAAATCTTGTGTGTTCTGTAAATTTCCATGGACAAAGCTGAAGGGGAGAAGGCAATCAGTAGTATTGTAGTTGAGAATGTTTCTAAAGGCTGCAGCACACAACAAGTTATGGTGTGACGGTTTTCTTCTTACTTTATCCAATGTTTTAAAACCAGGTTGGCAGATGGGAGAATTTGTACAGGCAGTTGTTGGGATGGGATGTTTTCTTGTGAATAACTGAACTTTTTGAGTAACTTACTTTGATAGTACAAAAAATCCTATTCGTCCAGTAGTGTCCTGGAAACCTGCCTTAAGTCCATTGTAATCTTCCTCTTTCTTTTTCCCTTAGGAAATTTGCTACAAGACCCTATTGCTCCTACCAACTCCAATTGTCAGCATTATGTCTGCAAAACGTGTAAAGGCAAGAAGATGATGATGAAGCCCTCGTGTAGCTGGTGCAAGGACTACGAGCAGTTTGAGGAGAACAAGCAGCTGAGCATCCTGGTGAACTGCTACAAGAAGCTGTGCGAGTACATCACGCAGACGCCGCTGGCCCGGGACATCATCCAGGCCGTGGATTGCTCTGCAGACCTGCTGGCTCTGCTCAAGGATGGGGCACCGCTGCACGAGGAGCCAGAGAAACCCTCGGACGCAACCCTGGCTCTGTGTCTGACGCATTCCCCGGTCCCTTCCACCTCGGAGCTGGCGACGGATGCTCCGGGGGGGTTCACGGCGCTGCCTGAGAGCGCCCCCAACCTGGACCTGCGGGGCTCCGTCATCAACGGGCTGCCCCCCTGCAACGGGCTCTCGGTGGAGAAGCTCGGCGTGAGCATCCCCTCTCCTGAGCACGCCAGCGCCATCGACGTGTGCAGCACCGGCGATTACATCAAGACGGAGGACATCCCTGGCAGCCTGCAGCCTGTGTGCGACACGGTGGCCACCAGCGACCTGTGCCCCGCGGGCATCGACATCTGCGGCTTCAGCGAGGACATCAAGCCGGGCGGGTCGCTGCTGCTCAGCGTGGAGGAGGTGCTGCGCAGCCTGGAGACCGTGTCCAGCAGCGAGGTGTGCGACTCCAACCTGCAGCCCGCCTTGGAGGCGAACATGGCCAACGGCCCCTTCCTGCAGCTCTCCCCCCCTCCCCTCAGCCATAACATTTTCATGTCCACAGATGCTTCTCCTCACGGGCTCTCCTGCACGGCAGCCACGCCCAAGGTGGCGAAGCTGAACAGGAAGCGCTCTCGCTCCGAAAGCGACAGCGAGAAGGTTCAGCCTCTGCCCATCTCCAGCATCATCTGCGGCCCAACGCTGGGAGCGTCGGCTCCTGTGACAGTCAAACAGGAAAATAAAATGTCTTTGCAGCCTATTGCGACTGTACCTAATGGAGGAACTACTCCCAAAATCAGTAAAACTGTGCTCCTGTCTAACAAAAGCATGAAAAAGAACTTAGAACATGCCCCTAAGAAATCCCACCCGAAAGCCAAACCAGGGGTGCTGAAAACAAAAGACAAGGCAAAGGAGAAAGTTCCCAGCAGTAACGTTATGCCAGGAAGCCCGACAAAAACTGTGTATAAAAAGCCACAAGAAAAGAAAGGGTGTAAATGTGGTCGTGCCACCCAAAATCCAAGTGTTCTTACATGCCGTGGCCAACGCTGCCCTTGCTACTCAAACCGCAAAGCCTGCCTTGACTGCATATGCCGTGGCTGCCAAAACTCCTACATGGCTAATGGGGAGAAGAAGCTGGAGGCCTTTGCAGTGCCAGAAAAGGCCTTGGAGCAGACTCGGCTTACTTTGGGCATTAATGTGACAAGCATTGCTGTGCGCAATGCCAGCACAAGCACCAGTGTAATCAATGTGACAGGGTCACCAGTAACGACGTTTTTAGCTGCCAGTACACACGATGAGAAAAGTTTGGATGAAGCTATAGACATGAGATATGACTGTTAAACCTTTCTTTCTTTTCCCTGCCATTCGTAGGGGAACTGCTACAGGTTTAAGGCAGCTATGGTTCTGTTTAACTTGCTGGAGCTCCTGCGTTTAGATCACTTGTATCAAGTGTTTTTCATTGCTATGTTCTGTGTATTAGTGTCTGGGAAATAGTTGCAGATAATGGAGGAGTTACCCTAAAACTGTTTTTAGTTCTTACAGCACCTCATAGTTTGAGATCGATTGCTGATGTAAATGATTTTATCACAAGATCTTTTGACAAGGAATATATTTGACCTCATTGTACTTGCTCATGCTTTGTGCTCAGTCAAAGCTTCAGCTTCAGTGTAGCATCCAGATAGTGCATCTCAACTGTGCTAGATGATGGTGTAGATGAATAATTATTTGATGGGTTACAGTCACCATGAGCAGGAAATGACCTGACATTCCTGTGGGAAAGGCAGCACTGCGCTGGGGGATACACTCTGGAAAGGGTAGGTGGTGGTGATTGTGAGAACTGGCTGTGCCCTCTACTGAACAGCATACAGTTAAAACAAGATTAATAAATTTATTGAATGAGCTGGTGGGCCAAAAGGCATCTCAGGCTGTGGGCAAGGCGCAGGAGGGTCGGGTGGATGTGAAGGTTGAGCTCCAGCTTGGATACCCCATCCTGGTAATGGCATCATCCTTGGGGTTTGTATTCCTGACACTTCACAGGTCATGTCCCTGCTCAGTTGCCCTTCTGTGCCAGCCCCCCTGTGTGGGATAAGTCACTGAGGGCTTGGACTGGGGGAGAACATCACCGGTACCCTATGAAGGCTCAAGTTCTGTTGCACCATCCTCTCCCTTTCCAGGTTCCTGGTGTTTTACTGCTGTTGCTTCTAGGGAAGAGAACGGGTTTTGTAGATTACAGGGAGTCCTTGGCTGATTATCCCCTCTCTGGTGCTGATCAATGCCAGGGCTACAGGGAGATTCTGCAGCACTTATCACCACTGGGTGGGTGGTTTGATCAGGTTTGTAACAGAGCCCGGACCCCTCCCGTGGAGGTGACTTCCCCACTGACAGGCACCTCCCAGCCAGGGCACAGGATTGAGGGCTATCAAAGGTCAAATTTTTGGGGTGTTTGCTAAACAGAATAAGCTATCTATAACTCACCCCACCCTGAACCTATCTCATTTTTTGCTAAAGTGTTGAAAGCAACTTTTGAAGGTCATTGCTTTTCAACCTGGGCCAAAAGGCTCAAAAATAGAAAAATAACACAAAGTTGTCGAGCTTATCTGGAAAAGTGTTACAGTGAAAGAATTCCTCTTAGGAATTCAGCTTTGTGCAAAAATGGTTGATTCCAGTGCAATCCCTAAATAAGAGTGCAGGCACAAGATTTTGTTGTGCCTTCAGGGCTTCGTTGGAAACCTAAAAAGTTGAGATTGCTTTGTGAAAGTAGAAATTATCCTCTTGGAATGATAGAGCACAACCCGAACATGGGCTGACTCGAACACAAACATTACTGTCTAATTTTAAAGGCCATTCCTGTTTCAGCAGCATGTTAAATAGTGTGTGGATTTTTTTAGTTCCTTTCCTGCTTCCATCTTCCCTTTTCCTCAGGCAGAGCCCCCGCGGTGCTTTCCGGCTCGGCGCTGGGTGTGCTTTGATTTGGCACAAAGCACGTACAATGACGGTTCCTCACCGAGAAATGAGCAAAACCCTTTGGACACAAATGGCACCTCCTTTTGTTTTGTAGTGTACCATGGTGTCATTTTCTGTGAATGTGGTCAGAGCTTTTTGTTGGTTTTGGTTTGTTTCTCCCCCCGTCTTTTTTGTGGGGTGGGCAGGGTGGGGGGTTAAAGCCATAGGAAGAAAAATGTGATGTACGTGTCCAGTCTGTACTTTTTTGTTTTTGTTTTGCAAGAAGAGTTGAAAAATATTTTTGATAATGAGTAAATGGTGGAAAATGCTTCTTAGTATTCTTGTCTTTATTTGCCAACCCAAGTACCTAAGATCTGTGTTTTTTAGCCCTCATGAGATTTAACAATGTCCTATTAAAATGTATTTAGTTAAACTTGTATGTGATTTTTGTGTTGACCCAGAGGGATCCTACCAGTCTCTAATTTGGTGGTTTGATCGTGACCTACTAATGTAAATCTGTTTCTTAGTCCACTACGTGTAAGCGAAGTAGCGACCCGGAGTCTGGGAGTGGCTGCACAGCACGGGTTGTGTCCGAACGCTTTTGCAGAGCTGTTCAGTTTTGCTGAGATTGTTGATGGTACATTTTTAGGACTTTCATTAAATTAAATACAAAGTACCTTTGCTCCAGAAATGTGGGAGTATTTAGAATCTTTACTATCTCACTGCTGCATTCAATGTGGTACCAAAAGTTGGAGAACTTAGGTCAAGAGTGTTTCGGAGCGTCGACAGGAGAGCCCTGATGGTTAATGTAAAACTGCAAATGGTAGATTCAGGTTGTTTCTAAAAACATTTCCTTTTATGCTGCCACATTCTTGAAATGTATATTAAAATTCAAATTGATTTAATAAATGTTAGTTTTCTAATTCTATTTTGCAACTGCTGAAGGCATCAGTGTGGCATATGTTGAACTCACTGTCTAAATACTACTTAGCGTGTTGATGATTAATTCCCTAATTGTTTAAATTAGGGTTGGCTTGGTTTAGTTTCCTTGCCCTCCTGGCTAGTTGTTCGTGAGCTGAGCAATGGAAAGGATCTTGTCTTGGTGCTGACAGGAATTCCAGCAGCTTCAGCTGAGAAAGCATTCCTTCCACAGCAGCTTCCTGGTGTGTGGGGCCTTCCTGCCTTGGCTTGGGCAGAGAGCAGGGTGAGAGCGTGATGCAGCACAGCCTGGGAGGGTCTCATCCCTGCTGCCCGCCCTGAGGAGCTGGTGGGGGGCAGCTCTGTGATTGTTGGAGCTCCAGCCTGGCCCCAGGTGGGAATTCCCGGCGTTCCTCCTGCGGGGCTCTGGATCCAGCTGTTCTCAGCATTAGCACAGAGGGAGCTGCTTGGGGATTCCTTATAGAGGAAGCGTGTGATATTCCAGTTTTCTTCCCAATCCCCTTGAAGGCAGGGATTAACTGCCAAACTTTATTAAAACACTGTAGAGCAGAGTCAAAAAGAAAAAGCAGCAGTTTATGGTCACATGTAGTGGTACAAAATCGAGTGCTTATGACCATCCAGATCTGAACATAGTTCTGAATGAGGAGGAGAAGCCCTTTACTCTTCCATGTGGAGTGGAAAGGCTCTTCCCAGGTATCACACATTAGGACATGTTCAAAAATGCTCAAAGACAAGTCAGTGTGGCTGTTGGTGACAGAGCTTAGGGGGCAGGGTGGAGCTTTGTCAAAGGTTGGATTTGATGATCATGGGGGTCTTAACAATTCTATGAGAAACCTAGGGCTGGGATTAAATCCCAGAGGAGGGGGCACAGGGATACAAAAAATCCCTGGATGTGTTACCTTGCGGCTCTCCCAGCAGGAGCTGTTCTCGCTCCCTGGCTTGTCTGACCACGGTGCAGAGCCAGGGGCACTGGGGGCACAGCAGCCTCTCCCTGCAGATGTTCTTCCCTTGCATGGGAGCTGAAAACATTCCCAGGAATGGAGGTGGCAGGGAACAGCTGCCTCCTGCGCAGAGGCTCCCCTGGGTGCCTTCAGCAGGGGCTGCCCCTGCTAGCCCCAGCATTTGGTGGTGTCAGAAGGAGCTGCTGAGTTCCAGGGAAATAAACTCGACAAGCCCGTTTGCCAAGGCAGGTACTTCTGGCACAGCAGGGAGCTGCTCCCTCAGTGAAACTCCCAGAGTTTCAAGGAACAGATCCCACAGCTGTGGCATGGGGATGGTGCAGAGATCCTGGCATGACCCAGCAGAGAACTATCTTTTTAATGCATGCAAGAAGTACCCCCTCCCCAGATAATTCTTATTTAAATTGTATACAAAACAGTTAGAAAAGAATTTTTGATTGTGAAATTGGAGAACTGAAAGGATACAAACAAGCACCCTTGTAAGGATCATTCCAAGTGTGTGGTGCAGCTGAGGAGATCCCCTCTGAAAGGCAGGTGATGCTGTTTCCAGTACTACCAAGAACATCACAGGTCTTTGGTCTTAACTATTTAAATTTAGAAATTGCTTTGCATACCCTAAAGAAACTCACCAAAATGTGACTGTTCTATAGGCATATTTAGGCACCCCTTGGTGAAACAATACAAGAGCAACACACTGACTCTGCTTGAGCATTTGCCTATAGGTAAATTAGAAAAGGCATTACTGGTTCTCCCTTTCTTTTTCATACTTTCTTTTTTTTTTTTTTTTTCATTCCACTTGCAAATGATCTAGGAGATACCTCTTTCTTTTTTTTCAGGACAGGTTAAAATGAGGAAGTTGGGTGTTTTGGTAAGTCATCACAGGGACAGTGCTCCACATTGAGGACACAGATGTGAGGGAGGTAAGTGGTCAGATTACTTTATCCCAGTAGTTTTGAGAAGAAGGCCTGGAATTTTGGCATTGAAAGGCATTTGCTTGCAGGTACCTGGGTGGTGTAAGCTCACCACAGCAGGGAAGTAGAGTTTGGCACAGCAGCTGAGATGAAGTAAGAGTAACACTCAACTCCATCACTGAGACAGGTTTTCCTTTTTAAATTCAGAAGTCCTTTATTTGCCAAAAAAGAAGAAAATACAAAGTAAAAATACAAGGATCAAACCATGCCACCACAAAATGTCTCCAAAACTACTTTTACAAAGTATGAGAACCTTTATTATTATTATTAAATATTCCGTTTCTAACCCCCTCACCCAGTGATACAGTGAGAAGATGAGCACACAAGGGGAAGCTCTGTTTATGTTTTTCTTACAGTAGCTCATGCTTGTCACTGAGGTTCACTTTTGTTTGCATAGACCTAAGATACTGATCTAGAGACTCCTAATCCATACTGTTACAATGATAGTTCAGTGAACTTAATGTTGGTCTTTTAGGACTATTTTGTTTCAGAAATTAAGCCCAGTACCTTGGTTAGAGTGTTTTGAGTCAGCTTCATTAAATCCTTGGTTCAGGAGAGCAGGAAGGCTTTAGAATCTCTTTTTTGCTGTCCATGTCTGTTCTGCAGCACTTGCCCCTCGCAGGCAGGAGGGGAGCTGGAGCAGTGCCCAGGGTTCACTGCCAAAAACGGATGCAGCAAGTACTACTGAGATTTTAGAAGAAAGAAAGAAAAAATCTGACTAGTACCATTCCAGCAGTAATACTGAGCCATACTTCCCATCTTAGTACTGCAGAGAAAAAATACTTGTGATACAACAGTAAAAAGCAAGCAAGGGGTTTGTAAGAACAGAGGGCTTCATTTTGCTAGACAAAAGCAGACTAGAGAGAACGAATAAGCACAATCACATTTTTATCATGCAAAACTGAATTTTACTCACTTTTCTGACTACTCGTAAGGAAAAAGCCTTCAGTGTGAGCTGGATGTGCACTGAAAAATGCAGGATGTGTCCTTCCAGGGATGCAACATCTGAAGTGGCACTGACATGAGTCAGGAGGCACAGCAAGAACCAATGGACTCCTACAAATCATTTGGGCAGGGATTCCGGGGCTGCTTTGCTGCAGCTGAGCAGCTCTGCTGGCTGGACACAAGCACTCTTGACTATCCCAGAAAAAAGCAAAGAAGTAGGACAGGAGTTCCCAAATTTACCTCACTTAAATCCTGCAGAGTTACGAACCTTTCATCCAGGGCAGCTGGGGACAGGGCTAAGTTACAGATGGGGTGTAGACACATCCTGTATTAATGCACATGTGCCTGCTGAATTGTGCTGATTTTCAAGTACTTTAGGGACAGAGAATGGATTTCAATTCCTGCAATATTACTGCAGACTTTGCACTGCCATCACAGTAGCGGTGGCTTCTGCAGCTTGTCCTTCTATTCACATAAAATGCAAAACATTTGCTGTAAGTTGGGGATGGGGGTGTTGGATTCGCTTGTGTTGACCTACCAGAAAGCCTGGATTGGGTTTGGATTCACTCTGTGTTGTAGCAGTACTAAATGTTTGTAGGAGAGAGGGGCTGGGTTTGGGCTCAGCAGAGCAGCTATCAGCTTCCTGTCTCCATTTACTGAACCAAACCTTGGGAAGGCAGCTAGTGAGTCTTAACCAGACTCTGGGTTCTGACTTCTGCAAAGAAAGGCACCAGTTCAGGCTGGTGTGGTGTGAGGTGGGAGCCTGAATTCAGGGATGGGTTGAATTAAAGACCCTCTGCAAAAGGCAGATGAGAAAGACCCTGAAGTGGGGGTGACTGAGGCTTTCCAGAACTGGCCAACGAGACATTGCAGTACTGCCGCTGCTGGAGTTCAAAGCTGGTGTTGCTGCTGGAGGACCATGAGGGTTCCAGTTCAGCCTTGAGTGGGTCAGGTTCTTCTTGTTGCTTTTGAGGAATCTTAGTCTTTGGAAAGATGTAAAGGGACATCAAACTGAAAGGCCCCTCTGGACCATGGCAGTGAGGGAAGGATGAACTCCTGCTGTGCCCAGGTTCTTCTCAGAAAAACGTGGCTGGAGCTGGTTACAAGCAGCAACTCTGGGACCTCCATCCTGTGTCCATTCCTGCAGTCAGTCCCTTGGTGGTTCTGCATTTGGGCATTTGTGGAATCACCCCCAGGGGAGGTTTTCCCTTGGAGGTTACGGCAGTGATGGAGAAGGGATCCAGACACTGGGTGCTTGCTGCATTCCAGGGGCTTGTCTTGGTTTGGTCAGAAGGCTCCCTGCTTCATCTGTTACAATGGGATGCAGGTCACCTGGCAGGGCCTTTGCTGCCAAGGTGGGCATCCAGAAGTTTCCCAAATACCAAGTCCAGGATCCTGGGGGCTGTGTATGCATCTGGTCAGTTCAACTGAAACCTTTTTCTCTTCCCAAGTTGGATGAGAGACACAGACAGTTGGGAGAGTTCTGACCCCAGGGAGACAGCAGCACATCCCCTGGGCAGTGGCAGGGAGGGCTTGGGCTTCAGAGGCTCCTGGAGAATCCCAAACTGCACTGGAGTGATCAGCCCGTTCCTCATTTGGATGCTGACCCCTGTAGGTACCGGAGGGATCCAGTCCCATCCTGTCCCCGGAGACACACGAGTTCTCCACTGCCTGGTGTGCTCTGCCTCCAGGGAGGGCAGCAGGAGCTGGCTGGGAACAGGGACAGGCATCTCCGAGGAATTCTGGCAGGAGGCACAGCTTGAGGCTCTCCTAGGGAGGTGACAGGAGATACAGAGCACATCCAGCAACCCAGCATTACAGATTGGGCACAGCTGGGAGGGCTCACACCTGTCCCAGCTGAGAAGGTAAGGCCCAGACCTGCTTGTGCATACATGAGGGCTACAATTAAGAATTTGTTGTACTCAGCCCTGTGCTGAACCACAGACAGTTCCTGCTGGCCAGGAGGGACAGCTGCAGCAGCAGTGTGTGCTGAGAGCAGAGGTATCACTTGTGATTCTACGGGGAAAAGTTGGTTTAATTTTGCACTTAAAGCAGGAATTCATTAGTTACAGCATATTCTCCCTGAGCCTAGGAGAAAAATTAATTTTGGCAATAATACAGACTAATTCCTTTACTAGTTAAAAGAGTGGGTTGGTTTTTTTCTTCATTAGCTCAGCTTAGTCTCTTGGCTACAGGTTAAAGGCTACGGGAGAGGAGGAGAACACAGGAATGGACGGAACTGGTGCACACCAGGCACAGCAGTCTCAACACAGCTGAACAGCAAAGATCCACATTTGCTGTAATTACTCTGCAAAACTCTTCTGCAAAGTAGAAATCTACACAGACAAAGCTCTGACCAGAGGCAGATCAGCACAAGAGGGGACATAGGACTAGAACAGGTAACTGTCCCAAATTCCTAGAGAATGTGACGTGCTGTAGTGCTGCCACTGCTCACAGCTCCACAGCAGTGAACAGTCCAGCAGCCAGGGTAAGAGCCTGGGGGCAAAGCACAAAGGGACTTCACTCTCCCCATGCACAGGCACATTCCCTTCGTTTCCAGGACATGAAGGAAAAAAAGAACTTCACTGTGACCTGTGTTTTAAAGGATTTCTAGATACACTTTTAAGTTAATTTCCCAGTTTACTTCTTAAGTTGTATTTCTTTTTTGTCTCCTTACCTAAAGTCTATTTCTAGACTATTCTAGAAATAGTGACTTCTATTTGTCACTCCTGGTATAAAGCCAAGGGGACAGAGTGGCACAGGACAGAGAAACGATCACTATAGATGTTGCATGCAGCTGTTACAGGTAATCATTAGATGCTGGCATTTATTACACATCTGGGGACATAACAGAATTTATATATAAATGAAACAAGGTGCAATGACCATTTTCAGTGAGTGTGCACAATAACACATTGTAAAAAGCCTTTTCATAGAAATTACCTTATTGCAATTACACAGGAAGACAAAAAGGGGTCTCAAGTCTCAGTGTACAGAATAAAGCACATTGTTCCAATGATGGATTTAAGGAAAACCCCCAAGTGCCTTGAGACTGAATGCTATCCAGTTTGAAAGATATGGGCTGTCTTCCACTTCTCTATGCTCAGAGATCTGAGATAACTAGTTTGTCTGACTTGGCTCCAGTTTCAGGAGGAGGTAAGACTTCATCTGTGTCATAGTCTTCTTCACATGATCTGCAAAGACAAAAGGTGTGTCTTTAAAAGCTGTGTTTTGGTTTTCAGGGCAGTTAATTCAGTGGCTACTAAGCCAGCTGGCTAAAATGCAGTAGCATGTGAGAGGTGAACCTCAAGGAGGAGATTCCTGAGGCATGGGAAGAGGGTGGGAGTAATCAGTACTCTGACAGCAGACATGTCTCTGTGCTCCCATCCAGCCTCATCTGAGGCTTCCAGAACAAATTCTCACTGGTGTTCAGCATTAGAAAATTTGAATCCAGCTTCAGTAACAATTTTCAGGAACTCCCAGAGCCTCAATAGTTCAGTGTAGAAGTCATCCAACCACAGCCATGGGTCCCAGAGGAGCCTTGGCTCAGAAACACGTGGTCTAAAGCAACTTCTGGCTGAGGTGTGTTTTGACAGACACAGAATAACAACTGTGGCCATGATTTTGTATTCCTCTCCCTCAGTTTGAAGTTTGATATCCAGGACTGAGCATTTATGGTCCGAAGAGGTTTGGTGGGAATTCCCAGCTCCAGCTGCACTATCCAGGCAGGTTGGGTTTCATGCCCTGCAGCACAGGATATGGCTCTGGGGCTGTCAGCCCATTCCTAGTCCCAAGAAATGATGTTTTTAAGATATTTCCCTTCAGTCACAGCATACTATGGGTTAGTTTTGCAGGGCTCCCAAGAAATTAAAGTCCTTCCTTTTGTTCTAAAGCCAGGTTGCTCACAAAGGAAATGCTGGAGCATGCACTCCAATGGCCAGCACAGGAATGGCTCTTGTGTTCAATGGTAAACTGGGCTGCAAAAAGGTGAACTCCTTTGATAGCCCAGCATGGATGTGCCAGGAAGGAACTGTCTACCCCTTCCTGTGGTGTTTTTCCCTTGGCTGACCCATATGCAGGCACAGCAAACCCTTGGGAGGCTGCCAGGGTCTGTCCTGCTGTAGGCAGGAACCTCCCTGTGTGTAGGGGAGACCCCCCCCCAGACCTTCCTAGAGAACACTGTCCTGTCTCTTCCATAAGGAAAGCAGCTGCTTAGTAGTTCTGCCACCTTCTGGATTCTTGAATAAGTGGGAGAAGGGAAACAATAGCCTGGTCTGGATCCTGCACCAAACCAGTTCTGACCCTGTATGCAAGGTTGCCAAAAGATGTGCAATTTGCACCCTTCTTGCCTCAGTGGTGCCTGTGTGGGCTGTTGCCCTGCCTCCCCCACCAGGAATGGATTGGGAATGTTTGCAGATGCCTCAGCTTCTCTAATCTCTCCTTGGTTTAAAGTGATGCAGCTGAGAAAAACTTTGTATTTCCATTTGAATGCTGTTCTTAGAATGTTCTTTTTGTATCTCCTTTCCCTCCAATTCTACACCTTCTGTTAGCCTTGTCCCTTTCTCTGCTACAAATGGAACGTGACCTCTTCCTTGCATTGCACAGTCACCAGCAGCTGGAGCTCCATTATAATCTTTTTCTTCAGGTGTTTTTTTGCCTCTGCACTAAACGCTCTCATGTCTGTTTCAAAAGGGACTTCCTACTGTCCTTTCCCAGTGAGTTACTTTTCCACTGCACTGGTTTGTTCCTTAAGGCTGAACAGTGCTTGCCTTTCCCATCTTGGAATAAATGTTTTCCACTTTTATAGCTAAGGAGCGTCTCTGGGATGCTTGTGAACAGGATTAGCACTAAAGGTAATCAATCCTTGCTCTCCTCCAGGCCAGTTTCAGAACTTCAGTCCCATTAAAACAAATTTGGGCTTAGGTAGGTTAAACACCCATTCCTTAAGACTCAACTGTGGCAACTCTAGGTTGTTCAGAGGAGGGAAATTACTCCAGGGAATTCTTTCTTTCTGCCTGCCCTTCTGGCAAACACACGTTTTGGTTTGGGTGGTTCAACGATGTCCTTGTTCCCCCTTTCCCTTCCTTAAACCGTTGGGTTCTGGGAATGGTGCAGCTGAGCCATCAAACTACTAGAGGGAGACAAGACCAGTGGTCTAAGGTGCCTAAACCAACATCCTGCGATCCTATGGCTCTGTCCCCCCTCTCCACTTTGAGCAGGATGCTCTGCATTGTGCCCTGGCTCCCTGTTGCTCAGGGGACTTTTTCCCACCAGCAGCTGATAAAAGATCCTCTTCCTCCTTCTTTTCCTTCCCATGTAGAAAAATCTCTTTCCCTGAAGGCCATGGTGGTTTCCATGTCCATCAGCTGGCTGAGGCTGGGTTCTGGGACAGTGAACCAAGCAGTGCCCATTGCTGCCCTGCCCTGCAGGGGAGGCTTGGCTTGCTGCAAACTCAAGGCTTGTATGTGCATCAAAGGCTTGTGCTGGCCACACCCAGCTGTTGGTGCTGCCTCCAGAGAGCAGTGTGAGTGTCCAGGCACAGCCTCCCTCCATGGAATCCCACACAGGTGAGAAGAGCTCAGATCAGCTGAGGCTTCCAGTGAAATATGATGCTTTATTGTTGTCTCGAGCATGACAAGACCTTCCTCTTATTTTTGGTGACTGCACCTCTCAATGGACTCCAGCATCCTGGAAGTATCTGTGGATACTGGGAGTACTCATTGCCTTGATGAGATTCCTGTTCTGGGAGCAGGGCTCTCTCCTGGGCATGCCTCAGCCAGTTTTAGACTGACTGGCTTTAGAAACTTTCCTTCCAGAGAAGCAGGGACAGGGCTAATCACAGAAATGGGACACACTGCTGCATCTGTGATTTCTGAATGATGGTTGTTTTCAAATGTACTTGTAAGACAAAGACCAGATTTCATGTCCTGCCAGCTAACTTAGTCAGAAATCTTCCAGTCTCTCCCAGAGCTCACCAGGAATTGTCTTGGTTCTGTCCCCACTCCCTGTTTCTGTCATCCTCAAAACACAGCAGAGATAATGTATGTGCAAAACTCAATGGCTCTTTCTGGCAAATTTGTCTGGGCATCCAGCTCTTTGTTTTTCTTTTTCCTTTCTTTTTTCCTTCGTGGTCTGTTGCTATGCTTCACAAATGAGATCTAATCCTGCTGCCATGACTACAGAGCTTTTCAGGGGCTCTTAAAGCTAGCAGCCAGGTTGCTGACATGCTCTTTGCAGAAAGACACAAAGCTGCTTCAGACCAACTCCAAAAATTGGACATCACCTGTCGCTCTTCCCCTGGTTTTGGTGACTTTGGGAATTCATGGTCCTGCATGAAGCTTTTATGGCAGCCTCCTGTTTCTTTTCTGTGTTGAAGACACAAGTGTTGCAAAACAGCTGCAGGGAATGCAGCAATTTCATCTTCCATCATGCCCTACCTCATCTTCCATTGTGAAGGCCACAGTAAGGCCAGGCAGCTCAGAGGGGCTGAGGGAACAGCCTGTTGCTGTTTGGACACACAGGAAGTGAGGGGAACAGCTCTCAATAGCTTTGCAAATCTCTGTGCCTAATTAGTAGGTGCTACTGTTACCCCAAGCAATTTCCAGTGTGGGAAGTTTTGAAAATGATGCAATCTTCTCAATACTCTACTGGCTCTATAAATACTGCTCAAGCCTGGATGCAATCCTGAATAATGCAGGATTAACACATTGTAAGCATCCTTTGGGTGGTTGAAAGAAATATTCTCAAGAAGATGTCAACACAGACACAAATCTAAAGGAAGATTAGACCAAGTCTCCATTTATCTGCAGAAAGCCCTTGCCCACAGAGAAGTTCTGGAACAACTGCTCTGCCTAAATTCGCTGGCTAAAGAGAGCTGATCTGTCTGTCCAGAATATTACAGAAGGCTGAAAACTGAGTGTAGGTATTGAAGAAATGAAATGTTTAAAAAAAAAGTCTCAACAAACTTAGTAAATGAATGAAACTATTGAAGTATAACTTATGAAGAGCACAGACTAATAGACCAACAAGTTGGACTAAAAAAAGTCTCTGCTAGGTATAATAAATGTAACAGAGCTACAGCTTCTCATCTATGACAGTGTGACATGGTCAATACATGGCCAAGACCAGCAAAAGCCATTTGATCTCTGGTTTTGTACAGAGACCAAAAGAAATAGGCTTTGCCTTTTTTCCCCCTTCTCTAATTGTGTGCAGCTGATCCAAGTGACTGCTCCCCAACACTACTCCACTCCTGCTGCAGGGAGCAGCTGTCCCGGGCCTCATGTGCTCCAGAGTCCAGTCCAAATGTTCATCCCACTGCTCCACTGCCTCTGCTGGCAGTGGCAGCACGTGCCCCCACCAGAGCCCAGCTGGAGGCAGCTGTGTGTGCCCAGGCAGTGCCCAGGGTAGTGCCAGGCTTGTGCTCACCCCTCCTGGAGCTGCTCATTCCCAGACTCCTCGGCCACCAGGATCTCGTACTCCTCAGCCGCGTACCTGTCCCAGTCTGATGGCTCGGGGCTGTCGCTGTCCATGTCCTAAAGAGATCACACAGTCAGCCCCTAGGAATGGATGGAAACAGCCAGGCAAAAATGGCCTTAACTGAGAAAGTCACAACCATCTTAGAATGTTTTAATATCTGCACATAAAGGACTATGAAAAAATACCTCTCAGGGCCTGTAAATCTCAGCATGTGACCCGAGATGCCAAGAAACTGCATCTGCTCTTCTTCAGAAATGCAACAATCACACACTTGCTGTGCTCTAGCTCAGTCTGCACACTCCATACAGGGTGGAAGAACTCGGTGGTTTCAAATCTGTCCATCAAAGATTAATTGTAACTGATCTTTTGAGGGACTCTTTACAGTTTGCCAAGTTAGAGAAGATTTCAGGATAGCACCTCTATAAATACCTGGCCCTCTGCCATTTACTACAGGATAGGGATAAGAAGTTATCTCCCCAGTCCCACTTGACTGCTTTTATGATGATTCAGTTTAAACAAACAAGCAAACAAAAAGGGTGGTTCTGTCTGGGGATGTATTTAAGCCTTGAATCATGGAGCCACAAAGTTTTTATTGGAGATTATGTGGGAACAACTGTGAGGGAATCAGACCTGGTTTTGGCAGCCCCTCCACTTTTCTGTATTTTGAGCAGATAAGAGGCTTCTGGGAGATAATCAATAAGCTGTACTTGTGAAAATAGTGTTCTTTTATTCAGCTGGATTTTCCCTACATTCAGGAGCAGTCCAAAGATGAGAGATTTCCTTATTTCGAAATAAGGGTGATTGATACCTTTTGCACTGCAAAGGGATCCCTCTGTTCATTGTCCAGATATTTCTCTAAATTGAAGAAGGTGTTGAAGAACACATGAGCCATTCTGCACCTCTTCAGGTCTCGCAAGGTTACTCTTCCTACAGAAAAACCCCACACAGTTGCGTTACTGAGTTCTTACAAAAGTTTAAATTATAACACCAGTAGGCTTCAAGAACAAAATTCCTTCCCAAGTCAGTCATGGATTTTAACATCATTCAATAAATGGGTGTGTTCATTAAGTTAAACCTCACATACATTATGGATGCCTTTGACATTCATGTGAAATATGAAGACATGTGAATGGGGATGGTTCAATTTTACAGTGTAGACTGTCAGCACATCCCACAGCTGGAGCACACAAGAATTGTTGTTTCAGTCCCAGGCAGTTAATTCAGAGCTCTCTTGTTTCAGTATTTCAGACCTCCTGATGCACAACACTGTGGCCCAATGTGCAGTAATATCCACCCTGGGACTCTCACACAGGGCTCTGCCTGTAGATGGGTTCCACAGTGGCTTTACCTTCTCAACCCCCCACAAATGAAAGGGGATGAAACAGGACGGCCTAAACAGGACTTACCTTCCCTCTCTGGCTTAACAAGGTCCAGCATCTGGCACAGCAGGTCCTGGAAGGGCAGTGGCTCTATGCCCATCACCTCCATGCGCTCACACTGCTCCTCGTAGAAGAATTCCAGCTCGTACATGGACAGCACCCCATCCCCATCCAGGTCCATGCAGCGGAACCAGTACTCGATGCTGGGAACAGAGCAGGGACACTGCAGCACTGCACTGGGGCATCCACACAGCAGGGACTGCAGCAGGGCACGCTTCCCCTACCCACCCCCCAGGGCTCTCCTGCCACAGCCTGCCATAAACCTAGGGATGACAAGACCCGTTGGGAAGGGTCAGGGTACAGGCCAACACTCCAAGCACCTCCTGTTAGTCTCCCAGGTGCTCTCCTGTGAGCAGCACAGCCACACTCATGTCTTGTCTCACCTGTACCCACTGTTCACTGTGCTGTAGCCCAAGGGGGGCTCATGTAGGGCAGGGAGTCCCTGTCTGACCCAGCAGGAAGAGTTGGCCAAATAGAGCCAGCTCTGATCCCAGGACACTGTAGGGACCCTGGTGAGGGACAAGGCAGCTGTGCCATGCTCTCATTTGCTCCTTTGAGGCACAAGGATACACAAGGCAGAGCTCTCAGGCAGCTGCACTCCGCATCCCTCCTCCCCTCTGGAGGGTCCAAGCCTGCAATTCTGGATTCTTCTTCTCTTGTTATGCATAAGATTCCTTGTGCTAACATTCACGTGCACATCTGGATCACCCCTGCACAGCAGTCTCCCCCTGGCTGTACAAACCAGGCCACAGGCAGGTTTTACAAAATACCACAGTGAAGTTTCCCCACAAACCCTCCTTAACAAACCCAATCCACCTGTGAAGGGATGTACACAACTGCTGCCAGCACCTCAGGAGTGTGTGTTCAGAGACAGTGCCTCATCCATGAGGTGATCAAAGGCACTGGTGTCTACCAAGATATAGAAAATTACAAGAAAACTCTGCTTCTATGCAATTTTTCCTCAAAAAAGGCAAATTATTTGACCAACCATCACCAGTAAGATGTTTTCTTCCTAACAACCTCCAGACCCCAAGCTGCTCTCTCCTGTAGAAAGTGGTAGGTCACAGAAGTTTTCATATCTTACTTGCTCACCTCAATGATTTCACTAAGACACAGAAATCAGTCTCACCTTGTAGCACTCCTTTTGTCTTCCTCTGAAATCAAGAGCCACACAAAATCCGCATAACTCATGCGTCCTTCCTTTTGAACTTCAGTGCCTCTAGAAGACATAGCAGAAAAAGAAAATTAAAAATCACCAGGCCCCGAAATACTCAGGATGTCATCAAGGATATTTTCCAAATCATTAGTGAGAGAAAATGGGGCACTGTCACCTATTCAGCCTGTACTCCCTGCACCCTGCAGCACTAGGCACAGCATTTGCTGCCTTTTATCACCACAGAGCTGAAGCTCATCTGCCACATCTGCTCCCACAGCATTTCCTTTTTCAGAGACTTCAAAGCAGTGCTCTCCAGCTACCCCTGTGCCATGTTTTCTAGCTATGCCCAGTTATCCCATCCTTTGGGATTTTTATTTTGTTTTCTTAAGATACCCAGAAGTCTCACTCCATGTTCAGGCAGCTCCAGCTGGAGCACCCTGTTGGAAACCATTCTGATCAGGGGCATTTCTGAGAATAACTTGTATTTCTCAGCCTGACAAATTCCCTTCCCTTCTTCCCCCAAGAAGTGTGCTGTTCCTCACCTCACCACAGCACCGCTGAATATCCGCTCAATGATCCTGTTTGACAAAGCTGGAAACAAGAAAAACACAGAGAAAATGAAGCTACAGCTCACAGGAATAACTACAATCAGTTGTTCACGGTGAATTCACACAAAGTCCTTTCCCATTGTTAAAAGAAGGCTCTAACTACATTGCCTATCCTGTTTAGCAGCATTTCTAAAACCCCAAGATGATTCTTTCAGTGTGTCTGCCTTTGTATCCTTCCAAACATCACACTGTCCCACAAAGATGGCAACTGTTATCTGGATCCTTGGAAATGGGCATGTTACTCCTACTTTGCTGCAGTAGGATTTGTCATATAGAAGGAGACTATCCCAGTGTTTACTGCAAAAGTTCAGTTATCAAGCAAAAATGACACATCAAATCCCTACAAAACACTTTTGAGGAAAGGACAGGCTGTGGCAACCATGCTGCAGGGAAGACAATGAAACATTAGCATAAAGGTAAGGCTCTGCCAGCCAGGAGATATTGTGGCATAGATTGTTATGGCAGAGCACATGCCAAGCAGCAGGTACCAGTTCTGGGCAGGATTTGCACAGTGACCTCACCACCCCAGGCAGCTGAGCCCCACATGGACTCTTTCTACAACTTCTCCATCACTCCTGTGGTCCTGGCACAGTTCTGGCACTGCAGCCAGGCAGACCCAGCCTGCCCCACCCCTCAGGTGCCCTGGCACAGCTGACAGGCTGCTGGACACTGCACCCCTGGCTTCTCCCCTTCATCCTTGGCACTCCAGCACCTCAGGGCTCTCAAGGCTCCTGTGCAACAAATACTGCATTCCACACTGCAGCTTCCCAGCAGGGCCTAATCTCCCATATAAGCCATCCCCAGGGAGGCACTCCTCCATCTTCACCCACCCAGCCCTATGACCAACACTCCTGAGTCCTGTGACTGCCACACTCACCCAGAACCCCCATGGCCTCCTGCACTTGGAACATATGGGCATTTTAGCCCTTTGTGGATTTGTATTCCATTAATTTATCTATGGCCCTTGAACCTTTGAAAATAAATAGCATCTGCTCAACTTCTGGAAAGGAAGTTCCATGCTGAACTGAAGAGATACTCTCCAGAGTCCGTCTGCAAACTGAAATCCCCCAAGCTTCTCTGGACACTGGATTCCTCTCATGCATAATTAGATTGCACTTCAATAATCTCTGAAGTTCACACGGGCTCATCCTTCTTGTTCCTACTTCCAAGTTCCTGCAAAGCCCTCAGTAAATAATAAACAAGTTTCAGGACATGATTTAAGCCTGTCCTCCTGGCAGTGACCCACACATGAACAGAAGCTCCATCTGCAGAATGCACTCGTGCAGAAAATAGTGTGTCCTGCAGTTCTGTGTCTAAGCTTGTACAACTCCTTCTCTAAATCAACATTTATTTAAGAGATGGGTGGCTACATTAAAACTTTTTTAAGGCATCAAATTAACCAGATTAAAGGCAGGCTTTATTCTTCAGTAGGAACATTCTGTTTTCAGCAATGCCCTCACCCCACCACACTTGCAGGCAGCATACCTTGATCACTGTATCTAGCCAGGTCCTTCTGGCTGATGTAAAGGTCATGGTCAGTATCCAGCTCCCAGAATTTGCAGTATATAACATAAAAGTGCTCATAGGAGAAGTAATCTGTGATCTGATTTATGTCGTCTTCTTCTTCCAAGAGAGCAAGAGTCTGAAAGGGTACAAATACAGTGGGAAGTTAAACTTGGATGAAGAGGCAGCTGAGAAGCTGAAGTGCTCCAGTTTCTCAGGAAGCTGGGTGCGCACAGCCCTGAGAACTAACCCAAAGTGCAGCCTTTCCCCAATAGATGGGGTTGCTGTATTCCTTAGCAGGTACTTACACAGCACCTGGCTTGGCCATCCTGCTTAGCACAACATCTCTACCACTCCTGTCAACAATTTTTATTCATTTTCAGCTCTAGTGAAGAGTGAGGCAGAGAAACAGGAACACAAACTGCTGTGTAAGCTGGGATCCATGGTCTGGGAAACAATCCTGACCTGCACCAGGGAGTCTGAGAGCCACATCCAGCAAGTCCACAGTCTTCCAAAGGAACTGAGATATGTCTTTACCCATCAGTCATCCCTGTCTGCCTCCTGAAGGGCAAAATCAAGTCTTGTTCCAGACTCACACCTGAACTGGGGCAGGAGGGATGGACCCCAAACTAATCACACTGACTTCCCTGTGCTGTTGCAGGAATCGTTCTGGTTAAACTGGGAGGCTCAGACAGATTTACAACCATAACATCTGCTGACATGTCTTACTAGGAAAAATTACTGACAACATCCATGTTTCATTCCCACTTTACACCTCCCCGTCCTTCCCAGCAACAAGAGGGCATTGCATATTTCCCAGTGCCATCTTCCTACTTTTGTTCTTGGTGCTGAGGCCACGGGACACCAGAAGCCTTTTTGTCTAATAAACCATGGCTCCAGTGAGCTGCAGGCCTGGCCTCCCCTGCCCTCACAGCCTCTCCCAAGGGAGCAGGCAAAACACAGCTTGAGCTACCCCAGGGAATGGTGTCCCCAAGCAGGCAGGCTCAGTGGCCCTGCTACCCATAACCATAAAAACAGATGCTGTGTTGTGTGTTGGCATTGATAATTCAATATCCACTTCCAGCCACCTCCACATCCAAGGAATCCAAACAAAGCTCTCACATCCTATCCAGGTTCAGTGAAGTTCCTGGCAGGGATAACAGGATGGTGTTGCCAGACCTGCACTATTCTGACTTGCTGACACCCAAGTCTCAACACCTTTGATCCATCATTCACTGGCCTCTCTATATTTTGTCTGTCTCTCTCTCTCTTTACAGATGACAATCACTTGGGAGCTTTTGCCATAACTATTTTTTTCTTTTATAGCTCATACCCAAAGATGCCATTTACACATGCAGCAAGGAGCTGAACTTCCCTGCTGCAGGAGATGAAAGGCAGAGTAGATATAAAATTATTTCTAACAGAGTTTGGAAAGAAACAGGGATCCCAGGGCTTGGACTGGCATGAGCCAATTCAAAAGAGCACTCATTTTTCCTTTAGCTGATGGGGTCGAGTAAGGGAGATGCTGTCTGAAAAGAGAAAGAATGTGAATCCATAGTTGAGCGGTTTGAGGAAGACAGCACACTACACCTGGAAGGGCAAACAGGACACAGGAGGGAAATCTCACCGTTTTAGCCAGTCCTTCACATTTCAGCCTCAAGACTTACTGGCTCTTTAGGCTGGGCTGGACATGAGCAGCCTGAGACAGTTTTAACCTGGTGATCTTTTGAGCAAAATACACAAAGGACAGAAATCCAAATCCTGACATAAGGACACACTGCAGGCACTGGAACAAGAACTAAGCTCCATTCATTATCCTGTGAAGATCAGCTCCCGAGGTGCCTCATCCTGCAATTGCAGAGATGTTCCTGACCAGCTGTCAGTGGGCTGAGGACTGCCTAGGAGGCAGGAAATTGGCTCTCCTACCCCTGGCACTCCTGCAGCTCTTCTTGGCTGCTTGTGAGCCACTTCACATGGGTGCAATGCCATGCCCTGCCTCCCTTCCTGCTGTCTGGACCAGGAGCCAGGCTGCTGCTCCATGTGGCCTCAGGGCTGAAGCACGGTCACAGTCACACCCTGATCTTCTCTCAGTGCCCTGGGGTCACTCCTGTCCCTCCTCTTCTCACCTCAACTCAAGACACAGCTCCTCCAGTAGACCCAGCACTCCTGGCACTGAGCACCTGGCTCATCCCACTGCAGCCCAGGTGCAGCTCCCTCACCATCCAGCCACAGGAACAGGGAATGCTGCACTCTGGATCCTGTTCCCACAGAAACCCACGTACTTGCAGGAAGTTGCTTTTCCTCAGCTCTGTTAGAGTGATCTTCCCCGACCAGGATCGATTGACTGTGTAGAATATCCTCTGTATAACCTGCAACATATGAACAGTGCTCTTGAAATCAACTCTTGCAACAGCAGCTTGGGAATTGAAATGCAGTGATTTCTTCACTCATCCTAAGGAGACCTCTTTTTTAAAACTGTTTTGTGATCTTTTCTGTAGATACTGCTATGCTTAATTGACTACACAGTCTGAAAGCAACATTTGTTTCTTAAACAGTATTATCCCTTTCATGCTGAAAACATTTTCACTGCTCTAAATTCAGCTCTTTGGGCATGCAGATGTATTATTTATGTCAGGAAACATGTTCAAAGTGCTGAAGAATCACTTTGAGTTTTTTCACATTTAAGTGGACATAGTTTGTGTGGACCCCCAATGAAATAGGGTTCCGGGAAAAAAAAAAAGAAGAAAGAAAAAAAAGGAAAAAAAAGGAAAAAGAAAAAAAAAAAAGGACTTCTGACTCTTCTGGTTCCTGCAGAGGAAGCAAGACATGGAAATGAAAGGCACAGGTAATGTTTGACCCATTGTAACTATAACAATGCCTCGTGTTCCCAGTGCCTCTGCTGAAAGTAAGCAGGAGAGGTTCTGTTTGCAATTATTTTGGGCAGGTGTTAATCTCATTTGCCTCCTTTCCAGACCTGCCCCTGGTGAAAGTGAGCAAAAATAATGGGGGAGAGGCACAGAACCCTCAGAAGCCAAAAGCAAACAGCTCCAAGTGTGAGACTGAGCTCACTCCCAAGCTCCTCAAAAAGCAAACAGCCCTTCCCAATCTGCTTCTTCTCATCTGTCAAGTATCATCACAGAGTGGGAGAAACACACATGTGTGACCAAGCATATCCAAGAATAAACCTAGCAGGGCAAACAACAACAAATAAATATCACTGGCATGAGAAAGGAGGAATAAAATTAATTTGACTATCAGCACTTGGAATCTTGTTGATCAAACCTGCTACAAACCTTTGATGTCTCTGACATGTTGGCACATTCCCCCAGAATTTTGGTAACCTTTAGTGCACATTATTCCAACACAAAAATCAACTTTACACAACCATGTGGACATTACAGAGATTAATCCAGCTGGCAGATTAAATGGGATGGATTTCTCTTTTAGCCAGAACTAGTTTCAAGTGGGCAACCACTACTAAAGGGCCTTCTTTGGACTCAGTCCAACAAATGCTGGTTCTTAGTCCAGAACAGATCCAGAACCAAGTATGAGATTGCTCCCAACAGTCTGCTTTGGGATACACAGTGAGACAGTAATTGATGATGGCACACACAACTCTGAGAGCAACAAGAATGAAGTGAGGATTCAAATGTACCTTGAAGAGAGAGAATTGATAGATTCAATTTAGCTGAACATGACACCTTTTGGTAACACTGCAGGCCCTTCATCACTCCAGGCCTAAAAGGTGGATATCCTTTTAAAATTTGGTGTCATTTTAATTAAAAACAGACCAAAAAACCAGATCTATCGTAACTGTAGCAATCACTGAGCAGTGTTCTGTGGCCTGTGTAGCACAAGAGGTCAGACTAGGTAATCACAATGATCCTTTCTGGTCTTAAGCACAATGTTTGTTTCTTCCTTCATGCCTTGGCAGCCACTGCCATTCTGGTCTCTATTTCTGGACTTTGTTTGGCTTTTGCTTCCAGCTTGCACAAGAGCTCAGAGACTGGAGTGGTCTCACCTCACACATCACCCATGATCACACCTGACAACTTTGTAGCAACTCTTAAAAATACAGGGTGTTCACACCATTCCAAGGACTCAAAAATAGCAATCCCAAGAATCAGAAACAAGACCCCATACCAGTAATTCTTTTTGTCCTCTGCCTGCAGGGTAGTAAAAGATAACAAACTATTCCCATTTGTGACACATGAAAAACTGTTTGTCTACCAGACCGCATTGATAAAAATGTTCCATCTGTTCCCTCCTCACCTATCTGTAAAAACAAACCATTCAAAGGTAAAATGGGATCTCTTCATGCCTCTTACCATGTCCAGTCACTCAGTGAAGGCTTTATTATTCAAATAATGGCCCAGTTTCCATGGACAGTACATAGTATATATCTCACTATAAAATCTCAGAACTTCTCTTTTTCTTTTCCAGGTTGTAAACATCAAGCTGTCAAAAAAAGCATTTGGGAAACATCCTAGAACATCATTACCCAGCCTGAGATGATGTACAGCATGCAAGCCACACTTGTCACTTAAGCCATAACTGGCTTCATTTTTCTGAGTTCAGTACACAACCATAGACCCACAGAACATCTTGAGGGATCATGGAGTCAAATTCTTAATTAGCCTTTGGAAAGAGGAGCCTCTTTCTACTTCCCCATTATTCTCATGTAATTGACCTCTAGGCACAAACCATTCATGGATGAGTTCCAGACCTTTCCCCCATCTTCCCACAGAAGAACAAAAGCAATACCATTTCTGGACAAAATAGGAACCTTTATTAATCTCTGTGGCCATTGTCTCCTTACACATTTGCATTGGTGCTACTGTATAAGCTGAAGTACTTTTCCTCAAGCTTTAATCTTTAAATTGTTTTTAGCTCACAGCTTTCCAAGAGCTGCATGCACTGCTAACTCTGAGCCTGGTTTGAACACTCAGGTAGAAGTCACACTAAAGCTTTACAACAAATGCCACAGGATATTCTGTGATGTTCTGCATCATCTTCACCAGCTTCAGGAGTTGTCTCTGTTGAAACAAACACAACTGGTTTAGTAATACAGTGGCAAATAAAACAGATATGATACAGATAAAATTCCAGCCTGCTGTGTCCAAAAGGCCCCTTTAAAAGGTTCTGAGGTGGCAATAACAACTGAGATGCATTCACATCTTACCCATCCTAGATTGTGGGGTCACTCTCCAGGAGATTTCAGCCAAGTGATGCCATACCCAGCAATGAACACAAAGCCATGTGTCCTTATGGCCCTTGTCTGTAACACAAACATGAACTGTAATTCTTGTGTGGCAGCAAATACACCATTCTGTCTCTGTAAGGAGGTATAAGGCACTCTACCTTGAAGCAATAAAAATGATCCAAGTGGTCTCAAAATCCAAGGACAAAGCTGTTTCCTTCATTGCCTCCTGGTGGAAGTACTGGATTTTGTAACATTAAAGAGGGATGTGCCAAACTGTCTGTGAAAGGAGAGGTGAGCAATAGGAACTCCTGCTATCAGAGAGCAGAGTACTGCTGCAGAGGACTGAGTGCTGCCCCTGAGGTGGGCACAGCGTGCCCAGCAGCCTCCTGCCTCCCCACGAGCTGGCCCTGCTCTCCCCCAAGGGGATTCTGCTGTTGGCACAGACCCCCAGAGCAGTGCTGTCCTGACAGCTGAAGGACAGCTCACCTTTGTCAGGTGTGCTGCTCCACAGCCCTCAGCTACAGGCACCACCATTCCCTGCTGCCTTTGGAGCAGGCCTTGGAATCCACCTCTGTGCCAGCACTGCCAGTAAGGATGCCCAGAGGCTCCAACTGCAGCAGGAAAGCACAACAGACATGCAAGCAGGATCAAGAAGCTCTGAGGAGCTTTGTGTACTTATGAAAGTCTGGTTCTGCTTTGGTGACACAGCACCGAGGCCAGGCACCAGGGAAGTGGTGCAAAAGGAGAGAGGAAGGAAAAGGTGCTGCCCTTGAGTAGCAGCCTGCACTTCAGTTATCTGGAAGTAGAAGCTCAGCTTCACACAGTTGGTCTCAGCCACACCATGCAGCACCCCTGGTGAGTCCAGAAAGGGCAGCAAGGGTGATCATGTGAGGGATTACTCTACAAAGACATTTGGGTTTTGCCTGAAAAATACAGGAACAGTGTGTGACTTAAGAGGAACCCATAAAGGCAGATGCAGAGAATTGCCTTTGTCAGTAGCCAGGGCAACCACACGTGGCATTGACCCGTGGATACTGCAGTCATAAACTGACCTTAGTGTGACCTTAAACCTTTCAGTCTCACCCTTCCATGCACTTGAAATGCCAAATACCAGGGTGCACGTGCCGCAGGCACTTTTCATACTCACTCATTCACATGCTTCCATAACTCCCTGGCCATTCCTATACCTGTTCTGGCTTAATGTTTATGTTGTCTTGCTCCACAGGGACTAAACATACTGATTTTCACATTTTCACTGCTGTTGACTATCATGTTCAAGTGCATCTAAAACATTTAGAATGGATTCTCATGATACATTTTCATTAATGTGACAGTTCAGGGTTTGCCCTGAAGAAGTGTCTTTGTGTCATCTGCTCCTTACAGGAAAGGAACAAGCATGTGTGTGCCAGGAGCCTCCCAGCTGCCATGTGTGGTGCAGCCCCAGGCAGGCCCTGGCAAGCAAACAGGAGAAACTTTAAGTCCTGAGCCCTGTTGGGATACAGTTCCCACCAGGTCTGTCATTATTTGCATTTGTTAGTGCTGCAGAGATAAAACTTCCAAACATTTATACCTTTTATCCGGATTCACACCCAACATGAGTCAAGCTCAAGGCTTAAAAAAAGTACAAACACACTTAGGTAAAGCACCAGCCTAAGTGCTGATTGCAGAGCTGGAACAAAGCTACTGAACAAACCCCAGCCACAAACCCAGTCACAAAAGCTTGGGGACAGAAGCCTAGACAAGCATCCTGGCAAAAGGAAGGTTGGACAGCAGATCCCTGGGGGCAAAGTGTGCTTTGTACTGAGGAACAGGCACAGATTCTCCAAGCCTCAGTGTCAGAAACCTTCAAACAGGCAGCCTTCCATGTCTCAGCAGCCCAGCACAGTTCAGGTTGACTTAGCAGCTCCCAAAGACCAAAGAACTTATTTTCCATTCATCAGGCCAAAAAAGATGTTTTTATAGATTTGCTTAAGACCAGAAACAACCATTATTTAACCTTTGGAATAACCCCTTGCACACACAAGCAGATTCTTTTTTTTTTTTGGAAGCCAGTTGTTAAAATACCTCATGGTCAGTAACATTAAAAACACCTATATTTTTAAACAACTGAAGGATTTTCTGGCAGGAACAGGGAGAGATACCAAAGGGAGGCAGTGGCATCACAGAGGATCAAACAGACAGCCTACCGTTGTAATATACCGGGAATGGAACTCTGGAGCATCCTTCAGGAACGTGAGGCCAGGATGCGTTTCCACCACATCCTGCAAGGTAAGAGAAAATGAAATGAAGATTTTCTTCTCCTTTTAAGGCTTAGAAGTTACTGGGTTTACAAACCAATACTTTTGCTTACTCTTGAAACTATTTGCAGCATTAACAATAAAACTGAAATCTTTTAATCTATCAAGCGAAGCTTCTATTATAGTAATATAATGCATTTGCTGGGCAATACGCACCTGGTGGGCCAGTTTGATTTACTTAAGGACAGAAAAACAAAGGAAGAGAGTTAGTGAGTAGATGAAAACTCATTTTCATTGAACGAGACAAAAATTAATTAGTTGACCATGCAACTATCTCCTGTCCAAGATTTTTGTTTTCCTTCATTCATTGAAGATATTAACATTTGTTAGAACTAGGTGTCAGAAACAAACATTCCTTGAGAAGGACTCCTGTGTCCAATGAAAGGTCTGCGAGCCTCAGAATGCTTACAGATACAATTAGTACTTTTCCAAAATTCACTTAGACTACCTGTGCAGATGCCTCTTTCTCAAGACCAGTTTTTTGTAAGTCAAATACTGGCTCACAATGCCAAATCTGCATGATTAAATCCATGGAGAAACTGCTCAGACCTTGAATGAATCAGGTCAGATCCTGTATTACACAATGCCTGTGTAATATTTCTCCCTGTCTGACTCCACTACCCTTTAAAGGTGTTCCAAGTTCTGCGGTGCCTGTTCCATGCCATGGTGCCCTCAGGGGTGTGATGTGCCCAAATTTTGGGCAGTATAACAGGATGTCTCAGATGGTGGTGTAAATCAGAGTAATTTTGCTGATCTCTAGCTGACTGACAGACAGGACTGTGCATGCCTTGGATTGCACCAGGAGCTAAAGAGCAGAGTTGCAATCCACCAGGAAAGGCATGTGCCCACTGGAGAAGAGATGAAGAGCAACATGAGAAAATTTACCCATCACAGCCCCAGTTCTGTTTGAGAGACAGAAACAGCCAGTGCAGACACAGTCTTCCCCCAAAGCAGCATCTCCACAGATGTTTTACCCAGAGGGCAACACAGTGTGAGAAATCTAGGGATGTGTGAAAAAGATCAGAAAAAGTACAACAGCTGATCAGAGGAGCAGATGGACGTGATTTATAGACATTATGGAGAAGCCCTAAAGCTATCCAGAGCCTGCCTAAATGGCCACAAATAATTAAAACAACTATACTTTGTTAAAAATTAATGAAAGAGAAAGAAAGGCATGAAATGAGGATGCGCAGATTTAGCCTGAATATTTGGGGGAAAAAAAGCAGTGAAATTTGTGCACAAGCAGGTTTAGAGGCATATACAGAACAATTAGAACTGCAGAAATTTTGCCAAGATTTCCATGTGATATCGTATCTGGTAGTCTAGCTAGACAAATTAAATTATAACTGTCTTGCCAAGCAACTTTTACAACTTTTCCAATGAGCTTTTATGTTGTGCTTGACTCTCAACAGCAACAAACATTTTTCCCAATATCCACATAGAGAAATGGTTCCCAATATCCACATAGAGAAATCCAGCCTGGTTACCAGGCACTGCTGAACATGAATCCTGACAAGAGACCAGTCCTCAGTGCCTTTAGGAGATTTTGCAGCTGGTTTGGCACTTAAGCACTTAAAAGGCTTATTTCTATTTCACCCCCAAATGAACCCCACCCAGGTGCTGTTCAAACCAAAGGTCTGCTGGTCCTTGGTAAACATTTAATGCCATGGAAATGAAGAAGGTGCCAAGTGAACGTCACTCTGTGCCCACCGTCCCTGCGGAGCTGCGGCAGTACCTGGAGCAGCGGGATGAAGTCCTCCTGTTGTAGGCAGTCACAGCCCGGCTTTGCCAGAAGAGAAGTGAACCTGGAGGCATCGTCGTGGCAGTTCCACAGGATTCTGCGGGAGAGGGGAGGAGTTACTCCCAGCCCTTTGCACTCCCAGCCTACCAGGAGCCCCAAAGGGTCACAAAGGCCTCACAGCACAATTCACCTGTGTGCTGGGAATCATGCAAATGCAGACCTCAGACTATCAGCACTTCCTTCAAGGTCTTTCAGCTACTGCACCAGTGCACCTAGCAGGGATTTTTTCCAGGTTAACACTGCTGTGGTAAAGCAGGCTTCTTACTAAGCACCTGTGGAATCAGAGTAAGTAACCTGACTCCTGCGAATGCTGCAGGCTCACTCCAAGTGAACAGCACCAGCCCAATGGGATTCCACAGGATGTGCTCTCCAATGTAACCCTTCACTATATTGCAATATTTGGGGAGATTGCCAAACTACAGGGACTGAATATTCAGCAGAAAAATCACTTCTCAGAAAGAAAAAGGGCATCCCCTGTTAATTATGGCCCATCTGGAGCTGTGCACCAAAGCCACAGAGAACAGCCTAAAGAAGGCATTAGTAGGACTAAGTATTTGAAGTGCGTAAGCTCAGTCCCCCTTGGTTGACAGTGTGCATCTGACACACCAGTTCTTGTCTCTGCCTTCTTTTCACACAAAATCCTGCACTGGCCAAAGGTAGCACATTTATGTGATTCACTCCAGGGACACTCATGAAGAGAGGAACTCCATGCCATTTACCAACTACTGGTAACAGAAGACAGCATTTGGATATATCAAACATTATGTTATTCACATTAGGGAAACTCAGAAAACTACACTTCATTAACTGTGAAAATACAAATGCACTGTAATTATTTACTGTGAGTTATTATTCACCACTTTCCTCTCCTGAAACTGTATGAACATAGTACTGAACTGGCTGTGGTTCTCCAGCAGAGATCACACTAACTTGTTCCCTGCTTATTCTGGCCTCATCACTCTGGGAAAGGCAGACTTTACAAAAAAGAGGTTCTTTTAAATAAGCAAAAAAAAATATTTAGCAATCCTGTTGGCTGCACATTTCTATCATGGTAACTGTCAATAAGCAAATATGTTCTAAATCAGCTGCAGAAAGAGGTGCTAATGTTTTAGCTTAAAAAAAATCAGGCACATAAAGATGAATCCCAAAGCCCTGTTTTAGCCACAAACAAAAAGATCTCACATTCAGCAGAATTTTATATTTAGCAATTCCTAAAGACTTGACAGACAGTGAACATGTGACATTTTGAGATGTCAGTCACCTACTAAGAAAATTGAAAATAGGCTTCAGCGACTAAAGATACCTGGTTTAAAGTTACACCTGTGTTCACATATCTACAGTTGAACTTTACCAGAAATACTACATTTCTTCTGATTTTCAGCTGTCCACCAAAGATTTTCTAACTGTCAGACGGGAAGAAGAAGGGATAAAAAAATATCTTTCTAAAAGAGCAATTAAGTGAGAAAAGCATACAAAGCTTGGCTTGGAAATGGGGTAGTTAAAAGGATACAAAAGAGGGACATGACCACAGTCTGCAAATATCTGAAGGATGTGAAAATCAGAGAAGTGAAAATGTGGTATCATGCATTAGGGATTAATTAGAAGTAATTGGAGGAACCTAAGGAAGGCAAATATATTGTCTGTGTCAAGACAAACTTAGAGATCACAGTTACCCCTAACATTTTTGTTATTTTGCCAAGGTAACTAGAAGCTGTTTTGACAACATCATCACAGGAAATACTTTGGGAATTCAGGGTTAAATGCTACATCAAGAATCTGAAGAGCAACCATTAAATAAAAAATTAGAACTCTCTCTGGAGAGGAGATGGAGACGCTGTTCAGGGGTTTCACAAAGTAGACTAAAGCCTGAATTGCCCTGGAGGGAAAAAGATTAGGCAAGAGAACAAGTCTGCTTCATGTCAGAGCTGACTCCAGGCACATCCAGAGCTCTCCATTTCCACAGTGTGGACTGTCAGGTCACAGGTGAATTCAACAGCTTGCTTGGGGAAGGTACTAACTATTAAAGCTCCCAGAGCACCCAGCTGTATGATGATGCTTATTTCCACATTCCTCTTTCTATCCCGTAACACTATCACACACCTCCTCTCCCAATTCCCAAATGGCACTTGCTTAGGGCACCAGTGTAGAGCAATAAGGGTGGGCACAAATACACCCCAAATCCACAGACAACTACCAGGTATCTCAGAACAGCTGACATTTCTGGGGAGCTTGTAAATATATTTTATACCCCAACTAACTTAAAACATCTTACTATCTATATAATTACTTCCAAGTTTGTGGATGTCACACGGAAACAAGTGTTCAGAGAGTTTGGGGGGAAAAAAAACAAGCTGATGGAGATTTTTAAGCCACACTGAGAAAAATGATTTTAAAAGTGTGGTGGAAAAGAAGGAAAGAACCAAAATACTTGTATAGCAGGCTGATCTATTCTTCCAGTAAGAGAGTTTTGCATTTGCTATACTCACTTTCTCCACATGGACACAAAGGAGTGCACAGAGACACGTCCTGTCCTCTCTCCCCCCGATGCACTGAACAGAGGTGCTTTCCAGTAGAGCGGGCAGCCACAGATCTGTAAGGAAAAACCAAGGCAAGGAGGAATACAAAAGCAGTCCCAAGAGGAACTTGCTTGTTTATACACCAGATTCACCACTGAGACTTTACATAAGGGAAATAAAGTGGTAATGGCTTTCTGACTCACCTGTGTGCCATTTACTGCATGCCAAGGTCAAGAATTCACACATAACTTTCTATTTTGTCAAGTGCCTTTTCAAGTGGCTGAGAAACACATCCTCTCAAGCTAGGAAAAGGATCTGGACTACTCAAGCTCTTAAGTTTTGTCTGAACTGTTTAGCACAACTCCCTAGGAAGTGGAGTGGAGAGACAGGCACCTTCTTCCAGGACACTCACACCAGCTATGTCACCCACCCACCCTAAAAGAGGAGGGCCCATTTTCATATGGGATGACTTCTCACGGGCAGCAAGGGAACCTCAAGTCTAATTACAGACAATTAATGAGTAAATGCCTAAAAGTGATGTAAATCTCATCCTGCAATTTTCAGTGCAGTGCCTTCCATCCAGCATAGTCCATTATTTCCAACACTACAAGATCTCAGCAGGGGAACACAAAAATGAAAGCACACACGGAAAGAGATTGATTCCAGCCAAAGGACTCCTTGACCAGCACTTTTGAACCAGCCTCTGCAGAAGCTGCTGGTTCTCAATGGCAGTCCATGAAAGCTCTGGCATTGTGGACTCTCTAAGGCCTTGGCAAAGCAGGCTCGGAAATGGTGTCACACATTCAGCTGCTCACACTGTCAAGCACCTCCCTCTTTACCGCAAAGACCTTTCCAGCTACTGTCCTGACTCCAGACAAGTTATCAGAATAGCCACAAAACATTGGCTTTGGAGGGAGCGCAAGTTCAAGCCAGATTCTGATTCAAGCCAGATCCAGGCAAGAAGGATGTTACAGCAAATGGAAGCAGAAATATTTTGAAGGAGTTGAGGCATCATTTCTGCCACAAAGCCTCTTTCACCTCTTCTGCTAAGCAGGACTATCCTGCAAGTCCATTCTCAGCTTCTTGTCCACACTTGCATGTTACCTTGGGAATCTTAATCAGCCCAAGAACTGCTTTTGGATTTATCCATTCCTATGTCAGGTAGCTGTGCTTCTACAGGTGTTTGGATAGGAAGGTTTTCCTCTGAGGAAAGAATGGTGTTTATTTTTTATTGTTTTCTTTGTGCAGCTGGTTTTGAAGCATTTATTTCAGAGCTCCAAATGGCACTATTGTCAATAATCCCATGGAACAGAACCCAGCCTTACAATAACTAAGTGGCAAGGAGCACATCCATGTAGAGACCAGATGGAAAGACAGAAATCTCTTCTGCACCACCCTCCTGCTTTTCCCTGTTCAAACATTTTTTGGTCAAGCAAAGATTTCCTATTTGTATTTTCAGAGCAGATTTACAAATAATGTGGCTAGACTCCTTTAAAAACAAAGAAAACCAACCTAGTCACTCCTTTCAGGAAAACCTTCATTCTTGCAAAACAAGTGCTGCTCTTGGAGGGAGCATCATTGCTCAGTTTGCAGTGCCAGAGACTCATTCAGGGCAAGCTGCTCATCCAGAATATGTCTGATAAATGCTAGGTTTAGATCAGCAGCACTGCAAACTGCAGCTGAAGGAGAGGGAAATAGAAGGGACCATCTGCAGGGTGCTTCCACACAAGTGCTGTGTGATGTCCCCTGAAGGCAGAGTTCACCACCAGCCGTCCCACCTGCCTTGTGGATAGTGAACATGCAGGGCTCAGGGGCTGGGGGCTGACTGGACATTTCTCCCTTCCACGTGCAGGGAGCTGGAGGTTGGAAGCTGCATCCTCACACAGCACTGCAACAGCACCTACAGCTCATGCTAGCTGAGTAGGACAGCAACAAAAAGCCACAAAAAGGGCAGCTGATACTACCTGGGGCCACAGAGGCAGACAAGTTTCTGCCTCTGAGTTTCTCAATCTTCTGGGCAGAAATATGAAGGAATAGAGAAACAGAAATGGAATTTGTATTTGCTAAGAAAACTTAGAGAACTGCTTCATAAATCAAAGCAAGAACAAACACACACATCTGATGTGAGAATCAGGAAACTGATATCATTTTTGTTTACTATTATCTAAATCTAAACAAAAAACTTCAGATCAAAAGGATAATGGGATTTTTCCTCTCTACAACAGCTGTGAGATAGACTGAAACTAAACCAAAGTATCTCTCCCAAAATTAAAAACCTAAAGAAAATAGAATCACAGAATCATTAAAGTTGGAAAAGACCTCTGAGCCCATCAGTGGTTACCTTAGCAATTTTCCCCATTTCACAGATGTTTGCTTTCTCGTCTTCAAACTCTGTAAAGGCCTCTTCAATCCTGGCAATGATTTCTTCATGGTTAGTGCAGACATTTGGGAGTCCTTTAGGGAAGTAGAAACGTGGAATGTTTATGGGCACAGGGGTACTGCTGGTGGCTTTATTCACAGGCAGAGGAGTGCAAGTGCTAACCACAGGCTGCAGGGGGGCTGGGGATGAAGTTCCTGCCTTCTTCTCTTGTTTACTTTGAGCCTGAAAATACAATGAATAACAAACACATTTTAATATCATGGTACACAGAGCAGGAAAGAATAGTTTGTGCTTCCAGTGATTAGGAGAAAATTAAAGCCCACCAACAATTAAATTATGGCATGAGGATAAAAATGCATCTTAAATAGACAATTAAAATTTTCTGCATTATGAACCAGTGTGAGTTTAGGATAGGTCACACCTGCTTTTATGCCATTTCTGAGCATTTTACATATGCAGCTGTGGATCATGATTTCCTGTTGAGTCACAGGAGAACACACTCTGCAACTCCATGATACCACAGACAAGGACAATGCTTTTTCTTCTCATGCTGGTCTTGGTCTTGTCATTCTGCCCCATGAACAACAAAGTATCTGCTCTTTAGTATTTCCCCTCTGAACCAGAGCACCCACCCACACAAACGGCTTGCCTAAAGTATGAGCAAGCTTACATTCAAGCAAGGACATTTTCTATCCCTTGGGAACATAACTAGTTTTGCCAAAGCACTGCTTCAGAGATAAATTAAGAAAAGATTTTCAAGACTTCCTTCTCAATTTCAGCAAGCCTTTTATTCTGTGCCCAACTTAAAAAGTCCCAGACCTGATTTTGTCAAAGGTACTAAGCACTGGTAAATCAATTTTTCCATCAGGAATTAGGAGCAGCCAGCAGAGAGTCATTAGGCACTCACATGATGTCTTTCCCTCACTCCCCTCCTGTCTGTAAGGAACATATGGCTGATATGGTGATCCCCACTGGACCCCTCTCCAATGGATCTCTAGTTCTAGCTCTACATCACAGGCAACATTTGTGTTTAAGAACACAAGGAGACTCTAAACCAGGAAATTTTTCAGACATGGGAGGGAACATTTTTTAAACTTTGACAAGTAACTACAGTATAAACTGCAAAATCAGCTGCTGAAATGTGGAGGAATGAGGAATTCCCTGCTCCCCCACAAAGACACTCCTTCTTGGGAAGAGGCAACAGGCTTTCCCACTGCACAATGGTTCCAACGCAAGAGTTTTATTAATGTAACAACATATGTGATAAGGCTCAGAATGCAACAGTGAAGTAAATACAGCTGCGACTTTCAGTTTGTTTATTCTAACTGTTTCAAAACAAAATGGTTTCAGGATAAAGCAGCCAAGTCTGAGTCCACTAAATGTAGAAGAATGTATATGATGAACTAACTTGCTTTATTATTTTCTATAAACTTGGAGCTTCTTTCTTAACACATACTGAATCTCTCAACTAGCCACAGATTCGCTTTCAATGAAGTAAAGAAGTGAGAATTGTAAAAGCTTCTTTAAGCTGGTACTACTTTTACCTGCAGTTTATAATACTTTATATAACCCGTTCATCAGAGACCTATGAAAAGAGAGAAGGATTTTCCTCCTCTTCACTTCTCTGCTTCATGGCTCTTTCTTTAAATGAGAAGACCTCTTCCTTCTCCCAAATGCTGCCCCATCTGAGGAGCAGGAACACCGGCACACACATGCCACCAGGCAGAACACACTTTTGTCCTTAGCTGCTCTGTACAGAACACACTAACCTGGAGATTGGGGTTCTTCAAGTTGTCTTCTCCTCTGTCTTCCTACACAGGAAAAGCTGGAGATCATTTTGAGCCTTCAGTATTTCTATCAGTACCAGTATTCAGAGTTTGAACAGCTCTTAGCCTTTGGAGAGCCAGCCTGATCACCAACACCTGTTCTCCCTCCTGTCCTCCTTGACTGTTCTTCCTCAGACATTGCAAATCTTTGTGTCTGCTCCTTAGTGATGCTGGAGCTCAGACGGGGTCAGCTCTGAGGCTAAGGGAGTTCCTGGGGCTCCTGAGTGCTGGAGGATGGCGAGCATCAGCCCTGGTCGCTCTGTCCCACAGTAGGACAATGCAGGTGATCTGAGGTGGTGGCAGAGCTGGGGAAGCTGGGGAAAGCTGCACCCTCACTTTGGGAGTAAAGTTCACTGGGTTAAATAAAAGACAATCCTTCTCCTGGCTTCCTCCTACCCTTTCCTCAGTGGAGCACCAAAAGCGAAGCCCAGACCAAGTGAATGTGTGTGGGGAGGGAGCACCTGGCCCCAGCTCAGGGATCACACAAATCACCATTTCTGCTTTTACCATCTGCTCTCACCCTGCCTGCCCTGCCCAGCCAGGGGCTTCTCCAGCCAGGACCTCACTCTGCTCAGGAGTTTTCCCTTTCTGGATCCCAGCAGAGGGGAAGTCCCTGCTGGTCTCTTGCAGCACCATATTCATACAAACAATGCAAAGCTGGAAAACGTCGAGGTGCCAACTGCAGCCACTTGACTTCTATAATAGGACTTCACATCAGTTTGCTGGAAGACCACTTCTCACAAACAGGTTTATTGCTCCCTAATCTCTTCAGGATAGGCAGGCACTCCTGGCTGCCAGCACTGAGAGGAACAAAGAGAAATGACTCAAACTTAACAAAAAGTTCCACAAACCAAGATGTTCTTTCAAAGGACACTGACTCCTCACTGTACCTATACATCTCCTTTCCTTACAGTACAAGGGAATGATGAAATTGTATTTTTGTTTTCCTGGAAGATGAAGAGAAGTCCCTAAGTAGAGCACAACAGCACTGGGCCATTTTCCTCCCCTTCTGCATTTTACACACATCCCGACATGGCACACAGCCTGAGCTGACCATGCTGGAACACAACTCACCCCCTCTGCCCAGGTCTCCACCTCCCAAAAATCCAAGCAACTCCTCTGCCTCCAGGTACCCCCAGAGCCAGCAATGCTCAGTACTAGCTCACACAAGTCAGGACCACAGAGGATGTATTCATTTCCTGATCCACATCCACCACATGGCACATTTCACCTATAGGAGAAATACAGGGAATTCTGCTGGGTTCGGAAGAAGGGAACCAGTTTGGACGAAGGTTCCCAGCTGACCTTCCCAGTAAGTCTGACTCACTGACTCCTGCTCAGTCCAAGCCAAACTAGGAGCAAGAATTGCTCAGGGACAGTTGCTTTTCACATTCTGCCTCAGGAATAGAAATACAATTTTTGAACTTTGTCTTCTTCCTTCTCATATAAGAAATGAGCTGTTTATGACACAAAGAGAAAAAAATGAGCAGCAACTAGTCCTTGAGGATTTTGTTCCCTAGAACAACCTTACAAATTAATACTCTGGGATGTGTATAACCAGATGCAAACCACTATGGGGACAAGAAGAAGTTAATTACAACTTTTTGTGAAAAAAAATTTAAGAAAGTGGTATGATGGGAAATTCTGTGGAAATTCCTTGGAAATAAACAGTTTCTTATTGCAAAAAAATTAGCCTTAAATGCTGCCTAGCAGAACACACTTCTCCAACAGGGATGTGCACTTTCAGAGAGGACAACTAAGAAAGGAAACAACAAATACTCTAATAAATCTTTTAGCTTTGTTACAATAATGAACAGATAAACTTCTTTTTTTTTTTTGCTCAAGGGAAAGGTGAGATTAAAGGCCATTTTTAAATACTACTGTAGCATTCTGTAATTTACCCTAAGTAAAACCTGTCCATCCACTATATCACCTTTTGCCAGCCATACAATTTATTTACGGGCAAACAAAAATACTGACATCTGTGTTATAAATAAACCAGACAGAACTACAGCCTCATTGTAGCTACACAAACAAAGCACAGACTAAATCTCTGCCATCCCAGCCTGTCTCCCAGTGATGTGCCAGTGCCAGCAGAAAACTCCATGGAAGGAAGCAGAATCACATCAAATGCTCAAATTCTTCCTACTCCTTCCTCCTGGTCCCAGGCTCCAACAGAGTCCTAGATAATATATTTACCAGTTTCTTGCTTCATTTCCAAATGGGATATTGTAATCCTCTTTTCTAGGGTACAGTGACTCAGCCTGGGTTCTCGCAGTCCACAGTGCTGACTTAATGTCTCCTTTCATTTTTCATAGTTCCTGTCTTCCCAAAATCTGATGGTACCTGGACACAAGCCATCCTCAAAGCTCATCAGTTCTCCAGCACTGGTTTGTATCTCTAGCCCAAGACTTTCTCTTCCCTGAAGCCCTTTCCCATCAATGAACCTTCTGCTCCCTCTTTCTTACCCATTTCTAAGGACAGCAAGAACAAAGGCTCATCTGCACATGGCTCCAAACATCACAGAGCTATGAGAAAATGCATTTCTGGAGAGAATATTTTCTTCAAACAAACCCACCAGCAGAAATGAAGTCCAATCACAGTGAAACAAAAATTAAAACAAACTACCTAAGCAACTCAGAAACCCAAAAGGACTTAGGTGGGAGTAGACACAGAGCTAATTGTAAAGTTGGATCAAGTTCCTCATATCCTTATCCTGTTGAGTTTTGTAGAGGCCTCACATGCCTCCACTGACAAGTGTGCCTAGAGACATGGCCCTCAGCACCAGTTCAGGCTAGGAACCCACTGGCTGAGCAACAGCCCTGCAGAAAAGGCCTGGTGGAGGGGATGGTGTGCACAGGCTGAGCATGAGCCTGCAGTGAGGGCTGATTACAAATAAGGCAAATGATGTCCTGGACTGCCTTAGGAGTAAGGCCAGGAAAACACGAGAAGTTGTTACCTCTCTGTCTGACACTAGCGAGCCTGCATCTGGGTTCCTGGGACCAGTTCTGGGCCTTAACCTCAAAAAAGTGATGGGAAGAGCCCAGAGATGTAAAGGAGGGAAATCAGAAAGCTGGGATCAGGCAGCAGGAGACTCTGAGGGCTGGCCCTGGCTAGCTAGGGAAAGGGAAAGCCAAGGGATGGGCTACACAGCCTGCAGCTCTTAGAAGGGCATTTACAGTGACAATGGAACCAAACTGCAGCTTGGGAGGGTTAGGCTGGAGGACACTGAGGGAAGTAGAGCCTGCGAGAGGTCCCCAAGAGGGGCTGGACAAACCCCTGTCCTTGGGGAAAGCCAGTGCTGATGTGACCCAGTGTTAACAAGTGAGATGTTGGATTAGAGACCTCCCTTCCTCCCAACACTGCTATGGGAGGCTCTTTGACCCTTCCATAAATAGTCCTGCAAAGGATAAGCACAAGAACTGAATTTTCCAGCTCCTGAGATAGGAGTTTATCAACACCCTTCCTGGCCAACATCTGTGTGTTCCACAAAGCACCTCTCATTCACCTCTCTGCTCCCTATCACCACCTTTATCACCTTTTCACCTGCCAGCACTTTTGTTTTCTTAGCGGGCCCAGTTACCTCTACTCTCAGCTCATCCCAAGCCCCAGGTATAGCCCCACAAGGCACAACATTTAACTACATCTCACTGCTGCTACATGGGAGAACTCCCATCCCTGCCCTTCACCTCCAGAGGTCCACTGTCACTCTGGGAACCGATTTAAGCCACTTGCAAAGGCAGCAAACAGACTTGGCTTTGTTGCTGGATGATTTCTACTGTGTTATGAATTAAGCCAGCTCACAGAAAGACCTGTGGGGCCCAGGGCAAGAGAAGGGTGACACACGGTGAGGAGGTAGGAAGAAAAGAAGAAAAAGACCACCTTTTTTGAATACTGCAAGTGGCCAGTGCAGTATTTCACTTGCCTTGAACCGGCAGCCCCAGAGCAGTCGTTCCCAAGGCATTGAGCAGCACAAGTGCTCCTGCTTCAGACCAGGCAGAGGCCTCGTGGACCAAAGCCTCGTCCATTTTTCCAGCTGTTCTACCCGGAGGTCGCAGCCCTCCCCGCAAACCCTACCCCGGTTATATCCTTAGTGATCCGACTAACTCTGGAGAGGGAATTTAGCTGCGCTGTGGTTCCTGACGGTCTCTCCAAACTGCTCGGCCCCGCCCAAGCCATTACTGCACATTATTACCTCATCCAATTCTCCCCCAGGGAGTGAAAAACACACGTTCCAGAGATTAACCTCTGAGATGTACTTTAACCTGTCACCAGAACGCGTGAACAAATGTGTCACAATATGTTTTGGAGCAATTTTAATGCTGTTTCTTAGGAAACAGCTGCACTGCTCCTAATTTCAACTTTTTAGCTTCCTCATAGGGTCACCCATTATTTAAATATAAATAAAGCTCAAGATGGGCCGATTTCAGCAAATTGTGAACCCTCTAAATCTGGAGCGACTACATGTCCATTTGGTGTCCTAGCACATCCAATCTTGTGTCAGTTGTTCCAGAGAGGGAGCACAGCAGCTGGGATTTACCAAGAACATACAGCTGTGATACAATTTTCATTTCTTTGGCTACATCTCCGTGATCTTCAGGATCTTTTCCAGACTAAATGATTATATTATCTCCTTCAGCCACAGCCCAGAGAGGGTAGGAAACAGCACAAAAAAGCACCTTGGGATGGTAAAATCATAAAAACCAAGGCCAGGTAGGCTGGTGTGCACAGATTTATACAGTTCATAGCAGAGAGCAGAATGTTGTGGTTCTTCCAACACACAACAACAAACATTCAGAGCAACCACACAAAAAATCTCACAGAAAATACTTAAGTCTTACAATACTTCTCCCCATTATTAAATCACTGCCCTTGCTGTTAATTTCCCCCCTTGTTTACAAAGACATTTTAACTCTGCAATCTAAGCCTGGAAGGTTTATTTTTAAACCTGCTGGTATCTAGCTGCAAATAACTTTCTGCAAATAGACACGCCTAGGGGGGACACAGATTGATTCTCTGATCCAATAAAAAAATACAAAAAGAAAAAAAAAAAAAAGATAAAGAAATGCCAAGTGTCCAAACCTGGGCCTGCTGGAAGGCCTTGAGCCGCCTCTTGAATCGAGATGGAAGAACAAAGTCACAGCCCTTGGCAAGGAAAGCTAGCTCCCCTCCCAGATCTGGGTCCCTCCGCAGAGAACTCTCCTTGATCATCATCCTGGGCAGCTCCTAAGCAGATGTTGACCTTTCCAGGAGGGGCACGGGCACTCTGTAGGAGACCACGTCAAGACCAGCACGTTGCTTTCTTGGATTTGATTTTTTACAGGCAAAAAATGACAAATGGCTTCAACATATTGTCTTCTCTCTCTTCACAAGGACAACATCTAGCAATTTTATCTCACTCCTGAAGCCAGAGCTCCCTATTTTAACCAATATTCAAAGTGTCTTTCAGTACCACCAGGATCTTCTGTCTTCTTGTAATACTTTAATTGAGAAACATGATCTACAAGTGAATCTATTTCCCTGCTGGCTACATGACAGACAATCTGTCCTTGGCTTGTAATAGGCCAGGGGTGACATGAGAAAGGAAGCACCCACCACCACTACCAAGAGCTCTAAAATTAGATGCTCTGCAGAAGTGGCTAAATATACCATCTTCCCCAATAGTTCCTACTTTGTGTGCTCCAGCACTGGACCTGAGGGGCACCCCTGGGTCAGTCAGGCTCAGCTAGAGTTAAACCAGGCTCAGCCAAGGGCCCTGCCTGTGGGATGGCAGTGGTTTGAGGTCCCTGCTGCTGAGGTGATGAAGCAGAGGAGCAGCATTCGTTCCCAGTCTTGACTGAAGGCTGTAATTTTCAAAAAACATAATTTTTTCTTCCTTGCAAATCATCTAGTTCCTCTAATGCCAAGCAAGCACATAAGGATGATCTTGGATAATAAGCTCAGTCATTCCCAAGCAGCTCTTAAGAAAACAGTTTCCTAAAGACATCAAAATGCATCATTCTTGTTATTCACTTTCCCCTTAACTCTCACCAGGCAAAGGCAAAGCAATTCTCAGGGGACAATAGTCTACTTTTTCTCTGCACAACTTGGAGCAAGGAGACTTCAAACTCTTGCTCTAACTTTGTCTAGGCTTCTTAGAAGTATGTTCTCCCTCTCTTATCATAAGAATGGTGCTGAACAAGGGCCTAAATCCGATTCTTCCCACACAAAAGAGTCATATGGAGTGCTTCCCCTACTTGACTGTAAACCGTGAGCCGCTCTGCCAGGATGCTGTCTAAGTTCAATAACACATAAAACCACCCAATTTCGAGCTAGTAGGGCTTGCTGTCATCAAGGTATTGCATTTGAAATGCAAAGATCTCAGTGAGCCTCACAACATAAAGCTTTTATTGGACATGTGCCTCTGATGCCTTTTCCTGGGTCCCTGTAGAAAGCCCTAAGTTAACATGAAGCCCAAATGAGTACAAAGCCTAACAGTGGCACAAAGAGGATGGGGTGAAAAAACAACCTCCAAAAAGAAAAAAGCAGGCAGGAATGTTTGAAGTGGAACTGCCACCGAATAAAGGATACACAGATCCATATGCAACACATTTGGAACAAATTTGGTTTTTCTTACTCTAACAATATTTTTCTAAACATTAAGGCAATACCTAAAGAGCCCATGAGGCTGCACTGTAGTGGGAGTGCTGCAGATCTCATGCAGCAGCATGTCAGGAGGTGATTTATTGTAAATCATCTGTGGCAAGTGATGGATTACTTCATGTTCTGCTTACAGCCTGCAGAGGAAATGAAGCCCAAGGAACCTCTCTGACGTCCAGCTGCATCCAGACCAGCTACAGAGACCTTTGACAGATGTATGCATTAAAGAGACACACTAATCTGGCAGCCACTAGCTCCTGCTTTAAAAAAACAGCACAGCCAAGTACTTTTCATGCTCAAATTAACAAGTCACAAAAGATCTCAGAAATTTGGGAGATTTTCACTGATAACGTGAAAAAATGCAAGTAACCCAGAGGTAAGGCTCACTGTATCTGTATTCCAATGTTTTGGAATAGCAGGTTTCTAGCATGCTACCTCCTATCCTCAAAACACACAAGGTAGGTATAAATAAAGATATAAATATACAGTACTACGAGAAATCGACAGTAAGAGAATCTTGTTTCAACAGCTTCAAAGTCAACTGGACAAAACCCACAGCAGAAAAGTCTGGTCTCAACAGCTAGACCAACTGCACAAACCAGAAACTCAGAAATCCCTGCTTGCTGTAGGTGACCCAGGTTAAAAGTGAGAGATGCCAAATTTCCTCTGTTAGTTGCCTTTTATTCTGAGATACTTTAGATTCACTTAATACTTGTTTTTATTTCAGTAACTGCTACCAACAGAAAAAAAAGCCCATAGTTATTCACTATTTGTGTTGAGAAGTAATAAATAATTGATGTTTGAAAGGAGTGCAGACTGTGTGTATAGCTTAAATGACAGACATTATCAATATCTGATCAAAACAATTTTTAACATATGTAAGATGAATGTTGATTTTCCAGAAAGGGTTTTACACTACATTTTAGACATATTTTGAGAACATACAATTTTTTCAGAACAAAGCTAAAGTTACTCAGACATTACAGAAGCCATTTTTATAATTAATCACCCCATACAAGATCCTTGATAAGAATATAATTACATTTGCAAAACAAAGAAGTGCGCAAAATTATGAGGGGGCAGAATTACAAAGTTGCAAGGTCAACCTTGACTTTCTGTGATCAGAAACAGTTTATTCCGCTCAGAGCCTTCTTAGGGCCCCCTGATTTAAGCACACAACAGACATTTTGATACAAAAAAGCCAAGTGTGTGGCCTTGAGATGGTGTTTCAGGGCACAGGGAATTAAGAACCTTCTGAGAGTCCCAGAAACACCCCATCAGTCATTCAGGAGAGGCAGGATTAAACACACACTACCTAAAGCCCACTCAGAGGAAATATGGAAACAGGGAACAGCCTGTGGATACTTCACTCACGGCTCCACCACCTGAGATACAGCATGGTTAAAAAGGTGGTCTTATCAACCCCACAAACCCTCTGTTCCCAGATCCACGGTCCCTGGCCAGAAATGGTTGGATCACCTATCTGACCTCAGCCTGAGCTATTCCACTTACTAAGACGGCAGAAAACAAAAATGTTAGTTAGGTTTAACTTATATACAAGTCCCATAGTCAGTACAAAGAAGGTTTCAGAGCCATACAATAAGAAGTAGAGGCATGGAGGAGAGAGAAATGAGAAGCAGAACTGCTCTTTCTGGCTCACTACAACTCAAGTAATCCTTTTGAGGAGATACCTAGCAGTGGAAGGACAAAACCCAAAAGGGTCTCTTTGTATCAAAGCCTGACCCTGACCTCTGCTCTCAAAATTATTCACAAACTTTATTCAACAGCTCTTAAAATACAACCCATGAGCAGAACATGCAGCAGAGCCCTGCAGCACTCACACTTGATTCTGAAAGCGGAAGGACCACGTTGCTTACAGATTTTTCTACGGTTCTTTCACTAGAGCACCACTCTGAGCATTAGCAGAATTTACTTTGTCAAATCAGCCAACATGTACAGGTGGCAGACCAAGGACATAAGAGATCAAAAACATCCACCACTGACTTCTCCAAGGACTTTGCATATGACATTTTAGTCAAAGGTAGCAGTCTTTACCTTTCAACACACCCCAACACTCAGCATTTCTGCAGGACAGCTCAGAGCATCCCAACAGCCCCATCTCCACCTTCTTTTTTGCTTACTGGTCCCAGTTTCCCCCAATTCCCTCAAGCCTGCTGGTCCATCCAGGATCCTTATAGCCCTCCTGACTAGAGACAAAAATACAGATAAGTACTAGGAGGCTTGCTGACCTCTAAAAGGCAACTGCACTGTTCTCACTGAACTATTTTTTTTCAAAACCAACATACTAAAAAATCAGCTTAAGACAGGCACAGGGAACAGGAAATCCCAAAACAAATAGTTAGGAGGTTTAGAGATAAGTAATGGAAAACTGGATCTCAGAATGGGAAATGTTGGACAGTCTAAAAGTATGCAATGCTTCCTCTGGCCTGCCCAAAAGAAGTGTGATGCCCTTATTATTGGCTCTGCAAAATTGATGGACTTCTTGAGTATTCATTTCCTACTTTCTAAATATTTGGGTTTTGAAGACGAAGAGGCAAGTAATCCTATTGTTCTCTGTGGAGGATCGTAATTGGGTTTATGATAAAGAGGAAGTCTGTTGCTGATATAAGTTAGCACAGATTTAACACAGATAAGCCAGCTGAGCCAGAGAACAGCCTGGTCTGAAGGATTCTCCCTCTCCTTTTTCATTGTTTAGCATTTGAGAGATATTAAATCTGTCAAACCTTCATAAACTAAAGGTGTGCTGCATTTTCATCAGTCTCAGAGCTCTGGGGTTTCTGCATGGGTGCCCAGCTCTTTGATACTAGTTTTATGAGCCTTAAGAAAATACAACAAATACTTTGCATAATTGAGGCACACATGCAATACCAAGTGAGAATCCACATGCAGCTTCAATTACATCCAGAGTGAGCCAGGAATATGGATGTATTCCCTACATGCTACACTTAGTAAAGGACACATCTGTGCCACAAATAACAGCCAACTTCAGGGCAAGTGCAGAGCCAGCAGCCCAGTGCCACTGCTGAGGGAACCAGCTGCCTCCACATCCTCTGCCTCCCCAGAACATCCTTCTCTCCCAGGGTCTTTGGTTCTGGGCATCTGCACAAGGCAAGGATCGTGTGACTGCACAGAGGAGCAGAGCTCTGGTAGCTGTGGAGCACATGTCCATGGAAGGCAGGCTGGGAGCAAACTAACACACAGCTAGGTGGGATCAGGGGAACACAACCTGCCAAGGCACCACACTGAGAAGCCACTTGGCAGCATAAATGCATCCCATTTTCAAGAATTACATAAAATCTGCCACAAAGCCAGTGTCACACTTCATCGAATGCATTTTTGTTTGTACTCACAAGTTAGAAAATTTTGTAAAATCATGGACAAGGCAAGATTACAAGAGATTACTTCTGAGATTTTGGAGCTGTTTAATTCTACACTCTCTGAGGGAAAAGATTCTTTCCCGTGCTGGAAATATCAGAATATCATTTTTTGTAAGCAAAGCTGCCCAGAGCAACAACAGAAACTCTTGGAGAGCCTGATCTAAAAGGATCTCAGCACCATCATGTAGGGTGAGAGACAACCCATGCACCCTTTTTCAGAACTGCATCAAATTTTGGGCAAAAATGGCCAGTTTTGAAAACATGCACATTAAGCTCCAACTGGAAGAAGCTGTGAAAGTTCACTTACAACCTGGGCACTTTTTCAGTGCCTGTGTGGAAGTGGGATTTTGGAAATTAAAGTCCTCTCTACAGTTACTGCCTACTTGGAAGTATGGCAACAATTTTTCTTGAAATTTGGCAGCCGTCACCAAGCGAAAAGCACTGAGTGCTCGACAGACAGCCCTGGCTTCCCTCTAAAGCAGGCTCCCATCAAGACCCTTTTTCCTGGGAAAACCTACTCCTCATCTGAGATACAAGGAATGCAGACTCCACATGATTCCACACACTAGGGACAGGGAAAGCAAAACTAAATCCTCTGAGATTCTGTCCTTTGTCCCATGGAGGATTGGTCTCTTTAGGAGCCAGTGATGAGGAGGACAAGAAAGGCTGCTGAGAGATGGGAAAGGAGAAATGGAAGAATCAGTTCTGACTGAACTGCTGAGAGGCAGTCCAATACTGGGTCCCAGAAATAAAGTAATTATTTATGCTTATTAAAGTAATTATTACTATATCCTATTATAAGGGATGCATTTAAACCACAAGCAAACAGTCTACAGGAGCACCAGCAGGAAAGGGTCAAGCTCAAAGGTGAAACTCCATGTCAGGACCTATTTTATTTTCTCACAGGTTTCAGTTTCCTTTTTTTGTTTATATTTAAATACAGGCTACGATTCTGCCAGATTGAACACATTATTCCACACTGGAGCATTCAAAGCACAATGCATCACTTAGATGTAATTCCCCAACTCCCTCCACATTTTCCCATGTTTGTTTTACTCACTATCCCATCAAAAGTTTGGTTCTCTTACCTTTATTACTTCTGGGGCCTGCTGAATTGAAGCTGGAACAGAGTCCCTGGAGGCAGCCCCAACATGGCTTTTTTGCCCTGCAAGCAGGGACTGTGAAGGAGTTGCTAAAGTTTCCTGGAGAATTTGCATCACTTCCCTCTCCTTGGACAAACTTCCCTTGCCTGTCTGGAATTCCACCAGCTCCTGGGCAAAGTCCTCAATGCTTCCCAGGATACGCAGTAAAAGGGCTTTGTCATCCTCTTCCATTTTATGACTGTTGGTTTCCATGATTTTTGACAAAGAAGAAGGAGGATCAGCAGGTTTACTCTTGGGTTCAAGAGCCAGAGGTGGAGCCTGCCTACCCTGCCTGCCAGACACCTGCAGTGAGGCAGGTTCACTCTCCTTCCAAGAGGGTTCCCTCAGAGTACTCTCCATTTTCTGTGAAAAGCACTCCAAGTCCAGCAGCAGTTTGTCTATCTCCTCCTTGTCCACCCTACTGCATGTCTGGGCTCCTTTGGGGACAGCAGCTTGGGCACCACACAACACAGGATCCGACAATGGTTTTAAAGGATCGGTTTTCTCGGGAGCATCTCCCGCCCTGGCCTGCTCTGCTTCAGCATCAGCAGGAAGGTCTGAACCAGCAGCTCGCTGGTAGCTGCGCTCCAGCCTCTGCCAGCCCCCCTTCTGCTCTGCCTTCTTCTCTGTCCCTGCTGTTCTGTCCCCATCAGATTCCTCCTCGATGTACAGCGCCTCGGTGGCAGATGTGCAGACGCAGGGGCTCGGGGCTGGTGACTGAGGTAGAGCATCTTTCACAGCTCTCACGCTGCTCTCTGGAGGGACACCGGGCAGGAAGCTAGAGGTGAAGCTTACAGTACCTGTCTGGATGGACTGGGAAGTGCTTGTCACCTCACCCTGACCTGGTAGAATGAGAGGACCTGCACTTGAGGATGGCAGCTGAATGATATCTTCATACCTGGGTGGCTCATCACCAAATACCAGGGGAAAGGGAGTTTGCTGCAAGCCATGGAAACAGTTCATGAGCTCTGCCCAGTCACTTGCTTCTCTCTGCCCTGCTGTCTTCAGCTCAAAGGGCAGCTTTTTCAGGTAGGAAGAAAATCTTGTCATCAGATTCATGTATATCATCTCTGAATTAGCCAGGGGATCATTGCTATTCCCTCCACCAACCACATCTGCAGATTTCTTCTTGATGCAGTGTTTGATAATGTCCGTGCACTTTTTCAGATCCTCTGAGCACTTCAGCAAGATGTCCAGGCACACCTTAATATCCCCACCAGAAGAACCATCTAGCTTGTGCTTTTCTAAAATCTGGGTAATGAAGTTCTCTTCAGGGAAGGAATGAGGGCAGAAGGGAACCACAGGATTTAGGGTGACTTCTGGAGCATCGTTGCTCTCCTGCCATTTCTCCACAGGTGAGGGACTCTGCAAAGAGCCACACGGAGGGCAGTTCTCATCATTGTTAAAATGCCCATAAATCAAGTCAAAATCAAAGGATCGTCTGCTGAAAGATTCTGACCGAACTTTCCTTCCCTTTCTGTAGGCCACATGACTGGAAGAGTTTTTGAGCTTTTCAAAGGAGAATTCCTTTATTTTACCACTGGCAAGGTTTATTGCCTCCCCAGTAATGTCTTTTAAACTGCTGGAGGCTTGCACTGAAGACCCCTTCTTGATTCTCGCGCTATTTGGGAGGATTTGGTGATAGTCCTCATTTCCAGCCAAGGCAAGACCATTTTCAGGAACAGGAATTTTATGGTCCAGGTTGGCATCTTGGACACTGAGCTCTGCACAGACACTGTGGTGTGCAACTATGCAGGTGAGTCCCTGTTTGAGGAGCTGGCAGGAGCCTGTGCAGTAGTGCACAGTGTGCTGGGAGTGCCGCTCTACCACCACGCTGCTGTAGCAGTTCACTGAAGTCACCATCCGCCTGTAGGTCGCTGCCATAGCACAGCCCACGCTGGGAAGTGAGGCTGCAAAACTCACCATGAACTTCACAGGGAAAAGCTCACTATTCACAGCCACACCAGATTGGATGAAAACATTCAAATGTCAATTGGAAACATCCAAACTGTGTGAGGAGCTACTGCCTTGGAAAGCCCTGAAGAAGTCTGGAGTGGTTTCAGCAGTACAGTTACAACAAATAGTGCAACTTGCATATGGTTTAACTTAAGGCACCTCGATGCTCGTATTCCTTGCAGAAAGCCTTGCTCAGCAGAGATGCAGCATGAGCTGCTCCATTTTCAATGGTCCAGGTAGCTTCTCCAACAGAGGCCATAAAATCCAGTCAGTTCTTAAGCAGAAGTGACAAGCAACAATTTCTGTTTGACCCTTTTTTCTCTTTTTGGGTGGGTCAGTAAAAGATAGAGAATCCAGTAGCACGTACAGACAAAAAAATCCACAGTGTGTTTGCAAGATTCATCTCTCACACTGGTGACACAGGTCCCTGCAATAGAAATAAAGGTGACAGTCATTATGATTGCCATGTATTACGCAGCCTTGTCTACTACCAAACATCTGGCACCAGACGGAACAACCAGCACACAGGCCTGCACAGAACAGAGTAGGCTGATAGTCTTCTTTCACTCAGATCTACCATATAAGAGCAGTGCTGAGAAGCTGGCCTATATTTATACACAGGCTGTCTGTGTGCTGCCATTTTAACAGCTCTATTTTAGCCACTCATTAATTTTTTTCAGACTTGCTTTTTCCCCTCCCCAGACTGAGCAAAACATTACCTTTAATTCTAATAGAGCAAAACATTTTGATCCTGTTGTGAATTTCTGCCTTTCATTTTCCAAGGCTCTAAAGATAAGGCAAAGGGCAGTAGAGAAAAGCACTTTCAGGATTTCCAAGCTCTCTGGATTACAAAAAGCTGCAAAACGCCTGCAGCAAAGTAGCTGAATGCCTCTAAGAATGCACAGTCTTTCCTAAAGGCCACATTGGTTTCCATCAGCCTTTCACTAAGGTCTCTGGGACCATAGCAATATATTTTAAGGAGGAATAACTGTTTCTCTTACAACCCATAAATAGCAGCATATTTAATACAGTAAGTCCACTGCTGTAGACATTGAGGATAGTAACATTTGAATAAAGGTTAAGCCTATGAAAACTAGGAATTGAGTGTTTTACACTTAGCACAGTCATTTCCAGCTGCATTCCTACCATTATGGTCAGAACTGCACCAGAAAAAAACTCAAAAGCTGTTTAACTTCATTATGAAAAAAAGCAAATCTCAGATTTAAGGGTCTTGAATTTTAAACATATTTCTTTAATACATGAACAATCAAATTAAAACACTCTGGTGAAATTCTGAGCACCCTCTATTCCTGTACAAACAGAAATCTATTTAATAAAACATTATTATATCACACAGCTAAGTCACTCCACAGCACGAGTTTATTTTGGTTTCTTCAAAGGCAAATATCCAGCACTACAAAAGGCCAGGCCTGCACCTGATGAAAGCACTGCCCTCTTCACAGTTCCATCCCACCAACTTAGCTCAAAGCCTGGACAAACACAGCACACACAAGGCAAGTACCCTAAGAGTTTGGTGCTGTTGTAATTACTGAATGGGGAGAGCACAAGTCTGAACATTCACATTTTACATATTTTAAAGCCTTAATTTAAAAATGAGAAGCACCAATTCAAGAGTGTTCAATGGAATTTGTGATGTGCCATGTCTTCTCATTGCAGTTATGTGGAGTGGCACAGGTAAAGAACCCTTCCCACTTTGTTCTTTGGATTATATAAGGCATTGAAAAGATTGCGTTCAGGATGAAGAGCTAACTGCCATGCTGGGCTCTGTAACAGGCTGCCACCTGCCTATCCCAGCTGTGGGCCAAGCAGCTCCTCAGCTCCTCCTGTCCTGGCCTGCTCCCCTCCACACCCACTGGCACTGCCCCAAAGCCCCTCGGGCGCGGGAGGGCCCTCCCGAGGGATGAGCAGAGGTATGAGGTGTGCCCCTTCCCCAGGGATGAGCCATGGTAAAAGGTGTGCCCCTTGCCCAGGGACAAGCACAGGTACCAGGTGCACCCCAGCCACTGCAGTGAGTCAAGGTGCCAGGACCCTTTTCACACTATGAGGTGCCCACACCATCACTCACAAATCCAGGGAATACACTTCACACCCTCAACTCACTCTCAGGCTTCACTGTCACAGGTGCTAAACCCTCTGCTGAATCAGAGCCACAGTTTAAAAAGTGCTTTTGGCTCCTCAATGCCGTCATGGGCTTTGTCAGGAAACTCATGCTAGGCCCCCAAAAGTCCACTGATCCACAGACTCCCTTCAACATATCAGAGTAAGAGGTCTGCTGCTTTTCCTTTTCTGAGCCTCCATCAACTTCAAACAAGCCTTCAGGCATTTTCTGAAATCACTTCTATATAATATTTAGAGATAGGAGAGGCCTTCAGGACAGCAAGTTTCATGAATAATTAATACTGCTTCTCAAATAGCATAGGACTTCCTGAAGGCTCCTTCCTCCCTCTGTGTCATACACAAGGAGAGACTGGTCTTCTTTTTAGCAGCAAAGAACAGTTTGGATTTATACCTAACCTGGGCAATAATTACATCTTGATTAAGTTATTTCTTAATTAGAGTAATAACGTATTATTCACTGTCTCCTTCTCCTCTGCCACTCCAAGGGTAGTTTCCTCCCACCACATCACTGACTAAGCCGGTTTCTCTAATTAAGCCACCTTCAAGCAATGAAGTTTTTGCCTCTGTAGGGTTATTCCTTCAAGGAAAAGGTCTCCTAGATTCCCAATCTAAATGGACTCTTTTTTTGTTCAACCTTGTATAGCCAGCTGTGCCAATAACAATTTTAGGTGTTTATGCAATGATTGCTGCACTCTCTAATCCTTTTCCAGTTTGCCTGTATTCCTCTGGTACTATCACAAACCAACACAATGCAAACGCAAATTTGCCTGGGCCAACACGTTTGCTGCCTCCTTCTCAGCTGTCAGCACCTTTTACTGCTGTGTCAGAGAAGGAAGTAATCAATCAATACAAAACCCCAATATCCTCTTTCCTACCACACTAACTGATGTCTTCTCAGTAATTATTTACTAATTGTTTTATTATCACTGTCTGCAGAAACATGCTTAGGTTATTCAAGGGCTGGAGCAGCAAATATCCTTACAGATGCAGAGCAGAAATTTCTCTCCTTTCCCACTGCCTTGCCCAAGGTAGGACATGCTCAGCTTGCAGCTTTATTTGAGTGTGATCTGTTGAACATGATACAGCATGCAAACCCGTCAGGACAAAGCCTAAGAGAGGAGTATCCCTCTTTTCAGATTCGGGAATGCAGCCTCAAGTTGAGCTTTAGCTGTGACTCTTGGTGGATAACTAAAACCTACTATTTATGAGTAGAATGAAAAGATCAAATGCATCAAGAAACTTTCCTACTTGGCTCTTTCCAGGCTGCAACTTCATTCCAGTTTGACTCTAGAGCAGTCCCCAGTTTAGAAACACTGCAGAAAGATTCTGTAATCAGGACTGCTGCCATGAAACCAACCCAGCCCCAGGGATACAGGACTGGCTTCACAACACAAACTGTGAATGAATAGTGCTTCTTCTGTGACTGCAGAATAATGCTTTATGTCCGTCCTATCTCTGCAAGATGAAATGAATTACTCTCCAAAGGAAAAAATTATTGCAGATACTAATTATATAAAAGGTTATTCCACAAGACACACAAGAAATTCTATTCATGCAAAGATTATGCAGAAATTAAGTAACTGAACAATGACAATCTGTTCAGATTGGGACTGTCAGCCTGCACTTGCAAACTGAAGTCTAGAAAGCTACAGGACAGGGCTCCAATAGCTCTGAAAGTCTCTAACTCACCAAAAATCTTCTTGAACCCTTACCTGCAGCACTAGCAACAGGAGCTAGAAACCACCATAACACAGTATTGAGTAAGCCAGCCTTCCTGCACCAGGACATGGCCTGAGCATTACTGTGGAACTGCTTGTTTCTAGTGGAAGGTGTGGTAGGACCAACCCTGCAGTTTGGTACTCTTGCAAAAGAAAACAAAGACAGAACCACAGGCTTGTCATTTGGACAGTCACCAGTATAGCTTCAGGTGCATCACGTGTCAGGTCTTACCCCCTTAGAAGGGCTTGTGGTACCAAAAAGCAGCATTTAACTGTATCTTCTCATTTAGAAATTATTGGGTTTTGTTTCAAATTTACTGAGCAAAGCAGATTTGGGAGCAAGGTATATGGATTATAGAAGAAAAAAGCAGGCAAACAAAAAGTAATAATTTCTTTCAAATCCAGTTCTGCTGAATTAAGTGGAAATCTTACAGCCAGACACTTCATAAATTATTTTGGATCTCATCACAAAGGAACTGATTAACAACTCGCCATCACTTGCACAACTTACTACTTCTCAAAAAGGAATAGGAGAGTAAAAAGAGTAACTTTTTTCTTCCTATGCTGAAGAAGTTCAGAAGAAAAAAGTCTGAGTTGTTCCTTTGTCCTGTATTCCTTATATATTTACAGCTTATAATATTTTGATGTACTTAATGGCAACAGAACTATTTTGTATGTAGGACTTAGGTGGGAAGTGCAGTTTTTCAGTCCTCAGGAAAATTTCTGCTGGAAATTTCACACATTTCAGGGACAGTAGAAGAAACCACTCACAATTGCACCTGTACAGTTTGGGGATTACAGAGGCTTATACCACTGACACAGCAATCAGAACCTTTATTTCTAAAAGGTTTTAGCTCCAAGCTATTTCATGTTTTAGAAACTGCAACAAACTCCGATGGCTACAAATCCCAACTTGCCTCATAACCCCGGTTAGAGGATCTGACCTACTCAAAGTAAGCACTTCTATTTGAACCAGAGGACACTTCCTCATATTCTCAAGTGCTTCAATATTTAATTACACACATTCTAGAAAAAGGGTCATCATTTCCAATTGAAGTATGTTCAACATCACGTTCCACAAACAGCTATCCCACTTTCTTATGCTAAATTAAAAGAGCTTTCAGGAAGACAAATTTCCTCACCTACAAGTACTAACACAGTATAATCAAATCACCTCTTAGCATTTTCCAGGAGTGCCAGAGAGATGTCTTCAGAGTCATTGTTATAAATCTTTGTCTGAGTTCTGTCTGTAACTTGCTATTGTTCTTACAAAAACATGGCAGAGGTGGGATTCATCTCACCTACACAGCCACGAAGTGTTCAGTGCTGTCTGTAGGCAATGCAGATAGGGAGGAACCTCAAAAAAAAAGACCACCCCCCTGAATTTAACAATCCAGTTTTGAGATGATGAGTTAAATTTGATGTATCCCATCCTTCAGGATTACACAAGAACACAGGAAAAACCATTTCTGTCTCCAACAGTGGTTAAATGCCAATGCTCAAGGAGTAGTATTAGAAAGACATACAGTATTTCCTAGGAGTATTCTCCTGGCCTCCAACTGTTCCCAGTTCCTGAGGACTGTGAAGCTGGATGTGGTTTGTGTGTACTTACTAACCTTTGGAGGATTTCTCTGCTGTGTGTTGAGTACCCCTGGATTCAAAAGAAATTTTTTGCATCCTGAACATTTTTTGACAAGACATTCTACCATCCACCACCTCTTTCAATCCTGTCACTCACCAGCTTCAGTATGTCAAGATCTCGTACTGAGACACTGCACAAACACTACACCTCCATGCACATTGTCCACAGCATTCCCAAATGTACAGAACTCCATGTCATCCCTCTGTCTTCTCTTTCCTTTCTCTTAACTCACACTGTTCTCCTATTGCAGAAGCCACTTTGCACCTCTAAGCATTCCCACTGCCCCTCTTGTAAACTTTTCCGGTTCAATTACACAAAGACACAGGAACCCAAAAAGAGCAGAGTAATCAGGAAAGATGAGAACCACAGGCAGAAATTAATTTTTGAGCTGCCTTTCAAAAATCACTATTATCCCTATATAGGGTTTTCCCTTTTCCAGCCTCACTGCTTTCAGATAATGCATTCTCAAGTGTCTGCTCTCACAACCACCTGGGTTAACTCACCCTGTCCTTCTTCCTACTTGTCTTCCAAGAGGAAATAAAGATACTATTGTCCTTTGTAAAATGCTCAGAGATCCACTGAGAGAACACTCTATTCAAGAGGAAGATGTTCACTTTTAGAGACCAATATTTTCATGTAGCCTAGAAAAATAGTTCAGAGATGGGCAGCAATAATGATCCAGAAGTCTTGAACAGCTATTCTGTGAGGAATGATGGAGCAGGACCAGGTCAGAAGAGAGGTGACTTCAGAGAAATATAATAATCTCCAAGTCATGAATGGCATGGAAAGGGCAGATAGGGTCTGACTGGTCACCTACTCCTCAGCACAAGAACTAGGTGGTCAGTGCCACAAGAAGCAGGGTAAAACAAGCACATGCATGCAGCAAACCTGGGAAATGTCTCATCAAAGGATGCCATGGAGCCAGAAAAGTCCTAGGGAGTCAAGGGGCCATGTTTTTATACCTCCTCTGTTAAAAGTCACCACCTTTTACATGGGTGCCGCTTGACACCCTTTAATTCTTGCTATGCTGGGGTGGCAAAATAAACAGGGATATTCCCATGGCTGCAGATTTCTATCATAATGCTTCCTCTTATCCCTCCTACTTCTGAACATGTATTTTCCAGGCTAAATTCCAGTTTATTTGGCTACTCTTTTTACAAAAACTCTTCAGTCATGTGCTTTCTGTAATATTAACTACAACTCTTTGGAAAGGGGAGAATGTCTGCCCCTAACTTTGGGAGGGTATGTTATTCATTACACAAAACCACAATGGATTTGTACCACGGCATGTTGGTTTGCTCCCTCTTCTTTTCATAGAGATGTCATTTCTATTTGCCTTTTTTGTTGTTGTTGTTTTTGACTGCTGCTGAGTGCATTTCACAGAGCCTTATCTGCATTACTTAAAAAATTGCTTTCTTGAATGGCACAGATTCTCATGAGCTCATCACTGCACAGGCACAGGGAGTTGTTTATCCCTTGTGCACATTAGTTTATATCTGCTGGTATCAAGTACCTACAACCAAGTACTGTGAGAACCTTCTGCAACTGGAACCAGCTTTTGTTTCTGCTACCCTAATTCTGTGATTTTCAGCATATACTGTCACTTCATCACTTCCAGGCCATTTATAACTCAGTTCTACAACACAAGCCTTAACATGGATCCCCCCGGGAGTGAAGAGTGATCACTCTTCCCTAGAAAAGCTGACAGTTCTTCCTACACTTTAACCAGGTATTAATTACTGAGAAAGCTATGCTGCTGCTCCATGGCAGTTCACTTCCTTTAAGGAGCATTAACAAAGTCCTTTTCTGATCTCTCTCTGAAAATCCAGACACAGCAGAATATTGCCTTGTTTGTCTCTCATGCCTTCTTGTTGAAGAGCTCCAGACCACCGAACTTTACCAGCTGTAGCTGGACTTCAGCATTCCTGCAGTGACCCATGGAGGTCACTGCAATAGGAACACTTATCAAGGCAGGCTTCCAAGCAGACATGACCTTGAGCCTCACTGTCCGTGGCAGGACCATTAACACTGCTCTGCAGTCACTGTGCATTCAGAGAAGTCAGTTCTTACACTGAGAAATCTGTTTTGGTAGATTTATAGAAAAATAATCCCCCAACACTAACTTAAATACAACCTCTACATTTACAGCAGCAACGTAAGGCAAGCCCACCACTCAAAAAAGATCTGGGCTAGTATCAATAATAATAGTCTGCACTGATTTTTAAAAATAAACCTGGCAGTAGACCATAATCTATTGTTTTAAAATATACTGACTTGCAGTTAGTGAATGCAGTATTATTCAGTGTAACTCCTCCAGGTTAAGTGACAGGGTTATCTAATACTCCAGTGCCTCTATCCCCTTCACAAACACCAGCACAGAGTCCCTGAGTAGAAGCATACCAGAAACTGCTGGGGAGCACCAGTGCATGGGCCGTGCAAAGCTTGTCACTGGGGGTGTCAGCTGGGAAGGAGAAGAGTTAACAGTACCAGGAAAGATGTCACCCTTTTCAGCTTTTCTGAAATACCTTTCTTCAACTTTCCGTTTGCACAGTCTTGGAACTAAAACTGACCAGACAGGAACTTGTGCCCCATGAGACTGGTTTCCAGTTAGACAGATGAGACAGCAAGAGAGTAAAAACTCACACGATTTTTCCACGCAACGCCAACCCATTACACAGAAATACTTTGCCAACTAATTATAGTTCCAGCCTCATGTCTGTGTAGAACCACCAATCTTGCTCACTTAGCAGGACCCAAATACATTCACAAACATTCTGAAGTTTAGCGAGGCACATGAAAAATTATCACCTGAGCTCTGACACACTGACAGAAAATAAAGTGACCAACCAGTAAAACGCTGGAGGTGAACAAGCTTCAAAACCACATAATTAGCAAGGCAGAGGTCAGAAAGCCTGCTTGATTAAGTAATGTGTCTCCTGGCTGTTTATAACCGTATATGGAAAGAGATAATTTCATATTAGCAAGATAAATTTATTGTCACTGGAATGTTGATTCAGTATTAAGAGTATCCATTCACTTTACACAAATTAAAGTGATTTTATTTAAGTGTTAAAATAACAAAGGAAGATTTGTGTCCAAGACAGCATTCCCTTGGTCATTAACTTTTGCTGACACTGAGGTTACAATTTACAGATTCCCTGAAACCATTTTTGGAAACTTACTTGGAAGTTAAATTTCTCCTGTAGCAGAGTAGCCATCTGCTAGTGGTCTGCAGAATAAATACACTTTTATTTTAGTAACAACTAAAACAAAAAAAATTGCTTTCATTTATTGCCCATCTATTCAGAGCTCATGCACTTCTCATTGCTGACATATCTAACTTCTTCAGGTCTTACATGTATCACATTGGAGACACTTAAGCCCTCAGGCATTCAAAATTTTGGGGAAAATTCTCTTTGTCTAAGGTGACAGCCTATTTCTCCAGGGCTGCCTCAGTTCCCAGCCCATATCTGTCCCCAGCTGGAGTACTACAGCTATTCCATGGGTCAGCAACAAGCACAGTGACCTAGAAGAGCTTCGACTCTGTGCTGCATTCCCACCCTCTCCTCTGAGGCACAGTCCCAGGAGCCAAGAGCTGTTATTCCCACCAGCCATACCTTCCACAAGCCCATTCCTGCCAGCCTCCATCTCACACTACGAACAGCAGCAGCAGTCGAAGTGCAACAAATTACACCAAAAGGTGCAGCATGTCCTGGTATTCAACAAGCCTGGCACTGCTGCAGATCTTTGTGCCTGTGCCTTCGATAAGCCACCCCAGACGCACAGAGCGGTGCACAAAGCAATGCACAATTTAAGGGAGCATAGCTTTTCTGTCCCCCATCCTCTACCAAGGAAAACTAAGGGTGTTTTACCTGACATCCTGGTAAGACTGAGGAAATAATTTCCTCCTGTGTCTTTATTAACCTATGGAGATTTACAAAACAACAACGAAGCAAAGAGAACTTCCATTAATTTCTCACTTTTCCCTGTGTATTTTAATAGAAGCAGATTAAAAGGAGGAGCAATACACACAGGAAAAAAAAACAACAGAAAAATGCAAAGATTCCCTCACTTTAAGAGGACAGCTATGTTCACATTCGTGAAGCTGGATATTCATTAAAATGAAGTGATTTTTAACTAGCTCATGTTTTATGTGTATGACCTCAGGTATTGCCTCCTGCATCCTACCTATACACTATTCTGCATTCAGAATTATTCATTTCTCTATCAACAGAGTATTTGCACATCAATCAAACACTGATTATTGTTAACATTGTTAATTACTAACATTGATAATACTTTCCAGTATTATCCTCATTTTACCCTGCAAAGAGAATAAATCAGTTTCTGGTGCTCAAGCCCTGATTTTCCAAAGTATGTGACACTAGGGAGTGCTTCATATGGTCAAAGCAAAGCACCTGCTTAGTCAGAACTGCCCCGCAGTGCTAGCTCAGAAATTCCACAAACCAGACCCAGGGACATAAGCAGCACAGGAAATACAACAGTGAATTCTGCTGGAAAAATCTTGTCCCATAACACACATGAAAATGGTTCTTTATGACAGCACTCAACTATGTTAATTATGGATGAGAAAATTCTCCTCCTCCCACAGTTCTATTTTGCTGTCCCGTTTCTGACAGAATTGGAGCACAGGATCTAAGCTCTAACTGAACCTTCAGAAAAGTTCAATGTAACAGGAGAAAGCCTGGTGTTATGGGGAAGAAAAACATGCAATCATTTAAGTCAAATCAGTATTGGAAAACACACAATGAAGGCAAAGCAAACTCTGTCCTGCACCAGGACACGCCAAGTTCAGAGTTACTTCAAGTCAGGTTTTCTGTGTAATTCAAGGGCAGAGAAGTTCTCTACAGAGAACGGTCCTTACTAAAACCAAAAAACCACCAGCCAACACTCACCCCACCCATCAAAAAAAAAAAGGGAAAACAAATTCCACCATGCAGCATCATATTTATACCTCCAGGGCTACCAGCAATGAGTGTCAGCCAGCAGGGCTCCACCACAGAGCTTTCTGAACTGCCTGAGCCACATTATTCATCACCTGCTCCACAGGTTGCAGCTGAAGGAAATGAAATAGATGCTTTACCAGAAAATCTCTGCAGTGTTTGGCATTCATGCATCAGTCAGCTGTAATTTGAGGAGCTTCACCCACAGCTACCTTTAACATTGCACCTCTGTGCAAATTACAAGTACAACATAATAACACATGATAATGGTTGCAAAGGTCTAGTGCCACCAGGGAACTTCGACTTTTCTCTTTCATTTTCAGGCAAATATAAATCAGTTGCAACTGATACACAGTGTTACCCTTTCCAGATACATAAATACTGGGAAAAAACCCAAACAACCCACCACTGTCTCATGCTTCAGTTTCTAAGAATCCAGCAGACATTAAACACATAATTTTACATAACAAAGTCTAACAGTACTGACAATCTCCTCAAAGTTCTCACTAAAATAACCTCCCCCTACACAACCTGAGAGAGCAGACCTGCCAAGCTTGAGAGATTGACAATAAATAATCAAGAGAGAAGGTGACCTAAAGAAATGGTTAAGTAAATTTTTGGAAGAGTTATTTCCTGAAGCAGGCATCACATCTTGTGAGCTAAAGCCATGAGACCAACACCAGGAAAAACGTGCCCTGCCTTGCAGGCAGCACTTCAACAGCAAACAGCTTGGGGAACTACCTGCCTCTGGAATCCTTCCCTAGCCTGCATTTCTGCAAAAATGGGAGCATAGAACAGCACACCTCCCAGAGTTTCCTTCTTCAGCAGGAAAAACAGAGGTAATATAATTAGTCCCAGGCTAAAAAATATTTACATTACTTGAGACCAACGCAGTCTGATGACCTGCAGAGAGAATTACTCCGGCAGGAACACCTTCTTCATAAATCATTCCACTCGTTATTCAAACTCCGTTTCACAAGTTTATGCTCAACTTAATCTCGAATTCATCTGCCCGTGAACCAAGCAATCTGGTAGCCAAAACGGTTCCCTTTCTTTCTCATGAAGAAATACATCAGGGAAAAAAAATTTAAATCCTGCTTTCACGACCACGTATTCATTAACAGCTGCAGTGAAGATAATGGAAGGTCCAGCTACCCAGGGTACTGGGGCAAGTGGTCACAGAAAAAGAACAGCCTGAGAACCCCCCACCGGAGTTAACCTCCAGCTCTCAACAGCCAACACCTCCGGGCCAGCCCGGGCTGGGAACAGGCTGTGCTCAGAACCTGCTACGCCTTACCCCTGGGGACAACTCTCCGGGGACAGCTCACAGCCCCGACCCGGGACACCACGGAGCGCCGGAGCTTCAACGCGTGCGGGGCGAGCATCGCCTCCCGCGTGTGCCCGCCGGCCGCCACCGCCCTCAGCACACCCCGCCAGACCCTCCAGTATCGCGCCAGCGTCCACACCGGGACCCCTGCGCCGGCTCCTCATCCACAGACACCGCCCCGGGCCCCCGCCGCCGGGCCCCGCGGGACCGACCCACTGCCCAGACAGGGCGAGCCCCGGCCCCGGGCCCCTCCGCCCGCACGTACCCGCGGGGACAGCGCCCCGTCCCGTCCCATGCCCAGCGCCGCTCCCGCCGCCGGGCGCGCTCCGCCGCCCGTCCCGGCCGCCCCTTCCGCACGGCCGGGCCCGCCCAGCGCCGCGGACCGGGGGGGGCGGCGGGCGGAGGCGGGTCCCGCCTCAGAGAACCCCCGGGCCGCCTCACGGCCGGTCCGCGCCTCAGCCCCGCCTGCGGCTCTCCAACCATCGCGGACGGCGGGTTTTGTTTTTCCCTCAGGAACGCCACCAACGCCCTTACAGAATCACAGAATCGTCAAGGTTGGAAGAGACCTCCAGGATCATCCAGTCCGACCATGCAGCCAGCACTGCCACCGTAACGTCTAAACCACATCAGCCAGCGCCAGATCCAGACGCCTCTTGTACACCTCCACGGACCATGTCACCTCCTGACTCATTATCTACCTGGCAACCTATTCCAGTGCCTGGCCACTCAAACAGTGAATTTTTTTTTCTAACACCTAATCTGAATCTCCCCTGTCTTGCCTTAAGGCTATTTCCTCCTGTCGTCTCACTGCAGGCACGGCAGCCACTAGCCCCACTCACTACAGCTTCACGTCAGGGAGTTGAGCAGAGCGATGAGGACCCCCCTGAGCCTTCTCCCGGCTAAACAAACCCAGCTCCCTCAGCTTTTCCTCATGGGGCATATTTTCTAGACCCTTCCCGAGCCTCGTTGCCCTTCTCTGGATATCCTACAGCCCCTCAATGTCCTTTTAGAGGTGAAGGGCCCAGAACTGAATGCAGCGCAGCCTCACCAATGCTGACTACAGGGGAGGAATGACTTCCCTAGTCCTACTGGCTACAATCCTCTTGATACAGGCCAAGAGACCACTGCTGGCTCATAGCCAGCTGCTGTCGACCAGCACCCAAGAGTCCCTTCCTGCTGAGCAGCTCTCAAGCCACTCCTGCCCCAGGCTGGAGCTGCAGGAGGTTGCTGTAAGCCAAGTGCAGGATGTTGCACTTGACCTTACTGAACCTCATGCTGTTGTCCTCAGCCCTTTGATCGAGTCTGTCCAGGTCTCCCTGCAGAGCCTTCCTGCCCTTGAGCAGATCAACACTCCCAACCAACCTGGTGCCATCTACAAATTTACTGAGGGTTGCTTCATCTCTTCCTCCAGACAGCTTCCAGCCCTCATTGGCTGAAGGCCCTCTGGCAAAGCAGTGTCCTCTGGCAAAAGGTACAAATTAGGAGGGAAAGAGCCCTGTTGGTGCAGCTGGAACAGGGAGGCAGCTGCAGCGCCTCAGCCTCGAACAGGCCCCGCATTGGCAGCTGTGTTACCACACTGCAGATCATGTTGCAATCATCAGACACGATCTAGGGGAGGAGATGCCCAAAGACACCTGGACACAGCTACAGGTAAGCCATCTGATATTCAGGCTAGCCTCATGAGGCCTTTTCCTAAGGGAGCTTTAGTTTTGTCTGGTCGCAGCAGGCCCTCCCTTCAGCTGCACAGACATGCCAACCTGCTACCTTACATGCCCTCACAGCTTACAGGGGCAGCTTAAAATCTCAGCTGGAACACATCAGATTTGTCTCTTGCACTCCAGTGTATCTCCCTCTCCCTCACAAACATGGTCTCCTAGCACTTCTCCTTGTCCCTCCCTTCTCAGCCATGCTATCTCTCCCCAAAAGTCAAATACATGCCTCCCTTTTGCTGTTCCCCTTCATTTTAGTAACATGTAAATCATGCTAGAAACTTGTTAGTATACTCTAAAAACACTAGGAAGCACTTGACAGAAAAGTCTTCAAAAGCTCTTCTCATTCCATTCTCAGAGAAGAGGAAAGCAACTCTGTCATCCACAGCCCCTTCAGATGCCTTTTATTCTTAATTTCTCTGCAGAGGAAAACTACTTTCGTGGTACTAAACTACTATAGCCAGCTGAGGAAGAAAACATGACTTACTGGTCAGTGCAGGCAGGCAACATCCAAAAGGGCAAATATCCCCTACCCAAGCAGTCTACTGACCTGAGCTTGCTTGATGGGACTTTTCCCTCCTTGGCCTCACAGTTCCCTGGCCATTCATGCAGGACAGGATGTGCACTCGGTCCTCTGCTGCAGGACTGGACATTCAGGCATAAGACACATACACAGGCAACTGGGGCACAAGACTATGACTGCAAAACCCAATCTAAGGCCAAACATGGGTCACTCAGGCGCTGGAACAGAGCTATGCTTCAGTCACATGGGTTTTCAAACAGTCTTGAAGGATTGAACAAAATTACAATAACATAGTTAAGCATTAACTTGCTGCCACTTACCCTGTAAACAGCAGCATGGCTCACTCCCTTTGTGCTCTGGAAAGGTCAGAGCAGTTTTGCTCAGTGAACACCGAGTTTAATTATGGATATTGAGATGCATCATGAGTCATGTACAAATACTATGACATAAAAGAAACCCAACTTTACAGACTCTATTGGGGACCAGTTCACTTGTGATAAGTGGGAGTATAAGAAATGAGCCCAAGCCAACAAACTCAGGAAATACAATTACAGTATCAGCTTACCTTGCCTGGCTGGGGATGAATTTGTGTGGGCAGGTGTCTCAGGAAGTCCCTCAAGATGGTGTACCCTGGGTAAGGTGGTATCTTCCAGAGGTTTATGGACCTTTTCTCTCTCTCATCCCCTTCCTTTCAGAAGTCTGAGAGATGGCAAATGCAAGAGGTTGCTGTTCTACCCCAGAGAGCTGGAAAGCTTTCCCAGGAGAGGTGCTGGACTGGTGAGTTCTTGCACTACTCCAGGTAGGTCTAAGCAAAATTAGTGAAAGAGCCAAGGAGCACCTGAAGTGCTCCCATGTGTGCTTTTCCCTTAGAGACTTGTGGGGTTTGGAAGCCAGAGGAATTTTCCCCTTCACTTCAGCTGGGCTTGGACGAGCCCCAAAATACACAGAGTAGTGCAACACTGTGAAATTATGAAACGTAGGAGACAACACTCATATTATCTTAGTATCAAAAGAGAGGCCATTATGTAATGCCTGCTACCATGGGGGAACAGGAATGTCTGCTTGGTTCCATGATTACAGGAAGAGCAGTAGCAAGTTAATGCCTAACTATGTCCGTGCAATTTTGTTCAATCCCAAGACTGAAAAAACCTCCAAATCAGTCTTGAAGTGGAAAAGGTCCGGAGCGGTTTTACTCCGTGACAATACAAGGCCACCCTACAATGCAATCCACTGCCCTTCCAAAGCAGGAATTCAGTGCTCTCCAAAGTGCCTGTCAGTCCGCAAGGAAAAGGGGAGATACCCCATTTCTCACCCTGCCTCCTACGCGCTTGCCCTGGTGATGTCACTGACTCTTCCTGAGCCTGTGTGCTACCAAGTTACAGAAGCCAGTGCTTGGCTATGCTAAAATCACGCCTGTCTGAGGCTGAACGGGCCCCGACTCGGCTTTTTATCAGCTCAAGCGCCAGGTGGAAGCGTGCACAGCTACTGCTCGTGCTGCTCCACCACCACTTTGTGGTCTGTGAGCCGCGCAGTGAGGGATAAGTACAGCTTATGCTGCTCCCCACAGGGCTGGCCGAGGAGGTGCGGGCAGTGCCCGACGGGTGCTGTGGTACCGGGGGAGCCGGACAGCCCTCCTTGTGCAGTCCTCCTTGTGCAGTCCTCCTCGTCCAGGCCGGGTACCCCCGCAGGGGCTCCTGCCCCGCTGGACAACCCCACTCTGTGAGCCTTCCTGACCAGTTATAGACCGTGGTGCTCATCGCTGTGCCAGTGTTACTGCCCAGAAAAAAGGTCCCACTGGCCAGCTACAAAATCACAGTCAATCACTAAAGTTGGAAAAAACCTCTGAGATCATCGAATTCAACCTGTGGCCGATCCCCACCTTGACAACCAGACCAGGGCACTGACTGCCACGTGCAGTCTTTCCGTAAACACCTCCAAGGATGAGGACTTCACCACCTCCCTGGGCTGCCCGTTTTCCAGTGTCTAATCACCGTTTACATGACGGAATTCCTCCTGATGCCCAACCTAAACTTCTCCTGGTGCACCTTGAGGCCAGGTCCTCCTGTCCAGTCCCTTGTTCCCTGGGAGCAGAGCCCGACCTCCCCCTGGCTGCACCCTCCTATCACCAGGGAGTTGTGGAAAGCAGGAAAGTTACCCCTGAGCCTCCTTTTCTCCAGGCTGAGCCCCCCAGCTCCCTCAGCTGCTCCTCTCAGACTAGTGACCCCTTCCCAGCTCCGTTCCCTGCTCTGAACTCGGTCCAGAACACCTCAGGGACAGTGACTCCACCACCTCCTCGGGCAGCTCATTCCAGTGCCTGGCCACCCTTTCTGTGAAGAACGAGCAAGGCTAGAGGGGATCATCGGATGTCACCGGTCCCGACCTCCCGGCTCGGGTAGCGCGGGAGGGGACCACCTGAGGTCAGCGGGCAGGGTCCCTCAGAGCAGGGCTCTCGGAAGCCCGTGCGCAGCGGGGATGAAGGGGCGCGCTCACCTCCCCCCGCCGCCCGTGCCCCCCCACACGGCGCAGGCGCGGCGGTGACGCAAAGGAGCGCGAGGAGGTGACGCAAGGCGCGCGCGGCGGTGACCCGGAAGGCGCGTGCAGCGCCCGCTCACTGCGACGGCAGCGATGAAGGTGGCGGTGGCCGGGTGCTGCCACGGCGCCCTGGACAAGATGTACGAGACACTGGAGCTGCTGCAGCGGCGCCACAACGTGCGGCCCGACCTGCTGCTTTGCTGCGGGGACTTCCAGGCCGTGCGCAACGAGGCGGACCTGCGATGCATGGCCGTGCCGGCCAAGTACCGGCACATGCAGACCTTCTACCGGTGAGCGCCGCCGGCCCGGCCCCGGCCCCCAACCCGACCCACGCGGCCTTGGTCGGGTCCAGCAGCTGCCGTGTCTCCGCAGGTACTACTCGGGCGAGAAGAAAGCCCCGGTGCTCACCGTGTTCATCGGCGGCAACCACGAGGCTTCCAACCACCTGCAGGAGCTGCCCTACGGCGGATGGGTCGCGCCCAAAATCTACTACTTGGGTAAGCTCCCTCCGCTCCAGTCCCGGTCCCCCGGCCATTTCCCCCACAGCCCCTGCGCTGCCCGGCCCCTCCGTGACTGCCCTCCCGTGTCCCGCAGGTTACGCGGGCGTGGTGCGGTTCCGCGGCGTGAGGATCGGAGGCATCTCGGGCATCTTTAAGTCTCACGACTACCGGAAAGGTACCGGGGCAGCGGGACCGGCGGGGCGGGCAGCGGGGACGGGAGAGCCGGGGCCGCGGCGTGGTCTGACAATCTGGCTGTACTCAGCCCCGAACCGTCTCTTAGCCTGGAAACCATCCTTGGTTCAATACATGGATTTTTCTGGAGTCAGTAGATGAATCTGTAGCTGCCCAGTGACCACAACAGGAAGCAAGGCGCCTTTGGACCATTGTTGGAAAAACGCCAGTGTTGATTTTTCTATGGCAGTGTCCTTTCAGCATGCAGTGCAACAGTATTTGGTTTTCCTTGAGTGAAATAGTCAGTTTATAACTGTGACACTATATAAGTGTATTATCCTGCCCTGAGGTTTAGGGTCAGTACATCTCGTTCCTCCTGGTTACGTGGGTGTGTATTCAACAGTTCTTCCTGGGAAGGGTGGCAAAAATTGTGTCACAGATGATACCCCATTCAGTGAGTAAAAGATGGTTTATTCTTTCTGATCTCAGCAATTGAAAGAGTCCTTGTGGTTACTGTACTGTGCTATAAACGGCTTCAGAGAAGCTTTGCAGGTGGCTTTCAAGCTGCAAAGTACTGAACCAGTTTTCTAGAACACTTGATTCTGTCTAATATCTCTCAACACTTATTAAACTTGCTGTCATCAAGGGGGAACTTCATATGCATGAATATTGCATGAAGGAGATGAGATAAGACTATTTTGGCAATAACTAAAACCCAGTTTTTCTGTTAATTCTGTAGAATATGTAGGAGCTTTGTTAGGCATTCATGTTTTTTGTCCCAAGGCAAAGTTGGAAATTCATCTCTTTTGTCAGGGTACATGTTGGTACTTCCGGGGCCTGTGGGCAGTGACAGGAATGTTTAGGCTGCTGCTGAACCTGTTGAGCTGTAGTTTCATGGTGGGTGGCAGCACTTTGAACAATCATGAAGAATCACAGCCTTGTATTTGTGGTTACTCTAGGTGCCTGTGTGACCCCAAAAAGCTGCTGTGTAGGAGGGAGCTAGTGATTCAGGCAACTATTCTTGTTTTCAACATTTCAGGCCACTTTGAGTGCCCACCATACAACCAGCAGACCATCAGAAGTGCTTACCATGTGAGGAATATTGAAGTCTTCAAACTCAAACAGGTCAGTGGAAAGCCTGTTTTTTTAAACAAGGATAATTTTCATTAATTTAGAAGTAAGAATTTAAAGCTACTCTGGTCAAGTATGGTGGATATTGAACCAAAAATGCTTTAACACGTTGATCAGACATCTGATGGATGTGTCCTTTGAGGAGGAATATTGTGCTTAGCCATTATCCCTTTTAAATAAAGCTTTTAAAATTTTCATGAGGAAGAAGATGTCTTTGTGGGCAGAGGACTTGCTCTCTAGCTATGATTTCCTCTGAGTGCCTGACTTATGGTGATGATATGAACTCTTTTATAAGGCCATATAAAGCACAGCTGGCTGTCTCAAGTAATTTCTAAACTCCCTTGTCAATATGTTGTATTTATGCCGTGTGCTGTTTGGCCTGACAGTTAAAGCGTCCCATCGATATATTCATGTCACATGACTGGCCAAGGAGCATCTATCACTATGGAAACAAGAAACAGCTCCTCAAAATGAAATCCTTCTTCCGTCAAGAAGTGGAGAGTAACACGTTGGGAAGCCCTGCTGCTTCAGAGCTTCTGCAGCACCTGAAACCCACCTACTGGTTCTCAGCACATCTCCACGTTAAATTTGCAGCTTTCATGCAACACGAGGTAAAGGGGGACAAAGAATGTATGTGTCCCAGGCATGCTTTAGAATTTTACTGCAAGTAATCATGTCTAGAAAAGCCATTTAGTGATTTTTATTCTTAAAACTCAGTTAAAACCATGAAAGATTAAGGGGTGTTAGGACTACTGTTTTATGTAAATTAAAGAGATGTTATAAATAAAGGGTGTAACTCCCTAATCTTCTTCAGGGACAGCATGAAATAGCTAAAGTTATTGTTCTTGAAACTTGTTAATTTAACTGTATAGAAAAGCACTGTCCTGCTCTGTTGGGAAAGCAGCAGCTTCAGAATGGGTGAGAAAAAGGGGATGACTTCAAAAAAGGTGGTAAGGGAATGACTGAAGAGGGTGGTTACCTGAGGGTGGGAGGGTCCCTATAGTACTGCTTTGCAGGTCTGGAAGCCTGGGGTTAGGCCAAAGACCAGCCTGTAGTTGAAGCAGTTACTCTTGAAGTTGTTCCAGTGCTGTTCTTATTTGCAAATTATTTATCTGTAAAAATGTAACTCCAGAGCTTGTAGGCTCAACAAATCTGTTTCCAGTTAGGTTACAATTTTTCTTTTTGCTCCAAGGCTGGATGTGCTCAGCTGCCTTGATTAGTCCTGAAATGTAGCTCTTGCTTTATCTCACTGTCATCTGCATCCTGCTTCCTGTTAGATCCCAGTGAAGTCTGTCCTTCTCTTTGTCCCTGCTGATTTTCTATTTCAGAAAGTTTTCTGTAGAAATTGTACCTTTAAACCTGTCTCTATAGCTTGTTTAGAATGGTCAAATTTCGCATAAGTGCTAATGCTTGTGTTAACACCATTTGCTTCCTAGACAAACTCCAAAGAAGAGTTACCAAAAGCAACCAAATTTCTGGCTTTGGATAAATGCTTGCCACACAGAGACTTCCTGCAGGTGATGAACATGTGTAGAAGGTTTTCAATTTTAAGTATTTTGCTTGTTTGAACTGCTAGTCCTGTTCTTAGATATAAGATGAAGAATAGTCCTCATAAGTGGAGGAATTTTAAAGAAACTAGGCATGCTGGGTGTGTGGAATGGTCTTTGTAGGATTTTGTCCTGAACTAAGGAGACCATGTTGTGTAGGTGCAGTGTTTCCTTAATCCTACCATTTCCATCCAGCTTAGAACAAGTACTTCAATGGAGGAGTCTAAAATAATTTGCTGTGAGAGTGAGCTGCTGACAGTGTGTTTTTTTCAAATGCAGTCAAGTGTTTTACTTGTTTAGTCTTAGAGTGACTTTTATTTATTATCCCAAGGGGAAAGTGGTTAATTGTCTGTCCTTTGGATGTGTGGTGGGATCCATTTGCCCTAGCAGCTACCTCTGAAGATGGAAGAGAGTATGAGGATGGGCTCTATCTATGCAAAGGAACATGAGTGCTAGTCTAGATTAAAATCCTGTAACAAAACTGATCTTCCTCCAGCAGCATGGAGAGTTTAATTATTTTGTTGAGTATTTAAAGTTAGAGCCTGACTAGGGCTTTGGCTAACCCAAATGGTTTGATTTGGGTTATTGTTACTGAAGACAAAGTGATCTGAATTTAAATTTTTCATGAAAGAGTTTAAAAACATTTCCTCTTAATTCATAAGAGTGGGTGTTCATACAGCAGAATGACTGTTCCTGTCAATTCTTGGTTTGTATCCACTTAGAAGTGTTTTGGTTTGAAAGAGATGTCTGCCAAGGAAGTTGGAAACCTCCATTGGAATAGAAAATAAGACCCACTACCCTCCAAATTTTTCTAACTTTTAAATGATGGGGCTTTCAGGCAAAGATATGAGTAAAGGAATAATAGTTCTTTACTAGAAAAAAAAATATATATACACACACACACACACAGTTTATATATGTATATATACATAAAACAAGACAAACCAAGAATAAAACCAGCAGCAACAACAAACAGAACCAGAGACCAGTCCCAGCCTCTCTCGGGTGCCGAGCGCTTTCCCCATTGGTGCAGCTTCGGGCATGGCCGCCAGGGGCGCTGGTGGCTCCGGGCAGGGCAGGGCGCTGCCGTGATTCCCCCGCGCCTGCAGGGGGCGCTGTGGCGCGGGCTCGGGGCTGCTCTGCACCTGGGTGATGGGAGAGATGGAAAAGGGGCTTCCTTTGCAAAGCCTCAGGGGCAGCTGGTCCCGATGCCCTCCGGATGAAATTGCTGCAGCAGGAACCTCGGAGCTGTGGCTGGAACGAGGGTGGAAAACAAAGTGTAGCAAAAACTCCAGAACTGTGCCAGGAACCACCAGTGGCAGGGCAAACGGGTAGTTGGGTTAAAGTGTAGCAAAAAAGACCCCCCCCGAAGTAGGGGCAGAAAATGGCCGGGGCTGTGCAGTGGCAGCTGAGCTCCTGAAAGCAGCTGGGAGACGCTCCTTCTGGAGAGGGGGAGAAGGTCAGGGTCCCAGGTTTTCCCCGAGGCACCCGACTAGATGGTGAGGGTCCTTCCCAGTGAGATCAGATGTTAATAAGGTCCCAGTCCCATGGCCGCTCTGATGAGTGGAGGCTCACCCACAGTAAGGAGAACCAGTGAAGGACAGAACTCCACCGTGGAAGCAAATTCTGCCTGCAGCAGCAAGACTATAACAATCTCACCTCTGATCCTGAGAGCAAGCGAGGGCCAACCCCATCCCCTCACCCCCCTAGCCAAAATCTGGCAGTATCTGTGCCTTTCCCAAGAAGAAAAACTCTAGCCTAGAGATGTAACAAACTGCACCCCCTCCCTCATCCGGGCCCATCTTTTGTCTCTCTTAAGTATCTGTTCCGATCTCTTAGGCGAGAAGTGGGAGAAAAATTTCCTAAGAGAAACTAAAAAAAAAAGGAAAAAATCCTAACCTCCAACAGAAGGCATCATGAATTTAGGAGCAGGCAAATTCTATTTCTAAGTTACATCACTGTTCAGTTCCTGGCAGTAAGGGAGGGAGTGTGTTCTGCTTTTTAATTGCTGTAATCTGAAATTCAGAAATGCCTTTTTTACTATTACTGATTGTTCTTTGTTAGTCCCTTAGGGCAGACTGGCTTGAGAGGAATTGTTTGGTTGAGACCACAAGCTCAGTATACTTTAAACTTCATTAAAATTCTGTACAGTGAAAGTAACAATTTAATTTATTCTAATCAGATTCTGGTGTCAAGAGAAATAATTCACTTCACCTGTTTTCTGTGTGTTTGTAAGTAGATAATAGACGTGGAGCATGATCCCAATGCAAGTGACTCGCTGGAGTATGATGCAGAGTGGATTGCAGTCCTCAAGGCCACCAACAGTCTTGTTAATGTGACCCAGAGCACCTGGAATATGCCTGAAAAGAATGGCCTCCATGCCAAGTAAGTTGTCTGCAAAATAGAGAGGAAAGTATGGTTTGTTTGTTTGTTTTTCTGGACTGGAAGTAAATGATGTTGGAGTTGTGTTTCTGTTCTGCAGCCTGTAATGCCTGTAGGACTTGCTAAATGCCTTGGAAAGAAAAGAGGATGTTGACAAAGGATGTAGTCAAAAGCATACAACTTCTTTACTGGTCTACCTGGGCAGTTAGTTTTGTTTTCCAAATTTAGATCCCAGCATTTGAGGGACACAAACTACACCATGAGGCTGAAAATCAGGCTGGGTTATGGGCGTGGGTTGACATAATACACTGATCCTTTGTGGGGAGAAGGGTGTCTCAGTACTGACCAAAAGAAAATGAAAACCTTCCTGAAAAAGCATTTGAGAAACAAATTGTCTGTTCTAAGATGAATTTATTATCCATCTTTGAAGGTTGCACTCTGTGGTGGGAACAGGCAGTACCTTTTGACTTGCTGCACTTGTTTAAACTTTATGCACTTGTTTAGGTGGGACTACAGTGTGACAGAAGAAGCCATTAAAGAGGTGTTAGAAGAGCTGAACCATGACCTCAAAATTCCTTGCAACTTCACATTGACAGCTGCTTGTTACGATCCAAACAAGCCCCAAAAAAACATGGAGCCAGTTCATACCATCAATCCACAGACCACTGAGTTCTGTGCCCAGTTTGGCCTCACTGACATCAATGACAGGATCCAGCAGGCTAAAGAAGAGGGCTCAGGACGAGGTGAATGTGAAGAGGAGGAGGAAGAAGAGATGGACAGTACTGGGTCAGCAGAGGAACCCAGTGAATACAATACAGATAATTCTGGCCTCTCATCCTTTAATCCAGATGAAATAATGCTGGATGAAGAAGGTGGCGATGAAGACTTGAGTACGTGTTCTGTAGATCCCTCCCCTGATCACCCTCCTGAGTTCTCTACGAGCTTCTCTGACATCCGGATCATGCCAGACTCCATGGCGGTGTCATCTGACGATGCCATGGACTCCAACAATGAGGAACTGGAGAAGTCTGGTGGGAGCAAGCAGGTGGAGGAAAAGAGCTCCACTGAGAGGTCGTTAAAGCGCATTGGTGGTGATGAAAATGGGAACAGTGGTGTTAAAAAAATCAAGAGAAGGAACCAAGCTATCTATGCTGCAGAAGATGAAGATAAAACAGATTAATAACACCTCACAGGGTGTGTAACTAAGTTCTCTCTCAGCCTTTCCGTGGGAAGGTGGTGAGAATTGTAGTGGACTATGCGTGCTTTTAATGTCACGTGATCTTAGTCATGTTACTTTCCTAAGCTCAGAGGCTGGATGTACTTTCTCACAGGGAAGGTGATTTACCCAGGACAGACATTAAAGAAAGAAGCTGAGACTTTTCCAACAAAGTACTGTGTCAAAGGATGCTCATACATCCTTGATTTTGCTTCAGTTCTTGGTGTATATTCCGTACCTTCAGCTGAGCAAGACTCACCGTGCTTGTTTAACAAGAACTCTTAAACTGTAGCCTGAGTCCAAGCGAGAAGATGTCTGACTTACAAGACTGAATGATTTTATTTTATTGCTTTTGTCTTGTTTTATACTGAACTATTAATTCAAAATAGCATACGCAATAACCCTATGAATGAAATTTGAAATTAGAATTCCCATGATAACAAAACAGCAATAGAAGAATGAAGATTTTTGTTTCTGGTGGTAGTCATGCCACAGAAAAACTTTGTGGTCGTAAACAAAACAATATGTATTGTCCAGAATTGGCTTTTAATTACAGTTCTGATAGCAAACCAAGTCTCCTGATTTGGAGGATGAGGGTTTTATGGGGACCATGGAAGAGTGCATCTCTGGTTTTAAAAACTCACTTTTGTTCTGTTTCTTAAAACTTGAGAACAATGTCTTAAAATGGAAGTAGTTAGGAAGGACAGCTTTCTAAATGTGGACACCACCACTGTCTCAACTGTGACTAATTAGGGCTGTCTTCTGTGTTCATATAAGGCAGTGGGTGTATAAGTTGCCTGAGACAGTAACACCTCCTATTATCATTAGTGTCACTTTTCACTTGTCATTTCTGTAGCTGTAACTCGCTGAACTCTTAAAACTGGATTTGGAATCTTCCAAACCACCTATGTAATCTTCAGCTGAGGGAGAATAGGAGCTGCCAGAATAGAGACCCTCTTGGAAGTTTTCTTTTTATTTTTTTGCCCTGAATTATTTAATGGCACTTCTTTGGCCTAAGAGGCCACGGGAATAAAACTGAGTGAATTAATGAAAATGACCATGTTTTCAAGCATATGTCATTAGACTCATTAGCCTTCCTGACAGATGGAATTCTTAGATGGAATTCCTCATGGCCGTACTGCTCTGAAGAGCAGAAGTAGCTCCTGTGCTTTTCCTCCTCCAAGGCACTGGCAGTGTGAAGGAGAAAGCACCCTGATAGGAGCAGGGAACTGGACAGGGAGCAGTGAGTGAAATGCATCTGTGAGTGTGAGTTGTTTATCAGGGTCGGGAATTCTGTCTTTAAATCACTTCCATGGTCTAGGGTTCATCTTGCTTCCTCTCCTGTCCAGCAGTTCACTACAAAAACTAAACATGTTAAGTATTCAAGGGCTAGAAAAGGGCATAATTAATGCTCTCCACAGTTCAATTAACAGCTCATCTGTCAGAACAGCCACTGAAACGTGTGCTGAGGTATGAGGAGAAACTGGGAGTAACTGGGGTGTGACACTCAGGGTATGTAAAATGGCTGTGAACCGTCTAAGTTATTGAAGCAGATGAGTCTCTTTAAGGGTCCTGGGTCTGTAGTGGTAAAATCTTAACATGATCTGAACACTATAATGGAAATAAAGTATTTTAAATATAAATTCTGTTATGGACTTGAAAAGCCTCTCAAGGAACCTGAGCATGGCATCGAGCTCTTAGGGTCTCTGCACTGGAATAGAAGATATATCTTGCATGTAATAGACTTTTCAGTCTGATTCCTTATGTTTTTAAAACAAACTGTTCTGTCCTGTATTGTCTCATGCCTCCCCCCCTTCTGATAAATGTGTTTCTAGAAGTCAGGAGACTTGGACAAGATATAATATTGATTTTTGAACCTTTTAATACTTTTTTATAAAGTATTTCAGCGCCCATTGAGCAGAGTGCTGCTGGTAAATACAGTGAACATAAATGGTTTTTGAGTGTGAATCATGTCTGACCTCCAGAGTTGCTGTGTCCTTTCCTGACGTGCTCACACCCTCTTTGCAGTTTGCAGTGTCCTCCCCTACCTTGCTTTCATCCATTATGGATTTTCCCTGCTGCAAGGAGGAATCAGTAGAAGCGCTGAGCTTCTCCAGTAAAGGCCAGATACTTCAAAAAGTATGGAAAACTCTAGGGAATGCTGAAATTTCAATTGCCTTTTAAGACCCAGAGTCTCCAGTCCTCTTTAAAAAGATTTAGAGCATCTCTAAAAACTTTTGAAGTTATGATGAGAAACCTCTGGAAAATGTTTCTCTGAACAACCCTTGTATTGCAGTTTTTTCAGTGTGAGTACTTAGTCTAAAACTGTTTTTGCTGTTACTAGTACTTGAGAAAAGTATTCACCTGCTCCATCCCAGGCCAACACACAGGTACTTTCACAGCATGTCATCTGAGAATGCTCAGAGAAAAACAACAAACAGGTATAGCCTTGTTTCATAGTGGAGTATTTTTAAATTAAAGCTATTAAAGTCACCTTGTGACTGCATCCTAAGGTATGTTTATTGTACTCCTGTTATCCTGTGCAGTCTCTAGCAGCTGCCAAACCTCTGCTTTCCTGAGAAGGGCATAGGTTGAGAGGTGTGAACCCGAGCTGTGACGTTTTTGCTATTTTTTTGTGGTTTTACCATCTTCCATTTAGTTCTGACTTCAGGGTGGGTACAGTGAGTGTCCCTATGCCTCATGCTCTGTAATACAGTGGGGTTAATAAAAAAATAGCAGATCTTATAGAACCTGTAGCACATCTTAGTGAAGTCCTGGGCTGTTTGGGGTGTTTTCTGTAAAAAACAATTCAAACCCAAACAAATCAATGCTGGCAACAAAAGCAATGACCAACTAAAGGAAGCCAACCCATTTCTGCGCCGCGAGGTTGAGGGCAAAGGGCGGGCTCGGGCTCGGCTCCGCTCGGGCTCGGCTCCGCTCGGGCTCGGCTCCGCTCGGGCTCGGCTCCGCTCGGGCTCGGCTCCGCTCGGGCTCGGCTCCGCTCGGGCTCGGCTCCGCTCGGGCTCGGCTCCGCTCGGGCTCGGCTCCGCTCGGGCTCGGCTCCGCTCGGGCTCGGCTCCGCTCGGGCTCGGCTCCGCTCGGGCTCGGCTCCGCTCGGGCTCGGAGAAAGGCTCGGTATGCTCTGGCTCATGCTCGGCTGCGCTTGGGCTCGTGTTCGGCTCAAGCTCTTTTCGGCTTAGGTTCGGATCTGCTCGGCCTGGGCTCGAGTCGATCTGTGCTCGGCTCGGTCTCGTTTCCACTCGGTTTCCGGCTCAACCGGGCTTGGCCTCGGCTCCACTCGGTGTCCGGCTCGACTCGGCTTCGCTCGGGCTCGCGTTCGGCTCGGGCCGTCACTCCTCGCGGCCCGCGAAGGCCGCGCCCTGCCCCGCGCGTGCGCACAGCGGGCACTGTCCCGCACGCGGGTGGCGTGCGGCGGCGCAGGCGCGGTGGGGCGGCAGCGGGGGTTCGGCGCCGGCCGGCTCGCTGGGCCCGCCCCGCTACCCCCGGCCCCCGCCCGCCGCGCGCCCGCCATGAGCCCGCGCCCGCCGGCCTGAGGCGCCGCCGGTGCCGGAGCGCTCCGCCAAGATGGCGTGTGTGCTGGAGGCGCCGCTCCGCATGAGCGTCCTCTCGGTGAGTGCCGCGGGCCGGGCCCTGCCTGACCTTGGCCCCCGCTGGGCCCCGCTGTCCGGCGGCGCCGGGAGCGGCCCTGGGGCTGCGCCGGGAGCGGGGGAGGTGCGAGCGGCGGGGCCGCGCTCCTTCCCTCTAGCCCCCGCGCCGCAACTTCTCCCGGCGCTCGTTTTCCTCCTACGAGGAGCCCGTTCCGTGGCTGCGGAGGCACCGGCGCTCTGGACGTGTCGTTCGCTGCTGACAGGGCTCGGGCTCGCTGGCCCCAGGCAGCTGCTGTTCGGCACGCGGAGGGCCCTGGCGCTGTCTGCGCTGCCCTTCCTCGGGGGCTGCGGAGCAGGGCAGCGGCTCCCAGGTGCGCTCGCAGCCCGCCCCGGATCGGGGGCTGTGCCGGTGCCGGAACCGGGGCTCTCTCCTCGCGGCGTCCCGGCTCCTGCGGCAGGGAGGAGCTGCCGTGCTGCGGAAGCCTCTGACAGCCACCTTCCCTTGCCCGGGGGACGGCCCAGGGCGCACAGCGGTCCTGCATCGTACGGGTGCTGGGAGTAGCGATGCAAAAGGTGCAGCCCGGGTACTGCCGCAAGAGCGGAGGGCGGGCGCTTTTCCTTCTCTTCCCTGAAAATTTAATGTTGGTTAAGAGATCCGTGAAACTGATTATGTCGATAAATTCTTTTTTTGGGGAGGACTGCTTGCATATGAGTACCTGTAGGGCATAGGGAATTATTTCAAGTACCCTTCTACATATTGCAGACTTCGTAGCTGATGGGGTGGAAGACAGGATATTTTAGAAACAGAAAGCTACGGGATCTTTGAAGTCTAGAAGAATTTTACATGTAAATACATAGGTGAGATAGGTAAAAGTCTATTGCTGTTCTCAAAAACACTGTCTTTGGTTACACAGTGGAAGTGTATCTGTAGCATTTACGTGGCATAATTTAATAGTGTTCCTGGAAACAAAGGAGCCCTGCTGCCTCTAGATGATTCTTCTCTGTGATGTGAGACCACAGGCAAGAAGCTGCTGGTGCCTCTTGACATCGGGGTGGGGAAGCAGGAGTAGATTCAGCCCCATAGCATGTACTTGCTAAAGCAAGGAAGAGTTTTCAATTCCCTTAGAGCTTCTCTCAAGGAAAACTCATAAGGAGAAAATAGGCAAAGCTTAATGAAAAGCGAGGTGGTGAAAAGAAAAAAAAGGTGAGATAATGGAAGCATACCCTGGCAAGTGTTCATGAGAACCTGGAGGGAAAATTCCCTTCCCCTTTCCCACCCTTGATTTTGGAATGCTTGCCATCTCTGACTTTGGATCTTTTCTAAAGGAATAACAAATCAGTGGTGCATAAGTGTGTAACTTACAAGCATGGTCCTGTTGCCGAGAGGAGAATTTGCTTTGTCTTATACAGCATTATGAGAATGTTGTGGGAAATACTGTGCTGTTGTCCCATTGAGGGTGTGTGGCACAGGCTCTGAAATGTAGGTGTGTTGTGACAAAGTAAGTTACTGAAAAATGTCTTATTACAGGCTTCCTTCTTTTGGAGACCTTCTTTGTGGGTATGGTTTTTGAGCAACATTAACTACTCTTTGAAACGTTTTCTTCCAGGAACTGATTTTTATTTTGTATAGTAATTAAACATAATAAAACTGCAATTCAAGGCAGTGTTGGTAAATGCAGTTCATAAATAGCTCTCTGTTAACTTGCTTTGACACTTACCACGTTGTCATCTACATTAAGCACCTCATCTTCTCTAGATTACACTTGAACACAGAGTTATCTTTGCAGTTGCCCAGCAGTAACACAATGCACATTTAAATATAATTCTGTGGGTTCGCTGCCTCTTGCCTGGGAAGTTTTGTAGACTTGCTGCTGCATAAGACATTTTATGAATTGATATAAACTATTGCACTTGTTTGCTCTCTCTCTGCAGGAGGTCACAGCCAGTAGCCGCCACTATGTCGATAGATTGTTTGATCTCGATCCCCAGAACGTCCTGCAAGGTGTCATGTAAGTCATTGAAACACTCTTGGGCTCTTGGTTGTGCGTAGGCCAGGTGTACTTGGTCCTACTAGAATTATAGGTCAAGGGCAAGAAACTCTTCCTATGTTTTTTTTGAGAAATGTAGTTGGCAAATCTTTATACAAATATGTCAGTATTGATATAGAGATAGTATTGATATAGACTCTCACTCTGAAGTGCATATGGTTTATAACACAGCCTTCCAGTTGCCAGAAATGAGGTTAAACATTCTGTGAGCGCTGAAAATTTTTTCAGATATATTTCTGCCTTTTGGCCATGTTTTGCTGCTCTTCCAGGTCTGTTGAGACTCTTTTTTCTTACTGCAGTGCCAAGTCAGTGTACCTGCCTCTCACTCTTTCCCCTGCTGCCATGTCTGCGTGTTGGCTTTGACTTTTTTAGTGCTTGGCTTCTGTCTCCCCATGGGAACTGCAAGCTGCAAGGGAATGCTTCCACAGAACTTGGATGCAAGCTATATTTCAGTTCTTCTGTTTCATGCCAGCGGTCAGGGTAGTAACTGAGAGAGTGAGTCAAGGAGCGGGGCTGAAACTGCTGCAAAGCTGTGATTGTTCCCTTGCTGTCCTTGGGCCCTGAGCTTTCCACTAGAATCTCTTTTCCAGCAAAGTGGCAAATGAGACCTTGCCCAGGACTGACTTTGGTGGTGAAACCAGACCTTTTTGAGCTTACCAGTAGCTTGCTGGCTGTGGCTATCCAATAAAACACCAGGCGAAATCAGCGGAACAAGTGGATCAAAAAGCCAAGAATGTTTGTGTTGCTTAGCAATGACCTGAGGTGTTCCCTAGTAGCAGATGAAAACAGTTATTCCAAATGTCCAGGAGCAACATGTCAGTGTTCCTTTAAAATACATGAAGAATCTGTCCTTGAAGTTTTCTTGATTGGAATAGCCCCTGACCTGTATAAGAACTTCTGATACCCTGCTGTAACTATGTACAGGTTCTTAACCCTGCTCTAGGGGAGGCTGGTTTTGCTTCCACCCCTTGGCCTTCGTAGTCCCCTCCTCATAAGGGTGGTGGGTGGTCCTGGGGAAGGATGTGTCTCATCCAGGGTCCCAGTGGGGTGACTTAGCCCCTCTTTTCTCCCTGGCAGATGCTCTGAGCTATGGCAGGCGCTCTGTCCCTGCTCTCCTTCCTTTTCAAAGGATTGGAGCCCACAACCCTTGGTAATCCCGTCCCTATCTTTTGATATGTTATTCATCTTTTACAGTATAACTGATCTCCCAGAAACAGGAGTTTTAGGCAGTATATTTGTCTTGGGTAACATCTGAAATTCTTCATCTTTACCGTGGGTGTCAGTGGATTCTATGCTGAGATCCTTTTCTTGTATTTAAAGATAAGAAAATACCAATTTATTTCACCAAATCTCTCACAGGGACGATTTGGATGGTAAAACTATATTTGTGATGCTCTGGCTGAAATCTTAATTGTGAGAGTATCTTTACTGACTCTGAGCCAGTCCTTTGTGGCAGATGTGTTGTTTTTGTAATATTGGTGGGTGGGTGTATGACAGTCCAATTTAGAAAAATTGATATAAAAGAGAGAATAAGAATATGAAAGAATATAAAAATGTATATAAAAGATGGAATTTAGAGTAGTGTATATATTAAAAATTTCTGTCCAGGATTCTTTTTGGGCAGCAAAACACTGCTTTGTCCTTCTTTCTTTGATTTCAGGGTATATGCAGAGGTATTGAAGTTAGAATGATCTAGTATTTGGGGTGGAATAGGAAAGGATTAAAGTTTTTCCAGAAGTGCCTGTCAGAAGCTTTACCAGATATGCTGCATCCTTTGCAGAAAATCTTTGTTTCCTAAGATGTGCTGGTTTTTCCCTGCATCCTGGCTGGAAATATGATGACCTAGATTTTTATTTTGATTGATGGAACTGTATGAATATCAAGGATCAGAAAATGGGCTGTTGTAAGAGGCTTTGTTTCTGCAGATTGTCTTCAGTTACAATAGTCCTGTTTTTTGTATGCTTGAATGAATAACTTGGGCTTGGGGCTTTTTTTCATTGCATCCTTGTAATTTTAATGAAACCCAGCTTCTGAATGAGCTTTGATAAAGGTAAAATGTACCTAAATGCTTCTTGAACTTGAAAATCATGCCAGTCCAGTTTTCATCTTGTAACTTGAGAAAGCTTTAATTACATATTCTGAAAGCATTTAAATGATTAAAATCTCCTTTTTTTCCTTGTTTTCCCATGAATTTTCAGAGAGGTGGTGTTCAGAGTTTTCCTTGTCCAGACAATAAAGCTTTACTTGCTTAGGAGCTTTTTTATTTTCCTTTTATTTTCTGGGAAAACAGAAACCATTTCCTTGTTTCCAGTACTGCTGCATATGGGTCTGTTGATCTTATTTCAAAACGCCAAGTGAGCTTCTGTTCACATAATTTCTGTCCTGCCCATCTGGGCATGGATAGTGGGTAGGAAGGGGAGAATTGTACCTGCTACCAATTTCTGTTGAGGATTTGAAAAGTTGAGATGACTACTGCCCTTTTTACTGTACCTAGTAGTGCACTTAAGTGTTCAAGGCCCATCTTAATACCCACATCTGTGTGGCAGTGTGTGTATTTACCTTCTACTTTCTGTCTCTGTAGATGAGCAAGGTTAATATAGCAGTTCCATTCTGTAAACATGAACTCTATGTTGTGGCTATGCTTATGCTTGAGAGGTCATCACAGGTTTGCTTTGTGTCTCCTTAGGTGCTCCTGTGACCCTCTCCTCTTGCTGTTGTAGATAGATTGTTGTAGAGCTCAGGTTTTCTCCAGTGTGCTCTGAGTGCAGTCTGCAAGGTCAGCACTGATGTCAGGTGTGCGGCTTGTGTTGGCAGTGCATACATTGCCTCACACAGATACTGCAGTGCATTAGATGCTGTGGTCTCTCTGAGGCTTTCTTCAATGTTTTGCTGTTATTGGCAGAGGAACAGAACAAGAGTGGGTCTGTAAATTTTTGTGTTTTTATGAGAACTTCATTTGTCCCACGGTTGTTCTTGCAACATCATCTTCTACTTTGCAGTATTTATTTTTTTAAAAAGCATTTCTGGGTTGTGATCCTTAGACTGTCATTTGCTTTTCACCTGCTATTAAGCTCAGGACCACATTGCAGAGATACAAGACTGATACCTGTTTCTATCCTCTAATTTATTTGCTGGTAGGGGGCTTCTTTGAGAGACATTTTATCATGCTTACATTTAGCCTGGTGCCTTCAAAGTGGCAATCTATCATTTTATGGAGAACTGTGTAATCCCACCTCAAGGCTGGGTTTGAGAGAAGCATCCTTTCTGACAAGCCTGGCTTACTCAAGGTTCCAGCTGTTTCTCATCAGGCTATTCCTCAGCAGTCAGAGGGTGTCATCCTTTAAGACTTGTAAATTACTGTCTTTGTGATGCACTGAGAATTCCTGTGCTACTATTGTTCCTGTCCTTTATGGCCAGCAGGAATACCTAGGCAAGCATTTTCCAACCTCGTGAGCATTTTATTTCACAGCACAATGAAAGAAACGTCCTATAGAAATGGCACATGGTCCTCACACAGTGTGTGTTTTGCATCCAACTATTTTATTTTTGTGGTTTGGGTCTGTAATAAATGTTCCAGGCACAGGTGCATTACACATGGCTGTGTAATAGTGTGCTGTCTTCTCAGCTATGGCTGTTGGAGGGATCCTCAGTGAGGTGTTCACACATGCCCACAGCAAAAACTCGGTGAAATATGAGAGGAAACTTCATTAAATGGGAAAAGAGGAAATTCCCATCTCAGTTCTAATGGAGCAACAGTTACCCCCCTTCAGCCAGCTGTGAAGAGGCTACTTCTGCTTATTGTTCTTCTTGCCTGTTAAACAAACTTTCTGTAACACTAAGTGATGAACAGCACTGGTTTCCACATTTTACATCCCAAACAGCTGCGTCAGATTTTCGATCTCAGTGGGCACTTCTGAACCTCAGTTTTCTGCAGGAGCTCTTTTGGTTTTGTGCATATCACTTGGCCCTGTGGAAACAGAGCAGTCCTTAGAGGGTTGTCTCTGTCATAGTTTGCCCCTGTACATTTTGGTCAATTCTGTTGTCTCCTAGACAGTACACTGCAGTAAGTGCAGATCCTGCATGAAATTTGGAGGTGTTATTGGCTAACAACAAGTGATGTAATTTTTTGAAGTGTTGTTTTTTTGCAGAGTCAGTCATGTGTTGAGGGAAGAGGCTCCTGAGTCCCTTGTTGGTGCTTTGTGAATTGCAGGATGGGACAGAAATTGGAGCAGGTTTAGGTGGTGCTGGGAGCACTGCTCTGTTTGTTGGTTTTTTCCCTTTCAAGAGGTGAGCTGTGGAGGAAGGCTTTTCAGAGGGAGAGAAGGAACTGAAAGGCTTAAACCTAAGAGAATTAAGTAGTGCTCTATGAAGGGGGGCTTTCAGTGCAGTGGTTTTTGTAGTCAGGTGTAGAAGGATGGTGTAGAGGGAAGAGAGAGAGATGCACTTCAATGCAAGTGTGTTCCTGTCACAGAAAAAAGGTACTTTCACTTTTGCATTTTTTTTAATAATGCAGCAAAAGGTGCATATGCAGAATAGCCTTTTTTGGCAAGTAAGTTGTTATGTATTGTAACTCCTGGTCTAATATTAAGAGGTGGGCTAAACTTCAGGTGTACCTATGACATTTGGCCAGCAATCTTCAACCTTACAGAGATGCTTAATCTTTGAAGCCCTGAGGTTACTTCTCTGAGCCTGTGAGAGAATGATGGTTATTTCACTGCTACTTTTGAGATGCCTGGGAAGCCACTTTTCTCCAAAACCCCCTCTGTTGATACCACCCTCAGCATGGTGATACTGTTCCTGTGATGGCTTGAGGCTCAGAGTCAGATGAGGGAGGAGGAACAGCCTCTGTCAGACTGGCTGATGGAGCTGGAGAGAAGAGGGCAAGCATTGGTCACAGGAGTCCTGGGGTGGGACTCAGTAACAGACCTCAAGCTGAGTGCAACTGAACACTGCATGGCCATTCAGAGTTTACTTTCCCCTTATTAATCTGTTACACAGGGAGTGGCTGCATGTAAGGGAGGGCACAGGCAGCTGGGGAGAAATAGTTCTGCCCTTTGGGGGTGTGGGGAGTGTTGTCAGGACTGAACTTGGAGGTTGGGCCTGAGGGATATGTGCCACAGAGCCAGCAGTGCTGCTGAGGTTGTGATTTTTCAGATTTGGCATTGGAGTTTTTGGTTCCAAGCTGCCAGTTTGCACTGATTAGAATCAGTATTAAAAAAAAGTTGAATTTAGTAGCTTTCCAAAAGAAGCTCATTTTCAATTTGCAATATGGAACTTCTATGGTAATGCCCTGCAAAGGGTTGGTAGCATGCAAAGGACAGAACTCTGTTTACTAATTAATGTATGTACCAGATGATTCAGCTGACTTTACAATGTATGTTGTGTTGCTGGTGCTGAACTGATAATGTCACTTATAGAGATGCTTTTCTTTGGGGATAATAGCAGGAAGGCTAGCTCATAGATTTATTTGCTAAAATATATTTCAAACAGGCGTTATCTGAAATGTCCAGAAACTCCAGAACGAGAGAGTTTATGGGCATATAGATATTAGGGGATTTCTGTTCTAATGAGAACTTAGTAACACCCATTTGATAAAGGAAATTTAGGCTTGACTAGGCCAGTACATCATCTTAGCTCTGATAGCTATTTGGAGATAAAAATCACAGGTTTTGCTTCATGACAGAAGGACTTAAGATTTTTATAATCTAATGGGTAATAGCTATGTTAAATTAATAGGGTTTGGTGATCCTTCAGTGGTTGCTGGCCTAAGGTGCAGTGGACAGTGTCAAACAATATTCCAAGCTCACATCTAGAACAGCCAAACACATGCTGCAAGGCTGTTTTAAGGTATTTTCCTGTCCTGAATGAAACTGAAAACTTCTCCATGTGGATCACTTGTGGTGGGTGACATTCTGTAGATAAAGAGTGGTGGGCTTAAAATGGGACAGTAGACAAAAGTAACTTTAAATAAAGGGACAGTGAATGAAGAATAGTGCAGTAAAAAGGTAGTGCTACAGATACCTCTTGGTTTAATGAAATTTCATTTTATTTTTGCATAAGCTGTGGAGTGCACTGCTAAATGCTGATGCAGTGTTTCATACTGGGAAGTGGAATGTCCTTGGGGGAAGATAGAGACATTTAAAAAAAAGGTACCACAGTTACTTGTATGTGATATTTTGGGTCATTCATGTGAAGCTGCAGTGATGGAACTGCTCTTTTCATGGGGTTTGGCTGTTTCGGGACATTTGTGAAAGAAGTGTTTTGCCAATCTGGCATCACAGAGCAGGGATTTTCTGAGTGAGGATTTGTGAGAGTTCTGCTGAGCTGCAGCTGTTTTGACCATACTCCTGTTCGGGTAATTCTTTACTGTTAGGACCTAGTGCAGTTAAATAGCAGAGATTGATGCTGAAATTGAAATGCTGATAATGCAGAGCTCTCTCTAGCTATGGTCCGTGTGGTTTTGGTTTTTTTAGTTTATGCAGGTTACATAATGAAAGTTAGCTAAACTCCCATCCACCACTAACTTAAAGCACTTTAAATTTGGGTTACATTGTTTTTAAGGCTGAGTGAGGCAAATTGTCTGTCCATTACTATCTCATGCTACCTGTAGCACCATATCCAGACACAGTGCAAAGGATGAGGCAATAAAATGTGCTTGGGAAAAGCAGCATCTCCCTTTGGTCAGTCCAGGTAAAGACTGGAAAGAAACTTGAGTTGAAACTGCAGCCAAAGACATGGAGAGCTGACATTGTTAAGCTTGATCAGAAGGGCAGCACGTGAATTGACTGATGTAAACTCCTATGTTGAAAGTGAAGGTTTGGTATGAGAGGTTTGTTCAGTGTGTCACACACAGCAAGAGCAGCACTGGAAAACAGGATAAATTAAGGGTAGGAGTAAGCTGTCAATATCTAGCTACAGGTATGGGTCACTGAAACACTTCCCTTTCTGTTTGGTAGACTTTCTCTGTCAGGAATCTTACGACACGGTAAGTTGCCTCTCCAGAGTGGCTACTTGAGATAAGAGTTCAAGCATTTTCAATGGCATTGTGATATGGAGGAATTGGATTAAACTATCACTTAGCATTATGTGTGTTAAATTCCATTGTTCTGCAGTGCTGCAATTATAGCCAGGTGCTGTTTTACCACAGCACTTTTTTTTTATGCACTGAGACTACAGAATTAAGATTGAGAACAACCATGGATTGAGGGGGTTTTGTTTTAATGTTGTTTGTTTAGTTTGCACTCTATGTTGATTGTGTCACAGTTTCTAAGGACTTTTTCAGAGGAGTTGAGTAACCCTGTTTTGATGTGCTGCTTTGTTCTTTCCTGTAAAATCATCTTTTTCATTGTATCAACTGATATTTTTAAATGGGATTAGAAGTCTTGAAACTTTGCTTCCCAACTTGATGATTGACCTTAAAAGTAAGCTGATTTAGGACTTCTGGGGTTTGCTTGAGTTGGCAGAAGTTTGTAACATTTTATTCACTTGGTTGGACCAGGAATCATGTTAGTACAAACATTCTGCTTACTAAAGGAGTAGAAAACAGCTTCAAGCCATAGTAGTGTCCATGTTAGAAATTAATTCTGTGACAATGGTGATGTACATATTTTAACATGCAAAAACTGGTCATTAATTCCTGACATTTTTTTGCATCTGTCTATAAAAATGGGAGAGTGGAGGAAAGGGAGGAGGAGAAGAAAAAAGCTATAGGAAGCACAATTGTCCAAACTTAGCTACTCCACATTGAGCTTCTGGCTGTAGTCCAGCCAGCAGAGGTGCCATTTGCTTGTGTGAAACTTAGAAACTCTCCTGCAGTTGGGGCAGCTGGTTTTTGTCTGAGCTGGGTCCTTGTATCAAGTGCTGGTACCTCAGCTTTTTAGAAGGTTGCATTTTGAGTTTTTGAAACCTTGGAAAATGCTGTTAGTGTCACTCTATTGTTAGTGACTTTGGGCAGCCCCTGGTAGAAAAATCTCCAGCCCTGATAGTGCTTTGTGTTGAGAGCTTCATCTGGCTGCGTAACAGGCTCGGAATTTCTTGGAACTATTTCATATTAAAAGTGAAAGCATTGGCTGGAGGTGCCCAGGGTGCTTTTCCTTCTGTGATTGTTCAGCTCATGTTTGATACCATTCTCTGTCTAGGAACCCCTGAGATACGGCTCCCTGCTGTTTTCAAAAGCCGTAAGATGAGGAAATGTCATTCAAGGCTGTTTATTTCCTCTTCTTCTGTGGAGTTCTTGTGGCTGCTTCCTCAAGTCACTCTGGCTCATTTCAAGATCTTTTGTGTTGCTTTGGTGGAAGGTGACATAGGAAAGCTCCAAGGCTTCTTAACAGAATTTTATAATTTGTTGTGTTTGTGCTTGATTTCCTATATTTAAAAATGGAGGTAGAGCCAAATTGTCATGGGGGTGTCCTTGTATCCATGCTGCTTTCTCAGGATTTCTTTGCAGGAGAGATGCAGGTGTGGGGGCTCACTGAGGATGCTGTGAAAGTCTCTTCTTTCTCAGTTGGGACCTGAGCTCACCCTTGTGTTTTATTGGGGTTTCATTCTGTGGAAGGAGTCCCAAACTTAGAACTGACTTCATGAAGATGTTGAACTTCAGTAACTTCTGCACAGGATGAAGGTCAGCACTTCAGCTTCCTTCTGCAATAGTAATTTTCATTTACTACTAATTTTCTCAGGATGTAGACATTTAATAATATTGTTTTTTATTGGTTAGGAATCATTGAAACTGAAAGACCCTATTTTACTCACAAACTGTTATATTTAATATCACTCCTTGCTTATCTGAAGTGGCTATATCTGATGCCTTTAAACAATTACATGTTAAATATCAGAATAAAACCAGAACTTCATACACAGTTGGCAAATTATTTCCTCTTGTAGCTCTTGTCAAGCTGTATTTAGATTTTTCTTTAGTTTAATGTACTCCTAAAATATTTTAAACACTCATGTTGTGTTCATATACTAGCATGCACTGCATTTTATTTATAGCTAATTAATTGAACTGATTGCTTTTGGGTTGCAATGTTCCGAAACATTGTTAGAGCTAATAAACATCACCCAATAATTTTTTCTTCTTTTCTCAAGTTTGTAGGAAGAGAATCAGTCTCCCTGCTCTTCCAGTCTCTAGGTTGTTTCATGACTTAAAGTTGAGCGGTCACAGTGTTGAACTGATGAAATGCTATTTTTATTTCTTTAAGAAGCAATAAGAGATTGAAAAAGCTGGTTTAGCACTTCAGGAAGCAATATTCCCAAGCACTTAGCTAGAATCTCTCCAGTATTTTATTGTTGGCAGCCTGTGTTATTCCTTCTTGCGGGTTTTTTTTCATGTAAATTACTTTATTGCACTATAATACATGTCAGCAAAAATACCAGATTTTAAATCTATGCATTAAATTGATTGTAATTCATGTTTTGTTAAATGATTTGGAATTTAGTTTGAATCTAAACTATAAGATTTAATATGCAGGATATTAAAAAAAACGCCAAACCAAAAACCCAGCCAGCCTCAAATGCATCTTAAGGGCTCTGTTTTATGGAGCTTCAGGTTTGTCTTTTGCCTCTCCACAGAGTTCCTGTTCTGAGCTGAGAAACTCACTGGTGCTGAGGTGTTCTGGGTGCAGGTGCCAGCTCTGAGTTTTTCTTGGGAGGCTGCTCCAGCTGGTGCTGGTTATGTCCTGGCAGCCAGCTCATAACCTGAGCTTGGAGCTGGGAATTGGAAAGGTTTGCTCTCCCTCTGGACCATGGTCCTGTCATGGGATAGGCCTGGAGTCACCAAAGAGGTGTTCTTCTGAGGTTCTCGTCTCACTGTAACTGCATTGTTACTGCTGTTCCCTTCTTCCTCAGGCCAGGGACATCTTTGCACAGAGCGGATGGGAGCAGGGTGCCTGACATTTGGAAATAAAGTGGGGGTTAGTTTTCAACTCCGTTTCTGAGGTTTCTTTGTTACCTCTTGTACAAGATAGTGATCTTTGCTGCTTTTTTTCCTTGGATGTATCTCATGGTGTCTTGGATCTGAAATCAGTCAAGCTTGAACTTGTTGGTGGTAATGTTCTCAAATAAGGGAGTTGCCCTCAGTTTTTCCAAGGTTTATGATTCACCAAGGACCTGGTAGTCTAGGACAGCATATGGTAGTTTCTTACTTCTTAGGAAATCAACTTCCTGATCTAGAAAATCTCTATAAAATATCATATGGAATTACATAATTATTTTTCATAGTACACAAAAAAAATCTACTACTATGCAACATTCAGCTATGGCATTTTAAGAGTGTTCTTGCTTTCCATATCCCTGGCTTCCTGTGTATTGAATAGAGTCACTTCTGTAGGTGGCAGCTCAGAAGAGAGCAGCGTGGCAGGGAACTTGAGAGTTCCATAATGCACACAGACATGGGGACCTTTGAGTCCTGTCTCTGACTGGTTTTGGTCACGTTACCAGTCTGAAGGTATTTGACTTACTTGCAAGTTGAACTTGGTCAAATGTACATGTGTTGGATCTGTGAGAAATCTCAAGCTTCTGCTATTTCTTACCTGTCTGACATAACTTCTCTGAGGAACTTTATGAACGTGGGATGGAGAAATTCATCCGAATCATTTACAGATGAGGACTGTACCTTTACGAACCCTCTCCACTTGAGTGTTATGGAACTTGGCCGTGCTCCTGCCACTTGTGGAAGGGTCTCTAAATCAAATTCTAATAGGCAATACTTACTATGTGGTTATTAGGTTAACAAACCATTCTGTTAGGGATGGGACAGGAGTCACAAAAGTTGGGTAGTATTGTTTTCAGTTCTAGTTTTGGGGGGGGATTTTGTTGTGTGGTTTGTTTTTTTTTAACACAAAGTACAGTGTAAAATCACTTGAGCAGAGCATTAAAACATCACCAAAATCTGTTTGTTAATTTTCAGTGCTTGGTTAGTGTCTCCTCTTTAGCTCCCTGAGATGCCTTTGCAAACTGTGGATATAGTACAGCTTTTCTGATGCGTCTGGTGCCTCAGGGTAGCAGGGAGAGGCAGGGAGCCTCTTCAGAAGTCCTGGAGTGGCCTGAGCACTTTAGTACCTGAACTTGACACATCTGTTGGTGCAGTTTCCATTTTTCCTCTGAGACATCTGACCATTCCTTCTGCCACTATTTTGGACTGACTCTTGTATTTCACAAACTTTCAAAAATTACCTTTAATGTGAAGGGTTCAGCATAGAAACCACTGAAGTACTGTTTCTGATTTTAGTGACAACTTCAACTCCATTTGTGAAATTCTCAGGGGCTTCCAGCTTAGCCTGTCTCTTGACCTTGCTCTTTCTCCTCTGCTTCCTGCCCTGGGGTGTGAAGTTACCCAACTTAGGGAAACACGACAGGAAGGTGCAGTGTTTCCCACTGATGCTGAGTTAAGTGGAGCTGTGCTGGGCTGGCAATTGCTGTTCAGTGATGGCTCCTTGGCAGGGGAGTTCCTGACTCTGCTGGGCTCAGGTGTGCATAGAACTGCAGCTGAGCTGCTTTTAGTGATGCTCCTTTGTCGGAGCTCCGAGATCACAGCTGGACTTGGAGCTAGCTTGGAATTCCTCGAGTACTCTTGTGTATGCAAGGAGAGAGCACGTGGAGAAATTCAGGGAGAACAAGCAATTACCTTTTGCTAATTGAGCTTTATGAAGGTCCTGTTTGTGCCAGTAAGGTGCAGCCTGCCTTGGCTAAGAAGTTTTTTACAACACTGATAGAGGCAGTTGTTAAACTTGGGGCACTCGGGACAGCTGCTTAGTGCAGTGAAATCTGCTTTTTTCAGAGGACACCAAAGGACTGTAGAGTGTTCTTGCAGGCCAGGGCAGATCTTACAGGATAGGGCTGCTCTACATTTCTTAAAAACTGCAGATAGCAGCTGGGAGAGATACAGAGGCTAGAGAATGTGCTCACTTAAAGCAACCACTAACACTCTCAAATTGTTTAAATAAATTATATGCATAGTGATTACCTTATCGGTTTTGCTGCTAACACTAATCAATCTAGTTTTGGGGTTTTGTTGATAAAGAAGCACTTGAAGTTGATCTTTCTTTATTCTCTGCTCTGAAATGCCCCAACAGCTAGAAAGCTTCCTAGAAATTAATTATCTTGATTTTCTGAAACCAGTTCTAAGTTGCAAGCTTGCTTTCAGATTCTCTGGATGTTCATGTGTGCTCAGTGTGCTCATATGAAGAGAACAAAGACCAGGTGGTGATAGTTTTTAGGATGCAGTAGCAATTTTCTGAACAAGGTTGCAAACCACAGGTTTTCATAGGAATTCTTAGTGTGTGCAACCAGTGTCCACTTTCCAAAGTGCTTCCCATGCTCTGGTAGCACAGTATGAATGCCTGTAATGTGTGTAACCTTGCAGTGACTCTCAGGGAGGAAAATGCTCTGGTTTCCACTTTATTCCTGAGATTTTGATGTACAGCTGTTTAGGTGTCCTACTGAAATACATGAAAGAAGTCTGGGGTGAAGAGGAGAGTAAAAGCCTGGTCTCTGAAGACTGGTGATGGTTCCTTGTTCCTTTTTCTTAGCTTGCCTTTTCCTGCACCAAGTAGACTATTCAGTTAATACTTTAAATTACCAATATTTGACTTCCCAACCAATAGCGGGGGTTTTTAAATTGTTTTAGAAGTCTGGTGACTGTATGGGCACAAAGAACCAGTATATCTAGTTTTTCTCAGTAATAAGATTTCTTGGTGTATGGTGTGCATGTGAGATAGTTTGGGTTTTTGCTTACTTGCAGGAGCTGGGATGTAGTGGAATCCCAGAGCCCTGGGGTATTTTCCTGTGGGCTGAGGAAGCTGTGCCCTGAAGCACTGCCCAGTCTGTAGCTGCAGCATGGACATGTGGAAAACTGCTTGATAAGCCTCATGGAAATAGTAAATTCTATAGATAAGCCCTCAGTACCTCAGCATAATTTACCAGGGTTTGTTTTTCTTTCTGGATTTACAGAGATATGAAAAATGCTGTAATTGGAAACAACAAACAAAAAGCCAACTTGATTGTTTTGGGAGCAGTTCCAAGGTATGTCCTTTGCTACTCTCCTTTTCACTGATTCACAACAGATCTGGAATAATGATCCTTCGATCACAGGCACTTTTTTGTTTTAACTTTGATTGTAGTTGACTGAATACTTTCTTCAACGTAATTGAGAGAGACTTGAAATATCTATTAAACTCATGTATTACAGCACAGGCTGTTGAGTAATGCTTTTCATTTAGAATTTCATAGAATTCTCTAAAGTAGTCTTGGTGTTTTTATTGAACTTTATCAGCTCAGGAATAAAATCTATTTTTTTGACATTGATATTAATGATGGATGAAAGTGGTTTTATCTTAATCCTGTTCTTCAGCCAATTGCCTGGTGAGTTCATAACTGAAAATGTATAAGGTTGTGTTAAAGATTTAATTTAAAATACTGAAAAACATCTGAGATAATTTGCTTGTCTGCTCCACTTGCTTCAGAGGATTAAAAACCATTGATCATACTTTATTGTACCTTGCCGCTTCAGCTGATGTTAACATTTTCTGGACCCTGATTCCACTAGTACAAATTGAACAGGTAACTTTAGCTCCTAGACTGCTCACTACAGCTTTCATTTCATCCCTCTTCTCCTCCAGCTTTCTTCCAGCCTCATTTTCCAGCAAGGGAGAATGAAAACCTTGAGCACTGCAGTCCTTGTGCTGTCAGTGTGGCACCCATCTGTATCTTTTTGCTTAAATGGCAACCAGGTCCCAAACTATTCTGGCTAAGAGCTGCTCCTGCCTTGTCAAAAATGCTTTTTATTTGCAGAGAGTATCTTCTCACTGACAGACTGAATTTGTGCCAAGGCTGGCCCTTGAAATTTTCAAGGGATTAGCAGTGGGGCCACCCCCTGTACAAAACCTGCTGGATCATCTTCCCTTTCAACCGGATACAAACAGGTGAAGAGAAGACTTCACAGCAGATGAAAAGATGAAAATGGGCGTTTGTTGAAGATGATGAGAAATTTAAGGATTTTCTATCAGCAACAGGCCTTAAGGGGTTTTTGCAAGTCCTGTTGATTCTTGTGGTTCCCATTTTAAAAGCTACAGAAGATCTTCACCTTCCAAATCTAGAATCTGCCTGTTCTTACATTTTGTAGGAGTTCTGTTCCCTCAGTTTTCCCGCTTTTTGCTGCTGCTTGTTCTGTGCCCAGTAAGGAAAATTCAAAAGTGCTTTTTTCTTCATTGTTGTTAATGTCTTCTGGCTGCCCAGGTAAATTATACAGTTAATCTACAACTGCAGAGAAATTACACCCTGGGAAATGTTAAAAGGTGAACTATCACACTTGTTCTCTCTTCAGGACAAGTTATTCTCAAATGACTGGAAGTCTCTTCAGAGATCTTAGTAAGGCTCTTCAGACTGGAGGACTAGCTGAAATACTTTGAGTTGTTGTGACCAAAGATGATCATCCCTGGCTATAACCTGATATCATCTACCCCCACGTGCCTTTCTGAAGGCTTTACAATTTCCTGCACTAGATTATAGACTGTTTGGATTAGAGAACTCCTTTGGCTGTTCTCTGTCAAGGAGGTGGGAATCCATTGGCTCTTTTGATGTGCCTTCTAGTCAGTGAAGCTGGTGGAGTACCGGGGCCTGTGGAATTCCAATCTGCAAAACCAAGCCTCTCCCTCATTGAGGAGATGAACAACCAACCTGGCATTCTTTGGTTTAAGTCTTTAAGAACAGTTTTCTTTTCAGAGTTCAGTTGCAGGCTCCTATAGGAAGTTGATTCTGTTCTCTAATGGGAATTGTTAGAATTCTGCTGCTGCTTTGTCCTGTGGTTCAGCTTGTTTACTCATTTCTTGCTTCTCTCTCCTTCTCCAAGTATTCCTCCATCAAGCTTTCAGAAAATACTCTTTAGACCCAAGGAACCCCATTCAGACCTGTCACTCAGTGGAAAAGAAAACAGTATGTTAAATATTAGAACAGACTCATATGGGGTTTGGAAGCAAGTCTAGGAAGTATCTTTTGTTTGAAATCGGGCCAAATACTACTGGAATATGTGAAATAGCCCAATTATTTTAAAATACTGCAAAGAAATGCAAAATCCTTTGAAGATCTCCCTACAAAGGAAGCAATTGCTGTGGAAGAATGGTGGATCCCTGTCATTTCTGGGGTAGTGGCCTCCTGAGTCTGTCAGCTGGCTGTTCAGTGGTGTAACCTTTGGAAAGGGACATGTATCAATAATTTAAATGATTTTTTTGGGGGCCCTTTAAAGTTCAGTCTGGCCTGTGGTCACCTCTGGACTGCTTGTTCTGAAGAGGGTGCTAGGAAAAACAAAGTTGATGAAAGAAAGCTTGCAGAATTACCATGTCTGGAATTTAAAACTAGATGTTAAAACTGTACAAATGTGTGCACAGACTTGGCCCTGGATGTTCAGAATGGAAATAGCCAGCTTGTGTGTGGATTTTGTTTCCTAGGAAGTGATTTTCTATATCTCTTCCTAGAATCATAGAATTTCCATTCTCATGGAATGCTGGCCATGGGCCCCTGTCAGGGCTGCAGAAAGGTTACTTTTTGAAATTCTTGCTTTTTAGCAGTAGTCCCAGAAAACAGAATTTTTAAAATTTAGAGGGGAAATGTTATTCTGAGGCCAAGTTCTTTCAGTGGCAAACCAACTTAATGCTAAGACGACAGCATTGGCAAAAATAGTTTCTTACTTGTACTGTCCTTCAGCTTTTTTTTCCTTCTACCCCACATCAGTGCTAGCAGAGACCAAAAAGTCCACAGTAAATGTTGGTGTGCCCCTTTATGCAGCAGTTTTATAAGAACAAATCCTGCATTTTATGTCTACCACCACGTCAGACACCTCTTTGGAGTCCAAGTTCAATATTTAATGCTTTCTGTTAGTTCCTCTTACAACCTAAATCTCAGGGAAATTATTGAATCATCAGTTCAAATGTAAATTGTTCTTTTCTGAGTCATCTTTACAGGCCTTCTGAACTAAGTGCTGTTCATCTAGTCGCAGTCTGTTGTGCTGCTGGCTCCCAATCCTCTGAACTGTAAATGGCTCACAGAGGTAGAATTGGAAAAGAAAACCCTTCGGTGAAATGAACCCGTGGAAGTTGCTGATAAGTCAGCTTTGCAAGTCTGTGGAGCAGCTTTTGGTACCCAGAGGGCTGCAGCATTGCAGCTTTGCCATTCATGCCCCAGCAGGGCCTTGCAATCCTGGGATAATTTCCTTCCTTCTTTCATGTGAGGGATGACAGAGAATGGGGAAGGCAATGTTGAATTCCAGTGAGCAGAGCATAGCTCTGTCTTCCTGTTTGTTGTAGTTACCTGTTGAAGCTCTGATCTGTGTGATTTTGACAAGAAACCTGAATCAAGTTATTGCTGATCTAACAATTGCTGAGTGTTCAATATTTAAAGTCTAATTGACTTCCTTAAGAGCTTCAGTTATTCCTTTGCTCCAAAATTAATACAGTTTTTAAATCAAATCTTAATCTCAGCCACCCAGGGCCTTTAACAAAAACACTAAATCATTCTTGTCGCTTACTGAAAATGATGTTCTAACTTCCAGCTGATTGTTCCCCCATCACATTAAGTCAATTATTTGGCATCATAAGGTGGTAGAGCACTTCTTCCCAAAGCTTTCTCTTTGGGTAGGTGCACCTCAAAGAATTTTGTGTAGTTAATTTTAACCTTTCCCCGTCATTTATTAGTGATTCTGTTTAACTGTTGGGTTTTTAAATATTTAAAATTTCTTTGGAGTACATTTTAAAGGCTATGTCGAGCAGCTGAAGAACTCTTCTCTATTCCATCACTTAAATTTTGAGATCTGCACAGCAGACGTTAGGTTGCCTATGGAAGTGAAAACTAGTAAGAATTTATTGGGATTTTTAAATTGTTTCTAGGGCTGTAAACACACCAGCATGAAATTTTATGTTTCGATTTATTGTTAAACATAATCAAATTCCTTCAGGTAGTGTTGTTTTAGAGTTTGCCAAAAGATTGCTGCTTTGATAACTGTGTAACCTGGTAAAAAAGATGAGAAGGGAAATGCTTTAGGTGGCTCTGGCAGTGCAGGTAGAGGTGCAGGTGAAAAGCCAAGTTGGTGTAATAGAGTTCTTACAGAACCACCCTCTGTGATTTTGACCATGTCCTACCTCTACTTCTTGTGTTGTGTTTGACTGCACCGACACCTGCCTCAGCTCAATAATCACACAAAACTAACTCTCACAAAAAGCAGGTCTTGTTCTGTGGAGTTAAAAACAAGACAGATGAGCAGAGAATGGGAAGAAATGTGCCTTGGAATGCTGAGGGGTTGCTGAGGTGACCATGCCATGGATCTCCATCAATGGGAGCTGGAAAATCAACCAGGACAGCCACTTCAAATGGTTCCTTGTTTGATCCTGCCTCAGAGCAAGGCCTGAGGATCTGTCAGAACTCCTCATGCCTCCAATGCTCCTCTGTGCCCACCTGATTGCCCTGGTGCCTGCAGGGAGCTGAGGCCTGGCCTCTGCTGGGAGTGTTAGTAGATGTGCTGTTATCAGGTCTGCACATCTTCTGGGATCTTCATCATCCCTGGAATGTTCCCAGCTTGCTTCCAGGAACTCCATGCACTTGGACACAGTACTGTGAGGTCTGTCATGCACATTAGGGAGTGTTTAGTCCAAACTTCTTGGATGTCCTTAAGAGGTCAGGACGCAATTGTTTCCTGATGCCTTGTTCTGTTCTTTGTGCAGTTTGCATTGGCATTTTCTGTCATGCACTCCACAGGGTAGGGATCTGTGCACAGGTGCTGTGGCTTGCTGTCTTAGGGGAAGGAGATTCACCTGCCCTGCTGGTGTTTTCCAAGGCTTGCTTTGTTCTAGGGTGTGGTGAAAGAGGTGAGGAGCAGAGGCTCTCTTGTGGTTGTCCTTTGCTTTTCTTCAAATCCAGTCAGGAGTCAGGATGTGATTGCATAATTAGACATCTCTTAATGAGGAATAACTCTCTCCATAAGGATGATGTATATAACTGGAACAAGGTATTCTTACCCAGCTGTGGAGTACAGGTGAGTCAAGGCAAATTTGCAATTGCAGTCAGCAGAATTGTATGAGAGCTGTTGTTTAGAAGCTATACAACCCCGTATCTCTGAAGTGCCTGTTCTGATAGCCAAAAGAAAGTTCTTTAATACAAGATGTACTTCTAATGCCACCTTTCCTATTGTGTATTTTTATTAGAATTTTAAGTTTCAAGTTTAAAAATATCATGTACAAGGTAGCTTTATAATACCTCATGTTACTTGTTCTTGAGGAGCTGGAAGAATCAAATCTGTACAAAGTTACTCAAAAATATATTCTTGACATCCTCTTTCATGTGGTGATGCAGGACATTGGCTGGTGATGTCAAACTCAGACTGCAGTGTAATCTTTTTGTACACGATGGAGAATTTCAAACTGCAGGTGAATGGGAAGTAAAACCAGCTTGATTTTTGATATAAGGTCACTTGGTATCCTCAGACAAAAACCTTTTAGAATTGGTTTGTCTAAGTGAACAGTAGTTGTTCAGATGGTGGTCAGAAGCTGGCTGATAATCTAATTGAGACAGGAACTTCTAGAAGACTTAAAGTTTGAATGTGTTTTATCAAAGTCAGTGGAGTGAACAGTCCAATGGTGAACACAGGAATAGACACCAGTCTTGAGCAAAGTGATAAGATGGTTGAAGCAAGACTAGGTGAAGATGTTGCTTTATGTAATGCCTATTAACACATTTTTTTGTGAAGCAAAAGGCTTTTATCGTCTCAGAAATAGTCTTAAACTGAACCAGTGTAATTCAGTGTATAAGTTAGAAAGCTCTGAGTGCTGTTGGTGTAAATTTATCTCTGTTTGGTTTCAGGGGCTGTGTGTTGATCCCACCTATTCTGATATAAATGGCTGCAAAGAAAGGATGTATTAATGTTTTGCTGAGTGGGTCATGGAACAGTCTTAGGGGGAAATACTGGAATAAATTCAGCTCAGACTGGAGATCTGACAGTGGTGATTCACTGGGATGGAGGGTTTTGATCTAGTAACCAAGAGGAGAGGCCATACTGCAGCCACTTTAGAAGGGGGTGTGTGAACACCGTGAGGGAGCTGGGAGTAGGGTAGGAACCAGGACAGGAATCCATGGAGTGCTGGGGGAAGCATTCCTGCTCTAAACAGGGCTCCATGGGGAGGAGCCGGGGTTGTTTTCAAATGGAACATCATTAAAGAGGAAGGTGAGGGGAAAACCTGATTGTAGTACTGAAAAATGTGGAGTTTCAAATCCAGACCTCTTGCAGCTCAGTAGATACTGAAACTCTCCAAAGCTGGATTTAGCTACGTGAACAAGAATCAGACTGGGTGCAGGTTATGTGGTGTATATAGAACAGCTCATGGAATATTAATGTTAGTGAGGATGTCTAAGCATTAGGATAAATTACTAGAGCTGCAAGCTGAGACCTTGTTCTATTCCTAAGGGAAAAGCTTTCTGTGCAGTCAACTTCCCCACTTATACACTGCATACTGCTTAACTTGGCTCTTTAAAAAAACTATTTGCACTGTGTGAAATATTTCTGAAATATTCTGAAATATTTCAGAAGCCGTTATCTTTGCTTTGTAGGACTTTTTTAGAGTTAGCCTAGGTCCCTTGGATCCAAGCTCTGGAGATTTGGAATTACTATTGCTTCCAGAATGGAAACTGGCATCTCACTTCAGGATAAATTTCTGTGACTAACAGTCATAAAAATCACTCATTTTTGAGTCTTCGTGTGTAAGAATCTATAGCTGTTGAATTTGTCACTTTAGATATTATTGTATAGAAATTATTCTGAATGCTTTTAGAATTATACTTAATTCTGTCTTTTGGAAATTCTGTGGAAAGTGATTGCTTCCTGTTATGTCTGAAAAGTAGTGCTTTTTAGCACTAAAAAAAATAGATTGAAAAAAGTTTTTTGTCCTGCCTTGTTTCAGCTCTTCCCAATACATTAACTCCATTCATGGTTTGGGCTTGACTCTCACTGGGACTTGCAGCTTGTTCAGAGGTCACCTCTATGCATGCAGTGACTTTTTATCCCATGTTCTGTCAGCCAGCAGGGGTAACTCACCCCAGCAGTGCCTTCATCTGTATGTTCATCACAGGGGTTTTCTGGGGTAGAGCTTTTGGGCCTTCTTGCAATGGACTGGAATACAAGCATCTTCCAAGGTAGAATAAGATACAATAAGAATCATGATAATTCCACGAATAGTGTATTCATCCCCTTTGCAAGGGGACTGGTAATAAATGTTCAGATAATCATGGCTCAATTAAAACTCTTATTTATTAATATACTTCAGTGAAAGATGTCTCAAGCTTCACAGCACTCAAACTGTTATCCTGGGCTCTTTTTCCAAGTGCCTGCCTATGGGGTTTGGGAAGTGCTGAGTTTCATCTCCTTGCCAGGTGTTTTAGGAACTTGAGAGATTTTTGTGGCAACCTGTAAATGGGATGGAGTATGAAAAAAGCATTTCTATTCTTAACTGTGAAGTTGGTGCTCAGACTGTATTGGGGAGTTCTAAGTCATGCACATCTGTGTGCATCACACCCGTCTCAGTCATTGTCAGAGGAAAGGGAAATCTGAGCTGAGTCTCTTCCTTGCTAAGCCACTGCAGTTTCCTTTTGTTCAGCAGCTGCTTCCCTTGGAAAGTTTTCTACTTTAAAATAATCCATGGTTTTCCCAGGTGTACGTCATGCCTCCAGCTGACCTTATTTCTGTTTCTTGGCATGGTTGCTCATGGAGTCCATTGAGGTGTCTCTCTGGATGGGTTTGCTGTCCTTCCTCATTTGGGTATGATTTCCTGGATATCATTCCTGACATCTGAGAAAAAAAGCCTTAATCACTTAATTGCCCTTAGAAGGGCAGGGACAAATGGCAGAAGTTGTATTTTATATAAATGTAAGTGAAAAATAGCTGAAGAAGCCTTATAGAAGTGTGAAAAAAATCCAAATACTGCATTTTAAAACCTTGGGACATGCTCTTTGTGAGATGTGTCCATCAGATTTACTTCATTTCCTGTTTGTTGTAATGAGCTTTTACAACCGCAGGCTGAAGACTGCAAACAAGAACATTAGCACCTTTTTGCTGTTTAGAACGCCTTTTCTCTGTATCTGTGCTTTGGTTTTCCCCTAAAGCACACAAAAATGTATTGTGGTGGTTCTAGCAGAGCCTTGTTGCAGTATTTCTGCTGGTTTGGAATCCAAAGTCTGGCTGATAAGGGATAAGGCTGCAGATCAGGGATCCAAGTTATGCAGGGATACCACGTTCTTAAAACATGTGAACTATGAACAAGTGAACTATGAACAAGAACCTTAATCATATTTTTAAGTTTCCAAAATCCAAATTACAATCTTCTCTCCCCTGCATATAAATGCCATTTTTCTACCTTTTTATCCTGATGATATTAATGTAAAGGAGGAATGCATTATATCTTTGCTGAATTTGTCTAGACTAGAGCCTGTGAACAACAAACCAGTCCAGGATGTTCCCATGGACAATGGAAGGATGTGGATCTTTGTCTTTAATGCTTGACAGTACTTTATTAATTAACAATTTTATCTTTAGTGACTATGTGGATTCTCCTCACTCGAAACTTTTTATAATTTTATAGTTTGTCATGGAACTACTTAATTTTCAATGTTACTTGGTGTCAGTTCTGTCTTTTAAAGACAGAAATAGAAAATAGTACAATATGCATGTCTAGCTCTATGGAACACCTGCTCTGAACCTCAGACTTATTTTAAAGAATCTTATTTTAAATAGAAAAGGATATTATCAGTATTTCAGAAACTTATTGTATGTAAAATGGAAACTTAAATTTTGATCTTCACTAATTATAAAGTTTAGGTAAGGCTTTCTATTTTAAGCATGTTAAGACTTTAGATTGTAGTCAGCACAATTTAATTTTTGCTCTTTAGGGGAGGCAGAGCTGTAACATTTGTTCCACTTGTGGAGTGCTAATGGGAAAGAAAATAGCATTTACTTTCCTTGGAAGAAAAAAGCCTTCAGAATTTCTTGTGCTTTTGAATTTTTTAAAAATCCTTTTGGAGAAAAAAGTCTTTTTAGGACATGATATTGAGGGGTTGGAGAGGAATGAGGGAATGGAGCTGAGGAAGGGGCCGGGGCACCAGGAGTGGCTGAGGGAGCTGGGAAAGGGGCTCAGCCTGGAGGAAAGGAGGCTCAGGGGGAACCTTCTGGCTCTGCACAACTCCCTGACAGGAGGGGACAGCCAGGTGGGTTGGGCTCTGCTCCCAGGGAACAATGGACAGGACAGAGGGAAATGGCCTCAAGCTGTGCCAGGAAGGTTCAGTTTGGATATTGGGAAAATTCCTCCTGGAAAGGCTTACCCAGCCCTGGCACAGCTGCCTGGGGTGGTGGAGTGCCCATCCCTGCAGGGATTTAAAAGCCGTGTGGATGTGGTACTTGGGGACATGGGTCAGTGATGGGCTTGCCAGTGCTGGATTAACAGTTGGATTTGATGGCCTGAGAGGACTTTTCCAATTTTAATGATGCTGTGATTCTGTGACTGAATATTTCTGCATACAAGGAGCAGGTTATTTGTTGAAGGCCTTGATAATCATAGAAGGCCATTGGTGTGGTCTGTACAGGGAAGATACAGAGCAGGTCTTCAGGACTTTCTAGTGAAAATGGAAGGAAATACTCTTGCATTTCTGAATTTCTAAACTGACATCTAGGTTATTGAAAGCTATATTTAAAAAGGTTATTGCTACTGCATCTTTTAATTAGTAATTAGATCAATATTTACCAACACACACAGCAGAAGAGTCAGCCAGAGTGGGAACAGTAAATGAGATTGTGCTTTCCACATAGGAACTCTTTTTTTCCAGGCTGAATTTTAGCCAGGATCTCTCAGTACATTTGCACATGACCGCAGAAGCTTTTGTTTCCTGTCCTTACCTGATCTAGAGAGCAGAGAAAAAGAATCATCTGTCTGTAAAGTAATAGTAGTGCAAAGTTACCTGATTCCAGAGGATTGAGGGAGTGCCATTTTTCCTTAGTGATGGTTTTGCATACCACTGATTATGTATTTTGCTTCTTGATACTCTAGAAAGAATCTAAATTGATTGGGACCCAAACTACACCGTTGGCAACGTGCTGTAGGCTTGAAGTGATCCTGTTTAGCCCAGTACAACTGCCTTTCTGCACATAAAACTTCCCTGGGCTTTCTTTGTGTATATGATAATTTCTCAGTGTTCCAAACTCAGATTACTCTCTCCCCATGCTTGTTCTTGGTGATGGAGTTACTTTGCAGTTGTGACCCAGAAGAAATCACTGCCAAAGATAACTATCCCCACAGTAGTAATCAGGTGTTAAGGTTCCCTTTCCCATCAGCCTCAAACTGCAAACTGATTTCCTTTAACTGAAATTTGGGATCTCCGTTATCCTGAAAGCCCCATCCTGGATGTCAGTACTGTGACACCACCTTTTTAAGAAAAACCAGTGGGGTATTTTTCTACACCTAGTAAAAGTTGTGTAGGAACACACAGTGTGAAAAGGTTATGAGTGAAGTGTTACTCTACTCTTTTGCTCAGTCTTCATCTTTCCATTAAGGTTTTCATCCTCTTTACAGAGCAGGATTCAGATTATTTTCTTTTAGACCTAAATTTTCTCTTCCATATAAATTTTCCTCTAAAAATACTTGTATTTGCAGGTTGCTGTATTTACTCCAGCAAGAGACCTCAAGCACGGAGCTGAGAACAGAATGTGCAGTGGTCCTGGGCAGCCTTGCCATGGGGACAGAGAACAATGTCAAATCCCTCCTAGACTGCCATATTATCCCAGCCTTATTGCAAGGTACTCCTCCCTTAATGGATCTGTGTTAGTAAATGTTCCTAAAGTACTGAAATAAACAAAGATAATGAGACTGAATGGTTGGTTTGCCCGTATTTATAGGATTGCTGTCACCAGATTTGAAGTTTATTGAAGCTTGCCTGCGATGTCTTCGCACCATTTTCATCAGCCCAGTAACTCCAGAGGATCTGCTGTACACAGTAAGTTGTAAGCAGATTATTATGTCTTTTTAAAGGCTATAGAGAGGGTGGGAGTGAAAAATCTTGTTGTCTGGAGTAGTAACAAGGCCTTGTTTGAGCAACAGCATTAGCACTTCTACTTTTAAGATATATGGTGCTCCTCACATTTATGGCTGATTTGATATGAGCTGGTCACCAAGGTAGCCCACTGATAAAGAAAATACCTACATGTTCAGACTTGGGTGCAATCTTAAGGAGGAAAAAAATGTCTCTACATGGTATTTAGAGGTACTATTATCAAAGCTATACTGGCAACAGTTACTTTCTGAAAGTTAAAGTTTTATCCAACACTGTCCTCCCTCTCCAGATGGGAGAGGCTTTGCTCAATTTTTGTACTTCCAGTGGGAGAGCTTCACCTCTAAAAGGTCTCTTCTCTTAGTTGATATATGTGTGATTTGCATTTAAGTGACAGGAGGATAGACAGTGTGCCTCTCCAGTAGCTGTAATCCTGAGTTCGTCCTGGAGCATGTGCCAGCAGGGCTGTTGGTGCTGGCCCTGGTTAGGTGACTGGGCAGAGCCCTCTCTGAAGGCACTGCTGTCTCTGGGGTTTGCCCAAACCCAGGCACTGCCTTATTGGGAAGGAGGGGCAAGGAGAATTTAGCTGCTTCCTTTGTCCCTGTGCAAGGGATAAGGTGAGCCATGGAATGAAAGCTGCAGCGGAGCAGCAATCTCTTCCTGCTTGGAAAGTGGGAGCATTGCCTCAGTCTGGGGGAGGTCACAGAGCAGCTCCAGCTTCTGAGGATGTCCACAATGAGAACTGCTCTGGTCCCACTTACAGGGAGCTGTTGCTTGCTGAGGAAGTCTTGATGCTTACAGAGAAGGGCACAGCTGGCCTCTCATGTCATACTTTCTCTACAGTTCAGCTGTTATTAGTCAACAGATTTTCTTCATGATTTTTTTTGTCTAGTTGTTATGCTGTTTTGTTCTCTATTTCTTTTTCCAATGTATTTTTACATTTTCATTCCAGACACAGGTATGCAAACTTGTTGTTTTCTATGGACTCAATCTTACCATAGACCAATTCTGAATTTCATCTGCCAGTTAGTCCATCTCAGAAAGTCAGCTTGCCTTTAGTGTGTGTAGACAATCAGCCAACTTTGTCCTCCACTCTTCACTGCCTTTTTTCCAGGTGTTTTGTGATTGTACAGCATGGAAAACCTCAATGCATATTGTATGCGTTAACACCGAAGGCACCTCTCCAGAGTGATCCAAGGGCATCCTCTTTGTGTCTCTTCGGCTTCATTCCATGCTCCCAGATTCCCCCAAATCCCAGCTCTAGGAGCTGATAGCTGCAGAGGCATCTGCTTCCTGCTCTCAGCACCCAGAGAGGGGTTTGACTGTGTCCATTAACAGTCCATATCTCTTCCTGAGGATCAGTGCTCAGTAGGGACTTTTAATTGCTCCCTATTTGGAGGAGAGATTTGATGTCTTGAAGGGAGAGGAAGGGGTGGAGTATGGACAGAAATGGGAAAGAACCACCATTAGCATAGAAATAACCACTAACATGGCAACAATATGCCTGAGAGTGGATTTGGTGTTTCATGCTTTGCTTTCTTGGCTGCACAGCAATGACATCAACTGCTCCCTCAGTCCTTCTTCAGGCAAATGGCATGTCCTGGAATTAACCATAACTACAGGAAATTATCATCTGATGAGGGGTCCTTGGTCCTTAGTTCACCTGTAAAACCTATTTCCCCATTTCCCATTCCAGTTAGACACCTCAGAGTTAAGAATTTTATTATTATGCTTAAGGTCCTATTTCTGAAAGTCCTTTTTTTTCCTTCTCTTGTGGGAATACCCAAAGCCATGCTTTGAAAAGTGCTAAATACAGATCCTTTGAAAAGATGTTTTTCTTATCTATTGGAAGGTACAGCCCCAGCCCACACTGCTGCAAGCTGTGTTTCACAAGGCAGCAGTTGAGACATTGGCTTTGCAATTAAAGAGATAATTATGGGCCTAGTGAACACTTCATGGTAGACATTCCAACACTGAGAACAACAGGAAGAATTCAAAGTTCCCGTTTAGCCACCCTGCTCCCTCTTTGTTTCTGGTCCCAGCAGCTCCAGGGAGACTGTCACCATCTCTATGCAACTGCAGCACTTGAAGGTCTGTTCAAGTTCTGCCCTTTTCAGGTCCTGTTTTGAAAGGTAGGAGACCAAATTTGTCAATGGCTTTTCATTTCTGCCCAGCAGTTCTGGAAAAAACTTTTGAAAAGTTGGATCTTTAGTTGTGTCTAATATGGAAACCTTCCCAGAATTTTTTCGTGGTTTGACTGCAGAGAGAGGATGCTCTCTCAAACCTTCGGCAGGACTGTTTCCAAGACAAGGTGTTGGGAGTTAGCTTAATATCTCCAAGGGCATTGCAGTCATTCTTGAGGTTTCATAAGAACTCTCAGTTAAAATCCAGGATATACAAGTGCTTTAAAGAGAGCTGCATAAAACATTCCTTTCTGTTTGTAACAGGTGAACATCATCCACAGTAACGGGAATATTTCTCCCAGCAGAAGTGCTGGGTGTCAGAACGACACCTTTCCTCTTGGGCCTTTCCTTATGGACAGAAGCCTGAAGGATAAACTGCTCACAGTTTTGTGTAATTAATTCTGTTCAGTTCCAAGGATAAAATAGTTCTTGAGAGGTGGAAACATTTGAGCAGTTTCCTGTAGGAACTTAGGGTTTGTACTGAGAAAATGTGCAGCTCCATCCATCCATCCATCCATCCATCCATCCATCCATCCATCCATCCATCCATCCATCCATCCATTCGTTGAGCTGGAGGAACACGGAGCTCTCAGGGCAGGTTTTTAGGGTCTGATGCTGAGCTGTGACACCAAGTTATATGCAGACCTGCTGTGCCAGAGGAATCCTTGTTAATAGAGGCTTCCTTCACAGGCAGGGTGCAGGCTGTGGTGCTGAAACCCATTTAGTGACCATGTGGCACTTGGAAATGAGGAATGACACGGAGTCCAGGGGAAGATACCTGTTGAGGTGCAGATGTATGTTCAGAGTTGTATGAATTCCGAGATTATTGTCCATGTGAACCAGCCAGCTCATCATAGCTGGGTGTGTTTTGGGTTGCTGAGTAGATGAAAGCACTAAGGCAAATCCAGTTTGACCGGGATGCTCTTACTTCAACTCCTGATATCTTATTGAAAACAAAAAAATGGATTCGGTGGCAGAAAATGTTTCCAGCCCATGAAAGCATTCTGCATGTTTCCTGACAGATGTTCTCAGTTGTGATTCTATTTTCCTTCCTCAGTGGGACCCAGATACAATTCCAGTGGGAACTTGCTGTCTGTGGCTGCTGTGCTGGCCTTGCAGGAAGATGTGCATACCCTGCTGGGAGTCCTGTCCTTTTGCAGGAGTTGGAGAGTGAAGGCACTGCAGCAGGATGAGACTCTGTCTTGTTGAGACAGTGAGGAATCACTTTGAGCAGTCTCAGTCTCTAGAAATGATGAGTGAAAGGCATTCCTGCTTCCTGGGCAGGTTTGGGATGGAAAACCTGATGTCACCTGGTATTGGCCAGGCTTGGTAAAGGGGAGGAGGTGCACCTGAGAGGATCAGAATATCTTACACTGATTAATAACCAGGTGTTTAATGAGCAATGAACCCACGCTGCCAAGTGTACCCGTGCTCCACCACGGCTCAGTGATCCACAGTTCCTAAGGGAGGAATCTGGGTCAGCCTCTCATGCCTTATTCCTTCTTTCCTTCTGGCTGTTTGTGGTGTCTGAGCCAGGGGCAAGGCTGAATGTTCTCCAATACAAACTGCTTCCTAAAAATGAGAGTTGTAAAAGAACCAATTCTGGCTTATAGAGCTTGAATTCAAGTTATTTGGGTGGATAGAAGCATTTCAGATCTCTGAGTTGGGAAAAAGAATAGCAACCCTCAATTAAAAACAAATGTTTAAAGCATAGGTCTTTACAAATTTTTTTGGTGTTAAAAAGGAATATGAGGAAATTAGGTATTGGGATCCAAGCAGGTAAATGTAACTGTTAATTCTCTCTGAGTTCTGTTTGTATGGATGATAATTTTGTTACAGTATATGTGGTATAGAGGTATTTGTCCCAAGTTGCCTGGAACTACTTTGTTAGCAGGCAACATTAACTGTGTCTTATGAGTGTAGACTCAATCCCACTAGAGTTGCTAGGAAGATCCTTTGTTACTTAGGAATCAATACTGAATAAAAGTGGAATTATGTAGCCTCACATTGACACACATTAATCACTATTTGCATTTAGTTGGAAGTCAGTTATATCCGCACATCCCTTTGTTCTTTCGAGGTTCTTTTTTGATCAACGTGCCAAAATTATTTTACAAGTTGGATATTTTAGAAGAATTGTAGAGTAGAATTAACAGTTTTCTTACAAACACATTAAGGAAGCACTCTTGGAACTTTCCAAGAGTTTTTAACCTTTTCATACTCACAGCACTTCAGATTTGATGGAACATAATGAGAAGGTATATAAAAGATACCTATAAAGATTTTCTTCTTAAATGTATAGTCCAGAATATCTAATAATACACTTTTTTGTGTATTAGCAGACTTTCAAGGGATTGGCACTGTATTGTTTGCAAGGATTCATTAACTCTTATATCATATATACAATGACGTTGGGGTTACAGTGGCACCACAAGAACCCTGTCACAATGTTTGGTGGCAGAACAGCCCCATCTCATTAGTGCTAAATTAAAATGGTTTCCATCATCCAATATGAAAACCTTTCCATCCAGAAATTAACCACTGGGTCATGGTGCACAGTGGTCAGTAAAATGGTCTCTTACCCAAATCATCATGTGCCGTTTCATTCCCATTTCTGTAGCTCTGCTGTAGAGCTTCCCAACAGTGCAAGGCTCAATTTCTGTCCACTTGAATCTTTATCAGAAATCTCCAATCTATAAACTGCAGCTGGAATACTCCTGTGATCAATACTCCTGTGATCAATGCTGTTGGATTTTTAGGTGAAACTGGACCATTGCACAAGGATGTCACTGGCAAGGATGCGAAATAAGTGTTTGTTTGTTCCTTCCCTGGTGTTACATACAGATGGAGAGATGTTACACATTCATCTGTGTTGACTAAAAGAGTTTTACTGAATAATTATTTTATTCAAATACGTGCTACTTCAGTAGTTGCAGTTTGAATCCTTTGAAATAATTCAGGTTTCATAGTCAAGGATTTCCCTGCAGGAGATTTCAGCTCTTGTATCTTATAATTTGAAGCTCCTTTTTCAAAACATTCCTGCCTGTGAATCCTGAGGTATCTCTCTTCTCTTTTCACTTTCCTCCTGGCTTCTTGATGGTTGTGTTTCAGGGGAACTTTGTAACTGAGAAGCCTCTTAGCACTGAGTGCAATGTTGTGTTGAACGCTGATGGGGCTTGATGCCTTCAGCTTCTGAAGATTTGCAGAAAAGGAGAAGAATGTGTTTTAATGGGTCAAATGTGTTAAAACACAGAGGAATCCTGCATGTATTGTCAATTGGTTTTGCTGTAACTCAGGAGAAGTTGGGAACAGGCAGCCCAGAGAGGGTGTGGAGTCTCCCTCACTGCAAGTATTCCAGTCTGGCCACAATCCCATGCCCTGTGCTCTGGGATGGCCCTGCTGGAGCAGGGAGGTGGGGCCAGGTCACTGCTGGGCTCTTCCAACCTGACCCATTCTGGGATTGAATGTCCACTATTGCACACAAGCAAACCAGTCCAATTTCTGGCCTTTGGGTTCTGATGTTTGGCTCTGGCCTGTGTGTCAGATCAGATGGAGCTGCTGTTGGCCAAACCCTGAGAATGGTGCTTAAAATAGGTAGTCCCTTGGTCTTCCTATGCACATAAGCATGAAATGACCATGAATGGCTGGTGTACCTGGGAGAAAGTCTTTATAAAACTTTCTCTCTGCAGGATGCTGAGATGCCAAATGAGGCTGTTGCATATTGTTCCTTTCCAGTTGGTGAGAAACAAGCAGTAGGAACAACTTGGGTTTATGCTCAGTGTGTTTCTTGGCTCTCTTGTCCTATTGTTCTCTGTAGAGAATAAGAGGGCTGGATTGTCAGCAGCAAAGCTTCCTAAAATAAGCATGATAATTGTGTATGTACATTAAAAAAAAAAAAATACTGCAAAGCTTTGTGTAATCTCAAATATTTGTGCACATAGGGGAGACTGGTACATGTTTGTTTTGACTATTAAAAAGTGTGGTGGGAAATTTCCTAGGTAATTGGGAAATGCAACTTCTCATAACCAGTGTGTCTGTCTGAAGATCCAGTCACTGAACAGTCAGGCTTGTGCTGCTTTCAGTGCTGTCACGGGAGCTGAGGTCCAGGAAGGTTTTGCTCTAATTTCAGTTCACGTCCCTCTAAATCAGAGGGTAATAATTCATCATTGTGCAAGTAAAACCAAATCTGGCTTAGATTTTCAGGCCAATATAGCACATGTGCTTTGGAAAGGAAGGCTCATTCAATCCTTCCCTTTGCTCAGCCCCATTTATCTCATGGAAGTAATTTCATTTACCCCTTTCCAAACTAAAATACCCATTGTTTCTTTTAATAGCACCATAATTCCTGTCACTAAAACATGCTGAGAAAAGCAACTGAAAGCTTTAGAGCATTATAATTTTGTAACTCACCACAGAGATAAATAACTGGATGTGTTTGCAGAAGAGAACTTGGCCACAGAATCATGGAAAAGTTTGGGTTGCAAGGGACTTTAAAGATCATCTCATTCCAACCCCCTGCCTTGGCTTAGGGAACCTTCCACTGGAGTATAAGGGTTTTCTTTTGCTGATTTATTTGGGATTCTCTGTCACTAGTGTCACACACACTGGCAGTGTGTGTTTGACTGCAAGACAAAGGACATGCTGACTCCCCATGAATCAGTTCCAGGGGGCTGTGCCCTGTCCAGGCTGGCACTGTGTTCTCTCCCTGCTCCCTTGGACTCAGAGCTGGGAGAAGAGCTAAGTCAGCCGCACTGGTGGTAAGACAGCACTAAGGCAACTCCTGGACTAATTCATGTTGGTGGCCATGTTTGATTTTGTTATGTTTCCCGCCCCCCCCCCCCCCCCCCCCCTTTTTTTAATTTGTTTTGTCCCAAATATTCTAGAGGCAAAGTGCAGAAGTTTTATTCCTGTTATTCCTATTTATTCCAATGGCGCTGACCTTTTATTTCTTTTCCATAGGGATTTGGTTCAGAACTGTCATTCGTGCCTTCAACTTTTAATGAATTGCTTTTAATGGTCTTGCTCTGTATCCATAGAAGTTTTGGTGGAAGGGAGAGCACTCTGCAGAATCAGAGGTGCTCCTTGAAGTAGCAAACTGCAAAGAAGCTGTGCTGAAATCCAGTGTAAACACTCTCTTATTTTCTTACTTGTTTGCAGGATGAGACAGTTATCTCCCACCTCATGGCACTGCTCTGTAGGTCTCGATACACACAAGAATACATATGTCAGATCTTCTCCCACTGCTGCAAAGTAAGAAAGACAATTCATGTTCTCTATGCAACTTGTGTTTCTTACCTGTAAGAACTGTGTGTGTGCTGCTTTTTGTGGCAGGAGTTCTGGGCCAGTAATGACTGAGCTGGTACTGCTCTGCATTTGCTGCAGATTTATTGGGGTCAATATATGCTGCTCCATAGTACAAGAAAATATGCAAATATGGAGGGTTTATGGGCTTTACCTGCTAAACAAAGCCAACAGTCTGGGCAAGTATCAGTCTTCACTTTTCACGCTATAAATCTTGGAACACGTCTGGTTTTCCTCTCAAAGTCTCAGGATAGTGTGAGCATCTCTTTGCAGAGGTTGTGCAGCTGCTTCCACCTGTTTTAAACACTGAGACTGTTCTCTAAGAGGTGCTGTTGGTTGAGAGGAAAAGGAATGCTATTTCCAGCTGAGCTCTATCAATTACAGGTTCATCCAGATACATGTTCATTCCTGCTATGTAATGCAATTCTGTTGATATGAGAAAACTGATTTAAAACCAGCAGCAACCCCACCCCAAACATAGTTTTGTCTTTCCCTTCCCCCACTCCAAGTTTCTACACAGCACTAGTCTTTATTGTTGCGGTTTTTTGGGCGTTACTGTACTAGTGAGTTATACAATAACTGTATCAAAAAAATTCAGGGTAGGAAATGAGCTTTTTACAGCATCTTTCCCCTTTAGTAACAGTTTTAAACTGAAGGATCACAGATTCTGTACTAACAAATGAGAAAGTTCCTAAGTTTATGAATTTGTAAGTATTTACCTTGAAAAATATCTTTCTACCATATCACTTACAATGAGTTCTCTGGAACTGTCAATTATTCCTTTTTTAAGTATCTATGTTCTTCTGCCTTGACTGTTATTTATGTACACTCATCCCATTGCATTTCTTCTGCTAAGTGAAGCTGAGGGCTGAAAACTGTCCATTTAGTGGGATGTAAAGATAGAAATGAGCTGCTAATATTTCGGGAACTGCTTAAAGAAAACATGAAGACAAAATCCTACACTGGACCATGGAAGTTCACATATATCCCTAACAGTGGAAAAAAAATTGGTGTTTTAGGAACATGCACCAGTGAGGCACCTCTTGTTTAAGTGGCCCTTGAAAGTCTCCTTAACAAGCTGAGGAGCTGGAACAGGTGAAAAATCAGGCCATGTTGGCCTAAGAGAAAAATAACCCAGGACTAATTATAGGATGGTAGAAGAGTCAGTTTATACAATCAGGGATTGGCTCTGGGAATATAAACCCTGTTGGCCAGGAGAGAACAGAAACAGTTATCATCATCTTTTTCCAAAGGAGTTGTTTCCTTGCAGTTCCAGCAGTTCCTGGTGTCTTGCATATCTGAAATGTTGTTTACAGTGCAAATGCACAGTCACTTCACAAGTGAGGAAGGTCTTCCGAACTCACCATTCTGTTTTGAGTGCCTCCTCCACCTCGCAGATCTCTTTCAAATTTTACAGTGAATGTCTGGAAAAAAGGTTTTTGGAAAGAAGTTGTTGGCTGTGTAAACGGAGAGAAACTAGGCTGCACAAGAAAGACAGGGTGGTGGGTATGAGTGTTAGGAAATGGTTGCTTTTGCAGAATAAGCAGCTGCATAACAAAGAAAAACATTTGAGATTGAGTAAACAGATCATCACAAATGTTAAATTGATCAAGAACTCATTCTCTTGACCAGGCAAATGCAGCTGTTCAGCAACAATCTGAAATGGCCCCTTCCTTCTATTTTGTTTAGTTTTGGGTCTTCAGGTTTATAATGCCAATTATTGTATTTTCAGACAAAACAAAATACTAATGCAAAGAAGACAAATTTGCAGGGGATTTTCTCACTTCAATGAATAGGCAAAGTACATTCTTCTAATGTAAAAATATATATATACTGAAAGTTTCAGTATATATGCACTTTAAATGAAGACTCCATCTTCCTCCAAAAGACCCTGAGTGAGAAAACATTTCTTCGTTTTTTCCCTGAAGCAATAAATTACTATAAATAAATAAAACTTTGTATTTAGGTAAGGTTTAACATATGTTCTAAGAGGCATTGATGCTTTTATTTCTCTTTTTCCTCATGTTAGTAGATGTATTAATTGAAGTAATAGTGACTTACCACAGCTCCTGCCCTGTGTCCCTGCACTGTTCTCAGCTCACATCTGGTGTAGCCATTTCTTTCATGCTGCCTTTCCAGCATCTTTTGTTGCCTTCTCAGGTTTCTGCCTTGCCCTCTCCTGTTTCCCTGGAAAAGCTGAGAACAGTTCTCTAGGGCTAGGAAATCCATCATTTGGGTTCCTAGCGTATTGCTGCTGGTTTCTGCTTTTGCTGCTCTCTTTTGCTGCTTCTCCCTGCACCTTTAGAGTGAAAATTTTTTGCTTTTACTGCTTCTCCCTGCACATTTAGAGTTAAAATTAATGGCAGGGGAGCATTGCCCCTGGAGAAGAGCCATCCTGAGCAAGGGAAAGTGTTGATTTACAGGGGAGCAGATGCAGTTCTTAACATACAGAGCCAGGATTCTATCAACATACAACCAAATAAGTAAACTGAAATCAGGCTGATGTACCTGGGATGTGAAAACGCAAGTCAAAATTTACTTTTTAAGAGTCTCAGTTCATTAGTTTTCAGAGCAAGTGGTGTGAGCAGGTACAATTTACTGTTTTAATGGTCAAACTAGAGAGGTAAGGTATATGTTTGGAAGCATGTGGTTATATGGATAGTTAAAAGAAATACTTCTGGAACTTACATATGAAAGTGGTGATGTCTCTGCATAAGTAATAATTTCACTGCCAGTTGAAAATTAAAGTCACATGTCTGGGAAGGGTCTGGGATAAAGCCTGTAATCAAGGCAGCTTCACCCTGTTCTCTTGGGTGACCTTAGGCTGCTGCTGGATCCCTGCCCTAGGGGACAAAAGCACTTAGGTACCTGCTTGTCATTGTGGAATGAGTTGTTACATTCTGCTACCCTAATGTTTCCTTGAAAATTGGCATTTTATGATGGAAAGTTGTGCAAGAAGTAATGTCTATTCCTGAAATATGTCAGTCATTCATATTTGGAGAACAAGATCACTGCCAGAGGAATGGAACTCTGTCACCGTACCCAAGGTGAAACAAAACCAAGCAGCCTTGCTGTTAAACTGGGACCTGAACTGCTTGGAAATGCTTCATCATATTCTCAGGTTTTCACCTTTATATTTGCAGCTGTCCTTCTTTATGGCTTAGTGCTTACCTGGTTGTGCTGGTTGGTGTGTGCAAACACAGCGTGTACAGATTAAATATTTCCAGTTGTGCAACTCAGGTACACCCAGGTGTCACCTCTGTACAGGCGTCTGTCCTGCTTGCACAGATTCTGCCACCTGCATCCTGTGGAGGAATCACTAATACTTGGGAATTACTAAATCTAGGGCAGTATGATTTCTTTTACTTTAAACTCACTCATTTTTTCACATATTTCAATATCTGTTCTTCAGCTCCAACACTGGCATAGCTGCGGCTTTAACTCATTGCCTCAGCCACTTCTGTGTGCCAATGTAAGTGGTTTTCCTCCTTCAACCATGCTGTTCTAATTGCATTTTTTGGTAGAAAGCTCTTGGTGGCAGTAGCAGCTGAAGCATCTCTTAAAGCACCAAATATGTTACATCTGAAAGTAATTTTATGCTTTTTTCTTAGAGGTAAAAGAGATACTCTAAAAATGTTCTTTTGACTGCAAGAAGAATCTGATTTCAGCTGTATCTCAGATTTGAAGATAATGTATCACTGATGCCAACCAGGGTGTAAGAGGTGCCATAAACTCAGCTGGGTTTGAACAAGAGGTTAAGGAGTGAAGAGACTTTCTTCACTTGTGGATTAGTCAAGGAAATGCATGGAGGGATGATAAGTGCTGTGGCATCCTGTAACCTGAATTTAAATGTGCATAGCCTGTGCTTAATGCAGAGATGACCAGAGCTATGAACCTACTTTTAAAGAGTGGTTTGCAAGTCACAGACCAGCTTTGACAAGAGACTGCTGAGGGCTGCAGGCATTGAGATTTCATGGGTTTTTTTCAACCACATACAGCCTTGTCATGTTACAGAAGTTGAGACCTTTCTCCTGTAAAGTTTAGTATTTGTGTTTAATTTCGAAGGCTGTTTTGGAAAAAATACTGACATATCAGCCATTGCCAACTTAGATCTTGAAGTCAATAAATAGGTGATGGCTGGCCAGATTTAAGGCCAAAGATGCATGAAACTAAAATAATAAATAATAAAAAATTGGAGGAAAATGTGAATCTGCTCTCAAAGCACTGCCATTCTGTCTGGAACCAGTTTTAGAAGAAATCCTTTCCCTTCTGCAGTTAGAATTGTTGAAAGTGCTTAATATTAACAGTGAGGAAGATGTGACTGGTAATCTTCTGTGTGATTTGTAGAGAAAATTAGGAGCTTTCAGTTGTTTCCAGTAGGAAGAGTAGAAACAGAAGTTCTCTATCCATGTTTCTTCATTTGTGAGAACTAATGTCATTGCCTATTGAAGGAGAGAGTGGAAATGATTACTAGAAAAGAACAAATGAAGTTGTAGTTGTTTATATACATAAAAAAATTGTTATGCTAGCTGATTACAAAGTAAATGTTAGGAAATGTATCTTAAATATTTAACAATCAGTTGCAGATAGTGGAAACCTCTTACATGTTGTTTTAAAAACTCTCTGTTATGTTTCCTTTGAAGGGTCCAGATCACCAGACAATCTTATTTAACCATGGAGCTGTTCAGAACATCGCACATCTGTTGGTCTCCACCTCCTACAAAGTAAGACATTACAACTACTCTATGTTTAACATTTGTTTATGAAGGGAATTCAAATGGAGATTATAAAAACCATGTTTGTGCCTGTGAACCAAAGCTATAAATAGGTACAATGTATATTTGTAGAATAACACTTGCTTTTACTTGTCATATTCTGTCAAAACCAGAGCTATTGTACTGTAAGTTAAAGCAGCAATAATGAAAACAGGGCTGCCTAGCATTGATCCAAAGAGGAACAGGCACTTGGCAACCCAAGTGGTCTAATTTGTTGAACAATAAATGAGAATAAGAAGTTAAGCTGAAGAAAAGCAAATGTGGTCTGTCCTAAAGGAAGTCATACCTGTAAAAATAGATGGTTGTGGAATTTATGGAGACCACCAACTGCCTGTGTGTGGTGCTCCCTGAATTCCTGAGTCTCAGCTCCCTTCTCTGTTATGTTTTGGAAATCCATCCTGGACCATCTGAAAGCACCACCTCTGAGGACAAGCATCACACTCTGCCTGTAACTTGGTGGCCAGGAGGGTCAGCTCCTTCTCAGTCCTTTCACTTGTGAAGACAAGAACACAGTTTAAATATGTGCAGCTGTAGAAGGACAAGTCAAAGACATATCTGAGCTGATCTGGGAAGGTGATAATGGTTGGTCTTCCCTGTGTCAGAAAAGAAGTTATAAAGATTGCAGGAACTAGGCAGCCATGAAACATTGATAAAATCAAAGCTTCGGACTGAAGAAGGAGGAGCCAAGATGCAGAAATTTGTCCATCCTTTTCATCGAGGTGGCAACTGAGGCTGTGTAATGGCAGTAAAATTTATGGTGTATATTTAAGATTAATTTGGAATCACTTCAGTTGGATGATTCTCTTTAGACATTTTATTAAGCCCACGTTTAAAGGATTCTGAAATAGAAATCTCAAGGGTACGTATTTCTGATTCTCTAATGTACTTATGAGTCCTGAAAAGTAAAAGTACTGCTGTTATATGCTTCTATTCTTCTGTTGATTTTTACACATTTGTGAGGCATTACAATTAAGACTAGTATTTCCTGTTTAGTTCCGAAGTTTGAACCTTGCTAGTTTTCTTCAGAGAGTTTACAACATCCCCTGCAGAAGGATAGTTCCAACACGGAGATGACAATAGTCAGGGTGTGAGGTAGATGTTTCCACCTGCCTTTTATTCTGCATCTCCATTTCTTGTTGATTATACAGCATTGTTTTCCACAAGCCTATCCAGCAGTATAGCTCAGTTTTGCTTTGAAGTCAGCGTTGATATATCATATTATTGTGTTTCTACACAGGTCCGAATGCAGGCATTGAAATGCTTCTCAGTTCTAGCCTTTGAAAACCCCCAGGTATCCATGACTCTGGTCAATGGTGAGTGCAATGTCGCTGCTGCTGGTTTGACACTCACTTCTTGCCTGACTGAATGAGAATGACTTGGAGCTCTCTCTCTTTGCAGTGTCTGTTGATGGAGAATTGTTACCGCAGATTTTTGTGAAGATGTTACAAAGGGACAAGCCCATTGAAATGCAGCTCACATCAGCCAAATGGTAATTGTCTTCAGGAACTGGGGAAATAGCAGGGAGTTTAATCCTTACTGTTCAGCTGCTCCCTTCTTCCTTGTTCCAAAGTAATATGGGATGTAAAATCTTAGGAGTAATTAGACATACGGTTTCCATTATCTAAATCCTTGAACAAGTAGCTCTCACCCCATTTTATAATGTAACTTTCACTCTTTGCTGTACATAAACAGGGAAGAATATTGCTGGGCAGCAGTTTTGTGAGAAATGTGTGTTCAGCCAGATGGATTTTCACATGTATCTTGGATTTTATAAGTTTTGCTTTGAACAGGCACAGTCCTGAATTACCATCCTTGGTGGCTGTGCTGTGTTGGAGACTGCACCAAGATGACGGGAGAGCAGAGTTAGTCCCTCTACCCAACTGTTTTAAATAAAATAGATTATTCTTCAGGCTTCATGTGCTCATACAGCAGAATTAATGTTATTAATTAATTTTGTACTTCAGCTTTCCCTGCTGGTGTGGGCACATTTGTGTGTTCAAATTCTTAATGACTTGTTACCCAGCGAGAAGATGTGACCCAGTTCCATAATAGCAGCACCCTGGTTATGCTCATTTCATAAGCTGGGATTGACACCCTTTAGGGCCATTTTCCTTTTCTTGTCTTGATAGCAATGAAATAAATCACTCCAGGGGGTTAAAGAGATAAAATCATCCATTGCTATAAACTACTAAAATTAAGTTTATCTCAGGAGTTTGGTCACTGATACTTTGTTTGATTATTCTTTTAGTTTTTGATGGCTTTCTTTGACAAGGAGTTCTCTGAGTTCATCAAACAATTTCACAGTCACTTGTGTCAGTACAAGTCTCTTGATTCTGGATGAGGAATAGGTGGGGTAGGTAGGATCTGTGACTCTCTGGTCATGCTGCCAGGTTGTGATGCCCTCACTCATTCATGAAAGCAGTTTCAGTGATGTGCATGTGTATGAGGGGGGTTCTTGGGTAATCCCACTCCATGTAGGAGGTATGTCTTGGGATGTCCCAGTCAACCACAATTGGCCCAAGCAGTTTGGTTTTACTGGTTTTGTTAGGCAATTCTTAGTGAAGAAGTCAAATTATTGCGCTGTAGCAGTCTCTGTTCTGATTGATTTATGTGTTTCTTTGAGAAGTCAGAAAATACATAGAGAATGACATACTTAAAAGTAATTTTTTTTATTAATCTCAAGATATAAAGCAGTTGACAAGCCATAAAGACAGGCTGGAGTTAAAAGAATTGTTCTGAGATGGACATTCCCAGTTCTACTGGTGTTCTTTGCTGATTGAAGGAGCTGGGTACACAACCCATCTTTTGCTGTTGCTTTGCAATACTTTGGCTCAGCTGGATCTTTGAAAGCATGAAAGAAGGTGATGTGGTGAAAAGCAGCAAAAGAAAATTGCAGGAAAATGGCAGACAAACCAGTATCTTGAATTTCAGATTGGGTTTCTAATTAGTCCACAGGTACTCATCCTTCTTAGAGCTCTCAGTTTTACAGCCATCCTGGAGTTTGTAAAGCTCTGCTGGTTTTTCTTCTATAGGTCCATCCCCTGCCTGATTGCCTCCAAGTCAGACTCTGTTCTTTTTCCTAAGGAGAGTAGTAGGTGAAATTGTCACAGATCATCTTTTTTCTGCTCGTAAATTAGATTGCACTCCTAACTTGCCAGCTTCAGTCAGTTAATCTGCAGTTTCTCTGATGTATCATTAGAGTCCTTAGAATACAGATCTAGAAGGGTTTGTTCCTTCTGAACCTTCCCTAAAATTTCTATTTGAATCCAGTCCGGCATATAAGACTACTTTAAGAATTTCCCTTTCTTTTCCCTCAACAATTGAAGTAGACTTGGAAGACTCAAGGTGATACCTCTTGATTGAAATGGATCAAAGATCCTTCCCTTGAGCAGCAGTGTTGGGACAGAGGGAAGAGCAGGATGCCCTCTGGGAGAGTGCTCTGCAGCTACAAGTGGAGCAGTAACCTTTACTGCTAAAATCATCAGAATTGCTTCCAGCTAAGCCAAGCCTATGTTACCTGAAGTCAAAAATTACTTTCTTTCATTACTGAAATAGAGCTACTTTGCCTGGCAAACAGAGTCACACTGGTGTAAATGGCAGCTGCAGGATGGGTGCTTTCCTCCTGACTCTGCGGGTGTGAAAATGAGTTTCCTGCTGTCAGCTGCAAGGCTTGGGTAGTAAAAGTTCAGCAGATGATCTCTGTGCTAACATTCAAGTCTTATCTCTTACTTTCTGAGAAATAATATATTAAGAGAGTTCTGATTGTGGGATTTTTAGTTGTGGCTGTATTCAGAATGATGATCAGTGTTGTTGCCTCAAAGAGGTGAAAGAACTCACTCTGAGCTCTTGGAAGGAGCTCAGGGATGTGGTGAAACACACCACGGTTATATGAGCATGTTGCTGCTCCTTAGCTGAGCAGTTCTGATTCACCCTGTGTACAACTTCTACCTGCCCAGCCGAGGGTCCAAACTTGTTCATTTTAAGTGACCTTTACTGAAATACAGTTACATTTTTAACCCCTACTGTGGCATGATAAAAGCCAGTTCCAATGGTTAATTCAGAAGCTAAAACAAGAGATACTGGTGCACAGCAGTTCCCCTCCAGCTCCATTCCACTGCCTTGTAGCAGAGCAGGTAAAAACAAAACCACTTCAAAGTAAAACACTTTTTTTGGTGGGTGAACTATTTTGCATTTCTGGTAGTTAGGGCACTTTACAAGTACATTAACAAAGAACTTGGTATTTGTCTGATGCTGAGTGCTGGTGAGACCTTGTGGTTGTCATATCCATGGTGATTTGTTGTCTAATAAGGAGCAAATGCTGGCTTGGTGCAGTGTCAGAGCCTTGGTTGGGTTCATCCTTAGTGAGAGTGTGCTGGTTCCTGCAGTGTAAAACCCTGTCTGTGGACAGGCAGCACAGCAATTCCACCTCTCCTGGCCTGGGGCAGGGCCTGGGTGTCTGTGCCTGAGCTGTCAGGCTGTGTTCCTGTGCTGGTTCTCTCCTGATGGCTGCACACCCCAAGGGCAGAGGAAGGTCTGAGTATGTTGCACCTTTATGTTAGTGCAGGTTGTTCCTTTTGGGTTTGAGGCTCAGTCAGGGTGGTGGTGTGACCCTCTGTGTATTGATCAGTGCTCCAGCAAGGGGTCCTGCATTGCAAACCTACCTGAAAGTGCACCTGCAGGAGTTTGTGTGCCCAAGCCTAGTAAGCTCTGATGTATTTAAATGAAATGCAGGAGGGGATGTTTCATTAGGACGGGTGTTCTGCAGCAGCTGAAGTGCATCAAAGCCATGGGAGGTGACTGTGTCTTGTTGTGTTGTTGCAGCCTTACTTCCATGTGCAGAGCCGGAGCAATACGGACGGACGATCCCTGCATCGTTCTGAAGGTGAGCTGTGTCCTGCTTCAACCACCTTGTAAATATAGAATAATTCTTTCTGTGCTAGCCACGACAGCTGCTTAAACAGTTCTCTGTTCAAAAGATTTTCTCATGTAGGTCTATCCTGATTTTATTTTCTCACATAAAAGGTAGCACAAAATCTGCCATACCAAATACTGCAAAGCACCAAGTTCTCTTGACTTTTTTTTTTAAATTTAAAAAAAGAATTCTCTGGTTTCTCTTTGTTTCCAAGTAATGACAGATAAAAAATCTACATGTTGGCTGAGAAAAAGGCCCACTCCTCCTGTCTTTTTGTGCAAGAAAGTGCAATGTACAGTTCATTCCAGTGTGCATATTAAATGTGTTGTAGTACTTGGGAGTAGACAAAAGAGTGAGGGGAGAAGGAAGGCACAGAACCTTTGCCTTGTTCAAACCACCCCAGTGATTCCTCCTCCAGGAGCTCATACTTGCAAGATAACAGTGTCCCTGTGGTTAATGTAGCCACAAATCTTTTGACCTCTGCTGAGCTAAAGTGATGGCCCCTTTAGCATTCAGGAGTTATTGACCCTTTGCTATCAAACTTACTGCATTTGGGGGTGAGTCAGGGATGTGACCTTGGAAAGAATTAGGAAGTACATTGTCTTTGTGATTGAGACATGAAATTCCACTTCTTTTCTTTCTTACTCCACATGAATGTAATTTTTTTGAGAGCCCATGTACAATCTTGCCTGCCTGCTCAAGGCCAGGTATGCAGAAGGGGGTGCTTTGGCTCACTGGGTTAGAAGTGACCACTCACTGCAAGATTCACAACCTCGGTGATAATCTTTGAGGCGCATCTAGCTTTGTAAAATATGTAGGCAAGTCCTACTTCCTGTGCAATGGAGATAAGATATTAATCTTTTTAATCATTTGAACAGTCAATGGTAGATGTTATTTCAGGTCCCCAAAACATAACTCAGCAACATTACTAGAGTTATTCTGTTGAACTTGGTGGCGTTGCATAAGCACAAACCTTGGTGTTATTCCTTGTGCATTTTCATATTTGGGAAGGCTTGAGGGAGCAGAGTCCCAGCCCTTAGAGAATTGGCCTTTCCTGAGTTAAGAACTTTTCATTGAGCTTCAGGTAAAGAAAGACTTGATTGGTTTCTATGTTTTAGTAGAGAAGGTGTAACAAAACTGTTGTCCTGTGGGTGTAACCAAGGTAGGGGAGATGTCAGGGCAGGCAGATTGGACCTGGATTCCAGGTTAACTACTTTTCTGGTTGATCAAATATGCTGCTGAGGAGTATTCCTCCCTTGCCCTGTGCTCCAGGCAGCCAGTGTGTGCGAAGGGAACCCTGAGATTATTTCTGACTGCATTGTCTTAAGTTAATCCGGGATCACAGAAGGGCAGGAGGGGTCAAGTACTTCTTGAGGGCACCTTGGGTACTTTTGGTTATGGTGTGTAGTAAGAACATGCCTGTGCAATCATCAGTTTTTGAGGGAATTTTCTTTTTTTTTAAGTTTTGTCAAACTTTGTCTGTGGTCACTTCTAAACATTGCATCATTTTGGCTGTGTGAGAAGTTGTTTGAAAGTAGCTGATTGTACACTTAGCAATGCCTGAACAATTCCTCTGTGTGCAGAACCCACTGAAATGTGTGTGTGAAAGTTCTTATCTAAAGAACAGTGCAGAACATTGCTATAGGACAGTTGTTTCAGTTCTTTGGAGTTTATCAATGTAGCTGCACTCCTTTATTTTAATCTCTGCAGACTCTGCCATGCTTGGTTCGAATGTGCAGTAAGGACAGACTGCTGGAGGAGCGGGTGGAGGGGGCAGAGACTCTGGCCTACCTGATTGAGACAGACGTGGAGCTGCAGAGGATGGCCAGCATCACCGACCACCTCATCGTCATGCTCGCCGACTACTTCAAGTACCCCAGCTCTGTCAGTGCCATCACTGACATCAAGAGGGTGAGTTCCCTGACCTGCCTCTGAACCTGGAGAAACAGGCAAAACCAAAAATAAATGAGCTCAGGATGGGTTTTTTAATTCTGTTTAAATCTGAGATCCTCAGCTGAAAGGTGAGCAGAGGTCCAGCAGGACTTGAGAATGTTTGTACTCTCCAAGTCTCAGTCACTGCTTTTTGGAGACTTCATTAACCACACAAAAGTGTGTATATCTTCCCATCCTCTGAGTTTAAACATCTTGCCTTCAGGAACCAGTATATTTCAGCTTCATAAGAGATAATAGTCCATGTGAAGAGAGGTTTGTTTTCAATTCTTAGGTCAGGTTTGTGGAAAATCTGAAGTGCAGAGATAGTTCTGTTGTGTTAAAGCACAAAAACTTGTCATGTCATGCACTGTTTCATATTAAGAGTTATCTGCACTTGCAAGACGTTGGATAAACAGAGACCAGATGTACCTTGGAGTCTTACTAAGTCTGATTATTAGAAAGTACCCAAAAAAATACATTACAGAGCTTTGCTTTTTTTCTGAAACTGGCCCAAGAGACAGGTTCATTTCCCTGATCCTTATAGAATGGCGTTAATTCTACATGAGAACCTCTTGAATTCTCTGAAAAAATACAAATTAAATATTTTTAAAAATTAGTTACAGTATAAAAAACTGAGCAAAAAGAAGTGTTTAGCAGCTTATCGAGGAGTAGTTGGCTGTAGCATCAAAAATATGATCAGGTTCCAAAATTGAATGGGGCAATTCTAAATATTATGACAGTGCTCTGAGTGTGCAGTAAGTCTGTAGAAGCAGCCAGCTGGGAATCCAGGGTGCTGGCTTTGGACAGAGTGCTTGGAACTGAACCCTGTAAGGTAAAACTACATGAGGAGTGAGCGAGGAATCTGCCAAACAGTGAACTTGTCTACTTAAAATATTTATAACAATTATATAATACTTCTGCTACAATATAGCTGCACTGGAGAGAATTACTTAGAGAGCTTTATTTTTGACATTTCTTTCATTTCAGCACTTTTCTACCTTATACTGTCATTTTCCTGGCATTTTGTATAGACTTTGAAGATTGCATTGTTTTGTAGAGCACTTTGGTACAGAGTTTTGAGGGCAATCAGAGTCACAGAACTGTTCTCAGTGAAGAGAACATGAGGAGATCTGAGAGCCCAAATGTGCTGTTCCAAGCAGGGTCAACCTCAAACAACACAATTTTATGATGCCTTTAGTGCTCCCTTAATTACCATAAAATGACAGAACATCCTGAGCTGGAAGGGACCCCAAGGATCATCTAGTCCAGCTCCTGGCCCTGCCCAGACACCCCAACAATCCCACCCTGTGCATCCCTGAGAGCATTGTCTAAATACTGCTGGAGCTCTGGCAGCCTTGGGGCTGTGCCCATTCCCTGGGGAGCCTGGACAGTGCCCAGCACCCTCTGGGGGAGAAATATCCCTAATACCCAACCTCACTCTCCTTAACATGGCCTGAGATTTAGAAACCAACTTTGGCTCCTGCTTTTACTTCAGTTCTCTTGATAAAACTTCCCTTGATTCCCTCCCAGTTTTTTCACTCCTTCTGGCTAGTTCCTGTAAGTTTCTGTTGGGAGATAAATACAGCTGTTACCTGAATATGGTCTTGATAGAGTCCTAACCTTGTTTTGGCCTCAAATTGAAGAAGTTGTCTTCTCTGTAACTCAGCAGAGAAATGAACCATATTCTTAACTCTGCTTATTGCATTTAGCTGGTAAATATGGACATGAGCTCAGGGAGCAGCACTTTGGCTGCCCCTGGGGTAGCAGACAAAGAGAGTGGGTAGGCACCAGTTGAGAACAAAGCAGAATATCCCACTGCAGCTGCTGTGGTGGCTGAGCCTGGTGCCTGTGCTGTATTTCCCAGCTGGACCATGACCTGAAGCACGCCCACGAGCTGCGCCAGGCCGCCTTCAAGCTCTACGCGTCGCTGGGGGCTAATGACGAGGACATCCGAAAAAAGGTGAGCCTGGGGAGCCTGCTGGGTCAGGAGGGGCAGCTGCAAGGCAGCGAGTCCCACCCTCCCAGTGGTTTGCCCCATTATGATGTAAATAGGTTGAAATGAGACATCTCTCCTCCATTAATATAAACTTTCAGATTGCATGGAATTGGAACAAAAATTAATGTCTTGCTATCAGACATGGCATAACATAATATAGAGTAACATAGTATAACAAAGGTAAAGTTTAGTTGTGTGAGCATCTGCACAGTGATGAACTAGACTTGCACAAGGAGTTGTCTTTCAACGTTTTTGGTACTTGGCCACTCATAAGGAATATTGTTGCGGCATATGAGAAATTTCTGAAACTTGTGTTCTGAGAGAGATAATACACCTCTGTTCTCATTTATTCTATTATATAACAAATGTTTTTAAAAAATAAACCCTGGAAAGTCTGCTCATATTGGGAAACCAAGTCAGAATTTGTTTCTTGATTCTCAAGTGACCAAGGGGCCTTGCACGGTCATAACAAAGCAGTTGGTGATTCAGACATTACAGCAAAGAGATTGGTTGCTTGGAGCACTGACATAGTTAAAAATTAATGTGTGGAAAGTAGAGGGAACTTAATAAATGAATGATTAAAAGGAGCATTTTTTTAATTAATCATGGATTTGCAGTATCATGTAGCAAGTGCAGAAGACAGGAATGTTTTCTGAGTTTATTTGCTGGTTAAAGGGGAAAAGCAGAAGGAAGGGGGCAGGAAAATATAGGGTGAAAAGATAACATCAGGAGGATTTATCAGTGGGGAACCACTCGGGATCTCCAGAATTCAACCCCATAAACTCACTTTTGTTGCTTTGGTTAATAGTGAGGATCTTTCTTTTACTCAGCTTTTAATAAGCAGTGGATGTGTACACGCCAAAGTTGACTTATGCAAAATCCATCATTCATCCTGGTATTAACTCCCTTTTATATTGATCTTAAGTGTTTGTGATGGCCTTGTCTAAATATGGCAGATGAGGCACTGGATATTTTTCATCCACACAGCTCTACAACCTGTCTCTGATCTGTAGTTTGTATATGTTGTGTGCATGCACGCACGCTCACTTTATTTTTAATATGACATCAAGGGAAATTCATGTATATGTATGTATAGATAGATATGTATCTATAAAAATCACCTTCTTGTTCCTTGATAATTAAAAGCCATAGTGGAGCATAGAATGGAGGTTTTTTTATTTCTTAATTGTCTGTAGATACACAAAACTTTCCATTTAATCTGGCAGGAGAGTGTGACATGCTGATTTTAGCTGCAGTTTTCCTATGTAACATTCAGAATTCTGTAGCCAAAACCCCAGCAAGCCATGAATGCTGTTGAGCTGTGCACTGACCTGAGTTCTTTGGCCCAGATCATTGAGACTGAGAACATGATGGACCGTATCGTTAACGGCCTGTCCGAGTCCAGCATCAAGGTGCGCTTGGCTGCAGTCAGGTGAGCCTGTCCTCGTCCATGCAGAACCTGTCACAGTCTGTGCTGCACCTGGGAGAAATCCTGCTGACTGTCTGAGAGCTACTCTGAACTCAGTTCTGCTGTTGGGAGCCCTCCTGGGGGGAGAGGGGCAGTTATCCTGGGCTGGCAGGGTTTTCTCTTGGCTGTTCCCAGGCTTCTCATTGCCTGCCTCCCAGCTCAGTAGTCCTTGTGGAGCAGCAGCGTATGTACAGCGGTGTCCATGGGGGTGTGCATGTCTCACAGGGAAGATCTCTCTTCCATTCCAGATGTTTGCACAGTTTGTCCCGTTCTGTCCAGCAGCTCAGGACAAGTTTTCAGGATCATGCTGTATGGAAGCCTTTAATGAAGGTAAGTGTGGAGCAGTCAGGTCTCAGTGCCTGGAGTGTTCTGGTCCATTCAAGGAGCACAGGGTGTTGGCATGCCTTGCTGGAGAATCACGATACAAATTACCTAGAAATCAAAATCCCGTGGCCTTTTCCTAAGAGAGTCATAAGTCAACAAAAGCCAACAACAGCAAGTGTGTGATTCATACTTGGTTTTTGGTTGGCCCTTTGTGTCCTTTTTTTCATTATTGCTTTTGGGGATTTTTTTGTCATCAGTGAGTGAAACTAAATTATTCTCAATGTTCACACAGAAAACTATAAGCACTACATGTCCCTTTATCTCAGATTCAGACTAGGTGGCACAGTTCAGACTTGGTCTGTGAGCCCTGCAAGAGAATTTAGATCTGTGTTTTCTGCTGTAATTCTCTACCTCTTATATCTCATTGCAGATTCTATAGCTGAAACCAAAAAGCTCAGAAAGACCTTTAAAAAGAAACATCATATAGTGCAATTTTCCACAAGATTAAGTGAGATTCGTGTGTGTAAGATAGATGTCATCTCTCATCCTGTGATGTCACTGTCATAAATGCAGATAAATAAACCAGTTTCTCAGTTTCAACATCTTTTAAACCTTGAAAATGCAGAACAGACCAAGTCTGCTAGCACACCTGAAGGCTTGGGCAGTATTGACACTCACAGGAATCTCCTGAAGTGAGCTTGACTTGACTGTTCAGAAGTGAAATGGCCAGAGTACAGAGGGTGTTGGCAGTAGGGAACAAGGGAGGAACATGTTTGGTTTAGGAATTGTGTTTTGGTGCTGCTGGAGATTCAGGCAGAGATAAAGGACTATAACTTGTCTCAGGCTGTGCTCCTCTGAGAGGAATGCTCATTAGGAAATTTGTTGTGTTGTGCTTAGTACGAGGGTTTGAAGAAGCTCCTCCTGGACATCCTCTGCATATGTGTCCTTTGCAGAGCAGGGCTTGTCCCCACTGATTTCTACTGCATTGGACTGAAAGCTCTGAAATCTGAGTTCTGTGAAATAATGCATTTCTCCAGCTTGTCCTGTGATGTGTATCATTGTCTGGGTCTGCACTGCTAGCATCAAAGCACCTCCTGAATTCTGGAATATCCAGCTACAGCATAATTCCAGGTACTCCATTTTAGTGATCTCTTCATTATCCTACTAACAGAATTGCTCTCTCCCCCCTCTGTGACCACAGGTTTTACAGAATGCTCCAAATGAAATTCTTGTAGTAGCATCTTCCACGCTATGCAATCTTCTTCTGGAATTCTCTCCAAGCAAGGAGGTGAGTACTTAGCCAGCAGCAGGGAGAGGGGATGAACTAAAGTTAGATTACACAATAGGTCAATTAGCATAAAGGCATGTTAATTGGCAGCCATTGCTTGTGACATGTTACAGAACTGTGATGTTACAGAGCCTGTGCCACTGATAGCTTGGGAGCAAAAAAAATTATCTGCTTACAGTGCTGTGACAGTTATTCGGTCTCTAAAGAAAAGAAGTAGACATGAAGTTTTGTCGTTTTCTTTTTACTTATAAAACAGTGTTATCTAAAAAGATCATAAACAAGAAGAAACCACACTGATAATTTGCAATGTGATCCATTGTCTTAGAGAATTACTGCTACTGTAAGGCTGAAAATGCTGGCATAGCTGAGTCTTGTGTTTTTATTGTTCTCAGATGACCAGTACAGGATATCTGGTTCTGCAGAGTCTGTATTTCATACAGATGATACACACAGATCAGCTCTCCACAGCAGTGCAACAAATCCCCAAGTCTAAAATACTTCTTTAATTACAGAAAATATTTGCAAGATTGTGCTGTATGTGAGATCCTGCAAGGCACTTTGGATTACCGAATTATCAGTTGGTCTTGGTGGTTTCAGTCATATCCATGAGACCTAAAATTAACTGAAATAATGCCAAGCACAGTTCACTAGCCATGGGGCCAGCCATGGGGCTTTTTATAGTGGACTGCAGGTCAAGAGTTTGTGGTTTTTTTTTTTTTCTTGTATGGTGTTTTGTTCTTGTTTGTTTTGTTCAGGTTTTTGGTTGGTTGGGTTTGTTTAGGGTTTTTTTTTTTTGGTGGTGGTATTTTGGTTTGGTGAGGTTTTTTGCTGTGTTTTTTGTTTGTTTGGATTTTTTTTATTTGGGGTTTTTGGGGAATTTTTTTTTTTTTTTTTGGTAAATGCTGTTTCCACTTCAAATTGGAGTGAAATACTGGATTTTCTGTCAGGATATGTGGTTCGTGTCAAAAACATCATTGCCAAAAGAAAATATTGATTTTGTAAAGGGAAGAAATATTTAGAAGTATTAGATTTGAAAGCCTCTACAAAGCATCTGATCTTTTTTACATATCACCCTTTTCTTCTACATAATATTTTGAGAATTGTATGTAATCCACCAGTCATTTCAGTAAATGAGCGAAGCTGAAGTGGCTGTATTGTACCTTGTGAAGAGCTGAGTCATTCCAGTTTGGGAATGTCTCCCAGTGCTATGGCTGTAGAGCAGCCCCTGGGGCTGTGGTGAAATCCCTGGCAGGTTTTTGCAGTGCAGAGCACCTGGGACCAGGTGAGCTGGGCACAAACTGCTCCTGCAGCATCCAGCCTCTTCCACACATTCTTGTTTTCATTGCATGAACTGTGAATTCAGTTCAGGAGGAAAGAAATTGTTCCAACTTCACTTCCATTACATTAATCAGTTTGAAATGAAAGTGCATGTATTGATTTTTTTTTCCTGTCATTTAAAGATGATATTACAAGTTTTTGTGGTTCAATCAAGAAGTCTACAGTTTTGTTTATTATGCTGAAGTTTTCATTTGGTCTGATTACTGGACACAAACATTTAATGTCAAGCAAGGTGTCAAGTAGCTTTCATTGTCCTTAATGTTTTTTAAACAGTGACATATATTCCTCTAATTACCCAAAATTATGTGACTGCTCAAGGAAGATTGTTTTTGGGGAGCAGTCCCAAGCTGAAAGTTGCTAGGAAAACCCATTTGCTTGTGGGGTGTGGCAGATGTGTGTGTAATATCACAGCAGTGTGTGATGATATATATACACATGTAAATGTGTGAGCATCCATGACTCCACAAACACAGATGTTGGAGAAAGCATCTGTCTTGACTTGACTTCTTTCATAAAACCAACTTTTAAGTGGTCATGGATATGGGGTGTGGCATGGCCAGTTCGTGTGAGTGCACTGGACATGTTGTAAGCTCAAGAATAAGGAGTATATTTTTAGTATTTTCATATATGCAGTTGGTCTAAGCAGTGTTGTAAAGATCTGTCTTTCCCTCTTTCTTTCAGCCTATTTTAGAATCAGGAGCCATAGAACTTCTATGTAGTTTAACCCAGAGTGAAAATCTTGCCTTGCGAGTGAATGGCATTTGGGCTTTAATGGTGAGTAGGACACCCCAATGAAACATCGCTTGTGACTGTGTTCCTTAAAAAGTTTGTGAACATATCTTGCAGAACTTGTCAGTTGTTATTAAAAATGGCATAAATTGAAATCTGGCTTGTTATTCCACCAAACTGCAGAAGAAAAACAGCATCAGCCTGAAGCACTTCATCCATTAGTCCATAAAGTAAAATAAATTCTTCAGTTCTGGTAATAATTTTGTTGCCAAGATCATTCAGGGAAGCAGTTAAGTAGTGTCAGTAGCATGCCAGAGGGCAAATAAAAGCAGGTAATAACCAGGTCAGCTGTAAGACAATGTGGAAATTGAATTCACTGTGCAGCAGTTGCTCATAAATTACAGCCTTTTTGCAAGATTAATTTAGGAAGGATATATTCTTCTAGGGAATAATCTACTAAAAAAGTGGAAGCCCAGGTTTTTAGGTAAAAAAAATCAATTAAGAAGTGTCTCTGTTTCAGAATATGGCATTTCAAGCGGAACAGAAGATCAAGTCAGACATCCTGCGAGGTCTGAGCACAGAGCAGTTGTTTCAGTTGCTTTCTGATTCCGATGTAAATGTTCTGATGAAAACTTTGGGACTGCTCAGGAATCTTCTCTCCACTCGCCCAGTAAGTAGAGCTGCAAACAGACCTTCTGAAAGCTGGATCAAACAAGCAGCCAATCTAGAGCTTCTGTGCAAGACATTTTCCTGTTTTAACACCACTTGGATTTTTTCAAATATCTGTAAGCAAATGTGCAAATCAGTGTGAGAAAGTATTTGAAAGAATCCTCTGCATCCATGGAAACATTGTAATTATTATCAGAGCTAGACATTTTCATTTCACGTTCAATTCCACTGCATTTAGCTTTTAGCAACATTATTTTCATAGCAGTTTCTCTGTGAAGCTTGTCCAGAGCAACACTGAGGGTTGCACTGTTGAGTCAGTGTATGGGAAGGTCCAGATCTTAGAGATACTTGTCTTTCTCCTTCCTTGGCACTTGAAATACTTCTGTTCTTATCCATCTACATAGATAGTACTGGCTTTGTGAATTTGGCTGTGGGACTGTGTACGTACAAAATGCAGACGTTCATTTTACACCCTGAAATAAAATGGTTGGAAAATGTAAGCCCGAGGGTTGTTTTTGACAGGGGAAAAAGAGATATTTATGGAGGAAAAGAAAGGGGTAATCCCCTGTGAAGAACAGAGGGAAAACATGCAGCAAACATTAGTCAAGCCAATATTTTTGAGGAGAAAAAATCCATGAAGCCTCTCCTGTGCATTTAGCACATATTGTGTTTCTACCAGAAAAAGGTCACTGTAAAAAATCTTCTGATATTTTTGCTCATTGAGTCTCAATGACCTTCATAGAAATTAGCTCTGTCTTAGTGTGAAAAGATACCTAATAGCCTGTCATTTGTTGAATTCACCCTGACAATTCTCACTCACTTGGGGTATTCTCTGTCTGGAACTATGTGTCAGCTTCACTGCTTCCTGTGGTAGGTTTTAGAGCCAGAACCAGCCATTTTCAGAACCTCTACCCAAAACTCACTCTAGAATAACTTATTCAGCAGCTTTCCAACGAAATCACATTATTATTAGCAATTTTAAGAAGTGCTACAAGAATCCCTGAGGTCTTAAAGAATTGTAGTGTGCCGTGTGCTGGTTGTCTCCGGTGCCAGTTTGCTGCCACTCCTAAGGTTTGCTATCAGTTAATCCAGTAGATCTTGTTTAATCTTTTCTCTTTTATTCTAGTGTAGGTGTTCATTGTCTATCATCAAGTGACCTTTGAGCTGTGACCCTGTGAACTTAGGGCAGTTTTCCCAGACAGTAACTAATGCATCTGGCATATTTCTCTGCTCCCTCTAGGGCTTTGGAAATGTGGCTGTTGGACCTGGGCACAGTGTCCCTGCAAGAGTAGAAAATACCAGAGAAGAAACATCAGTTTTCTCACCCCCCTCTGATATTACCCCCTGGTTATCAGAAGAGAAGTGGTTGTTTCCAACTGCAGCACCACACATTTAGAGCCTGGGTCAGCAGGGTTCAGTCCTCAGCCTGGCAGCTGGGACAGCAGTGTCTCCTCTCCAGGTGACTAGGAAAACACCACCAAGGCCCATACAGTGCTCTCTCAGACAAAAGCAGGCTCCACATGAAGAAGAATGTTCTGAAGTGTTTCTGCTGTGATAAATTCTTGGTTTGGAAGAGCTAACTGGGAACAGTGCTCTGTGTGCAGTGTTGCTACTCCTCACTTGGAGCGATTCAAGCAGGAATGTCCTTTCCTTGTCCAGGGAGTTACACTAAATGTATTTCACCTTTGCTTTGGCAGCACATAGACCACATAATGAGCACTCATGGGAAGCAAATCATGCAAGCAGTGACCCTCATTCTGGAAGGGGAGCACAATATAGAAGTCAAAGAGCAGGTACTTTTTTTGTTTTGTGTTGTCTTAGCAGAAAAAAATATAAGAGAGCAAAGAATGCTTACTGTGTCACAGCGTGTCATTTTTGTTTGGGATTATGATGTGCTGTGAATATTTTACTGAGATCTGTCAGATGAATAACTTGAGTACCTACAAGAATGCTTTTCATTCTAATGGATTGTTACAAAATTGTTTGAACTGAATTCAGATTGGTTTTGCCAATATAGGTTTGGCAAAGAGGGAGGGGTGTGAGAGCAGAATTAAACTGGGGTCATTGCATGGTAGGAAGGCATCAGTAGGAATAGAAGAGAAGCACTAGCAGGGGAAAGAGCGTCCTGGTGGAGCCCAGGAAAAAGTGTGGAGGGACCTGGCCTGACAAATTAAAACTCAAGAAAAGCAATCTGCAAGAGAAAAGGAAGAGGGAAAGAGGAGATGGCCAGCAGGGAATGGCATCTTGGAACCAGTGTACAGGGACAGCTGCTGTGGGGGTGCTAGAGCAGCAGTTAGAGGATAGGTGGGCAGGATTAGGCTGGATAACTTGTGCCAGACAAGACAGGTAGTGTTATTCCTCGTAATGGGGTGTGTGGTGGGGAAGGATGAGGGCAGCAAGGAGCTGTGGGAGATGCCAGAGGATTGCTTTGGCTTAGATTGGATATGGGTAGCAAACAGCATGGGGAATGAGTGTAGGAGTAGAGCTGGTCTAAATCCCTGCTCAGGGAAGAACAGGCTGAAGGCCAGCAGGCCTCCTTTGGAGATTTAAGCGCAAAATTAGCAGAAAAAAAAAAATCCCCAAAGACTCTTGCTTTAGTAAGGCTCTGAAACAGCTTAGAACTAACCACATGTATCTTTCTAAATAGATCTTCCTGATGAAGCTGTGGTGACCAGAATGGCCTTTATTACCATAGGTTATTTACCTTGCCATGCCTATCTGAATTACTTTGCAAGAGAACCAGCATACCTGGGAAATACTCTGGGAAAGGATTAGGGCTGAATATGGGCTTTGGAGTTTGGGGTCTGTATCCACTGAGCATTTTCTTGGTCCCTGTGGTGCAGCTGGCTCTTATTTCAAGAGCCAGTACTACCTGTCTGCACACCAGAACCCCTACGTGCAGCAGGACAGTGCTTGTCTCTGTCACTGCCAGCCTCATCAGGATGTAATTAGCAGCTTGGAAGTAATTAGTCTCTGCAGCTGCTGACACAGTGCAGTGCAGCTTAGACACAAGCACCATACAAGTGCTGATCATGCACCAGTGTCCTCCCAACGTGTCCAGAAAAGATGGAGCTCTTTGGGAAAGAGCTTGTGGAGCATCTGCTGGTGCCCCTGAGAGCCAGGAAAAGGGGCTGTGCCAGTCACGTCTGTGTAGGTAGTGCCCATGTGGGCCAGGGTGCTTCAGGGGTATCCTGTGGGATGGCTTCTCTAAATTGCAAGAAATAACCAGTTGCAGAAGTAGCTGGAGTTACCTCTGCAGGTAACTGTGATTAACTGTGATTAAACTTGTTGAAAACAAGTAAGTCCTCTGCCAGATCAGCAGAAAGGCCTCTGTCTCTCCTTTTCCTAGCCTTAAGAACGAGGTGGAAATGGTTGGGGTTTGTTGTTTTTCCTTTCCCCCCAGCCTCTACAAAAGAGACTGCTTTATATTGCACGGCATTTTTTCTTTACTATATATTGCAGATTTCCATAAGAGACTTAAAATGTTCTTCCTTGCAATGAATTAATGAGTGCTGCTCTTCATTTTAAAATGGTGATGAATGTTTTTGGCCAGGGCTGCTCCCCACAGCTGGTAACTCCTTGGCATTGGCCCTAGATGTGAGCAAGCTGGAAACTTCAGATTAAAGATATTAAAAATAATTAAGGGAATTGTTTGTCCCGAGTTCAGAGCTGTCAGGGAAGCTGTCATGGGATGTGATGTGGGGCCAAATAACTTCCCAATTTTTCTCTTTCAGACATTGTGTATCCTTGCCAATATAGCAGATGGCACGACAGCAAAAGAACTGATTATGACCAATGATGACATCCTGCAGAAAATAAAATACTACATGGTAGGGGGGATTTCTCTTAAAGGGTTTGTGTTGGTCTTTTGCAGGAATGAAAAGAGGAAAGTGGTTTAGGGTTTTGTTTTGTGAATTATTCACTATCATGCATTTAATTTCCATATAACCAGGGGGGTTAAGTGCAGCTCTGTATGGCAGAGGTGTACAGACGAACTGACTAAAAGAAAAATCCAGGAGTCATTTCCCATAAAAACATTACGGTCATGTCATCTACATAGAAAACATTTCATGAACTTGGAAAGGGCATATCTTGGAGATGTCAGTAAACATTTGGAAGGAAGTGATTGACCACTACTCAAGTGCCTTATATTATGGCCCTATCTTTGAGAGAAGTTGTAGATAAGAATTAGTCCCAGCTTTGCTGTCTTATTTATTACATGATGAAAGCCAAAATTTAAGCCTTGTGAATTTCTGAATTTCTTCTTCTAAACCTGAGTTCTATTTTTCTATATTTAGAGTCATTCAAATGCTAAACTACAGCTTGCTGCCATGTTCTGTATATCTAATCTCATATGGAATGAAGAGGAAGGTAAGAAACTCTGCTTATTAATGCACAGACAAGTTACTGTCCTGATCAAAAAGCTTTTGTTGCACAGTAATCAATATTTGCAGTGCACAGTGCAGTGGGATCCAAAATATAATGGGAAGCATTATAGGTGTAGTATGGAATGCATGGGAGTGATGGGAGTGGTCAGGAGACACTGAGGAGGATGCAGAGAGCTTTCGGGGGGAGACACAAGGACACAGTGACAATAAATAGGAGCTGGAGAGAGACAGTGGGAGGTTTTCACCTGTAGCATTTCTGTGAAATCTCAAAACAATTGAAGTGAAAGAGAGTTCTTGTAAGAGCTTCCAGATCTTAAAGGGGCTGTGGAAACTCATTTTTGGAGGGAACAGGTTCACTGGAGAGAATAAATGGATTAGAAGAGGATTTCTGGCAAAGAAATTTTCCACAGTATGGATGGCTTGAGTGGCTTGGGCCAAAACCAGAAGGTGTTTCTTGAGATGTCATGGCCTGGGAGAGTGGGAGGTTACCAGGAGGGGGATGAAGGATTGGTGCTGCTCAGAGGAATACGGTGAGAGGAGGAGAGGGCAGAATCAGGCTCAGAAACACCTTCAGGAGAATGCTCTCTGCACCCAAATTCTGTGAAATCACAGAGATTAGACTAAAACAGCTGAAATCAGGATAGCTCAGGATGAAGACTTTTGCCTTCAAGATGTTCTTGGCTCCAAATGTGCACAGAGAAGAGCAAAAGAAGCTGGAGCTCCCTGGGGAAGCAGCCAGAGCTGAGGGAGTGTTTCCATGGCTGTGCTCTAGCTGGACATTGCTCCTACCCCTCCTTTAGCTGGTTTCTGCTCCCACCCCTCTCTGCTGTCCTGCAGACTCTTGGGCTGGTGCTGATCCCAAGGATGTGATTTGTTGTTGTCACAGGTTCACAGGAGCGCCAAGACAAACTTCGAGACATGGGAATAGTAGATATTCTACATAAACTGAGTCAGTCCTCAGATCCAAATCTGTGTGACAAGTGAGTATGAAGATAATACAGGATCACCACAGTTGTTAATCTCAAATTATTTTTAATTAAGCCCAACAGTAACTTTGCACACACCTGTTCTGTTACCTGTGTTAGTATCCACACAGATCATCTGGCTGCCTCCCAAACACGTGTAAAACCAAAACAGTTACTGACAGTTTCTGGGGTTTTATGTTAACCTTTTGCAATTATTCCACCTATAGTTAGCAACAGCCCATATTTCTTCCACTAAGTAAAGGAGAAAATCTGATCTTTGGAAGATGTCACACAGACAACACAACTCAAAACTGTGTAGTTGTTTTTAAAATGCATTAAATTTGATATACTTGTTTTTATGAAAGATTTTCTAGTGTTCTTAGACATCTTCATAGTAAAGTTAGGGCTTCTCATCTTAAAATCTGTCACAGTATTAGCACTGAAAATGATCATCAGGAACATTTTGATATCCCACTGCTGCCACACCAGCCCCCTCCATGGGCTATTATAGGTTGTGATCACAGTAGGAAGCTGGGAAGAAACAAATAAATAATTTTCTTCCGAGTTGATGAATTGTATCAGGTCCTGGAAAAGTCTGTTAAGGTCATGGTAGCAGGTTGGGAGCTGTGGGGGACAAAGGAAGAGCAAAGAGTCTCACTTCAGGTGGGAGGAAACTCAGAATTAGCCCTTGTGATGATGGAACTGTAACCCCAGACTGGTAGGAGATATTTTTGTTTAAACAAAAATGTTGTGCAATATTAAGATTACATAAGTTGCATCATTGACTGGCTCCTTCCTCTCTCTCACCTCACTGTATGTTTTTGGTGGGGCCACTATTCCTGCAGGGTTCCTTACAGGACTCATGTGCCTTTAGTATATTCTGAGTTGACACGCCTTGATTTCTCAGCTCTTAATACCTGCTTTTCATGGTACACCTGTATTACAGAAAGCAATTGCTCCTCAGTGATTGCTCTTGAGGGATATTTGGAAGGTGTGCTGTATATCCCAAGCCGCACCATGCTGGAAGTGCCTCAGTTTGTGCTGGGATCCAATGTTACTGGCTAGATCAGGTTATCCTTGGATGCCAGGTGGATTCTTCAACAGTTACAACCCACACAGAACATTTCTGCACCATGGGCCAGATCCTTCTGAAGTGAGGGAGCCTTTTCCTCAGCCACCCTCCCAGCCTCTCTGCTGGCACACTCTGAGCCTGCCCATGAAGCTGCTGCTGCTGCTGAAGCCAGACTCCTGTAATTAATGGGTTGTTCTTTCTTGCAGGGCGAAGACAGCACTCCAGCAGTACCTTGCATGATCAAAGACTAATTGAATCTATGGACACCCCTCATGTCTACTTAAGGAATAGCAGGAGATACTCCTGACTCCTTGTATTTGCACAAGTCACCTTGGGCTGCATTTTTCTCAGGTGCAGGGAGCTGCTTTGCAGAAACAGTTCAAATGATCAGGTCTCCAGTGCACTTGAGAATTTTCTTGAGGTAGTTTCTTTACTCAGAGGACTCTGGGGGGGGTTGTTTTGGTTTTTTGGGGTTTTTTTCCTGAGCTACCTGGACTCTCAGAACAATCAGTCATCGTTTTCCTTTTTGGCCTCCAATTCTCTGCTTTTGCTGCAGCCTTGTGTGGGTGTGTGGGTGCTCGAGTGCGTGCGTGTGCCGGGCTGAGTGTGTGGGTGTGAGACCTCACTTTTGGTTTTCCTTTTTTTTGTGTGAAAATCTTTTTCTACAGGTTTTCAAGGGTTAACCATTGTTTGCTGTACGAATACTTCAATGAATTATATACCGTTTGAATGAAATGTTATTTAAAAAAAAACACCAAACTGTTGTATCCCATAAAGTTTATTTTGAATTTTGAACAGATGAATGTTTTTAAGTAAAATATATGCATTTCTGAACTTCAGCTTAACTTACATTATACTTCCGTTTTTAAAGAGAAAAATAGAGGGAGACAGTAGACTCCAAATTCCAAGCAGCACATTCTGTACTGACAAGGTCCAAGAGTTCTTTGCCACAATACAAGGTCACCTGGTACCAATGACATGCTCAAATCCATGGAATGGGCCAACTGGATTGGGTTTGGGTTTCTTAATATTTTTAGAAAAGAAGCTCATACTTCAGTGTTAGCATGACTGATGCTTTTCAGAAAGGAGCAGGTGGCTGCAAGATCAGCAGGAGTAAGCTCTTGCTTTGCCAGCCAGGAACTTGCTCAGCTAATTGCTGAAGGATTGGCTTATTCATGGTCAGAAGGATTTGCTGATCACTGATACCAGCAGAGCAAACAGTTGTGTTGCAGAAGTTACACCTTCCAGAGACTAGAAGGAACTGGCAAGCAGGATTAAGAGATTGTTTTTGTTTTGCATCCTTTATCTCCACAAATAGTTAAGTGACTTCCAAATTTTTTCCACAAACAATCGACTGGGTGCATTAAGTTGGGCAAGGGATGGAAAAACTGGGGGTTTGGTCTTATTTTATAGCTCAGTAAGTTGCTACAGATTTTCTTTATATATGCAGCTATACACACACGCATGGATTTAGATTGCTGAATAATTGGTGGGATGTGACTGCATCCAGAAGCCCTGACTGTCTGTGTGTTCCTGAAATGGTGGCTGCAAGTGTGCAGGGGGAAACATGAATGCAAGTGAAGGGGACTGTGTGAGGTCAGGCTGGAATGGCAGACCCCAGTGGCTTCCCAGTCTCCTCAAGCAGTTCAGGGTTCTGACTCTCTGCCCAGGTCTCCTTTCAGTTTAGACCATAGTTCATAGTCAGACTCTCCAGACACTGTATTTACATAGCACTAACAGGCACTAGTGTTCGCAGCCAATGTCTTAAACCAAATCCTTCTTCTCTTACATGGAGCTTCAGGAAGGCTGCAGCAAGAAGTCAAGTCTGTAACTTTGCTAACCAATTTTGATAATTATCTAAATCTTTTATTTCTAATCAGAAGGTCAAATTGTGATGACAGCCTTACTATTTTTCCAAGGTAACTCTTTGTGTCAGAAAATGTGACCACAGTTTGGCCTGAAATTTGAATGTGCTGTATATCAGATAACTGTTATCACTTGGTTGCGAAGGAGAATATCTGCATTTCATGTAACTTCTTTCACTCTCAAAGACAAATAAAAAGTGAGCACCTGACACTTTTTCCCCAGGCATTGCAGTAAGTGACTGGCGGTTTTTTCACGTCCTTCTGCAAATGTTTCATGATGGACTTGGGGGGGTTGAGCAAAAGGGAAAGTAAAAATATGTGAGAACTTGTTAAATCTCAGTACCTCAGAAGCGAAGTCTTGTTTATAAAATTCAATCAAATATATTTTTGCTTGAACTGAGAAAAAACTTCTGAGGCAGGTATTGTAAATGCAAAACTGTCCAGTGGGCATCTCCCTGCTCCATTTGCACTCCTGTCTGTGTTTAGGAGCTCGAGTTCGTACGTATCTCTTCTCATCCTTCCCCAACTCATATGGCTGAAAGCAAATCTGAATTTGATTCTGTAGAACTTTGGTGCCTACAGGTGTTAAGAAAAAAGGTGAGTAAAAGTATCTCTGTACAAGTTTTGAGGTGGTTTCCTAAAATTCTGCCAGAAAAACTAAAAACTAATGCTCAGACAATCTTGTTGCTGCATGAGAACAGTTGACATTTTCCACAGGTATAGAGAGGACAAACTGTTGGATGAGAACATTTTTACATTCAGTTAAACTTTGTGAATAATTTTTGATGTTGCTATAGGTATGTACAAAAAGAAGAATACTGTAAATAAAAAGAACTTTACCAGAACATCTAGGTTTTTCTCAGCTTCCTGAAGAAATATGAGCTCTCTGTGCCAGCTTCTCTACAGCCTGAGATGCAGTGGGACAGACTTCCCTGGTCACCCAGAGCTTTCCCAGCTTAATGAGGTAGCAGCAGCTTCTGAATTCCAGGGTTGCTTACAGAACCAAAGCAAAGTTTGTCTGGACATCATATGAATCACCAGGATTTCTGTTGTTCTTGGGCCATTTCTCTGCTGAGAAGCCATCCTGTTGGATGTTGATAAGTATGTCCTCTCTTTATATCTGGGTCCAGTGCTGGGAGTCCTCCTTTCAGAGGTTACACGTGCTACAAGGTGGATAGTTGAGCAGGGGATTTGGGACACCAGCTGTCACACAATGGTACCCTTGGCTCTCCCTGCCATCTTCATTCCATGTTTGGACTGTCTTTCCCACACAGAAAATCAAATAAAACTGGTGGCTGTTGTTCCAGTCACAGATTTGCATTGTGGCACTGAAAGAAGCCAAGTAACCTGCATAAAGCAGCTTGTGCCAGGATATTCTAAAGGCAACCGTCTTATACTTCTAAAAATTTATATTTGCAGATTTTGCCCATTCCCGTGGATGCTGTGCCTCCATGAAACTGCTGAAGCAGTGACACAGCAGGTAGAGGAATAATTGAGGTGCCTGAGATTAGGTTCTTGAAAAGTAGAAAGTGGCTTTAAAAGGGCTTTCTTTGGTAACCCTGAAATGTGAGCACAAGAGATGTCAGTTTGCAAACTTTCAGTGGTGGTCAGAATCATCAGGGCTTTTCTGCAGGCTGATTACCTCAAAAAGAGACATTCTGGGGCACTGATGCACCAAAGCCCGAATCCTCAGCCAGGACAGTGAGCAGCTGGAGGACCAGGCCAGCAGGCGGCGTGCTGTGTGACAAGGAGCAGCTCCAAGGTGTTCCCTGCAGCTCAGTGTGCCCTGGTTTGGGAAGGGACGGGGTAAGAGCAGCAGCCCAGCCTAAACGGCACCGCCGGGAGTGCTGGGCACTGGCACTGCTCTCACTGCTGAGAGGAAAAGAAAACCACAAACCTCCCCAAACTGTGCTTGTTTGGAGGGGGACACCCTTGCTCAGTGCTGCGAGGTCAGCCTGGATCCCACGCCTTGCTTTGAGCCCCCAGTTTAGGAGAGAGGTGGGAAGACTGGAGTGGAGGGTGAGTGTTGGGCTGGGGGCAGTGAGGCAGGCACGGGAGGCAGAAAGACTCCACCTGCAGCTGCTGCTCCAGGAGTCTCGGGAGATGGAGCTGAACTTGCAGGCTGCAGCCAGCACAGGACACGGGGGAGGGAGCGGGGCGGACTGGGCTGGGCTGACGCTGCCCTGGCGATGGCAGCGCTGCCATGGCAGCCTTGGGGTCCTGCCAGCTGCTGCACAAGGCCCTGGAAGGGAGCGGCAGTTAAAGCCTTGCAGCAGCACCTCGGCCCTCGGAGGAGGTGTGAGCAAAGGTGTGTCCAGGTGTGGGGCACTGCAGCAGGACCGGGGCAATGCTGGGGGTGCTGTGTCCGGGCTGGAGCAGCAGAGACGGGTAAAAAGCTCACTCTGTGGTGCAGGTTGGCCAGCACTTGGATCCAGGTGACTAGAAGCCATCTGTAGGGTTTTGTGCTTGGGACAGCTGCTCAGAGGACCCTGTTCCTGCAGAAGGATGGCTGCAAAGAAAAAGGAGGTTGTGCTGCAGGTCAGTAGTAGCCAGGCCTTTAGCAGAACTTGTAAATTCTTGGTAAGTGCAAAGTATGGAGTTCAGTCTTGGGGTATCTCAGATTCTGCTGGCAAAGCCCCACTGTGAGGTCCTGGTGGGGAAGAGGCATTCCTGGAGACAGGTGGAAAGTGTGGTAGGACCTGGCAGGTCACAAGTGTCCCCAGTGAGGGCTATGGGGTGCAGAGGGAGCTGCTGCAGGGCTGCAGGTTGTGTTTGGGGCTGTTGGAGCCTAGCATAGGTCTGGCTGCTGTCAGAGAACAAAATGCCTCTGTTTTGTAGAGTAATAGCTCAGAGGACATTTCGGAGTAGAGAGCTGGGGTTGGCACATCTTCTGGATGGCAAGAGTTACTGGATGTTTCTGACCAGGTCGTACTCATCTGATGGCTGTAGAGGTAGAAAAGCTAGGAAGTACAAGAAGGACTCAAAGGCTTAAAAATCTATTTCACAGTGATGGGTAGAATTTTTCCTATTTACACTGCACAGGTGACCTAGTGATGCTTTATAACTACTGCATGGGGAGAAGGGGGTTCTAAGAGCAGTTCACGATGCAAAAACATTGAAAACTGAAAATGGGTTCTTCAGGTTTGCTTCCAGTTTTGAGAGTTCATTCTTCACAAGAGAGAAATAATGAAAGAGAGTTTGGGCTCTATGACCTTGTTTATTCAGTGTTTAAACTGGGAAACATGAACATGTGCAACAAGGAAAGAGGGGCACTTTATAAAGGTAGGAATATTTTCTGTTGCTGCTTGTCCAGCTGTGTTCCTGTGGGATGGGGAATGTCACATCAACTAGACTGTGCCCCTTTGGCACTGAAGGGAAATCTGGGTCTACATCTTCAAAACTGGGATTTTTTACATGTGCAGATGAAAGCTGACCCTGTGTAGGACATGAGGAGATGTCCTGGAAGGGATCTGCTTTTGTTAGAGAAAAGCTAAATCTAAGCAGCCTCAGGACATCCAAATTAGCAAAGTACCTTGAAGAGTGCCAGCAGTACTTGAGTGCAGCAGTTGAACTCATGGCCAAATTCATTATCACAAAATACTGTCATAAATCATTGAGACTCATTAGCATTCTGTGAAACACTCTGAGGGTGGTCCCAGCACTAGGAATAATTAAATTTTGTAGTTCTGCAGGTGTTCTCTGAGAAAACTAAGCTTGGGGTCATGTGCTGAACAGGCAAATAAACGGAGATGTCTGAAGAGCTCCCTATTCCCCGAGTGAGACAAGGCCCTGGAGAAACTGCCCTGTGTGACCATCAGTGACACAGCCCTGAACACCTGTAAGAGGGCATTTCATTTGCACTGGAGTTTCCACTCTTGGACTTCTTGGCTGTGAGATTTTAGCAGCCCTTTAATGCCCACTGATGTTGATTATTGTGGAATAGCTGGTCCTGATGCAACTTCTTCCACTAAATGTAGTTGGGGCTGATGATACCCGCTGAGGAAGGAATTGGGAATTTTCATTGTTCAGGATGAACAAAACCAGATCTTGCATTTCTCAAGAAGCCTTTTTTATTTTAACTTGATGTGTTTTTCTAAGTACATACTGAAGAGCAAATCCTGTAAGATGGGGAAGATGCTAAGGATTATATACTTTCTAATAACAGTACTGGTAGTGTGGGATAATAGAGTGGATGGTGCTGTGTATGCAATGGTGTAGGGCATCCTTGACAGGCTCAATCCCTGAGCAAGCTGATCTGACACTGAGTTTTGTGCAGGAGATTAGATGAAGGACTCCATAGGCCCCTCCCGGCCTAGAACTTTGTGTTCTTGTTCACTGTGCTTTGGAAGTCTTTAGGTAACAGCTGGGAATTCAGGTAAGGACATGCTGGGTTCAGACCACCCTCTGGTCCCCACACATCATAGAAACTGTGTATTTTACTAATCTAGTTTATCAAGGCTGAAACATCTCAAATAGAAGCGTTTGTGTGCGGGCAAGGTGAGAAACTGCTGCTGGAGAGTCAGGTGGTTCATAAACCCCATGAGGACTGGGCCTGAACGAGGTGTGGTTCAACTGGAACTCTGGCAGGCAGATGGAGATCCCCTCAAGGGGCTGTGGGTCTGGGATCCCCATTTGGGGGCCCCAGCCAACTCCCAGAACAACTCTCTGCAAACTTAGTCTGGGATCCCCAGGCAGCCACTGTTCCAGTAGTGCCACTAAACAGGGGAGGACTTGCCCTTGGCTGGATGCTGCTGCCCTTTTCCTCTGCCTTTCCTTGGATATTGTGAGACATCCCGATCAGCTGGTCAGAGGTGAGAGAATCTCAGTCAGAGGAGTTTCCTGAGTGCTCAGGTAATGCCTCTTCAGGCAGGTATGTCCCTCTGGAGTGATTTGTCAATATGTTTGCAGCAACTGCGTAGTACCTGATGAATTACTGTGGCTTTTACTGTGTTTTTCAATTTTCCAAACAGATCAACATTACTAGCCAGGAACTTTGGGAAGAAGTGCTGTGTCTCAAAGGACTCATTGGTAAGGGTTTGGTCAGCACACTGAATTGCTCTTGTTCTGTGTTAAAAGGACACCAGGACTGTTAGGAATTATTAGTGTTAAAGATGTTTAGTCAGTCTCTCCATTTCCCTTATGCTGAATGGAAGAAAAAAATATTCTAACTGAGTTGAGGCCAGCAGGAAGTTGTAGTCCTCTTCATTTACATGGGACAGCCATCATGCAATCCAGGCAGTGCTGGTCCAGTCTCCACTGCTTGGAACAGGACTGTCCCCAGCACAAGGAACAGCCCTGGCTCCCAAGGTTCTTGGGAGAAGTTCTCACGTGCTCTACCTCTGTGCAGCAGTTTTCCCTAGGAAATCTGCTTCCTCCAAGGTCACAGCCATGTCCATGTTTCTACTTAAGACTCCTCCACATTCTTAGCTTGTTATTTTATAATGTAATTCTGTCCTCTGATGCAGCATTTCAGACCTTCCAAGGGTTTCCAGTTCAGAGCTGAATCCAGCCCTTCTAGCATGTGATCTGTTTGTCTGTGTCTAAACTGGCCCATTTGTACCTCATTCTGACCTATTTTCCTGCTTCCAGTTGTTGATGTGTTTCAAGCCTGGTGTGGCCCATGCAAACCAGTAGTGAATCTGTTCCAAAAAATCAGGAATGAAGTTGGCAGTAATCTCCTGCATTTTGCTGTGGTAAGATCTCACTTAGCACTGCTTGAAATACCCAGTCCTCTGAAATCAGCTTAGGTCTAAGGGCTGAAATCACTTATCTTTCCAATATTTAGCCTAAACCATAGCAGTGCAGGAATTGCAACTGCTGGGAGTGAACCTGCCACATACATGGACTTGGGTATATCTATAAGAATTCATATAATTAAGGATTTACAGGCTTCAACTGCTCTACGCTTTCCAAATTTCTGCTTAAGCAAGTAACATCAGACAGAGCCATTAACACATTGCCTCTGATGTACAGGGAGAGGCTGAAGGAGCTGGATTTGGTCATCCTGGAGAGGAAAAGGGACAGACGTCCAGTGGGGGGAGGATGGAGAAGGCAAAGACTAATGTCTGTCAGGGAAACACCGCAACAGGACAAGAGATAATGGGATAAGTTGCAGCAGGGAAAAGTCCAGTAAAGGGTAAATAGAAGGGTAAAGTATTCAGGTGGGAGTGTATGACACTGGGACAAGTTCCCAGAGTGCTGTGCAGAGCTGATTCTTGGAAAAGCTCAGAACTGACGCAGCCTTGAGCAACCTCCTGTATCACTGAGAGCAGCCCTGCCCTGGGCAGGGTCTGGGGCCCTTCATAAGTCCCTCCCTGCCTCAGCCATGTGGTGATTCTGTGTTCTGGTGTTTTCCTGGCTGGTGGCAGCTCTGGACCTCTAACATGAGGACTGAGGGCATCTCTGCTGCCACTGCAGCTCCTCCTGGCACTTGTCAGTCCTCATGGGCAGGAGCCCTGATTTCTCAGGGTTTTTCTCTGGGACTCACCCAGGCAAGCTGCTGGGAATAGATATCCCAGTCCCACAGGAGCACTGCTTCAGCTCCTGCAGGTGACATCTACCTGTTTGTCAGGCACTGAACTGAGCTCTGAGCTGGCTGTGCCCCTGGTTCTGACCAGTGTCATTTTGTCCCCTAAGTCTGGGACCCAGAGGTGTTTTCCTGTGTGTGGGGGGTGAGTACCAGCCAGCTGAGGGTGTCTGAGTCCAGGCACTTGTGTGTGCATCCCTCTGGAGCAGAAATGCTTTTCTAGAAACACCTATTTTATTTTACATTCCTTTAGGCTGAAGCTGATTCCATTGATGCTCTGGAAAAATACAGAGGACAATGTGAGCCTGTCTTTCTCTTTTATACAGTGAGTGAAAATATTTTCCCAGTGGTTGCATAGCAATAATCATGACTTGCTGGTGGGAACAACAGTCCTCTTGGGAGGATGTTTTATTTCTTTAATGTGTGATGGGACAATTTTATTTGCTCTTTATCTGCTGGTAATCAAATGCTGTGCAGGTAAGTATATACAGCCAGTGTGCTGCTGTGTGGAGTCTTCAGGTTCAGCTGCTGCTTCTGCAGGACCTCACTCCTCTCACAAGCTGCATTGCTTCATCCTGAGAGTGATGAGGAGGCACAAAGAAGGTTGTTCCAAGGTTTCCCTCTTGCTGTGGAGCTGAGCAGCTCTGAGGGAAGGAGGGCCTGAGGGTGATGTGCTATTGTGGGGAATTCCAGAGCCCAGAGAGCACAACCTGAGCACTTGCTGACTGATTTGCTTTCCACACCTTCCAGGGAGGAGAATTAGTAGCTGTGGTAAGAGGAGCAAATGCACCGTTGCTGCAGAAGACCATCCTGAAAGAGCTGGCAGGGGAAAGGAAGGGTTTACGTGGAGGAGAGCCTGTGGTGGTAATGGGTCACCAAAGCTTCAAACACCTGTAGATGTGCATGCAAGAGGAGAGGTTCAGCTCCCCAGGGCCAGCACAGCTCTAAAGCAGAGCCACTTCCTTGCAAAAATTCCCTCTCCTGCCCAGCCAACCTCCTAAGCCACTACCACAGGGACTGGCTTTGTGTGTGTGGTCTAACATGAAGACATTTCTGAGGAGCAAAACTCTTACCTGTGTGTGACCTGCTGCTCCTAAGGCATCTCTAAAGCCTGCAGCTCTCTGCTGTCGTTGCTAGCCTGTTCCTGGGAATGCTTTCCCCTCAGCTCTTGCTGTTCGCTGCCTGAGAGCTCAGCAGATGACCCTGGACAGGCAGATCCTCTGCTGTCCCTGCTGAGCTGACCTGGGCCAGGACAGCAGGAGGGCTGTTCCTGCTCAGAGGGAGGTGGGATGTGGGGCCCTGCCTGGCACAGGCTCATCTGGAGAGCAGGTGCAGCATGTTCCTGACTCATCCATGTGCTCTTGCTGCTAGGTGCCAGACAGAGCCTTCTCAAGAGAGCAGGGAAGCACAGCTCCCCTTCAGGAGGAACAAGGAGAAGGACTAACAGGTAAAGCAAGGTGCAGGTGTAGGATGTTTTCTGTGCCTTGAGTTGCAACCTTCAGCAGGGATTCAGCTGCTGCTGAGACACCAGAGGGGCCATTCCTCCACCTGGGCACACGGGGAGAGCCACCTTGAAACACGAGAGCTCAGCACAGTTTAGGTGTCTGGCATTGTGAAACTGGGGGTATTTATGCTTCCATTGTGTTTTATCTTATATTTGACCCCCCTTGCCTTCTGGTCTGGCAAGGGCTCTTGGAGACCCCACATGGCTTTCTGTTTCCAGGTGGTTTTTAAAAGAAAACACAGATGCTTGGGCTCCAAATCTCCTTACACCATCTCCTGCCTTATCTAAAATTAGCCATGAATTCCCAAAGGCTTTTGCCTCTTCTCCTAAAAGGGACGATTTTTCTTGGCTTTGCTGGGACAATGCTGCATCCTGGCCCTGTGCACACCAAATCTTAGGCTCCAGAATGTGGGGATCGAAGCAAAACCCTCCTGGCTTTAGCGGAAGCACCATGAGATGAAGGGACGTGAGGGGATGTTGGTGTCTGCCTCTCCTTTCTGCGCCTGTTGTTAATTTTGTCCATTTTCTTCCCTCGGAGGATGATGCACCCATCGGGTCCGGGATGACAAGGGCAGTCGTGGAGCAGATGCGAGCATTTTCAATAAATACAAGATTTTCGTGTGGCAGCAGCACCGGCTCCGTGCCCTTGATGTCCTTTTGGTGTCCTTCGGTGTCCCCCGGTCCCCGGCGGTGGCGCGCGGCCCCTTTAAGGCCGGCGCGGGGGCGGCCCCGCCGCGCTGCGGCTGCGTGGGGAGGAGGCTCGGGTCGCGGGTTCGAGTCCCGGCGGAGCCGGCCCGACCATGGCCGCGGCCCTAGAGCCAGCGGAGGCCGAGCCGTGCCCGGAGCTGCCCGCGCACCGGCTGAGCGTGGCGGAGCTCGACCGTGAGCTGGATTCTCGCAGCGAGCTGGTGCGTTCCGAACCGCCGCGAAGGCGGCACGGCCGGGCCGCGGGGGCTGTGCCTGTCCGGGCGCTTCCCGCAGGGCCGAGCGGTCCGCCGAGGGAGGGTCGGTGGGTCCCTGAGATACACGTGAGGGAGGGTCGGACCCCTCACACAGACGCCCGTGAGGGAGGGCCGGATCCCTCCCTTCACACAGGCGCCCGTGAGGGAGGGCCGGATCCCTCCCTTCATACAGACTCCTGTGAGGGAGGGTCGGCGGGGGCGTCCCAGGCTGATCTCTTGCCAGTTCCAGTATGGTGACATGGGTCACTGTTACTGTCATTTACATAAATTTCGCGTGCTTCAGCGTATATAGAAAAAACACAACAACCCCCAAAGTTCTCTATGGCGGGTGCGTTACGTAGCAGGTTTAGAGTCAGTCATTTAATTCCTCTCTCGCTGCACAACCCTTTATACTGCAATAGCATGTTTACTCTCAGAACATCAGAAGTATTCTATGACTGTTTCTGGAAATAAGTCTCACACAGCTTCCAAGGAGGAAATATTATCTTCACTCAACCAGATGAAGCTGTGTGTGACCCTGCCCTCGGAGCTCTTGCCTGCCTTTCCGGGCAGAGACATGTGTGCATAGCTGCTTTTTGTGTGGGTTTAACTGCGGATTGGGAGGCGGAGTAGGCAAACTAAACTCAGGCTGTGGTTTCTGATGTACAGATTGACGACAAAGAATTTGACATTCCTCAAGTTGATACCCCTCCAACGCTGGAGAGCATCCTAAATGAGGTGAGTGATCCATCGGACAGGGAAGAGGTTACGTGAGGCAGCACATGCTCATTTTCCTCTACTCTTACTGTGTTTTTCCTGGAAGACAAAATTGTAGGGCTTCATGGTTTCCTGATGCTGATAGCTAGGAGGTGCATGCTCAGTGGAATATTTGCTCTACGGTGTGTGATATAGAATTTTGGTTTTTTTTTCAATTAAAATATCCACAGCTGCAGCATAAAAGGTTTTCATCAGGTCCAAGCACATTCGTCTGTAGATCTGGAGAGTCACCTCAAGTCTAGACAGCCTGTTAAAGGTCAGGGTCACTGAACAGCTTTTTTTGCGGAGTATTCAGAGTAGTTCTGAAGGTATGGGAGGAGATGAGAGCTAGATTCTTCACAGCTTCATTTGCGTTGTTCCTTTCACATATATAGCTCTCTGGCAGGAGCAGTGAACTGTCTCAGCCTCTGATGTTACCTGTCGTACCTTGTAGGAGAGATCTGACTCTGTCTCACTTGTATCCAACTCAGTGTATTTCTGCAGTAGCTGTGTGAGTGCACAATCCTTAGAAATGCAAAGAAGAGCATGCAAGTGAAGATAAACTCCAAGAAAACAAGCTTTTTAACAAAATGAGGAGATTGGTGGCTGGATTGCTAGGAAGTTAGTATGAAGGGGAAAGGAGCCCCCCAGGGTGACAGTTCTTTTAAAATCCTGCATTAAAAACACAAGTATAAGGTGTCCCAAACAGAGACAGTCTAGGAACAAAAGGAGTAGTAGGGATAGCTATGTCCTGTTTCTGCTGGTGCCTTGAGTAGCAGAAGTTTAGTAAATTCGGGTCATCTCAAACTGTAAGGACATGTAGTGACATCCATGTCAGAGGACTAGATTCCAAGTCAGAACTTGAGAGGTAATAATGAAGAAAATATAGTTCAGTGCAGTCAAAGTCCTGTTGCAGTATCTCTGTAAACGTAGGATGGGAGTGACTGGCAAAACATTTTCTCAAAAGGATTTTAACAGAGAAGAACCTGTGTGAGCCAAAAAGACAGCTGTTGTTCAGAAAGATGCTTAATGAGCACTGGGCTGCCAGGTGTAAGTGAAATGAGGGGCAGCTGCTCTGCTCTCTGCTTGTTAAGCATCGCTGAGGGGTTGTGTTTGCTCCCTCTGGCTTTGTGCTGAGAGACCAAGAGGAGCTGCACTGGTTTTAGAAACATCAGGGAGAATGGCTTTTTGAAAAACTGTAATAAAAAATTTCAGGCTAAGACTGAAAGTAGAGAGAGATTGCAAACAGAAGAGCTGAGAAAAGAGCAAAATCAACTCCTGTGGCAGCTGGAGGGACTTCTGGGCTCTTAGTGCCTCTTGGTGAAGTGTTGGAGAAGATGATGATAATTCTAGGCCTTCTCTTGGCAATTTGGAGAATTGGAAACACCTGTGTTAAAGGTCAATTAAAGTTTTGATGGAGCACATAATATTTGGGGAAGAAAGGTTAGTTGACTTGTTCTCCAGCCCACTTCTGTGATTTCTGGAAACTGGGTCTTCCTCAGAATCAGCCCAGTAAAGTAATAAATAGTTCTGACTTTTAAATATGAGGCTTTCTTGTCCTCTCCTTCTCTATTTCCCGGCTGAATTGATGCTGCTTTGCTAATGTTTCAGTTATGCTGTTGTGAATTTTGAACATTTAGCAAGCTGTGATATTTCTTGCCCTCCAGACTGATGATGAAGAAGAGTCTTTCATTTTGGAGGATCCCTTTCTCTTGAACATTGATAACACGGATACACACTCCTATGACACCTCTTCTGTGGCCAGCTCTGACAGTGGGGACAGGACACACCTGAAAAGGTACTGCAGCTCATGCCCTGGGAGGTCAAACCCTTTGTGAAGGGTACTGCTTATATCTGTTAGAAACAAATCCTCCATTTTTCACGAAACACTTTTATTCTTCCAGGGTCAGGTAGCAAAGATGGGATTTGTGGTTGCACTGAGGGCTGGCCTGTTTGAGCAATAATAGCATTTTATGGGAGATGGATTATTGAAATTTCTCCAAATTTTAATGGAATCTTTGAAGCACTGAATCATGATGACTCTAAAGAAAATGTTTCAAAGGGGTGTCTGACCTTGTCTTCAGGCAGCTGGTGGCTATTTGTAAAAGGCAACTGCTGTCACTTCTGTGAGTGGACTGCTAATGTTGACATCTAAAATGTGATAATTAGCTCTAATACTGCTGATGTCTGTCATTAATTACTCAAATGATGGGCTGAGCCACTCCCATGGCTGCCTTCTGTGCCATGAGCAGTTGCACTGATAGTTTATGTTGGCATATGGTGGTGTACAGACTTTTTGTCCCTTCTTTTTTTAAATAAGATTGTTTGTACTGAGAGAAATGTTACCTGGAGTGGCTTAAACTTCTTCCAGTACAGAGTATGCAGAAAAACCTGGAGGTGTTCCTGTCACCTTTGGATAAGGTGATTTATTAAAATATGAATATCGATCTAATATCGATACCCAACTGTGATGGACAAAAGACTCTCTAACAGCTTAAGTTAGAAAGTGTATGTTTATTACGGCGCCGGGCAGCGCTGGGATATTTCCCTAATGAGCGCTACAAAGATCACAGGTGATTACAAAGCCTATTATCCACAATAGTGTTGAATACACAAATTACAAATGCATATTCATACCCTTGTCACCTCCTCTTCTCCGCTTCGTATGCTAATTAACAAAAAGGCTATTAAGCATGCGTAGTTTGTTCCCTGAAATGAGTCGGGGGTCTATTCTGGGGAGGGGTCACTAGAAATGAAGAAGTAAAATTAGTCTTCCTCGTTTTAACCTTTCAACCTTTTGCTGTGTCATGATTCATGGATCTTTGGTAGGACTCCCTGTTTCCTGTTTTCCAGGCCTATTTCAATAGGTTGTTTCTGAAAACAGGAGGTTTGCAATTGTTTTGTATTCCTGGGGTATTGATTAGCTTCTGCAAGGAAGCTTTACACAAACACAGAGTTGACAAGCAATGAGTTATTAGATCCAGGATAACTTATCTAAAATCCGGTCTCTCTTTAACCATCCTCTAAGTTTTAACTGATTTCAGCAAAGCTTATCTTTTCAGCTAAGTCAGCAATATACATAGCTTTTCTAAAGTCTTCAAAATTAGTGTCTCAAAGGCTGGTTATGGTTACGGGTCCTTCACCATAATACCAGCTACTAACAACATGTTTGCTGAACCTCTGTGGGAGCTGCTTGCTTGTGCACCGCTGGAGAGAGAAGAACCTAATGTTTCCCTGGTAGTTTTGAGAATTTGGGTCTCTGGTGGTGTGAGAGCAACAAAATTGTAGATTTGCTGGGGATTTTTTTTTTTTTTTGGCAACAAAACTGCACCTTTGCTGAGGAATTTCCTTGTCCTGCCTGCTAAAGTTTACCAGTGCTGTTTTGAAGTAACTGCTCCTGCACTACTTAGTTTTTAAAGACATTTTCTCCATAAGCAGAAGTACTTAAGCTTTCATATCAGGTGAGCTGTGTATTAATTGAAGGCTGTTCTTTACCATACACCTAGTTTTCCTAGGGGTCTGTATTCTGCTAACGAGCCTTTTCCAGTTGTGCATTTTCCATAGATACTCACCTTTACAGGCTTAAACTTCCTCACTCACTGAAAGAGCTGAAGTGTTGCTTTCAGGATGTATTCTAAGGCTTGCAGATATGTGCTTGAAACTGACCATTTGTTTGAAGAACTAAGGTTTTTTTACTCCAGGAGATGAGTTAAAACCAAACTGTGTGCAGGCACAGCAGGGCAGAGCAGGCTTTGCTGGTTATCTCATGTCTTATCTCAGTCTGTGGCCCCAAGAAGAATGGAAACTGCATGAGTTACAGGTGTATGCAGAATTTACCTGCTGGCTTAGCTGTGGGTTAGGCAAAGTTCCAAGCTTTTATTCTGCTCTAATGCTTTTTGGTTTGTTTCTTAATTCCTTAGGAAGAAAAAACTCCCAGATTCTCTCTCACTCCATGGATCAGTGATACGGCTCTCACTCCTGAAAGGCATTTCTGCCCAGATAGTGTCTGCAGCAGTAAGTGTCATCTTCTGGGCACCTCCACACTAAGAAAAATTTGAAACTCTTTTGGTGTGTGTGTGGGTGTATGTGTTCTCCTGCCTGGCCCTACTATTAGTTCTGTGTAACACCATGTTAGGGGCATAAACTACTAACCAGTAGTCCTTAGGCAGCCGTGAATCAGGGCTTGGCTGACTTGCTGCAGCAGTGATGTGGTGGGTCACTTTTAGCACTGATTTGTCTTGCTGGATGTCATGAAACTTGGTGGGAAATGGTCATATAACATCAAAGTGTGCTTGAAGGTGCTGGAACGGGGTTTGCTCAATGCCTGCAACAGGCACTTGGCTCTTTGAGAAGAGCACAGGAACTTTCACATGGAATTATGGGATATTCTGCTTCCTCTCTGTTTCTGGGTGTTTCTAGCCAGTGGTTCCTTCAGCTGTGTCTGCCCTGGTGGGGCCATTAAAATGCAGCTGGTGTTGACTTTTCTGTGTGTTGTAGTTGCTCTAAGTATTATACATGCACAGTCTGGGAGCTGTGTCTCTCACTCATGGGTTCTTGTTGTTTCCCCAGGACAAAGTGGATGCTGGCTTGCCCACTGCAATTGTAAGTATTCTCACAATTTTCAAGGACTGTATATTTAGTTTTCATGCCAATTTGTTAAAGCAGTAATTTAAGACAGCTGATAAATGCATCTTCCTTTACTTTTCAAGTGTGAGGAGTGGGAGGAGCAGCATGAAAGCTCCTTGAGGGCAGAGTTCAGCCTTCCTTCACTGCTCCTCTGCTGAGCAAGCCCCACACAGTCCTTTTTTTATATCGTCACCAGGGCTTTGTAGCTGAGCACCTGACCTGTCCCATCTGTTGAGCACACTGAATTTCCCTAATTGTTTCTTATTTGCCAGTTGTTGCTTTGACTCCTAACTATTTTTTATAGAAACTTAAACTTGAGTGCTCCAAGTGATGCATTTAAAATTTCCATGTCTCTCTGTCTGAAATATTAATATATGTTAATACTTAATGTCTGAAGTATTAACTGATATATTAATTATAACTAAAAGGCTATCTGAAGGATACTCTTGCTTAGCAATTTGCATCAAAGGTGTTGAAGTCAGGCATGCTAATCATGTCTAAATACATCAGAAGTGAAACTGCCTGTAGTAAAATGAGAAGAGAAGCATTTTAGTGAGGTGAAATAGTCAGTATTTGTTTTGCCCTTGCGAAGTGAGTTTTAGTGTTTTATAAAGGAACTAAAGATGTGCTCAGTCTCTTCGAAAGTGACTGAGAAAAAATATTTTTGTTTAAAAAAGAAAGGAAAAAGTAGTCACTTCTAAGGCAAAAGGCAGCGCAGTGAAGTTGGAAACATGCTGTGTCTGATAGGTAGAGTAAAACCCTGTATTTACACATCCAGACATTAGGCCATTTGATTTTTTTAAAATCTGACTTAGACTTGTTAAGAAATAAAAGTACAATAAGATCATCTACAGCATTATGTGATTTCTATTAAGTTTTATTTCATTGAGTGCAGGTTTGTAGGTGCAGTAGGATCTTGGGGAATATGTTTAATAGGATTTGTTTAATTCCCGGAGGAAAGAAGTGGGAGTCTCTGGCTTGCCGTGGACTGCTCTTCAGGGGACCAGCACTAGCCAGGGTTTTAGAAGAGTTCAGATGTGCAAGTAGCAGCTGATTTAGGATAAAATCACAAGTATTTATACTCAGCAACTTCACCAAAAGAATGAGACTGACTTTAGAGAGATGAAATTTTGCTGTGGGTACCACTCTGAGCTTTTGAATTTCAAACAGCAGAGGAAAAGGCAGCTCTCTGATCTTGAGATAATCTGTGTGATGGTCATTCAGGTGTAGTACCTATCTTCATGATGGAATTGTGCTTGTCACTTATAAATTGAAAAAGTTATAACCTTTGAAATCTTCCCCTTTTGGCAAAATTGGCGTGATAAGTGGTGGATTTGTGAATGATGTTTCTTCTGCTTTTAATTTGCCTTTATGATTCTTTCAGGCAGCATCAAATCTGATAGCAGTGGGGACTTCCCATGGGTTAGCACTGATATTTGGTAAGTTAAAAATAAAGTTTGGACGTTTTTTGCATTTTAATGATCTTAAAAAAATGCAAACACAAGCCAAAAAACGCTAGCCTGATTTATAACTGCAGGCTGGGTTTCTTCTAAGATGTTGCTTGTGCTAAATGTGTTTTTCTTTCAGTAAAGAAATGAAGCAGAAGTAATATTTGTCATCCTTATTCATATATCTTCTGCATTGCAGGAGTTTAGCACTTTGATATTGAGAAGTTTAGCCATGTGGGAATTGTCTAAAGAGCCTTTTCTATGTTTGAATAGAAAATAATCTATGGAAGAGACCACAACCTGTATACAACCATCATCAGTAATCATTTTCTGCCCTATGTCCAAATAAGTGTCAGCTTTATGGAAGTTTAGATGTGTTCCCTGGGAGGTGGGGCTTCTGACCCCTGGCTGCCTGCAGACCTGTGCCATGGGTGTCTCCTTCCCTGCCCTTCCCCTGCTCCAGGCTGGCACCTCTGGGTCCCTTCATTCTGTCATTCTGTTCTTCCTCTTGTCACCAAACTTTCTTACAAGGTTTGCTGAGCTTGTGCCTCTGTTTGCCCAGCTTACCAGCTGGGCCAGGACAGCTCTTGAACTGTTCCCAGTCACATTCAGGTTTTGTGCCCCTTGTCTATGCAGCACCCAATTCTTAACTAGAGTAGAAATTTCAGTCTATTTATTGAGGCTGGTTGAAATTCTTGGAGACCAAAAGTTACAGGGCACAGGATACTCCAGAGGTCCATGGTGCTGTGTAAGGGGCAGTGGACTAAGCTGCACTGAGGGGAGCTCTGATGAAGACTTTTGTCCTGAGGGTGTTGAAGCATTAGATAAGAGTTGAGACAGGTTATGCAGTCTCTTTGCTTGGGGATATTCAAAATCCAGCAAGGTCCTGAGCTGACTGGTCTCTTTGACCTTGCTTGGGGCAGCAGGACTGGGCCAGAGACACGCACGGCGCCCTTACAGCTGAAGTTACTCCAGGAGTCTGTGCTGTATTTAAAAGTGATGAGGAATGGAAGTACAGTGTCCAGGTTTGTTTTGGGATGCTTCCTGACACTTATTCTCTGCTGAATTCCTTCAGTTCTGTAACTGAAACTTGGGCATTGAACCCAGTGCTCTCAAATCTATCTAAAGAGAGAGAAATCCTGGCAGGGATAGGGCTTTAGAAGGCTTTGTTGTGTGCAAAGAGAGGATCGGAGATGTGGCTTGGGTTTACTCTGAAATTTAAACCAAGACTAAATTTCTGTAGACCAGTCAATATTTGTACTTTTTTTTACTAGATGTGTAAATTAGGGTCAGAGTCACTCCCTGAAGATTTGTAAGGTGTGTGCAGCGTTTATATTGTACAATGGGAACATAACATCTTTTTTGCATGCAAAAATGTAGGTCCGTTTTCTGGTTGAATGAATTTCTCTGAATTGTTGTGTCACTAACACATTTTTAAACTTTATTTATTCTCTCATATATTTGATTTCAGCTATTTTGTCTCTCCTCCTAAGTCCACCTGTACTCATGACTTGTCTACTCTATCCTTATTATAGAAGACTTGGGAAGCTTTCATTCTGCTTTTTTGAATGCTTCTGTTGACTCCTGAAACATTATACAGGACAGTTCTTAGGCTATAATATTGAAAAGCAAACTTTCCTTCTGGATTAGTGTTGGATTAGATGCCAAGACATCCTGGAGGTGTTGCAGAAGAGGTGGTAGGAAGGGATGTCTGGAAGCCTGGAGGCACTCTGGTACCTGCGCCAGGGCCGCCTAATCTGGAAGGGGGAAAAATCCTCCTGACCCACCTAAACCTCTCCATCTGCCATTTCTGGGATTTGCTGCTTCTTACATGATCTGGCATGAGTGGGAAGGGTTGGTGCTCTCAGTTTTTGCCTATCTTTCAGGTAGTTTATCTGCTGTTTGAGGCTTGGTTACCACATTTGGATAATGGCAGGTTTTTTGTGCCTTAGGAAAATGACCCTTAGCTTGTTTCTAGGACTGTGCTAGCTTGGGGGATTTTATTTTTTCATTTTTGATATAAAGGAGGGCCATGTTTTTGCCAAAATCTTTCTGAAACTTGTTTGGAGTTGTGAATGTTGTGCAAATGGACAGTTATGCTGTCCATTTGTCCATTGGCCTGAGGACTGCCAGCTGGAGTGGAGCAGTGCTCTCTCAGCAAACTTACAGCAATACACAAATAACTCCTTGGAGGTTTTCTTTATCCATTTTTCTAGATGAGCAAAGAGGTTTCACACTACTCAAAAACTAGGACTTAAACCCAACTCAATGAAATATGCAATTTTTCATAAGGACTTGTTCCAGACAAAAGAATTCTGTATAGCTAAACTTTGTTTTGATTAGTGTGGTGCGATTATTTATTTTTATTTTCTCTGTTGGTTGTAAACCTTGTGGCGAGTGTCCTGAGTCTTTGTTGCAGTATGACAGCATTAAAACTAGATTTTGGGGGTCTTTCTTTAAGTTAATGAGGAGTTGATTTACTGGCTGGTGGTAACTGGCTGAAAATAGTCTTACCAGTTACATTACAGTTTAAATAAAACTTCCAGTTTTATTTCCTCTCAAATTTCTATTTTTTGGTTGTCAGTGCAGTGAACTTCAAATTTATAAGCTCACTTTTTAAGCTGCCTGGTTTTAGAACACTAACCATCAAAGCATCATTTCTTGAATAAATCAGAAGGGGGAACATTAACCACAGGGAACACTCAGCAAAATCTGAAGTTTCTCTGTCTTTGGAGATTGTCGTGTATGTGCTGTTCATTGCTTCACTCCTTCCTTTTATATTGATTTCTGGCTTTTTCTCTCCTCTTTTGGCCCTTTCTGTGTGGACTGAAAGGCAAAGGTACAGTACCACTGCTGTGTGCATGTCCCTGCATGACCAGCCCCTGTGCTGCCCAGGTTGCATGTTGTCTTTGCCAGGATTTCAGGGGCAGCTCAGCAGTGCAGGAACCACTCGGTGGATGATGCTGCTGGAAATTGCTTAGTGGGTGCATGTGCACTGCACACTCCCAAATTCTCCAGGCAGGGACAGCAGAGGAGCAGGTAAATGTGATTTTTATAATGTCCTAGGGCAGCAGGTCCATAACTGTTTGTAAGGGTGTTGTTTCAGAGCAGGAAAAGGCTCTTCCATGAGATCACCATCCATCCAGAGCATTTCCAGGCACTGTGCCTAATAAAATTGGTAGTGTGTCAGTAATTCTGCAGAAAATCAGGCAGGCCTTTCAAACTCAGGAAAATCAGGACATAAGGAAAAGATCTTGATGAAAACCCAGTGATCTAAGCAGTATCAACTTCTGCAGTGCAATGCTTGTTTCTTTGGTTTGGAAAATGACTTCTTTCACATTCACAAACTTGTCTTTATTCTGTACATGCAGAATTGTATTTAAGTGCCATCTCATTTTGACTTCAGACTCTGAGAGTAACACAGTTACTGCCAGAAAATTTTCAGATAAAGAATTACCTTATGTAAATTGAAAGTTTAAAAACATTTTTGACAACTGCTAGCTACCTTTATTTCAAGCATTTGACAAAAGGTTTTTATGTTTAATCCTAAATGTCCTTACTTCCAAGCTGATAATACAAGTCTGGAAAATCATCAGATCAGCTTTTATAACCTTTTGCTTTTGTCTATTTTTATTACTTTGCTAGCTTATTAGTAAAAGCTCACTGATTTTCTGATCTTTGCTTTGTCTTGGAAGCAATTTCATCCACATTATAGTTGAGGTTTTTTTTAAAAATCTTATCTAGTGGCTCTTACTTGTGTGTCATCTTTTGACTGTCTGGAAACAAGTACTGGGTTGGTCATACAAATCACTAAATTTTGGGATACAATGGGGGTCTTGTTTGTTTTGAATTGACATTGCAGATGAGGGAAAAAGAAAATGGCTTTTGAAAGTTCCTGTGGGGATACATATATAGATGCAAAACTTTTTCAGAGAAAGCTGTGGAAGATTCTCCTTTTTTGTACCTGAGAGGAAACAGGTTATTGATGGAGTCACTGACAGGCTTAGGCTGACCTGTAAGGTACTTCCATGAATGAAGTCATTCACCTTTAATATAAGGAGCTGCAGTATTCTGCTATTTTCAAATGGATTTTTATGGTTAGCAGGTGGTATTTTTATAAATGAATTGCATTTCCAGGCCTCTAGAACAGGCATTATTTCTTTAGATCTTGACACCATTTGGAGAATATCTCTCTGTGAAACTTGTTTTCCAGATGTAATTCTGTTTTCTCTGAACTTCCATGGAAATCTTTCATGATTCATCTTCTTTTTCCTTGACCTGTTCTGATCTCTGTCATGAACATCCCTGTCACAGAGATGTCAAGGTGTGTTCTAGTAGCACTAATGTTTTCTCCTCACCCTGAGCAGTGCTTTAGAGTAATCCAGGAGTTCAGTTGTTATTCTTGCTGGTGTTTATTTCTGAACTGCACTCACGCCTCTTCATACAGGTAGGATTTGAAAGGTGACTCCCACTCTCATCTGTCTGAACAGACTGATAAATGCATCACTTTGGGCAAGAAATGTGGGATACATCCATGCTCTGTTTCACAGCCAGCACATTCCACTGCAGCAGTGGTGCTGCAGCTTGGAGAAACATGTTCCATGCCTTGGGCACATCTTCCAGGGTGTTTCCTTGATTCAGTTCTTTCCCTTCCTTACTGTAGGTGAATCCTGCGCACAGTGTTATTGTGGTGCTCCTGATGTGCTTCATATCCCTGTGGTCTTCATTCAAATAGCTCTCACAAAGCATCTTTCCCCACTCTCTCACTCAAAAGCAGGACAAAAGTGGAGACAGGTGGAAAAAGCAGCTCCAGAACATTTTTCTTAGCTTTTGAGAGCAGTGCACCGAAGACAGGCAGAGGGTTCTCATCCAAACTCATGAAGAGCAGCATCTTGGAAAGTGCTTGTGGGTCTCTCATGGTGGGAGCCTCCAAGAGCTTGGCACAGACAGAGGTGCCCATGGTTTTATGGTGTGCAGGAGTGGACAGGGTATGGCCCTGCAGCAGTGCAGTCCCTTTGGAGGCTCTGCAAGCAGTGGCACCTCCTTTGTAGCAGCCTGTGGCTCAGGGAAGGAGTTCCTTTATAACATAAGAGCTGTGTGCACCCAAACTCATTGGGTGTTTTTAACTGTTCAGTTTGGAGACAAAAGTGCCTTTTCCTTCCAGCCTTTGGCCCTTAGCAACAAAACCATGGAGTAAAATTACAAAATAAGAATAAAATTATGACATAAAACTGCACTTACCAAAAGCCTCTGTTGGGGTTTTGTAGTGGATGTTCAAATGCAGAAATACAAGGCTCAGAAGGTAAAATTAATTTTGTTATCTTCATTGCTACAACTTAAGCACTGATGCAGAATAGTAAAAGGAAAGGTACATACTGCTTTGATTTTTCTAGTAGTTTCTTTTTCAGTATGTAATACTTCTTTATTTCCATATTTCCTGTCTGGTTTGTACTTTTAAAAATAGTTTTTGTATTTACCTGCAAGACAGTGTCCCACTCTTTCTGTTCTAACATGAGTTCTCATCTTGTAAACTCCTTTTTAAAAGAACTGTAAGTTTGTGAATTGTTAATATACCCCCGGTGAATTGTAGGTGTAAATAGTTTAATGATGTTAATTTTAACCATTGCTCTTCCTCTAATTTTCTCCCAATTGTTCTGCTCCAGATCAGAACCAGGCTCTCCGGCTGTGTCTGGGCAGCACCGCAGTTGGGGCCCAGTACGGGGCCATCTCTGCTCTCAGCATCAACAATGACTGTTCCAGGCTGCTCTGTGGTTTTGCAAAAGGACAGGTAATTCCCAAAGGATGAGCTGCTCCAGTGCTCTGTCCTGAGAGGTTACCTGGAGGTGCCAACAGCTCCAAGCCAAGCCCCCTCAGCCTGTAGCTGTGTGTTGGCTGGTTTGGTGCTCAGAAACAGCACATACAGCATGATGTGCCCAGAGCTTTTTGGGGCAGCCAATTCCTGCTGAATCAGGTTTCTGTGGAGGAAGTGAGTACTGCAGAATATAGCAAAGGGTTCAATTAATTGTAACTAATTCCTGTTAAACTGAAATATGCAATGGCTCGCTAGGACAAGCAGTTTAGTCTTTCTAGGTTACTCTCTGAGGTCTCTGTGTGGTAATTAAAGCTGTTTTTCACTGTGGTGATGACAAGTTCTTGAAACACATATGTAACCCCAAAATTAATTTTTGCTAATACCTTACTTGTATGACAGAAGTAGCATAACTTTTGAATGTAGGAAAAAGGTTGAGTCTGTTGTAGTTTTATGCCCTTCTCAGAACCAAGGGAGAGAAAGCAATTCCTGAACGAAAGTAACAATACTAAACCCAAATAGGTAGACATTACCTTGGTAACATTTAGAAGAGTACAAAGAAGGCTACGTTTTCTTTTTGCATTCATTTCCCTTTGCTCTTTTGGCTTTGACCTTCATAGCAGATAAAACACACTCCTGTGCCTATGGTAGGACTAAATGACAGCCTGCTGCAGGCCATGTGGAAATACTTAATCCATGCAGGACAGCAGCCTGTTTGAACTGATACTCAGATAAAACATTTTGGAACAACAGCTCTGAAACATATGGTCTAGAAGCATTGATAAAATAATTTATAGGATCACATAAAGTACTGTTTCCCTTAAAAAAAGTTTTATTCAGGTTGTAATCTCAGCTCTTCTGGGCAGTTATGCAGTGAGTAGTTAATACTCTTCAGTCATGCAATGAGCAGTTTGGGACTTCCTACGTTTTAACTGAGACATGGCTTGAATTGAATATTGAGTACAAGCCAAGGTTTATCTTCCTACCTGCCTTGTCACACTGAGCAAGCTCAGGAGGAGAGGAGGGACAAGGTTCATGGTAGCCATGGAGATGCTCAAGTTTTGCTCAGGAGTGTTAGCAGAGATTTTTCACCTTTCACTGGTTCTGTGAGAGAAAATGCATTGGATTTGTTGGGTGGTACCAAAGTTATCTTAAACTCTTTAATGTTCTTACTGGACAGATAGCTGTGAGCTGAGAGAGATTGGGCAGGTGGGGAGAGCTGGCCAAAAGGACGGGGTTCAGAGTTGAGATAATACGTGTCAACTCTAAGCAGACAAGTGAACTGCCTGGAGGAACAGGACAGGAACAGATTTCAGGTCACTTTTCTTTGATATGAAACCCCTACTAACCCAGGGTGATAATGTCAGTACAGGAATTTGTCACTGTACTGTAATGCACGAGGTGATGGAGAGAACCCCTTGACAGTGAACGTGTACTGAGCACAATCTGCTTGCAGATCACCATGTGGGATCTGGCCAGTGGGAAGCTGCTGCGATCAATAACAGATGCCCACCCTCCAGGAACAGCCATTTTGCACATCAAGGTAATAAACACTAAATGTACTACTTTTATCCCAGTTTTGTTCAGTCAGATGTGGTGAATTTCTTTGCACAGTACTTTTAGATTTTAGATGAGAGCAGCTACCTATGGCAGTGGTATCCAGAGATGAGAAAAATGAGCAGAAATTCTATTCTAAAATGAAACTGAGTATACTGACATAATAGTTTTGGCTGTGAGTTGTACTGTAACACAACAACAGTTGTTGTCTGTTATAACTCCTCTCTCTGATGCCAAAATGTATGAAGAATTAGTTGTTAGAACACATTTCTCTAAAACTTGCCATGTTTTGACCTGAATACATGACTTGCTAACTTTAAACTTAAAAGAATCTGAGCTGTAGAGAGTATCTTCTGTAAGCAATTTTTCAAATAGCTTGTTGGAAATGTTTTGGGTTGTAAGAGAAATCATCTATGGCTTCTTGTTCAGCAAAGCGTTATTGTTATACAAAGAAAATCATATCTGAGTTTGTGTCTGGCTTTGTTTTACATGGCCTCAGATGTTTGAGGGCTTACAGGTTCTGGATTGCAAACACCTCCAGAAGTGTCCCTAACGGAGACTCTGTTCCTTTATTGTCTGAATTATTTGGTATCATTAGAAGTTCTGGATGTTTCTGATTTGGGTCTGCCTGTAACTGCAGCCCATCCACCAGCTCTGGCCCCAACCCATGGGCTTGAGGCTGAGAGCCCTTCTAGAGGCAGCTCAGGTTTTGGGGTGCTGTAGTTCTGAGCTGCAGCATAAACTAGTGGGGCTTTGGTACCAAAATCTGCAGCAGGGCTTGCTGGGGAAATGAAGGTGAAACACAAACCTTGCTTTTCTTGCACGTCATAAACAAAGCCAGTAATTGTCTCAACTCGGTATGTTAAAGGTGTCTTTTTGTAGGTGCACTGCTGGAACTCTGTGTGTTGTCAGTACTGCCATAGCATGTATTTTTATAGCAAATTTTTGGTAGTTTATTTCTTAGGGCCATTTTAATCTTGTTTTCTGCTCAGTTTACAGATGATCCGACACTCGCAATTTGCAATGACAGCGGAGGCTCCGTCTTTGAATTGTCATTTAAGTAAGACAATAACTCTACCCAGAGAAAGTAAAAGAAACCAATTCTGGGTCATCATTTCTAAAACCTGGGGAGGAAAAACCCATTGAAACCAATAAAGCTACTGCCTGAATGTTGAAAGTGTAATTTAGGGCTGCAGTGTAATTTCTCAGCTGAAGCAAGATGGTTTGTGGCAATGCAACAGCCAAAGAATAGCCTCAGTTGCTAAGGTGTCACTGTATTGTCCAGAATTTGGCACTCCTTGTAGGCTCTTGGTAGCTGTCACAAAAGTGCTGCCTCTTGTTTTTCCTTGGCTCATTAGTGAGAGCTGTCCTGCAGTAGCAGCTTGTTTTACTCTTGGCCTCTCCAACAGGAGGAAGGACAAGAAGGAGGGATTCACAGTCAATCTGATCATGTCCAGGAATTTCCCAAACCTTATTGTCAGATAAGATCTTAAGGAATTCTTGTCTGTATCTGAGCAGCTATATGGGATTGTCTCCAGTGTCACATCGGAAGTGATCCCTAGAGCTGTGCAAGAGACTTTTTAGAAGGAATGTTTATGAAGGGTCACTTGTGAGATAATTGGGCTGCCACCAAGCTGATCTCTGCTCTTTGCAGGAGGGTTATGGGAGTGAGGACGTGTGAGTCTCGGTGTCTCTTCAGTGGCTCCAAGGGGGAAGTTTGCTGTATTGAGCCATTACATGCAAAGGTTGATTTGAGAGACCATCCTATCACCCAGTATTCACTGCTGGCCATGGCCTCCCTCACTAAGGTAACTTGCTGCTTGCAGCAGGCTTGATGTGAGAGACCACAAAGGAGAAGTTCTCTGCTGTATACTCAGACATTTTATTTTGCCTTCTTGCTTTCCTTGAAGATCCTGGTTATTGGCCTGAAGCCATCTCTGAAAGTGTGGATGACCTTTCCCTACGGTCGTGTGAGTAATAAAGCCAAACAGGTGCTTTTTGGGTTATGGCTAAAAACACTTCCTTGGAGGGAAGGAGATGAGATCAGGAACAGGTGTTTGGTACATCTGCCTTCCACAGCTCTGTGGAAATGCAGTGATAATCTATGGGTCTGATGTATGGAGATTGTGGCAGAGAGGAGGTGAGAAGGCAGTACCTCTGTGAAGATGCTGTTTTTCTCAAATAAGCAGAAGGGAGTCCCTCAGCTTCTTGTCTTTCCTGCTGCAGTCTGGATGCACCCTCAGATGGGATGTTGACCTGATTATGGCTACAACCACCTTGGACTGGGGCCACCGTTTTATATTAGAACCATACAACAGACCCCTTAATTACAGGGACAGGAACCAAGAGGAATTCGAGCATTATACAGTCTTCTAAACTCTTGATTATTCACTTTCACTGGTCAATGGCATAATTCTTCTTGGAAAAGCAGCAGGGGGCAGATGTGGGATAGGTTATGTTAGGAGAATGGAGGCAAGGGATATCAAGCTGCAGCTTGTTGTCCATATATCCATGTGGGATTGGATCTGCCCTGAGCAGCTCGGACACCAGTGGTGTTCTGCCTGGGTGTCCACTTTGCCAAGGACACATACTGCTCCCAAATGTGTGGCTGGACCAAAGAGCACAAAGTGCTGCCAGGAATTTGTTTTGCAGTCCCTATGTGTAGCAGGCAGTCAGAAGTGAGAAGCAGCTGATGAGCCACATGTGCTGGAGCTCAGGGTCTGCCTGGTGTGCCTTAACCACTGGTTGTGCTTTTTGTGTGACAGATGGACCCTTCGAGTGTCCCTCTGCTGGCGTGGCACTTTGTGGCAGTGCAGAACTTGGTGAACCCCATGCTTGCCTTCTGTCGAGGAGATGTCGTGTACTTTCTTCTGGTGAGCCCGGGCAGTTCTGTGCTGCTTTCAGGTAGTCACATCTCATGCACACATTCAGGGACTGAGCCACTATCTCAATCCCTGAATCTCAAGTGACAGTATGATAGCTGGGCCTGCTGGGAACAGCTGCAGCTTCCCACTGGCTTGGGAAAACCAGCCAGTGGTCACTGCTCTTAGTGGTGCCTTTGCCTGGAGGCATGAGATTTATCTGTCCTAGAGGCATTGATTTGCAGTGTGTTTCTACTGGAGGTGCAAGTGTGTTGGTTGTTTTCAGGGAGAGCTCGTGAATTTGAGACAACATCTTAGTTCTAAAGCAAAAACATGAGTCTGGAAAAAATTGTATAAAACACCAAGAAAAGAGCTTTCAATCCTGTTGATGTGTAACTTGAGGGCATGGTGCTCATCCTGTTTAGATCTGCAGCAGTTACACATGCAGATATGGTTGTTTGGGGACAATTCCATGCTGATTTCTGTATGAGAGCAATACGTAGGCTTCTGAAAATCTGGCATTTTGGCTTTGCAGTGCTAAATTTGTTTCCTAACTTTGCTATCATGTTGGACTTTAAGCTTTGTTTAAGCACCGAGACGTGTTGTCTGGATTGAATCGTCTTTCTCCTCTCTCATCTCTCCAGGTAAAACTGGGGAGAAAGAAAAGGGTGCATGTTTAAACTTGTCTTGCTGAGATGCTTTTCTGGGGGGAACTCAAGATTCCTAGAGTCAGTATGGTGCCCTGTGAGAACTGAGAGGCTGAACTGAAGGAAGTCTTTGAGTTTGGGTCAGCTTTGTCCGATTTCTCTTTCAGGTCAAGAGGGATGATAGTGGTGCAATACATGTCACGAAGCAGAGGCAGCTTCACCTGCACTATGATCTCATCAACTTTACTGTAAGCCTCAGTATTACAGAATGGTTACTTTTTTTTTTGCACTAGTTTCTTTGTAAATATATCTCAGTAGCCCTTAGTTTTGTACTCTTGGCTGTGTTTATCTGGTGATAACTAACAGAAAATGTCCTTATACTTGGGAGTCTGTGGAAAACCAGCACAGTGTGATAACCACCTGTGAATGGGTGGTGTAGTTGTCTAGGCTTTGACACCTCTGGGTAGAAAGTGTGCTGGCTTCTAAACAGTGTGCCAAGAGGACAAGAGCTCTGGTGGTTTGCCATTTGTCTACAGCTGTTTTCTGTGAAGATTCCACGTAATTTCTCTCCAGAAGGACCCTCCTTATCTCTGCCTTTAAGTTATGCATGTGCGCAGTTGTGAAGTGGCCGTGTGGAGTAACAAAGCTACTGGCTGTCCCAGAATTCCCAGTAGGGGTACTCAGGGATATGGCGAGAGCCTGTTTCCTTGGCTCTAATGGAGAGTGCGTTGCTGAAATGTGGAATTTGGTGCTTTTGCAGTGGATCAACTCACGGACAGCAGTGCTGCTGGACAGTGTGGAGAAGCTGCATGTCATAGACCGTCAGACTCAGGAGGAGCTGGAGACCATTGAGATCTCAGAGGTTCAGCTGGTCTACAACAGCAGCCACTTCAAGTCTCTGGCCACGGGGGGCAATGTCAGCGAGGCCTTGGTAGGCACTGGTAGCCTGTTTGTGTTTGCAGCTGTGTTTAGCATAGGCCCTAAGAGGAAGCCTGGAGGGGAAAAAGCCTTTTGGGAGCATCTCAGAGGTCAGACATGGTGGTCATGGGGCAGCTAGACAGCTCATGTTTCTTTTTGTGCATTGAAGGTTGTAGGAACTGCTCCTCCTTTACCAAGCTTTGGAATACTCTGTCTAGGATAAAAGCTGATGTGCTTTATTTGTCAAGAGGGTTTTTTACTTTATACACCACAGATTGGAGAACTGGTTACTGGCAGTTAAACTGCTGTTGTAGCAACCCTCACTTCAACGGTTGTCTTCCCATCTGTGTGCCCTACACATTTGCTCTTGAGCAAGATAACGTGAAGAAGCAGGTGGCAAGGAAAGGGCCCCCATAACCTTTTGGCACCTGAGGGTAGAGACAGAGCCCTACTTCATAATGTCTTTGGGTAGCCAGAGCTCAGCAGCACTTGAAGCTGAGTTTACAAGCAGGAAGGAGTGACAGCAGAGCTCTTTGACTTACTACTGCCCAGCAATCTGTGGTGTTTTCTCCAGCCTCATTTTGATTTCTGCATTACAAAGGATCTTGGAAGGGTATTTATATTGCTTGGGAAATTTAAAAAAACCAAGATGCAGTTTTACTTGTGTGTGATTTTTCTCCCTGTAGGCACTGGTTGGAGAGAAAGCTTGTTACCAGTCCATCAGCAGCTGTGGTGGTCAGGTCTTTTACCTTGGAACTAAGGTAAGTGGGGGGAATTTTTCAATAAAAATACAGGGTATTCACTGTTGATGCACACTCTTCTAGAAAAGGGCAATTTGTCTTCTTGTGGATGTGTGTATTGGGAAAAGGTTCTCTGTGCACTTATGTTGTGGGGTGAAGGAAATGTGCAATAATTTGGTTTTAGCCAGGGTATAGACTGAGTAAGACATTGTCATAGTTTCACAATATCCTGATTCATTCTGCTTCAGGGTAAACTTAGCCTTACTTTACTGACATCTCCTCTGTTCTAAGCTTCTCAATCTCTGTTATAAATGTGCTAGGGAATAAACAGAAGAAAATAAGACAGCAGCTAAAACTGGGCTCCTATTTATACTGCTTGAGGGATGCTTTATTTAGTCATCTGTACTGGTGTGCTGTGGTGGGTCTGTGGGGTACTACAGGCTGTATGAGCAACTGCCAATAAATAACTTTCAATTTCTTTTTTTTTCTTTCCTAGTCTGTTCATGTCATGACATTGAGAAGCTGGAGAGAGGTATGTTGAGAGGGAGACTGCAGCTTAGGCTTGAATTGCTTAAATCTAGCTCAAAGGAGGGAGGGAGCACTTGTGAAGCGTTTTCTGGGCACTGTGTTCAGGATTCCTGATTGCTACACAGAGCCAGTGCTGTGGATACACTGATTTTCATGGGGACACTCCAGCTTGCATAAATTTCCGGGGTGAATGGAGACCCTGTTCTCCCAAACAAGGCATCATGCCTTGCTCTGTGTCAGCTTTTGTTAGTGCAATGCATGAATTAGGAAGAGCGTGTGATGCAAGCCTTCTGTCTGCCACACAAGCATCCAGGAGTGGAAGAGAACCTGCTTCACTTCAGTTTGTCTCCAGCTACTGCAGGAGCTGCATCATAAAATCCATCAAAGACTACCTAGAAAGTTCATAGGATTTTAGGTCCTTGTTGGTTGAAGATTGTTTTGGAACATCATTTCTCTGACAGCTGAAACCCCATGAATGACCACACTACAGTTCTTAGTGATCTATTTTGATCTGTTCCTGTGTTGTACTTTTCACTTGAATCAAACAGCTATTTTCCTTTCTGCATCACCACTTTGCAGTTTGTTTACTCAGTGTGTGCGTGTTCTCTCTCAGGCTTTGTTTTGCAAGGCTAAGCAGAGCTCTTTCATCTCTCTCTTGTGAGATTACTTTCCCATTCCTTTCTTTATTTGTAGTCCCTGTTCCCTCTGTGTCCTGTGTGCTCAGTTTCTTGAGCATGGCAAACAGTTTGCCACATATTGCTCTGGGTAAGGTCTTACAAGTGCCATGCACAGTGTCACTCTTTCTTCACAGTCTGCTAGAGGTGTCATTTCACATGCATCCTTGGATCTTATTTTTTTGTTCCTTTGGCCATGTGATGTCAGTGACTTGGGGACTCTGGAGATTCACTGGTGCCCCATAGCCAAACTAGTTTCTGCTGGAAGTTGCTTGCACTGTTTGGTATCATCATTCTTCTGTTACCAGCTTCAGGGGCACATCTCTTGCATTTGTCTGTTCTTCTGTCTCACCTCACATGCTGCCAATGGTCATCAGCAAACTTTAGTAATAAATTCAGCTTATGCCTATATGTAGAAGGCTTCAATGAATCAAGAATCAACTTCTAGACCAGTTCCCAAGGAGATCTGGTAGCCAGTTCTTTGCAATCTCATATTTCTCCTTTAAGCAGTGACCTTCATTTTTTCTCTTGTTTAGGTTGCCTTAGGGCTGTTGTCCTCATCTATGGTTATAAACTCCTTCACGTGATCTTATATCAGGACCTTTATTAGGATGTGAACAGTTGAGCTCTGTTGAGCTTTTAGTTACCAAGATTGCTTCTCTTTGCTAGTTTTGTCTCCTGCCATTCACCACTGAATTTGGTTTAGTAAGCTGTAATGAAGAGTCTTGTTCTGATCCATGATTTCAGGTACAGATTTGCCTGGGATTCAAAGGTCAAACACAATTTGTGCTCTAAGACAACCCCTTTCTAAATTACTGTATGGTTTCTGCTGTGTTGCAGTTGTGCCTCTTTATAATAGGGGACTTAACTGAGAGCTGGAATTGAGTGTGTGGTGATTGGGGTGAAGCTGGGAGTTAGTTCTTGCTGCAGGACAGGATGCTGGGACCTGCAATCTCTCTTCTCTCAAACAGTTCTTTGACACTAACCTATCATACCAAGGCCAGTGGTGCTCAACCTTGGATGTTAATAGTTCCTTCAAGCAGAAAATACTTGTGACTTGTGATCTACTTCGGTCCTTGCTGACTGTGAGCTTAGGAGAAAATAGGGGGTAGGACGAATACACACTTTTCTGATAGCATAGCAGAGTTGTTCACTCCAAGTTGATATGCTCTAAGTGATGAGGCAAGGATGGGGAATGGAAAATTTTTATCCTTTGTTTATCAGACAGTCAATAATGCTGGGGGTCTCCACCCATCAAACATCTGACTTAAAATGTCACCTCATAGGGACTTGATGTACTGGGGTCTGACTTTTCTTAGTCCAGCAGAAAATGTCCATTTGAGGGAACGTCTTTGAGATCCTGTCCTTTACTGCACTGTGGTGAGAGTTTCTGAGGTGTCTTGATGCCTTGCTGTCAGGAACCATGACCCTCTACTGGGACATGCTGGTCTTAAAGGGGAGGGAGTCATCTTTTCTGTAGTTCTGAGGTCCAGTATTCCTTGTTATTTTAGAGAGTTGACCACCTTCTGAAACAAGAACGTCTCACAGATGCCCTGGCTCTTGCTTGGTCCTTTTATGAAGGTAAAGCAAAGGCTGTTGTAGGTAAGTTTGGGCTTGTTTACTTTTAACTGAAACCTCTAGGGACAGTTTGAAATATCTGCACATACAGGAATCACTTATTTAGGGGAAAAAACCAGAATTGAATAGAAGAAAATAGGATGTGTTGCTTTGAGTTCGGCAGAAGCAGCCTTTTTATGGGGTAGTTTGATTTTTTTGGAATGTTTTTTTAACCATAGTCCCTTTAGCAACTTGCTGATTTCAAATTAAAGGCTTGATCTGTGTGTGACTCCATCCTGTTGTTGTCACTTTGTCATGAAGGAAGTGGATCCAGATGTTGAATATCCAAGCTGCTAAAATATTCCTGAAGGCCATACATGACCTGTAGGTATCTTTCAGTGTGATTCTTTGTCAGCTCTGCCAAGCAGGTGCTTTGAGCCAGGTCTCTCCCCTGACTGTACAAGGAACTGAAAGAATCGTGCTGGCTTTTGGCACCGCGTTTGCTCCAAAGGAGCAAATATGCAAATTATTGAGAAATATGCAAATTATGTCAGAAACTGCCACTTGTGTGGTCAGATTTGTACTGGACACATTGATTTTACAGCAAATAATTTCTGATGGCTTAGACAGATGAGATGCAAGTTTCCAGGACAGGATCCTGCTGTGAAATTGCTGGTATATGAAGACGTTTTTTGTTTTGATGCATGGATATAGCACAATAAAGGAGATAGTAATAATGAAAAACTGTCTTTTTGAGTTGGCATTTATAATATCTTCCCCTTTTAGTGCACTTTATTCAGCTTCTTTGCATCAAGACCTCCTCCAGCAATTACCCTCATGTAGTCTTTGACAGCTCTCCATTAATTGTTCTCTCAGTGTTTAACAGCACTCAGAACTGTTCTTGCCAATCCTGTGCTGGAACAGTCTTTAAATGAGGAGTCCAAACCTTTTGGAAGAAGAGGGGGCTAAAAATAGAACACAAAATCGTGTATGTACATATCCTGACCTCTACATCTCAAGGGTAGTTGCATTAGCATCTGGAGTTTTTTTATTTCTACTGGTAGCTTAGATGAGAAAAGCTTTGTTTTTCACCCCACTCCCTCATTCTTTCTAGGCTTGACTGGGGACACAAGCAAGAGGAAAGCAGTCATTGCTGACAGAGTGAGTCCCTGAACTCTTCCAGCTGGATTTTCACGTGTGCTGGTGTCATACTGTGTTCCTGAAAGGAACAGCTTCTGTCCTCCATGAGTTAATCCAACTAACTCGAGAACATGTACATGTTCCTCTCTTGCCAAAATTGAGAGCAGAATTTTAGAAAAAACTTTGAAATACCATTTGGGCATAGGTGGGGATATGATCTGCAGCATTAGCAATCCAAAAGGAGATATTATCATCCAGGCCTGGAGATCTCTGGTCCCCTCACAGTGAAGAGAAACCTTTTGTGTAGGTAACTGGATTTCCCTGACCTTTGTTTGCACGTCTATCAGTAAGTGACTTGCTGACTCTCAGGATGGAAACTGTGCTCTGTGTTTATGTGGACATGGAATAAACTCCTCAACTGATCCAGTCCAGTTGTTACAGGAACTTCTGGGAGGGGTATGTTTAAAGTACACACTTTCTGCAGTAATTATTTAGCTGTGCTCTGTTCTTACTATATTTGCAGGTAGCTATGTTTTGCTGTGTAATATAAGCTTTGGGTAAAGTCATGGCCCAGATGAGCCTTGTGCTTCAGGATGTGTTCACCACCCTGAAAACTGGGTGTTGGGCTGGCTGCCCAGCACCATGGTCAGTTAAAGTTAGTGAGGCCTTCAGTATCCCTCTGGCCACTTCTATGCCATTGTCACACCACTGTCTCTTGGCAGCCTCTTCTCTCCGCTCCTTCCTGCTCACAGCACTTCATACCCAAAATGGGACAGCAGAGTTTACAGTGCTGCCAACTCCCAAGCCAGTCTGAAATGTGCTACCAAGCAAGGCCTCAGTATAGGATTTGAATGAGTTTTCTTTTGTATTGTAATGCAGATGGTTGAAATCCTTCTCCATTATACCGATCGGACTCTGAAGAAATGTCCTGACCAAGGAAAAATCCAGGTTATGGAGCAGCACTTTCAGGTATGGTGCTTCAGAGGACTCTTGTAGGAATCTTTCGGCTTTTTAAATTGACTTTGTTTTACTGCAAACACTACTTTTCTGTTTTTGAAAAAACCTTGCTGTGGTTCACCTCAACTCTCACCTGTTGTGTGCACTCACGAAATCAGGACTTAGGTATAGTGGGTGGCAGAGCAGAACCCGTGTGCTGTCTGTGCTCTGCAGGAGTGTCAGCAGAGCTTTTTTCCATATGCATCAGCATATGGAAAACCTGTAACCGTGCCAGCTACCAGCTGAGTCAGATACCTCATTGTTTCTTCTCTGTGTTGGCCAGGCTGTATTTCGTGCTCTGCAGGATGTGCTGTTTGGCAGGATTTTTGCCAGCCAGTCCTACAACTTTGTTGTGTTTGTTCCCCAGGATGTGGTGCCTGTCATCGTGGATTACTGTCTCCTGCTGCAGCGCATGTAAGTCTGGGTTTGCAGGCCTGTCCCCCAGGGCAGACCCCAGCATCCCAGGTAGCCCCCAGTGCTGTTTCCAGTGACACCACGTGGTGTAGAGGAATTGCATCACATCATTCCATAGCACTTGTCACATCACAGTTCAGAGGAGTGCCTAAAAACCAGTACTGAAGTCAGGAGCTCAGTACTCACACAAAACCATCTCTTAAATTTGCATTGATGTGTTGAGGAAGAAAAGTTGCTTCAAACCAAGAACCTGCCTTGATAGATTTTCCTGTCATTCTCATCACTTCCCTTGATAATGATAAACATAACATGATAAAAGCATAAAAATCTAGCATACTCTAATGGTTCGAAATACTTGTCTTCACATATACGAGATATCACATTTGATATTAATTTTTTATCTAAGGTACCAAATACAGGCCATGTCTCATCGTTATCTAATTCATAAGTTGGCCACATTTTTTCTGAGAATCCGGTAAGTTTGGATTTTAGAAGCAACGACTCTTTGCCAGTTAGCTCTTGCCAGTTTTTCAATACTAGACCTCAAGGGCTATCTCTCTATTATTATTCTCACAGGACAATACACACCCCATGTCTTAATACTTATGTGTAAGAAAATCTGCAAAAACTAAAATGAGAGCAAGAACAAGTAAGATAAGGGTTTGGAACTCAAGGCCTTGGGATTGGAACATGAGAGCTAACCCACTGTGCCACTGCTGGCCCCAGGCCAAAACTCACCAACTGCGGTGCTAAAACTCTGCTCTTTCAGAGAGCCTTCCCCTCCTCCTACCACTACCAGGTGAGACAGAGAGTGACAAACATAAAAGCAGCTGTCTGGACCCACTGGGATCCTTCCACGCTAAACAAAACTAGAAGAGATCTTTTAACACCTAACTCAGGTGCTAAAACAAACAAAATACCACCTTTATTCAGTTACTGATGTGCCTCTGTGCCAGATCCGAGGATTCTTGGGCTCTGATACCCTCTGGACTGCAGCTGGGCCCCTCTAGGAGTGCCAGTGAGAGTGGGGGCAGGAGCTGGTGTTCCTCTGGTCCAGGGGTTTTCCAGGTGCCTTGCCATCCCAACAGAGTTGCCAAAAACTGATGCCTTGAGAGGCTACCTAGACAGAGTTAAAGGAATAAAGTAGATATTTATTAAAAAGGCCTTCAAAGGATACACCTTGGGCAGTACAAGGGCCTTGCTGAGGCTACACCCAAGATTGACAACCAGTCATGAGTTTTCACGCTTTTCTAAGTTTTGGTCAATTTACATATTGGGGTTAATTGTCCAAGTACAGCTTCAGGCTATAAAGTTCCTTCCTCCCAGATTGCTCTTCTCAATTCACTCTTGTTTATACTTTTTGGACCTGAAGCTGCAAGTGTGTCCTTGGTTCTCAGGCTGGAAAAGGATTGTTTTGTTTAACTAAACTGTGAAGAGAATTTGCTAACACTTCATATGAAGTTCAGAGTTATATACTAATGCAGTACATAATCTGGAAAATATAAAAGCTAAAACTTAAGGCATCACTAACAGCACTTTTTTTGCTGCAACATCCATAGCTGATTTATGCTGTGTAACAACTCACTACAGGAGCTGAACAGGGCATTCAGTTCCTGAACCTGGGAAATACAGAGAAAATGGAGTTTAATTTGGAGCCCTTGGAATACAGATAAGCAAGGAGATTTTAATAAAATTATTTGATGACTAAAGTCCTCCTTTCTCCTAGGGATCTGTTATTTAACCAGATTTATGACAAGATGAGTGAGAACTCTGTAGCCAAAGGCATCTTTCTGGAGTGCTTGGAGCCATATATCTTGAGTGATAAGCTGATGGGAATCACAGCTCAAGTGATGAAAGATTTGCTGCTTCACTTCCAAGACAAGAACAGGTTGGAAAACTTGGAAGCCTGCATTGTGCATATGGATATCACCAGTTTAGACATACAGCAGGTGAGTGGTTGTGCTGCCTACTGTATTGAGCTCCTCTGAATAAATCAGCAGTTACAACATCTTGTGCTTCTATGCTTAGCATGGCATATGGGGTTTCCCTGTGTCCTTGGGGTCAAATTAAGTGAGTTGGGAATTGTACAGTGTTTTGCTCCCTGACTTTTTGTCCTGGCATAGGTTAGTGCATCAGCAGCTGAACATGTTGGAAAATCCTTCAGGATTATCCCCAGTCATTCTTTCCCATTTTGAGTTCCTTACCTGACATCAAAGGCTGCAGGAGCACAGCAAGCTGGAGTTGTCTTTTTTAGCTTGGGTACTTGCTTTTGCACAACACTTAGTTGAGCAGGGAGGTGTTCCGGCTCAGCAGTCCTGTTTTCTGATGGCATGGCTTTCCATTTCAAGGGTGAAGCTGCTTGGAAACTTGATGTTATGATTCACTTACCCAACCAAACTACTGCAAGCAAGGCTTTTGAAGAACTAGATTTTTAAAATTTATTCTTTAACCTCCTGTGAATGTTAGATTCCATGCTTGCTGCATGAGCCATAAGTTGGACACTCCTTTGGAGGGTTTGGGGTTTTCACAGAGACTGGTTCTGAAAGTGGAAATTCTCATTCTGCTTTAAGTTGTACTCTTGGATGATGGAAGTGCAAGGACAGGGCTTGGGGAGTGAGAAAACTGTGAGCTAGGAGCAGCTGTGTGCTTTGCTGCCTTGCAGGTGGTCCTCCTGTGCTGGGAAAATCACCTGTACGATGCCATGATCTACGTTTACAACAGCGGGATGAACGACTTCATCAGTCCCATGGAGGTAGGAGAGGTGCTCCTGCAAGGGGGGTTACTGGGGTGTTCAGCACACATTCTTCCTGAGAAACAGCATTTCAAACCCAAAGCCTTATTTTATTCTCTGTATTCTGCATTCTTGCTCATTTCCATTTCAAGTGGGAAATCGTGTGATATGTGCAGTTTATTTGACTGGATGCAGTAGAGGAGAGAAGTAATTTGTAGCTACTGTGCTTTAGACCACCAAATTCCCTGCTGAGGCAGAAATCCTCTGCTGATTTAGGACAGGAAATATAGTCATGTTAATAAAATAAAAAGCAGCAGAAGATAATAACATGATTATTTAAGGAAACTGCATGTGCACAATTCATACAAAAGGCCAGAAACGGCCCTTGCTTGAGGCAGGCCTTGTTCTGAGCACTTGGAAGAGATCTCTCAGCAGGAAGCACAGGACTCACTGTAAGGCTCTCTCTGAAGGCCCTGTTGATTCTGCTGGTTATTCTGGAGATGTGCCAATGGCTCTATAACCCCAATGTGTTTCACCATGGAAGCACTGCTGGTGTTTTCTCAGTAGTGCTGAAATAGAGAGCTGGGACCATTGGAATGGGAAAATCTTCACCTGCCTAAGTTTTAGCAGCTATAATTTAATTTGATTTTTCTAAAGAAGGAGGCTCTTTGGGTGGTCAAAATTTTAAAAAGGACTTCAGAGAACTGAACAATAGCTGTACGAGTGCAAATAACTTGGCTTTCTAGAGGCAGGTGTTTAGACAAGTCCCCATTCTACATGCCCAAACTAGGCTCTGGTGACCCTGCTGAGTGGGTGAAAGGTTTGTTTAGTGACAGGATATACTGAACAGGATGTGGGGCTGGTGGGTTATTCTCTGACTGACTTCTGGGACTGCTGAATATTGCATTGCTTTAGTGTGGCCTGTGCTTGGGATTAGAGCTGATGAAATGAAAGCTATTTTTTTGTAAAATCAGCTGTAAAAAACATCTTTTGCCATGTCGTGGAGTCCTCTGTGCCTTTTAATTAGAAGACATGGTGATAAAGAGTTTCTGTAGAAGACACCCCACTGATCTCTGCTTTAAAACCACACAGGTTCTTTGCTTTGAGCTTTTCCAGCTGCTTGAGCTCTGCCTTTTTTCTTGTTACAGAGGCTGTTCAAAGTCATTGCTCCTCCACTGAATGCTGGAAAGTCTCTCACAGGTACAGAATGCTTTTCATTTTAAAGTTTTTGTTTTGATACTTGATATTTTGAATATCCTTAGTCACTTCCAATGAAGAGATGCAAAAGGGAATACATATCCAAGATAAGGGTCTTTGAGAACAGAAGAGTGTTCTGGTCCTATTTACTGTGCAAAGCTGCAAAACTTTGTGTGATAAACTCTATGTGTGGGAGAAGAACTGCATCTCTGTCTCTTGTCTCGTGAAGAAAGGATGACAAATAATTTTTGTTTTGTAGATGAGCAGGTGGTGATGGGCAACAAGCTGCTTGTGTATATAAGGTAAGGTCCTTCAGAAAGTGCGAGGTGTTGCCTAGTGGTGGCACCAGATTTTAAACTTGCCATAGTTGCAGAACCTTATTGGGAGCTTCAGGTTCTGAGAGATTGTATAAAATAGCAGTGGGTACTCACTACAGCTCATTTAAATTTACAATCCCTTCCTGTTGCATGTAGTGTGCATGAATAGGAGGGATCAAGTTAGAAGCTTAGAGCCCAAGTTACTGCTGATGTACATTTTTGATTTCACAATTTGGTTTTGTTGTGTGTGAGACACAGAGCTTCTTGACCAAGGGCTCTGTAGCCTCTTGTTTTGTTGCAGGCCATGTTCTGCCCTGCCTTTTGGGATAGCTCTGCTCAGCTGCTCCTTGCTGGGTTCCCTGTCATTTGCAGGAGCTTGCACAGGAGGGATTCATTAGTCAATTCCTCTTTCTGGAGTCTGTGCAATATTCTGAAGTTAGATTACTCCAGCTTCCTAAAATTGAAAATTTTGTGAGAGATACTGAGTTTTCCCATTACTTTCCTGCTGTGGAATGACTGCAAATTCATGCAGTGTGTTGGCTCAGTGTGTATTAACAGCAGTGCTACTTGGGATGCTTCTTGCTTTCATGATTTACAAAATAAATTGGTTTGCCTTGTGTTAAGAATGTCCTGAAACTTAAGTCAAAAAATGAGCAATTCCCCATGTCTTTAATGTCAGGGGTATTAAAATGCCTTTCCCCTCTTTTTCTGTAGCTGCTGCTTGGCAGGCCGTGCTTATCCGTTGGGTGATATTCCTGAAGATCTGGTACCTTTGGTGAAAAATCAGGTGAGAAACCTCTTGGATGGCTACTTTCTCATATAAGGTTTTTAGGAGAAGCTGCATATTTCTTACTTCATGGGTTTCCAAGGGAAAACTATTATCAGTCTGATAACTGTATCTTGGTGATATGAGCATATCCCACTGTAATTACAAAATTAGTTTTTAACAGATGAAATCAAAGACTGTTGCAGACTGAACATTTAAACGTAATATTTTTCTTTCAACTGTGAATTGGGATGTGGGAACACTGAGTTCTCAGTGATTGGGCTTTTTGCCTTACTCTTTACCACAGAGTTATCAGAAATGTGTAGCTGTTTCTTCTCTGTAAACTTAATGTGTCAAATATGGGAGTGTCTTCCCTTTCAAATGCATGTGAAATGCATGTCAAATGCACAGGATTGACACTGGGGAGAAATGTTTCTAAGTAGCTCTTGGTTGCAGGTTTCTTGAAGGCTTTTGACTCCTTTGGACTAATCTGACAATTTCTTGAAACAGAGGATGTTCCTGATCATCACTGTTTGTGCCCACAAAACTTCTTGCTGAGTTTCTGGCTGGTTTTACTACAAATATTTTTTTGTGTGTTTTTAGCATTTCACATCAGTTTCAGGGTTCCAGTGAGAGCAAGTGCTTTTCCTTTTGCGCTTTCTCTTTGCAGTACAATGGAACGGCCGGTTTTGAATGTGGGGTGGGTTTTTGTTTGTGATTTTTCTGTGTTTGGATTTTGTTTCCTCGTCCAGAACTTGTAGCTCTATTATGTGGTAGCTCTGGGTTCCTGCAGCCCCTTTCCTCAGTGGCTGTGCAAACCAGTCCACTCCACTTCGCTGGGCCAAGCACTGGCTGTTGCCCACTCCCAAGGGTGTTGGGTTATCCCCTGCTCAGGCTCTGAGGGGAAGCAGGAGCCCAGTCAGCAGCAGCAGCCCTGGGAAAAGCCTTCAGCCTCTCCTTTCTGTAGTTCCTGGGGGTGTTCCTGAGAGCTGGGCTTAAGTAACACCTTTTTGTCTGGTGTGTTTGTTTTGTTTTCTTAAACATTCCTGGCTGCCAGATCAGGATTGAGGAAGCCAGCAGGGAAGGTGTGGATCTGAAAGGCAAGCTTCTAATTCCTGCTGGATTCACTGCCACTGTGCTGACAGAAAATTAACTCAGAACAGGAGTAAATGAGGGAATATGACACTTGGAGAGGGTGACTGGGAGAGCACATGGCCTGTCAGATGTCCGTGGGATTCCAGTGTGTACCCAACACGTATTTCTGAGAGCTGCTCCAGCCTGGAGCTGCCTGCTCCCTTCCTGCTGGCAGCCAGCTCTGCTGTGAGCCTGGGTGAGACACCTGCTGCTGGTGTTCCCTGGGATGGTCTGGACACCTCTGTCAGGGGCTCAGTAAAGGGAATTTATTTTGGAAGATGTTCTCAAATTTCATGAACTGCAAAGTCTGTGGAAGAGACGGAGTGGAAAAGCACCTCAGTGAGCCTTTGCAGTGCCAAAAGCTTTGTGCCTCACAGTGAGGGGGCAGATTGACTGGCTCTTCCCAAGTGAATTGCTGACAAGAAGAGGAGCTGTGCCCTGGATAAGGAGGAGTTGCACAGCTTCCCAGGAAAGCTGCCAGGAAGGGGAGGGAGTTTTCTAATTTCACCCACTTCTGTCTGCAAGTATAAATAAGCCTTTATTTTTGTTTGATCTTAAATTTTGATTGATCTTAAATTGGTTGGTGAGTGTAAGGAGGGCTGACAAGCAACAGAAAACACCACTCAAATAAGAACTGATGGACTCCTAAGGGGCTTTAAAGCTTAGGTGCAAAGGAGATAATGGTGCTGCTTTCCCACACACTTGTTCTCCCAGTGATCTGAATTCCGTAGGAATTGTGCTGTCTTTGCTTGCCGTGTCCTTGCAGGTGTTTGAGTTTCTGATCCGGCTGCACTCAGCGGAGGGGTCTGTGGATGAGGAGGTGTATCCCTATGTCCGCACCCTGCTGCACTTCGACACGCGGGAATTCCTCAATGTGCTGGCTTTGGTAAGAGGCCCTGGCTTTCTGAGAGGAAAATGTGCCAGTTCGCCTATCATCAGTGAGGTTCCTGTCAATAAATCCATGCTTTAGCTAACCCAGGAGTTCCTGGCTTGGGGCAAGAACAGTTCTGGTGCTTGTTCTGTAAGATATCAGAGAGAATCACAGTAATCCTTTGTGGCCTTAAATACAGAGTGATGAACATGATATTACACAGTGAAAGTTCTGGCAACAGAGGCTGTCTTTATAACAGAGGTAAAACAAGGATAATGTATTTGTAGAGCATTCTTGTACCTGTCTCTATCTCCTGCATGGAAATCTGTCTTTCTTACTTTCCTAATTTCTAGAATTTTCTTTGTCTACTTGGACCTGTTACTTTTATCTGAATGTGTAAAAACCATTTTGGTAGTTACAAAAGAGCAAATTATATCTTGGAACCTGCTGTTTAGGAATATGCAGAGAAAGGACTTAAACCAGCATTGTCTGCATTGTGATGTGGCTGCTGCTTTGTGTTTGCTGTTCTGAGGGATTCTGCTCAAAGTGTCAGTGTTTTGCCTCCTGCAGACTTTTGAAGACTTTAAGAATGATAAGCAAGCTGTGGAGTATCAACAGAGAATTGTGGACATTCTTCTGAAAGTGAGTGTGCCTAAAAATGAACTATGTTTGTATCTGACTGATTGTATGCAATGCTCTGCCCTACAGTGTGTAATCTGGAGGAGGTGTTTCCAGTCCTGCCCTGGCTGACACCTCTGAGAAGGTGCTGGGCAGGAGCATGGATTTCTCAGGAGCATGGATGCAGCCAAAGCTCTCAGTTGGATATTCAGAAGTGATGATTCATGCACTTTAAATTCATGCTGACAGAGAGGTCTCCTTTCCTGTAATTTCACCTGCCTGTGGTACTTTGTCAAATTTCTTGTCTCTGCACTGTTAAGCTTATTTGGATCTGCTTCTCTCTGGATCTGCTTCTCTCTGAATCTGCTCCCTGATTCCTTCTGAGCAGGTAAAAAGGTCCCAGTATCCTGTGCTTGGCAGGGTGCCACTGCTTTTCTGCTGAGTCCCTGCTCCCTGTGCCTGTAAATGCTATGTTTGGGATGCAGCATTTCTAGGATGACAGGCCTATCTTTAGCTTAGGAGAGAAGAGGAATGTCAGTTATCAGCCTGGTGCTCTGGAAATCACTTGTCATCCCCAGCCCCTGTTCCCAACAATGAATGTTCCCATTAAAAGCTCTTGCTGCCAAGCGCCGTTTGCTTTCCCCTTCAAGCTGTCACCATTAATCATGAGTGACTCCACTTGGAAGCTGTTTATGTATAAACATACCATAAGTAGCATTTCCCTGTCCCTGTCATCACTGATAGATGAGGCAAGGGCACGGTGAGTGGCTTGGGTGGCAGTGCTGCTGCAGTGGGCTGCAACAATGCCACTGTGAGGGGTTTTGTGAGCCTGCCCAAGCAGGATGTGGCACTGAGGGGTATTTTTGCCTTGTGCTGGCTCAGCTCCTCTGGCTTGTGTCCCGAGCTGCTGTTAGCAGGAGGTGGCACACTGCAGCCATGTTCCAGGGCTGCTGGGGATGTGTTCCTGTCATGGCACCAAGAGCAGGAAGGCAGCTTGAGAAGGGCTGCAGGATTGCATCTTCAGGCAAACAGTGTGGTGTTATGAAAACTGTCAGTCCTTTGGTCCAGAATCTGCTGTCCTTTTGGATAAAAGTTAAAAACTCTTGAAACTTTCAATTTAAATTTGTCATTAGCAATAAAGAAAACACCTGGAAAAGGTGTTTTCCTAAAAGGAAATAGCTGTGCTTTTGAAATAGTTTGGTGAACGTAGACATTCTGCTAATGCTGATCAAAACTTTGCCAAATGTATCATCTATGTGGCTGGCCTGCAGCCTCTGAGAAGTTGCTCTATTCCAGGCTGCAGTATGTTCACCTTCACATAGACTGACAAGGACCCAGTTTGTGAAAAACAAAGCTAAAATTAATAAAATGCTCCAGATATTTCAGTAAATAATTTTTAATGGTGTTAGATAGTGCTGTTCTGACTAGGCTCCTGTAAGAAATAGCCTTTTGAGACAGAAAATGAAAACTGAAAAAGAATTATTACATTAGCTGGTATCTCAAGCAGAGCTCTGCTTGATTCTCTAATGTGTCTGGCTTGCCTGCCTCACTTGTGTCACAAAACCCTTAACATCTCTTGTGGGTCTGGAACTCCAGGTCACTTGAAGAAATCAATTGACTCCCCCCAGCTCTGACTGAATGAGGTTATAAACTGTGAGCTGCTCCATGGCGAGGAGCAGTTCTTAGATCTTAGCTGACAGAGTTGTCCAGGTGATGGATTTCCTCCCAACTTAAACACACTGCTCTTAGAGGGGACTCTCCAAACGGGAGCATTTCACTTTCACTTAGGGTTTAGAATTTTTTTTTTTGAAGCAGGAGACACCAAGTCAGGACACATCAGGTTCATGTTTTATACACCAGACAGGTGAAAAGCACTTGGGTTTTCAATCTCTTTTGTAGTGACTCTTAGATATTAATTTTTTCTGTAATTTCAAGTCAGCACAGCCACAAGTTTCTCTAAATATTGTTAGACTAATGCTAATATAATGTGAGAAAAGTTTTCCCCCAACCTACAGTCATTTCTTAGCTATTAGAGTAATTCTTTGCATACCACAGTTGAAGTAGTGAGTACCTGGGGCTTGAAATGTGGTGTTTGGGGTTGTTTTCTCCTACAATCATTTACCAATGTGACAACATTTCTCTGCTCAGAAGCTGTTCCACATCCCATGATCAACACAGGCTACAGAGGCAGAGATACATGTGGGTTTGGAGCCTCTTCACACCTGAAAAACAGGGACATGCAAGAATTCTTCCCTTGAGTTTATGGCACAGGGGTGCAGCCTCTTCAGCTTTGGGACAGAGGTGCTTTAGCAAGGACACATCCACTGCCTGTGTCTTCAGGTGACACAGCTGAATGCTGGGGAAGGGGATTTATGCTTTACCTTCAGGAGGAACTAACATCAAGAGGTATCTGGGGTAGAGGAGGCATGATGGCTCCCAGGGATTTCTTGTTGTTCCAGTTACTTTCCCAAAGGCAGCTCCAGAATCAATCCCATGTGGGTTTATTTTTCCATTTTCTCTCCAACATTTCTCAGGTCATGGTGGAGAATTCCGACTTCACACCATCACAGGTTGGCTGTCTTTTTACCTTCCTTGCCCGGCAGCTCGCCAAGCCCAACAACACCTTGTTTGTCAACAGGACACTGTTTGACCAGGCAAGTATTCCTAAGTGTGTGACATTCCAACCAGGATGCACCACTGCAGAAAGTGTGGCCAGTGCTGTAGACTGGAGCAGCTCTGGAGGTACTGGTGTACTGGTGCATTATAACCAGGTGGCATCTTTCTGGGCTGTTGCTGTGGTTTCCCAGGAGCAGAGTGGAAGTGTTCAAGGCCAGGCTGGATGAGGCTCTGAGCAATCTGGTCGAGTGGAAGGTGACCCTGCCCAAGGCAGAGGGATGGAACTGGATGGGCCTTAAGGTCCCTTCCAGCCCAAGCCAGTCTGTGATAAGGGGTGTCAACTAAAATTGCATTAGTGAGCTTATAGAGCACATAAATGTAGTTGGTAATTTTTAGGAGGGGTGGCCACTACCTTCTCTGCTGTTTGAAAAAGGCATTTGCACCAATGCATGCCCCAAGCTTCCATGAATTAACTTTGTGTCCCAGAAATTCCTGGGACTGAGGAGGAGGCTTCACTGGCTACAGAAATTGTGCTGTGATGATAATAGGCATGTATGAGCACTAATAAAAATGAATTAGAATATATATATTCTTGGTCCTAATTTATGACTGAAGAACTCTGTGGAGGCTAAGCAGATTTGGATCAAACACTTTCATTCCACATATATTAAATGTTATGAATTACATAATTTCCTGTTTTCCTGATGAGATGGCACAGTCCAGGAGAGAGGGTCAGTGTAATGATACCAGCTGTTTGGTGTGTAGTCTGAAGCAGAAACATGGGGTTCCCTGAGCTCTTCTATATTCCCTGGGTTCCCTAAAGTTTGGTTCTAGATCCTGGTGCAGAGTTCTGTGTTTCCCTCTCAGGAGTCTTTCAGCAGTTCTTTGCTATTTCAGTATCCCCAGTGTGGTTCCAGGACTAGGTGCATTCAGATGTTGTGTGGTGATTTGCTGTTGCCACTGCTGGTGCTCAGGGTGTGCGGGTCAGTTTGTGCTCCCAGCCCAGGCAGCCAGGCCTGGCTCTCACACCAGTCTCTGCCCCTGGCACAGGTGCTGGAGTTCCTGTGCAGCCCGGATGACGACTCCCGGCATTCCGAGAGGCAGCAGGTAAGAGCACTGTATTGCAGGGAATGCTCCTTGGAGCACCAGGTAGGGCCAGGCTGTGGAGCAGAATTTGGCCTCGGGAGTGAGGGTGGGCTTTGGGTCACATGCCAAAGGCGTGGGCATGGGAATATTGGGCAATGCTGGGCACAGCAGGAGGGAAGGGTCCCACCCTGGCATTGCCTGCAGGAGCAAGAATAGAGGCAGGAGAGTTCTTATAAGCTCATGACCTTCCTAGTTAAAGCACAATGAATTAACAAATCGGTTGGCCCTATGTTCTTACCATGTTTAATGGAGCAGGAGCAGTGTTCTTGTAGTGGCACTGGCTGTTCAGCTGCTGTTGCTGCCCTGTAAATAACTGGTGTTCAATCTCTGCAGGTCCTTTTAGAGCTGCTCCAGGCAGGAGGGATTGTGCAGTTTGAAGAGAGCCGCCTTATCCAAATGGCAGAGAAGGCTGAGTTGTGAGTTGCTGGACACAATATGTAGAAACTACCTTTAAATCTCTTCCGCAGCTCTTTTTTGGCTCCACTTCTCTTGTTTCTACTTTGCAACTCTATTTTTCCTGTGCATTCACATTATGCTTCATTTAAGATGTTCACATTTAGTCCCAGATTTTCTTTCCTGGGTGTTCTCAGAGAAAGCATTGTTAAGAAAAGAAGGGGTAGAGCTGTGGAGACCCTTCAGGAGAGACCCTGTGGGACTTGATGAGTTTTGACATCTCTATCCTAGAGCCCAAGCTGTGTTCAGAGGTACAGTGGTATACTGGAGTGCTCTACCCCTGGCAGATGGAGATGCCTGGTTGGGGTGAGACCCACAGGTGGATTTAAAAGCATGAAGGGGTCTGGAGCCACCCCCATGGTACTTGTTTTAGAATTGAGTAGGAGAGACAAAAACAGTGTCTGGAAAGGCTAAATCTAAAAGCATTTCTTTTAGATGCTTCATGATTCCAGAAAGAGTCTGTCATGCCAGAGTAGAGCCAGCCAGGGAGGGCATCTTCATCCAGGCCATGAGTTTGTGTGTTACATGAATGAATCCACCATGCTACAAAGGACCAGTGAGAGAGCAGTGAGGGTGTGCCATGCCTCTTCTTCTGTGTGTCCTAAAAGGAGTAACTTGATCAAATTTTTCAGATTCAATAAACACATTTTTTTATTTCTTGCTTCAGAGAATTTGACAGCCAGGCCCCCCAGCTCAGCCACTTCCATCAGAGCTGAAAGAGCTTCAGTGTTATATTAATTATCAGACTCTTCATTTGGTTTGACTCAGTTACATCTGATTTTATGTAAAGTCTCAAAATACTGAAGATGTTTATTAAAATGTGAAGGTAGGAAGCTGTGTCATAACACATTGTTGAGTCACGTTCAGTGAATTTCTTCAAATTAGTGTAGTGGATTGACCTAGCTTAGAGCAGAGTGTTGTGGAAACAGGGAAGATCATCTCTAACAGCAGAACCTGTGAGACCTGATTTCATTAAGAGTTGCTGTTCTCTGTCCCTTGCCTCACCCCTTAGTAACTTCACTTTTGTCTGTTCTGTGTGATAATTTCCCAGAAGAGGGAGGTTGATGGGCAGGTTGGCCTGAGGTTGGTACAAATGGCACTCCAGCACTCTGGAGCCACCCGGCCTGTGTGCTGAAAACCCCAAAGTAAGACACTTCCAAATGCTGCCTATCTGTTGTGCTGGCTCAGCTGAGTGGTTTTCCTGACATGGGAAGTTTCCCTTCCTTTCAGCTATCAGATTTGTGAGTTCATGTATGAACGGCAGCTTCGCTATGACAAAATCATCGGCTGTTACCTGCGGGATCCCCTGAGGAAGGTGAGTAACTCTGGTGCTCCTGCCCTTTCTGCTCTGTGGCCATGCAGCCTGTCCTGCTGGCCACAGTGACTGGGTACAGCTGCCTTGCTCTTCTAGCATAATTACCTTTAAAATGTCCTTAATAGTTGAAGTTTCTTAGTTGTAGTGAAAGTTGTTTGTGTTTGTTTAGTGCAGAGGAGCTGATTTATTTTAAGTTTGAGTTTTCCTTTATTTTTAAATGTAGTGCTAGAACATCAAACCTGAGTGCAAGGTGGGATTTACTGCAGATGTGGCTAACTGCAGTACTTTTTTGTTTCTGCCATTGGTCTCCACATTTTTTCTTCTGGACACAGGCTCTCTGCCCTTATTATCTCTCTGCCCTTACTTTTGCGTGCATACCTGCCACGATTTTTAAGGTATTCTCTTCCCTACCACTAACGGAAGTTGGGATGAGGGTTTGGCAAATGTGTCCTCACCAGGTCCTTATAAACCCACAATGCTGAATGTCTGTGGGTGAAGGAGTCAGAAGAGGAGGTTGTGATAGTGATGTGGTTGAAAACCATGACATAGGAGAGCACCTGAGCTGGGGACAGTGCAAGAGAGCGTGGGGGAGGCCAGTGTCAGGGAGGAGCTCAGGAATGAAACTGAGCTACCCTCTGGCAGAATGTTCTCTCTGCCCATGCTCCTAGCTCAAGTGATGTCCTGTCCTTTTTCCCTGTGGGCAAGAGGGAGACTTTTCCAGTAGGGGAAGAACAATTCTCTTTGACCTCAGTGTTTAACACATTAGCATCAGGTTCCTCTTGGCTCTCTCTTCCTTGCAGTTCTTCAGGAACTCTTTAGGGACATACAGCCTCCCTGCAGATAACTCATCCTGACCTGCTTGGAGAGGACTATCCCTGAAGTCATCCCAATGCTGTTGGAAACACTCTTGTTTCCAAAAGCCAGAGCTGTCAGTGGTGCTGCAGAACACACTGCAGCATTTATGGGTTTGTGCCTTACAGGAAGAGGTTTTCAACTACATCCACAATATCCTGTCTATGCCTGGCTACAGTGCTGAGGAGAAGCAGCTGGTGTGGCAGAAAGCTTTGGACCATATAGAGGTAGGTATATCCTGCACCCACAGTCCCTGGGCTCCTGCTAATGGCTCTTGGATCTGCTGGGTGCTTTTCCATAAGCACAAGTGTCCAGTGCTGAGTCACAGCTGTTGAGACAGCTCTGACGTAAGCTCAGAGCTCTTACACATTTATGTAAGAGCCTCTCTCAGATTCAGGCTGGCTTCCTTGGCTTCCTGGTTTCAAGTGCTGCTCTTTGGATAATGGAGCCTTCTCAGGGGGTGATGGGTAGTGAGTGCTGTGGAGCAGGAGCCAGATCCATTTGCAAGTGTTCCATCTGCCGAGCATGCAGCAGCAGCAAGGCAGGATATGGACATCACTGACCTCACAGGCTGTGGGATCCACCTCCTCATCCTGATTTCTCACACTGATAAGTACATTCAGCCCTGGTGGCCTGGCACTGCTAACCTGGGGGACAATGGGGTCATGAGTTCTCTGTAAGACACAGGCTGCTGCTAGACTTCTCCAGCTAATAATTTTTCCCATGTTTTCATTCTCTATTGGCTTCAGGGGATGAAGATGTCTGAAATGATTGTCCAGTCAGTAGATTTGGGGAATCTGTAATACTTCTAGTTCCTATAAGGTGCTCTCAGTCCCAACCAGGGTGATCTGGAGATAAGCCAGGAAAATAATTCTGTGTAAAATAAGCCTTGCAGACCACACTCCTTAGCAGAAAATGACCAATGAATCTATATCCTGTGAGGCAGACAAAAAGCTAATGGGCACATCCAGAGTACTTTTAGTTTCTACCAGCATCTGCAAGTAGTGCATGACTAATGAGAAAATGGACCAAGAGGGAGAGTGATTCAAAAGGCAATGCACAAAGAAACCCTGTGAATGCAGCTGTCTGACATGTGGCTCACTGAGCTCACAGCCCCTCTCCAGAGGCACTGGCAGAGCTGTGGGACAGAGCTGGTGGGGATGGTTGTGCTGGGACTGAGCAGGCCTGGCTCATTGCAACCTCATCAGAGCAACTGGACTTCCAGGTTGGGCAAGCTGCTGTCTGCTGATCTGCTTCTTGTGTCTGCTTCCTTTTTCTGCTGTATCCCTAATCCCCCAGAGAGCTGCTGGGCAGGTGATGGGCTCTGTGGGTCACCTTTCTTAGGTGCTGTCACTGAGATCAGCTTCATGATTCATTTTGGCATCTTCTATTTCCTAGGCCTGGTAAACTGTGTGGTTTAGCAGCCTGGTGGCTGCTGTGGGCTTTTGTCCTTTTCCATTGTGTTAATCCTGCTCTCAGACATTCAGAAGACTTGGAGCAGTAAATAATACTTTACTTTACTGGGGTGAAGCTGTGATTTCAGCTCTTAGGACAACTGTCATTTGCTGAGGTACGAATGCAGCAAACCAGCCTCTTCAGGCAAAACTAGCTGTGTCTGGAGAGGATTTCCTGCTGATTGTATGGCAGAAAATGGGGTTTGTGATCATGCCACTTTTCATTTTCCCCATCATCCCACAGCCATTGTTCCTTGATGTTTATCTTTAAAAAATAAACTCTGTTCTCTTCAGTCACAGTACTGGTCCTTTTCTACCCTCATACCCACATGCCTTGTGTCAGTACTGTCCCCTCAAGGGCTCTCTGTGCAGTACCATGTCTGCAGGTTGTTCAGACCTGGGAGAGGATAGAAGCCCAAGCACCAAATGTTTTGCTGGGGGATGGGCTCTGAAGGTTGCACTGATTCCAGACAGGGAGATTGGGCCAGCTCCCTCCAGCCTGGCAGTCCTACCTTCAGCAGTCGTGGAGACTCCCAGGGAGGGTTTTCCAGAGAGAGGAGTAGATTAGGCAGTCCTGCTGCATCCTTTCTGTGTCCCTCTGCACTGCTGTGCTTAAGATCTCCTGGGTGCTTTGGATTGCCTGGGTTTGTGGGGTGAAGGAATTGTGGGGTTGCAGTGAAGGGCTGAGCTTGTGCAGTAAAGCTGTGGGGTCAAACACTGCAGAGCTTCTTATGGAGTAGGCAGCTTTTCCTAAAGAGTTCGTGGAATGGTCAGGCTCTTCCTTGCTTCCTTTCACCCCAGTCTGGTGCTGGCATTGGCTGTATTCAGTGGCTGCTATGTCTGTCTGGAGCCCGAGCTACTACTCTTCAGTTGAGTTTTTTTCCAGATGTTAATTTCTGAAAATTTTCTGTCTTTACTGCTGTAACAGTTGTTTTTATTCAGTAAAGAAATGTTTTCTTGTTTCTAGGTTCAGCAGGGGCTTTTGGAAAGGGTTACCAGGTGCACAGTATTATTTTGCAGCAGTTGCTTCTCATTTATTTGGAAGTGTGGATGCATTTGGAAGAGTTTGAAGCAAAAGCTCACATTGCAGATTGTGTAAACTTGTATGATATGAAGCCTTTTAGCTCAAGCTTGACAGAAAGCAAACCCACAGACATCTAAATGATTTTTGTTTCCTTGTATTACAATAAAGAAATTGCTTTTTCATGTCTGGACAGGTATCAGTTATGGTGAACAATGACAGGAAACTTGCTTTTAAACCTCTGGTTTGGTTCAGTTCAAGCCAGTTTAACATTGTTTCCATCGGACTGAGAAATTCCCAAGAGTTGGTTGTTTCCCCTTTCCTGCTGGCTCACAGTTGGCACTGGAAATGTCTTGTTGGCAGGGGGTAAAGGCAGTTGTCAGAAAACTTGATGAATAACTTCCTCTCCTTAGGACTGAAATGGGTTCTTGGTGGGAGGAATTTTGTAGTCTTCAAGGCCTTGTGTGGAGCAAAACCATCAAATTCCAAAAATCCCTTTTTACCAACTACTCTTCTATTTTTCTACAGCTCTCTTTGTGCAGTGGTGTTTGTTATCTTACACTTGCATCTAGGCAAAGGTGCAGTTACAGTATGGATGGGCTCGGTGATGCTGCATAATTATATTGCCTGACAAATCAAAAGGAATTAATTTGCTTGTGTTTCCCCCCTCAAGGAGCTGCTGGTGCTGAGCCCAGGTAAAGCAGCTGACCTGACAGCCATTCACTTCAGTGAGCAGATCAAGAGCATCATCTCAAACCTGCAGGTGAAGTGTCAAACTCCATTAGTTTGGGGCTTCTGTAGAGTAGGAATGTCATTCCTGTAGGAAATGATTGCGAAGAGTCGTTATGTGTCATTGCTGTGTCAGAAACAGAAGAAAGATAGACTATAGCTAGTCACTGATAGGAATTGTTACATCTCAATTATTTAGCCTGTTTGTAGATTTCTGGCTATAACAATGTATAAACTCAGAGCTGCTGGTTGCAGCTTTTAGTTGGGGTTCAGTATGGCTTGGAGTTCCAGAGCAGAGCTGTTGTCAGTGAACACATCCTCAGAATATTTCTGCAAGACATGCCTAAAGCAGCTCCTTCAGCAGGCAGCTGCTGGGAACAGTGTTTTCTTCAGTGGATATAGTTCAAGGATCACTGTTTTACAGCACATTATTTAAAATAACAATACTCTGTCTCCTCCTGTTGTACAGGACCAGTTCTTGCTCTTTCAATTCCTGAGGAGTCTCCTTGATCCGAGGTATGTAGAAAATTGGACTGTTTACAAACTGCAGCTTGAAAACATGGATTTAAATCAACTCTTTGAAACAGGGCATCAATAGCCATTTATGGCCAAGATCTGGCTTAGGGAAGGTGACCTGCTCCTCAGGATGGCCCAAGTTGAGAAGGACAGCCCAAAAAAAGGCATTGTGGGGAGCATCCTTCAGGGGGGTCCCTGCCAGCTCCCTGCCTGGGAAGTGCTCTGGGCTCCAGTGCATGGAATATGCTGCCTCTGGCAAGTTGGGGGGGAGCTTGGGCACTGCTGCTCCAGAGGGCTGTGGAATGGTTACCCTGGGGCAGGAGCACAAGCACCCATTTCTCTTCTCAGCAATGGCAGCTTTTCTTCTCAACCCACTGCTTTGGTTACTTGACTGAGGTGCTCCATAAACAGAAGAGCATTTTGGTCAACTGACATTTTTAATTTCTGTCTTGTTTCAGAACTGCTGCCATATTTCACTGCAAGCTCCTCTTTTTAACTACTTGCTTTCTCCATCTGCTCCTCTTCTTTCAGTGCTTCAGCACTGTGTTGTCTTTCTGTAAAATCAGTATCAAATGCTACAAGATATTTATATATGCACAGCTCCAGTTGCTTTCAAGCAATTGTTAATGCAGCTGAGGGAGAGATCTTGGTTTGTCAATTAGTTAGAAATTATTTGGGCTTAATGAATATGAGGAATAGGAAGAGGCAATATTATCTAAATCCGAGCATCAATGTTTCAGTTTTTGTTGAAGTGGAATAAAAAGCATGACTTGGAAGCCAGAACCTGGAATTAATCAATCACCTCTTGGATTTTGTTAGCATGTAAATTAAGGAAAAAAAAATCAACCAACCCAAACCAAAGCCAAAACCCCAAACATACATTTTGTTATTTCCTGAGTTTTACAGACACGTTTGTGTCATTTACACACCTCCTGTTTTCTCTGGGGTCAAAACAAAATCAAAAAATATCTTAGTTGGGTTTTATAGGAAAGAAATCAGATGATTTAGTTAATCAGTGATTAACTGGAAAAAAAAAAGAAGTTAAGCAGAAATGAAACCCAGGTGGATGTTAAGTAGGGCTTTGTTTATGCTGTGGTATCACTTGCACCCAGTGAAGGTAGTAATTAACCTGGATTCTAATCTTCTGCACAGAGTGCCTCCCATAATCTCTGAGTAATAAACATATCTAATTTCACTCTACCATAATTAGAGCTAAATAGACCCATTTCTCCTGTAGTTACCTTCTGATCACAGGCAACACCTGATGTGTTCAAACCAGCAATGGGAGGCAACGTTCTGCATCTGATCTTCCCACAGGTCTCTGCTTTTCCCTCAAGGATGATGTTCCATGTGGTGCCATGGCTTTTTCTTAATAACACTCCGATCCTGAATCTGTTCTCAGTGCTTTGAAGTTGTTTTCTTCTAAGACCTATTGAAAGGAGCTGAACTCTATCCTGGGAGAGGCAGGGAAGGAGGGGAAATCTTGCTCTGCAGACCTAACTGCAGATGCACCCACACTTTGTAGTATATATATACATAAAATAGTGATTAGGCCCTTCTGCAACATCTGTCTGTTTTCATGCAATCTAAATGTTTATATGCTTTTTCTTGAGCAAAATTCTTGTCAAAATAAAGATTCTTAGAGCAGTAAATGAGCTTTTTAAGGTCTCAAATACAAATGATTGCTTGATCATATGGGGACAAGACTCATCATGCTGGTCTAACTATCTGAGTTGGTGGAATTGCATTAGGGATTAATTTGGCCCATTTAATTTAGCTAGAGATTTATTTTTAAGGAGGTGGAAGGGGGAAGGGAGGAAACAGGGTTAACAGGAATTGCCTGGGGAAATTAAAACCAAATGTCTGAATGTTTGTAGCATAAAGCGGCCCCAGGAAACAGAGAATGTAGTAGGGATTGCTCAGCTCATTAATCACAGTCTTTGCTACATTTCCATTTCAAGCTCTTGAGTTTTTTCCTCTAGAAAAACTCAACACAGCAAAGCATTATCTGTTGGCATTTGTGTTTATGTATTATACCTACAATATTAACTTATTTAGCAACACAGTGTTCTGGGTTTATAAATCTAGTAACAGACTCCTAAACCATAGGAGTTTGTCCCCAGGGCTCTCCTCTGTGCCCTGCTGCCTGTGACACTTGCAAGGCTCCCTTGTGCCAGGTTTTATGAGAAACCAGTGCTTCTCTTGCTTTTTGGATAGACTATGGTAGGGGAGACATTGAATATGCTAATATTGGAGTGAACACAATCCTGTGTAGCTGAGCAGACCTGCAAGTCTCAGGACTGTCAATTAGTTTTAGAAATTATCAAAATCCAGCTTTCTTTCCATTTTCTCTTCTCTGCATTTCTTGATGAAATAAATGGCTGAGGGAAGGGTGAGCTTGCTCATGAACTCATGAATACTTGGTGCCAGAGTTATTTCCAGACTTGAAGTTTGCTCTCATGCTATAGGTGCATTACTTGCCATTTTTCCTATCTTGGCAGACAAGAGATAATTTTAGATAGGGAATGTTTTATTTTAGTCTACTCATAGAAAGAAGAGAGCATTCACTCCATTGCAGGCACTGGGGGAGTTTACAGGATGTTTGTTGTGGGAGGAGTGGATGGTGTATGCAGAATTCAGGATTCTTGTTTGGTCCTTCAAGGTCCATTCTATGCTGTCAGAACACACCTGTTTGGGCACAGTTTATATAGAGTTGTGCTCATACTTTGCACACTGTGATCAGTACGTGGGTGAGAGTTTTGTTTCTGGGCATGTTGCATTTATAATCATTGTAACCAGAGTAAGCCGCTCTCTTGGCTTGCTCCAGCCACAGCATTCTCCTGGCCTTTCCTGGATGGTAATATGCCTTTTGTAACTCCCAGGAAATAGAGGATATTAGATATCAGACCTTTTCCATGCCATGGCTGTAGGGTTTGCACACTAACAGATCTTCTTCCACTTAGGAATTTGTGTTCAGAAAGGTAATAAAACTCAATATATACACCCTGATCCATTTCCTTTCCTAGCAGAAGCTTCAGCAGAAGCCTCTGTTTCGTAGCCAGGATAAACTTCCACTGTTTCTCTGTGTGATGCACCAGTCCTAGAACTGCCATGGGAAGCATAACATGCAGTGGCAGAGAGCTGCTGTTCATTTAGGGGTTGCAGGTGCTGTATCTGACTCCAGGAAAGCATCATCCTTTCCCTCCTCACTCTGAAGTCTTCTCCTTCATGTTGCTCTTGTTTAAAAACAAGATCAGTAGGAAACTTTCTGTCAGGACAATGGGCACTGCTCACAATTCTGTTCTCTTTTCTGTTTCTGCACATGAGAAGTTTGCTTAATAATGAGCCTAGGGATTGGAAAATGGGGATGTTTCTCTAAATGAAGTATGAGTTCCTTTCTCAGTGAGGTAGATCAAAGGGATGAAACATTAAAATGTGGTAAAGGAAGTCAAAGAGGAATTTCAGGAACAATAAGCAAAAAGCAGCAAAACGTTTCCTCAAACACATGCAGAGCAGGTCTGTAGGACTCAGACAATCAGGATCTGAACAGAGCATAAGGCTTCATTGAGGAAATGAGGCTAATTCTTTGTGCCTCTTTGCCGTGGAGTTGCTGGAGATGGGTCTGTGCCGGTCTCTTTCTTCACAGGGGTCTTTGAGAGTTTAATTTGCACTGAAGCATCAGGAGGATGTGTTGTGGAACCAATGAAATGACTGCTGAGAGACCTCCAGCACCAGTAACTAGTAGAAACAGCATAATTTTCCTCTTAAAACCAGATTTTTTAACTTCTGCGTTAAGGATAAAAGACAACTCACAATTAAATAAGAAACTCTTCTTCCCAGCCAAATTTCTGGGCTGGAATTTGATTTTAGTCTCCTGTGCCTGTTTTATTCCAGAGAAGGCATTAACCAAGACCTGCTACACCTCCCACCCTGTATCACTGAGCAATTCATCGAGCTGCTCTGTCAGTACAGCCCTGAGCAGGTTTTGGAGACACTCAAAGTTCTGGAATGCTGCAGACTGGAGGAAACCATCCAGGTAGGAAAGAGATGTATGACAACAAGAGGGGCCATGGGATGCATTCAAATCAGCTCCTACCCCTTTAAACTGCTGTAAAGGTACTTTACTTTAGGCTTGGATTAGTTCCTGGATGCTCTTCCATCTGTTTCTAGCACTCTCTGTCCCTCTGAGCTGCTAAACTGCTCTTCTGCAGCACAGTTGGATATATTATATAGACTAAGTTGGGTCTCAGGGCTAATAAGAAAGGGCTGTTAGTGCTCTGAAGCTGCTAAGAAACTGCAGAGTAGAGGGTGACTGTGTTGCTGCTAATTAATCATGTTGGGGGTATATGAAATCACGGGCCTAGGGTTTTTGGAAATCAATGCTGCCAAAATCTGCCTTGTGCTGAGAGAGCAACTGTTCCTTCTCTGTATGGAAATTGTACCAGTAATTTTTGAGTGCTGGTGGTGGCAGTAGCACAAGCTGAGAAATGAAAGGAGAGCTGCTCAGCCTGGATAAGGTGCCTGTGAGCACAGGCACTTCCAGCCCTGGCCATCTGCTTGGCATTGTCTTGTGGATAAACAAACACTGGCAGTTTTCTTCAGGCAGGCATTTACCTTTTTTTTTCCTTTCAACTCAGATAACCCAAAAACATCAGCTCCATGAGGCTTCTTCGTATTTACTAGAGAAGAAGGGAGATATCCATGGTGCCTTTTTGGTTATGCTTGAGGTACAGTACTCCCAAATCCTGAACATGGCATTGTTGCCATGCCCTGCCATCAGCATGGTGGCCTGTGCTCAAGTTGGATGTTGCCTTTGTTCCTCAATTTGTTTCCCACTAGAATCCATGGAAGCATTTGCCTTCTGTCAAATATCAATAAATTGAGGTGTCTGCATACTCAGAACATCAGTATATTTTTCTGACAAGTTTTCAAATATTTAGAAGATAATAGATACTGAAATTTGTTTTTCATAGCAAAAAAATCATCTTTCAGCTCCTGCTTTCCTTTCCATATTTAGAAAGATGTTTATGCCATGTTAGTTGTGCTGGGGAGGAAAAGGAGGGTGAGCCTGTGTAACCACACCTTTGACAAACATTACTATCAGGAGTAAACTCCCAAGCTGACTGTTCTGTGTCCTCTCTTTTGTTTCAGCGATTGCAGAGCAAGTTGCAGATGCTTACTCAAGATGATGAAAGTAAGACTTATTGAATTAAATTCAATTTTCTATTAAAAACAGACAGATAAACACAAAAATGTGAAGGGCTTGTGTCTGTCACCTGGTATAATGAGATTGTTCCAGGTTTCTAGGCATTGTAGTGACACTGTTCATATGTAGTTATTTGGATGACACTCCGTCACTCTGGTGTTCTCATCTTGGTAGAGACCTCAAACCCTATGAGGGATGCTTGGTGTGTGTGTGTGGTCAGCTGCCCTGTCAGCTTTTCCCATTGGGACTGGTCCTCTCACTGGCTTACCAAACACATTTCCCATGTCAGAATCCATTCAAACTCATTACTGAGCTTCAGCTGGCATTATATGGGAACAGTGATGGGAGACAGCTGGGAGCAGCTTTTCTGAAAGCAAATTTCTCAGATAGTTAAATAAGAATGTTCTGCCCACAGAAAATGAGTGTATGCACAGATGTGCTGTTCACTAGCCCAAGGATTCATGGGCACCTAATTAAATGCAATGCCCATAGTTGTTACTTAATTGTATCCTAAACCTCAGCTAAGATCTTCCTTATTTGATTAAATGAAATGTTTTACTTGCCCAATTTATCGTGCTAGTCAGGAAAAGTGCCAAAAATCAGAACTTGTCTTTATAATGTAGTTGCTGACAGTAGTGAGCAGACTTTAGATGAATGGCATGACTTTATTTTGCAGAAGGATTGATAGTTAACTTATCTAATGGGAGTTAACTTGTCTAATAGTTTTTATAATTATAATTTGGTTTTTCCCCCTGACACTCTAGGTTCAACTGAACCTTCCTTGCTAGAAAATATTGAAGATACTTTAATGAAAACAATTGCTCTTTGCCAGAGGAATTCACACAGTTTAGACCAGCAACAGCGAGAGGTAAGGAAGTCAAAAATGTGTCACCAGAATCAACCAAGGCCTCTGTGTCTCCTGAAGTTTTGCCTCATGTGGCTCTTGCTCTCCCTATCCATTGGATACTGGTATGTCCAGGCAGTCTGTGTGTGCCTCCTTGTGTTCTCCCTGTGGTGCTCCAGGGCTTGGAGCCATAAGAGTGAAATTCTCACTCATGAGGGTGAAGCACAAAGCAAGGTTCAGGTCAGAGGGAGGAAGGGATGAGACCACGGCCTTTCCCCCTTTCCAGCTCCAGATGGGAGTTGGGCACAAATGTCAGTCAGACACTGCAGAGGCACTGTGAGCTCTGAGCCAGCTTCCTGGAGGCACAAAGCTGCTGCTGCTGTCACTGTGGCTGCTGAGCTGTTCACAGCACTCTGAATTGAGTGTCAGCCTGGGCTCTGAAGGGGGAGGTAATGCAGCTGCCTTGAGCTCTTGCAGGGGGAGCTGGCTTTGCCTGTCTCCTCACACTGACGTTGTGTTCCTGTTTTGCCCATGTCAGTGACACAAAGGCATCTTTAGTCCTAAGATTCTGCATAATTTATGTAATGTCTGAACTCAGTGCAGAGAGTGTTGTTCTCATGTCTGAGGAGGTGGCATGGCTGAAGTCAAGAACTCTAATTCCTTCACAAGCATTGCCTAGTGTAAGAGGTGACTTGCTCCATTTCTTCCCTGCAATGGTGTCATTGTACAACAGATAGGAGGAGAATTTATATGTCTCTTTCCATTCGGGATCCATTTACTGTGCTATCCACTCTGTGAGCTATCTCTACCCTGGAGAGTTTGTCTCTCACATGGAGAAGTAGTTGGGGATTGAATGAAGGAAACACAGATTGTTGGCACAATTCCAGTAAAGTGCTTTGCTCTGAGGTTACTTTACCATGTTTCAGCTCCATCCCACAGCAGTCATCAGAAATGCAGTTCTGTTCTCAGAATGTGGAAGTGAGTCTTGGCCAGTGGCCTCTGACATTGCTCAGAGCTCATTTTTAGCACTGCCCTGTCCTTACTGGTTCTTTCCTCACATTCCATGATTCCAGGCCCTCTGGTTTCCCCTGCTTGAGGCCATGATGTCCCCACAGAAATCCTCTGGTTCGTTGCAGTGTCCATACTCTGAATGTGAGTACTTTAGCATTTGTGACTCCGAATAGTGAAAGTTGTGTGCTGTCTTTCCTCTGATGAATGAATAGAAGAGAAGTTTAGTTATTCCATTCATAAATATTCTGCTCCCTGACTGGCAGGGAGCTCCGGTTGGGTGTTTGGTAGGCTGTAGCTGTCAGGTGGATAGGGTTTTTTCATTTACTTTATTTTGTCCTGTGTGGAAGAGGAAGCCTACCAGGCTTACAGGCTGTGCTAATAATTTGATTGCATTGAGGATGGTCTCTGAAAGAGTCAAGGTGCACAATGTGTACAAAGGCTCTGTAGGTTGGAGTCAGCACTTGGAGAACTCCTGATGTAATACACTGTTATTGTGCATGCCCAGCCCTTTTGTGCACCTCTGCCTGCACCTGTGTGCCGTGTATAAAATCAGTGGGGCTTGAATACACCACCTAAATTCTCTACTCCATTTCTGAGTCAGCAGCCTCCCTTTGTGGGAGAGATAAGAGTAGCTAAAAAGGAGCTTAGATGCTTCGGTCTTGGCAATGCCCAGCACAGGAAGGATGTGGAGCTGTTGGAGCGAGCCTGGAGGAGGCACCAAGGTGACCAGAGGGATGGAGCAGCTCTGCTGTGAGGAAAGGCTGAGGGAGTTGGGTTAGATGGGATATTGGGAAGAAATTGTTTCTTGTGAGGGAGGTGAGGACCTGGCACAGGCTGCCCAGAGCAGCTGTGGCTGCCCCTGGATCCCTGGCAGTGTCCAAGGCCAGGTTGGACAGGGCTTGGAGCAGCCTGGGACAGTGGAAGGTGTCCCTGCCCATGGCAGGGGATGGAATTGGATGAGCTTTAAGGTCCTTTCCAACCCAAACTATTCTGGGATTCTCTGAATGTCTTTTGCTCTATCCCAGACCCATGCTGAGGATCTAGGGACTAGTTTCATGCAAAGGTCTGGGAAGTTTTAGAGTCTGTGGGCCATAACACAGACAAGGATGCAAACTGGGATTTGTAGCAATAGGAAAAGTGAATGGTGGTGTTACCAAGTAAGTGAAAGTGTGGGTGTTTACTGCAGGGTGTGTGGAAGGGAATACGGAGGTATTGTGGGATCAAAACCTTGTAAACACCCTTTATGCTGCAAAAAGCTGTGTGCTTAGTGCAGTATGTGCAGGAGAAAAAACATAAAAGCTATTTTCAAACCAGAAAGCATGACCTGAAATAAAACTTCTCTTTATCTGGTAAGACTGATCGCTCTTTACTCCTGGAATCCTAATGAACTGCTGTGGCTGTTATGTTTGACATTCCAGCTTTGAAGAGTTTGACAATGCAAGTGCTGAACAACATGGCTGCATTTATTGCTCTTCCCTCAATCCTGCAGAGGATTCTCCAGGTGAGTTCCTGAAGAGAAGGAGGTTTCACCAAGCTGTGCCACTGGGTTATTGGGAAAAGGTATTCCCAGGTCTCTGGAGATCAGATCAGCTGTCTGTTCAGTGTTTCAGTAAGAGTTCTGTTGGTGAAACATAAGGTGTAAAAGCTGATAGAGTTATCTGGGGAGACATGTGGGAACACACAGACCTGTGAGAAAGTAATTGAAGTAATTCCTGCAAACCAAACAAAATAGTACCTCAAAGGTTGCAGTTACTTGGAACTGAAACATGGCAGGTTTAAGGGCAAAGCCACAATGAATTTCCCAAAATTTGGCACTAAATCTGTAAATTTGAAAGCCTTTTAGTGAAGGCTCTGGGATGGACAGTTGTGAAGACACTACAGCAAAGTGTATAGGTTTTGCAGAAAGATCATGATTGGGCCCAAAATATTATTGATGTTGCAATATTATTTTAGAATGAAGTTAGTGAGTAACAAACTTGCAGAAGAGCTGATTTTAGGCAGGACCGTGGGTTGAGTGATCACAGGCAACTATAATTGTTAATTTGCAAAACAGATGAAGACAGATGTTGAGATTTAATAACAAACCTTGAGAAATGCAGAAAAGGAATTAGAAGAATTGCCTGTGTTGTGGAGTGGAATGACTGAAGAGTTGAGACAGTGTTGAAACACTGTTCAGGGTTTCTGTTCCAGGTGGGAGAGGAAAAGGGCTTACAGGGTGAACACACACCTCTAGGAACCTCTTGGTTTGATCTTAACATTACACAGTCTTGGATTTTGAACAAACTTCTAAGATAGCAAAGCGTGTTGCAAGAGAGTGGATAAAAAGTGTGTTGAAATGAAGTGTGGTTTCATCAAAGGAAGTGTCAAGCAAACCTAATGGCTCTTCAGTAACTTATTTAGTCTACTTTTAGCTGAGGTTTTGGTATAATTTCCTGTTGGGCTTTGATGTTTAATGTAGGCAGGAAAGGATGGAGAAGCTGTGAGTGAGTGGGAGGCTGCCAGGGAAGGGAGGCTTTCCTGGGCTGTGCTGGGAACTGCCAGGATGGGGTGGGAGTCAAAGCAGTGACCACTGTGCAGATAACACAGCTGGGAGGTGTGACAGTGTGGAGGAAGAACCTATTCTCCTTTGGGATGAAGGGAGAGTCTTGTTGATGACAATCTTCACATATTTCATTCTATTTCTGTTCTGATGGACTATTTTAGCAGCAGTAGAAAATCCCTTTTCCAGGGGCTGGCACTGATGATCTGGAGGCAGCAGGGGAGTGAAATGTCTTTGTTGTAGAGGGAAGTGGTTGGTGTGATGGCTCTGCTGGGGAGGCTGAGGGGATGCTTCATCAGGTGAAGTGCTTTACTGAGGACAGAAATGGGTCAGGCATCACTGAGAGCAGCATGTGCAGCTCTGGTCACTGGATTTGGAGGCAGGGGGGAACTGCTCCTGCTCATTCCACCTCCCTGGTCAGCCTGACAAATCCAGTCTGACTAAAGAGAGATTTGGAAAGGCAGATTATTTGAACAACTAGAGAAAAAAATGATGACTTCTTAAAATGCAGAGAAAAGAACTGAATTCCAGGTAAAGAGCATTAGTATCAGAAGTTCATAAAATGAGGCAGTAATTAGTACCTTGTAGCTGAAAAACAGGTGTAGGAAAAAACCTCATAAAGATCAAGAGAAGATCCTATGGAAGGAGAGGTGATGTTGATATATAAGATCTCTAAGTTGACCTTGCCTCTTAACACTTACTCTTCTATAGATTTCACTCACACCCATCTATTTGCAAATTCCTGAGGTGTGTGGAGTAATGTGACCTGAATTGTTTGTGGGCAGCAGAGAGAGTGTGAGCTGCTCACTGCATCCTGGGGATCCTCTGACTGATGCCAACAGCTCAGCTGTGTCCTTCAGAAATTGCTGGCTGTTTTCACCTCTGGAGATTTTCAGCTCTGAAGCTCACTTAAGCCTCTCCCAACTTCTTATCCTCCTCATTAGGAGTTGGGCTCTTCTGAGAGCTTGCTTGTGCTGAGTGTCACCAGTCTGCTGCCTTCAGTGCTTGGCACCTCCTGTGGGGACAGTGTCCTTTGTTACAAGACAAACCCTTCATTGAACCCTGTGCTCTTGTCCTTAACCCCCACATTTCCATTCATTCTGTCTTCACACCAGCCCTTATTCCTGGGTTCCTGGCACTGCCCTGCTCCAGCTCACTCTTGCCTGTGGGTTTGTGGCTGTGTTTTGTTCAACTCTTGCTCCAGGTCTTGCAGAGGGTGCCTGTGGGAGGTTTCTGTGAAGTTTATTTGGATGCACAGTTTGGCCCTTGGGAGAACATTGCTTTGAATCCAGCTGGGAAGGTGGTGTTGGGATGATGATGAGCAGGTCTTACTCTGTGGCCTTGTCATGAGGGACCAGCTCAAATTTTCAGATTCTGAACCCTGGCCCTGCTGGAGATCAGGGAGAAAACTCCCTCGGAGCTAGGCAGCAGAGAGCACTGGATTTTTTGCCTTCCAGTCATCTGCTTCCTTGGGTTATCTGGGAATGCCATTTAAGTGCCCTGCAGGGAAGAATCACAATGTGGCAGGCGCAGGTAGTGCTTTCCCAGACAGGAAGATCCCTGTGTTGTTAGCCCTGGCTGGGTGTTCCTTTTGCAGAGCTGCGTAGTTGCTCTTTGAAGCCATGCAAAATTCCAAACCCTGGTGCCAAACCCTTCTGTCTTGGCTCTGAGCTCTCTGCAGGGCACTTAGATATGTTACTGATGTGCCACCTTAACTGTGACCACAAGGAAATATTGAAACAAACCTTTCTGGGCCCTGCAGTGCATACAGCCTTTCCCAAGCCCTCCAAACATTTTGGTGAAATACAGAATTACAAGTGGTGTTTGTCTGACAGGGTCCTCAAATGCTGTTCCAGCAGAGCTCAAGGCTTGTGATAGAGCATAGATGTGCTGGAGCTGCAGGCTGGGAGGTGGCACAGCTGCCCAGGAATTCACTGGGGGTTTTGCTGGAAGGTGGATAACATCAGTAAACTGAGGTAGATTATCTTGCCTTTTCTGAAAAGGAATTAGAGTATTCCAATTTTAGCAGACTGTTTTTCTTCCTCCTCTGGGCTTAACTGCTTACAGATTATACCTTATGCAAATGTTAACTTTGCAACCAAAGTGTTTGGCCAAAGGGCACCTTGCAAGGGCTGGGCCAGACCTGCAGCTTTCCCAGAGAACAAGCAGGCTTCTGGCACCTGCCTGTCCCAGCACCTGGCCTCAGCATTATCTAACCAAAGTCACAAGAAATAAGAATTGATAGATTTGCTCCTGCTCATCCCTCATAGCGTTGGGGAGTTACTGATTAACTGGGAAGTCTGAACTAACCGCATTAGGAGAGATACCAGAGGAATCCTCTTGAGCATTAAGAAAAATTCCATGTTATTAAGGATGCAAGTGCTCTCTGAAGAGGGCCGAGAGGTTGAGTGTTAATTCCCTTACAAAGCTGTAATCCTTCATGAATGTTTTGTAAGCAGATGCAGCTGATGCCTCCTACAAAATGGAGAACTGGAGAAGCCAGAAATGTAAAATCTACCGGTAGGGACCCCAAAGAGGGGAAGGAAGGATTCTCTGAAAACTGTTCCAGAGTGGAAGCAGAAAGATCCAGAAGTCTTCTGATATTTTTTCCACTCCTGCTTAGGCCTTTGGCTGTTATTTCTTCCTAGTCCAGGAGATCAGCACTGGGATTACTTGTGTGTGGAGTGGTTGCTTTGGCCCCTTGCAAAGGGGAGAAGCTGAAGTGAATGTGTTTGCAGAGTGTATTTATTAGCACAGGTAGCAAAGTAAGTGCTATTTCCTGGACCCAGGAAAAAATGGGACGTGGAAGAGACAGAGCTGGCTGAAAGGGCTGCATGAGCACCTCTGGGCTGTGTGTGGATCCCTGCCAGCTCTTCCCCATCTGTTTCCTGGTGGCAGCCCTGGGCAGCCACTTTGGCTCTGGCTCCAGCTCCTTGTGCCCATGCCACATTGCCAGGGCAGCACCAGCCTGGGAGCAGCTGCTGGGATCTTTTCCTGGTTGGTTCAGTGTCTGTTTTGCTGCATGGGATGGGGCATCCATGTCTGGAGTATGCCTGAATTCTAAGCCAAGACCAACTTTATAAGGTGGAATTAATGAAATGAAAGGTACTCCTCCATAAAACTAATTGATCCCACGTGGCTTTTGTGGGGTCTGAAGCTGCAATTTAGAAGCATTATAACTGTCTGGAGAAGTGGCCTGGGAGCTGTGGATGTGATGCTGGAGGCAGGAGGCAGCTCCAGCCCATCCCATTGGATGGCTCCAGCAGGGAATGGCCACGGACTCACTGTTGGCACTGGGCTGCCAGGCTCAGGGTGAGGCTTGGCCAGACCATGGGCCTCCTCTGTAAAGAAGGAAGTCCATTTTCTTCCCAGCTGCTGTTATTTTTAGAGATCATCAAGCATGACTTGAGGAAAAGACAGCAACTGAAAGCCCTCAGACTTGTGTTCTCCCTGTGCAAATCTGCAGGTGGATCTTTATTCTTCTCTCTTCTTCACATCTCCTCCTCCTCTGCTCTGTTTCCAGACAGGAAACCAGTGGCTTTGAAAATCTCCACCTGCAGCTTAGGAAGTTTGAGGTGCTATATGGAAATTGTGGGATTGGGACAGTTTGCGAGTGACCTGTTGGTCATGTACTTCAAGGCTCTTGAGCTCTGTGCTCTGGATCACATTCCTGCTGTCTGGAATAATCCCTGCAGTGACTCAGTGCACTACACTTCCTGTGCTGTGCTGCTAAATGGTGCAGGCAGAAGGGAACCTTGGAGTGTTCAAGCTGTTCTGTTCACCCAGCAGAAAAGGAGCCTGTGCAGCACATCCAGCTCTTCATGCTTCATCCAGCATGCTCCAAACCCACAGCTGGTTTTGACTCAGTGCTGTTACTCAGGTCTGCTTTTATTTAGGTTTAAACATTGGTGTTTCTGCCTGTCACACTGCCCATCAGGGCTGCTGTTCAAGAGTTCCTTGACTTGCTTTCTGCAACTTCGGTGATCCCTCAGGGTGTCTTGCAGTGTAGCTTCCATGCTGCTTTAGTTGCCTTTGTCAGCTGGCTTTGTCACTCTCAATTCTTCTTGCCCAGTCCCAGCATGGAGTCAGCCTTGCTCCTACTCCTTCTCTCATTCATCTTATCCAGAGCTTGTTTATCTCAATCCTGTTCCTGTTTCCATTGTGTCCCCAACATTTTTCTACTCTCTGGGTTAATTGCCTTTTCACATTTTGCTGGTCTGTGTTTGCCAATGTCCTGCCCCTTGCACCAGACAGCTTCTCTCAGCTTCCTGCACAGAGCAGTGCTTCAGGGGGTGCCAGGGCAGGTGTGCAGTTTTGGCTGGAGCAGGCTGCAGGAAGGGGGAGATGCACAGGCTGATGACCTGTACCACAGCCCTGTGCTTGTGCTGCTAGGACATGGCAATAAAGCTTCTCAGGGCATGTGAAAATCAGCCCTGCAGCACCAGGAGAGCTCCAGTGCCCTGTTCCCTCTGCCAGCTGGGCTGAGGGCTCAGCAATGACTGGGGTGTGCTCTTCCAGTCTGCACATGAGGGGTCTGGGATGGGCCTGGGGATGAGGCACCCCTGGCTGGGCAAGAGCACGGGGCAGTGGCAGGGCTGCAAGCTGGCTGGCCATGCTGCTCCCTTCAATATTCCTCAAATGCACTCTCCAGTCAGCTCCTGAATGGAGTTTCCAGTTTTGACCCAGGCACACTAATTTATATTGATGTTATCTACTGAGCTTTGCTAATCACTGATTTTTCACATCAGTATGTGGGATTATTCTGCTGTCCCTGTACATGTGCAGCATATTTAACTCTGCAGTCATAGCTCCCATTTGCAATTCCAATCCAGAGGAAAAAAAGACCTAAAAAGAATCAGAATGGTCATATCCTGTGATTCAACTGCAGTTTTGCATTTCTTCATACAGGATCCAGTTTATGGAAAAGGGAAACTTGGAGAAATTCAAGGGCTTGTCCTGGGAATGCTGGACACTTTTAACTATGAACAAGTAAGTTGTCTGTGTTTCTGTTCTGTCCACCACTGCATGCAGCATTATTTTAGCTGCCTGGCCTCCTGCTCTGTCTCTCATTTGTCATTTCTGTCTGCAGGGCAAAGTCAACAGACATGTGAGTGATTTCTGTGTGATTAGGGGATGGGGGAGGGAGTTTGGTTTGCTCACAGATTGCAAATGAAGGAACTGACAGGTACATGGTGAAGACCTCTGCAGCTCAGTTCTGTGTTAAATGTACCAGAAGGATAAACATCTGCTTTTTCTCCAGCTCATCCTGCAGTTTGGGATTCAAAGGCACAAAGCTGATACGTTTTGTCTTTATATGCAGTTTTAAATAACAGGTTTTTAAATTAAGCTGTTTCTATACTTCCAAGTGATAATGCTGCACTTCCTTTGTGACCTGGTGAGATTTCCTCTTAATCTCAGTCCTGCTTCTCTCAGTCCAATCCCAAATCCCAGGCAGTCTCCACACTTCAGCAGTTTCCTGAAACTCCTTTCCCCCTAAACAGGTTGCACAGTGTTCCTCCTAGCCCCTCTCCCCCTGATGTGGCAGTGCCATCCCAGCTGCTGCTCAGGGCAGGCCCCCAGGCACCAGCAACCAGTGCAGAAACACAATGGGAAAAAGCTTTGCTGCAGAGGCTGAACAGCAGGAGCCTTTATCTGTGTTTGGGTTCTTGCAGAAGGTCTGGGCAGCTCCTGCCCCCTGTTCCTGCCTGGCAGCTCTGGGACAGGCTGTGTCCCCCAATGGAATCCTCTGCTGCAGCCTTTGGCAGCTGCTGCTATGGAGCACAGATGGATCAGGGAGCGGAGCTCCTGTGCCTGAGAGAAACTTGATGCTGGAAACTCTGGGTTTGCAGAGTGTATTTATTAGCACGGGTAGCAAAGTAAGTGCTATCTGGGTGGTTCTTTGAGCTCTTTGAAAATGAGCATCCATTGGGAAGGACAAGCAGATGAGCAGTTCAGTTTTTTTTTTTAAAGACTTTAATTGCCATAGTGCATTTGAGCTTTGATTTTTATTAGCACATTTCTCCTAAAATGGGGATATAAGCAATAGCTTGCCAGGTGGAAGGGGGAAAAAAAAGAGGTTTGATGTGGAAGATGACAAAATGAGCCTGCCATGCCTCTCTTAATGCTCTTGGGCAAAAGTCAATGCAGGACTTGTCTATTTGAGAGTGCAGAGAAATTGCTCCATTAACATGTGATGAAAGGATAAGTGTTTTGAGGTCAGTGGATAGAAAGCATAGGAGGAAGAGTGATTTTATTGGGTAGTTTCTGCTCTTAGTGAGCTGCTAAGCTGCTTGTTCTGAAGAACTGGTCAGCAGGGAGTTTCTGCAGTGTGGAGGTAACAGACTGACCTACTCTGTGTGTTGTCTTCCACACAGACCCTTCTAGAGACAACCACAAGCCTTTTAAACCACGATCTCCACTGGTCCCTGTGTAACCTGAGAGCCTCTGTCACCAGAGGCCTTACCCCAAAGCAGGATTACTGCTGCATCTGTCTCCAGCAGTACAAACGGAGGCAAGAAACTGCTGATGAAATCATTGTTTTCAGGTAAAGTTAAGGGGTGAGGTTGCAGCTGTGATCCTGTTAATGGTTTCAAAAGGGGAAACAACTCTGGTTGGCTTGCCTGAATAATGATCTGTATTCCTGGGAGCACATCTCCCTGCTGCCTTGCACTGTGAGAGGGCTGGCTAATCACACCCATCAGAGCCTGCTTTGCATGCAGCCAGCTCTGCCTGGCTGGGAGGAATCGCCTCCTAGTTCCAGGAGCTGGCTGTCAGTTTTCTGCCCCTCTCCCAGCAGTGTGCTTTGGGCACTGCAACACCTTGGGCTCATTTGTGTGTTTGTACACCTTGGATCTGCCACAGCCCTGGCATCTCCTGTGTCCTGTCTGTGCCCAGGTGTCTGTAAAATGAGGTGAAATCATTGTTACCTTGGTGTGACAGTCTGTACCTGTATCAGCAAATGGGCATCCAGTGTTGATTCTGTGAGTCTGGAAATCACCAGGAGGGTGAGGATACATTGCTGATCTGCTGATTCCCGGATACAGCCTTTTCCCACTGGCCAGCCCCTTCCCCTCTACCGTGCAGAGCTCAGGAGGTGCTGCCCTGCTTCCCAGCACTGACTTCCTCTCTTCCCAGCTGTGGCCACTTGTACCACTCGCTGTGCCTGCTGAGTAAGGAGTGTGGGGTGGTCACCAAGGGCCTCATGAGGTGGATGTGCTACAAATGCAACTCGAGCAACAAGGGAGGGAAGCTGAGTGAGAACTTCTCAGAGCTGAAAAAAGGGACTGCAGCATCCCTGGCACAGGTAAGTTTTGTGAGGTGGTTTCTTGTCAGGTAAACTTTCATCATTATTTCTTTCTCTGTCTATCTGTGCTTCCAGACAAGACTCTGATCAGTACCTGTCAAACACTCTCAGCAGCTAATTGGTCACTTTTCTGAAGTTTGTTTTGGTGGGGGTACAACTCTGGAAGTCATGGAAATTTGTTCATCCAGAAGGTCTAGGAGCTGGTGTGAAGGGCAGCTGGATGCTTGCAGCTGGTTGTGTGAACAATTCCTGTCAAATTATTTTAGATGTGTTTCATATAAAACTTAGATTGAAAGCTGGCATATTCCTTGTGGCTGGATTTTGGAGCCTCTGTTCCACCTTCCTAGCAGATAATCTGGCTCTGGATAAAAGGTCTGGGATTGATTTGACTCACTAAGTGCTTGCAAATATTTTAAGAAGCTTGAGTGTAACCAAGATTGATGCAGCTGGATTTGGGTGAGAGAACAGAGACATAATTTGTATTTATTGTCAGTATTTGTGCACTGAGAGTTTCATCATCCCTAATTCAAGCTGAAGTACAGCCTCAAATATGCATGGAGCTGACTTTTCCCTGAGCTGGTGCTGTGGATGGTAAGCCCCCATGGCAGGTGGTTTGTTGGGTTGTCTTAAGGGATGTTGCATGTGGGCAGCTGAGCTCTGCTGCTCCACATTCCAGTGGCCCCTGGGTGAGGGTTTATTCCCAACTGCCTTGGGGTACTTTGTGCATTTGTCACTGTATGGATGTGCACAGAGCAGCCTTTTCACTCCTGGAACCAAAATAATTCAATCTTGGAGTACATTTTTATAGTAGTACTTTGGTTTTGTTCTAGCAGATGATTTCAATTCCTGCCAAACCCATCCTGATAAAAAACTGGCTAAGGGCCTTAGTCAGCTGCTGCACTCACAGGAGAGGCTTCCTGCCTGGGGGAGATGCGGGGAAAGGGAATCTTTCAGGCCCATGTGGAGCACCATGCAGTCTCTGCAGTCAGGCTGTGTTAGCCTTTGATTTGGTGACAGCAGCAAAGCTTTCCCAGGAGCTTGGAAATTGAGTGTGGTCCAACCAGGCTGTAGCAGTGTGTGACATGTCCTGTCCTGCCACAGTGGGCACTGCATCTAAGGCTGGGAAAGTTCAGCAGCCCCACATCTCACCCTCTGCACTCCTGCCCCAAAGGATTGGGCAGAAATGGAGGTGACAGGCTGGGGTGTAGTTTAAAAACTAAAGGCAGAATTAAGTACTAAAACTCCATTCAGCATTCAAGTGCCTGACACTTGATTCCAGTGCTTTATAACTGGGTTATCCCTGGGTTTCTCTTGGGCAGTCAGGCAGGCAGCCCCTGTGGCTCCCCTTTGACATCTGTCTGACTTACCCTGTAGAGAAAGAAGGGGGAAATGCTCCACATGCCACGGCAGTGATTAGGGTGAGAAGGAGAAGATGCTTCCTTTTATTTAACTGATGAAAGTGAAGGGCTGGCTGAGACTCAGGGCCTAAAGGGACATGTGGAGAGACTGGATGGGGAAGAAGACTTACAGCATGGATCATCTAGTTCTAGCTGGAAAGGGTCCATCCTAGGCCATCCCAGTGCAGGATGGTACCCTGCTGCTGCTGCTTCCCTGCTGCTGTCACATGCTCTTGGCAGGGAAGTCATGGCTTCCTGCTCCATACACACAGCCTGGCCCAGCAGAGCTTGGGCTGGGTTCAGCAGAGCCCCAGCACTGCTCAGGCCCCCAGCTCCTCCTCCCTGTGTCCCAGATCCTCTCCAAGTCTATGATGTTCCTCACATATCTAAATTACAATATTTAACTGTTGTACTCGCACGTGATCAAACTGTTGCGCAGTCACGTCTTAAAAAAGCTGAGTATATTTAGACTTGGCAATAGACTGGAGAATCTCCAGCTCCTGCAGGAAATTTGTTTGCTGAACAATCACTGCTCAGCAGCTTTAATTAACCCTGGGAGGTAACGATTCCTCTGACCCCATGTGGGCTGAGTTACAGAGCAGACTTTCTCTGCTGGGCCAATGCTGGGAACGCAGGCTGGGGGAGATGGGGCTTCTCTGTGTCCTCTCTTGACTCTGCTGGCCCCGGCCAGACCCAGAGCTCTGGGATGGACAAGCTGCTCTGGCTCCACAGCTGGTGTGTGAGCAGGAAATCCCAAGTGAAGTCCTGCAAACAGCATTGTGTTTCCAGCCCTACCCCCGTCCCGAGAGTCAGATCAGGGGCTTCCAGGCCCTTCTGCACAGAGATCTGTGGGGGGAGGATGACTGGTTCCAGCTCTGTCCTCCCTCAGTCCCAGAGTGCCAGCTCCAGAGCTTCTGGGCCCTTCTGCACAGACATCTGTGGGGAGGGTGTTTCCCTGTAGCCCCTTTGAAGCCCCCCCTGAAATCTTAGTTCCTCTCTTGGCAAAATCTAATATGGTGATCTTCAGTTGAGGTATTTATTTTCTTAGGAAGCCTTGAATTAGGAGTAGAGTCATGCTGAGAAATGCCACTGAGCATCTGGAGTGCATTTCACAGCACTAATTCTACCCTGCCCAGGCAAAGGCTGTCAGTTTGAATTGTGCAGTGTGGCTGAGATGTGGATGTGGAACGACAGCCCAACAGACAGCACTTCCCCTGCCCCTGTGCTCTGTGTGTGATGCTGGGGCCATTCTCTGAAACTGGGGAGGTGGAGAGATGCCACAAGCCAGTGCTGACCCATTATGGGATCAGTGACAACATGGATTTAAGTGGAACCTGGCTGGGATGAGGGTTTGCACACTCTGCCCCAGCCAAGGGGAGCAGAAAGAAGGGCACAGCGTATATTCTTTCTTCTTGTTCTGCTACCGAAAGTTTGTACTTTCTGTGTTCCCTTTGAGCCTCACTGACTTCCCATGGGTAATCCTCTGGGGACGGACAATCATCTGTCCTGCCCTTCCTACCTTGGAGCATACCCTAAATGAGAGTTAAAAGAAATGGGAGCTTGTTTTTATGGTGAGTCTCTGATCCTCTTGCAGAGCTGTGTGTCTGTTGTGGTGTGTGGAGCTCACTGAGGTGTGAGGGCTCAACAGCTGGGCTGCTGCCTGAATACCTGCAGGAAAGGCTCCGGGTATCTCAGTCACTGATTCCCAAAACTCATTTGCCTCATTTCAATGAGCAAATGTTTTCCATTTATTCTGCCAGCCTATGCACTGGGGATCAGGGAGAGGAAGAGTCTTGGCTCCTGGGCTGTAAGCCCTGCCATGAACCCCTGAGCTGCCATGCTCTGGTTATTCTGTGTCCGAGGAGTTCTGAGTATGCTGTTGTTGGAGCTGTCCAGATGGCAGATATGTTTTATTCAGGAGTTTAATCCTGTCAAGTCACGCCAGGATGGACAATAGACTTGATCCATAGTTAATCCAGTTTGTCAGGCTCTACCTTTGGGCTCTGTCCTGCAGTTTTCCCATGTCCCTCCCTATGACAGCCTTGTGAAGCCATGGAACGACTCCCACGTGTGAGGGACTGGTACCACATCCCTCCTGTGACCTTAAAGATCCCTCTGCACCGTGTGCTTTCTGTTGAGCAACAGTGAAGGTTTAGGATGGGTTTTTTCACCAAAACTTACTTTGGAGCCTGACAGATGTTACATGACCTCCATCCATCAGGAGACAGAGCCAGCGTTACTGTTTACAGGGTAACAGTGACCATCAGTTATTAACTGGATTCCAGCGATATAAAAAACTTCCAAGGGGCTTGTAACTTTGAAAATATCCAAATGTGATCCCCTCAGTAATACCATAGAGATAATTAGTATTTTACACAGTTACAAGAATGGACATTCTTTCCTCTGTGGAGAATGTTCCCATGTACAAATTAACTGAGCAGACATCCACTCCTTTGGCTTTGGAGGTGGATTCCTTCACTTCAGCAATGCACAGGAAATCCATGTGAGGAAGGAACTGGAGACACAGAACATCTGTGATTGCGTGTGATGGAAACAATAGTGATCTAGTAAGAATACTGAGTGCAGGTGTCTTAGTGAGTGAGTAGAGGAGGACTGGCACCAAAGCTAAAACTGCAAGCAATACAAATTGAAAAAGACTGATTTGAAAACCAGAATTACCCTATAGCAACTTTTAAATCAAAATGGACTGTTTTTTCTTGAGCTTCTCATGCTGGAGGAGTTGGGTGAGTTTTGTGGGGTTTTTTTGAGAAATATCAGAGTGAATTGTGTCCCCTGGCCTTCCTTCAGAGCAATCTACAGCCTGGCAGAATGCTCCTTCTACTGCCTACAATCCAAAGTCTGGCACAGTGGGGTCTGTGAGATGCTGGCAGGGGGCAGAGACAGCTGATTCCAAACTGCCAGGAGCAGTGAGACCAGGATTACCTGGGGAAGGGTCATGGCCTGGTAAAGAGCAAAGATGGCAAAATTGCAGTGGGGAATCTCGGCTTGACTTTACATCTCAATTTCTAAGAAGCTATTCCTACAGTCTGATGAAAATTTCCTCCCTTTTAATAAAACATTCCAGTCTGGGGGGATGTGTAGAACAGACTCATTGAAATGCAGTGGTAGCTGCTGGGCTGCAGCAACCTGTGGATGCTCCCATAAACTGCAGCAGTCCCTGGTGCCCCACAGCCCAGGATGTGTCCATCTGGAACCAGCACTGCACCAGGGAAGGGCAGGAGGTGCACAGAGGGGCTTGGGAGCAGGGGCATATCCCAGGGGAGCTGCTCCTCGAGCTGGGCTGGCTCCTGCTGCTGCTGGAAGGGGGATCGCTGTTCCCCTCTGTGATTCCAAGCTGAGAAATAACCAACTGGCCCAAGGCTGAGGGTGCAGCTGACTCCTGCCTTTGATGTTCTTCTGAAGGGGGGGAGCGAAATAAAGGCAAGCCAAGGCTTTGGCTGTTTGCAGTCCCTTGGTGGGGGGGTAGCAGAGGCACTGTGCCAGTGGTGCTGGCTGTATCCGAGGGTGCAGTAGCTGTTCTGGATGGTGCCTTTCAGGAAAGCAGGGGAACATCCGTGCCTGGTAAATGCCATCAGTGGGAAGCTGCAGTTCCCATGAGCCCCCTGCAGCCCGTGGCAGGAGGAGAACCATGTTGTATGGTCTGTGTGTGACTTGGGCACAGACAGGTTTGGGCAGCTGCAGCAGGACCAGAGCTGGACTGGGCATGTTCTGAAACTCCTGGATACACAGCAGTGCCAGGCTGCTCCCAGGGGTCAGGAGGGATGAAGGGGACAGGAAACAGAGGTGTTCCTGTGGGTTTTCTGTAAGGTTTGGGGTCACATTACTGATTAGCTTCTGGCAGGAGAGGCCACTAACCCTTACACCAAGTAGGATTTCTTCTATCCTCTCTGAGTCTTATCCATAAGACTTGAGGGAATGGCTAGAGCTGTGTCAGGGCAGGGTTAGGCCAGGTATCAGGAAAAGGTCCTTCCCTGGAGGGTGATGGTGCACTGAACAGGCTTCCCAGGGAATGGACATGGCCCCAAGGCTGCCAGAGCTCCAGGAGAATTCAGACAGCGCTCTCAGGCATGGGGGGGGATTGTTGGGATGTCTGTGCAGGGCCAGGGGCTGGATTTGATGATCCTTGTGGGTCCCTTCACCTTGGGACATTGTGTAATTACCTTTCCTTTATCTCCCCAACTCCTGCCCTTGAGAGAACACTGCACCTCAGCCTTCTGTGCTTGGCCCTGTGGGATCTGTTCAACAGCCTCTTGGCTCATGTCTAGAAAAATAATTTTCTGCATGAGGCCTCTGAACTCTCAGGTGTAGGTGCTGAGCTCAGCCCAAGCACAGGGCTGTTGGGTGTCATCTTTAACATTTAATGCATGTGCTGCCATGCTTCCCTCGGAGCCTGCTGGATGAGAAATGAACATCCTGTCTGCTGGGCCATGGTGTCCAGTGAGGATGTGTGGGGGTTGTGTTTGTCTCATTAACTCTGAGCAGTGTTACTGCTCCTTTGGCCAAAGGCATCAGTTGAAGTCCAAGGGAATATCCCAGCAGTGCCTGGTGTAGGCAGGAGCAGCTACCCAGAGCACAAGTGGGATGTGCCTGTGTGCTTCCCTGTCTAACACAGACCTCTCCCTGTCACTTCAGTCTCACGTGGCTGCAGCAGTGACTCTGGCAGAGCAGGAATACCTGTGCTCTCCCAGGCCCTGAGTGGGAGACTTGCTCCTCAAGTTCAGCTAAGTTCAGCTGGAAATAAGAGACATCTGCCTTTCCCCTGGTGCTGCTGAGGAGTGCGAGGCCAGGGCTGTGTGACAGACTGGCTGTGCTGGGGACGCTGCTCTGCCCTGGGCGGTCAGGGTTGTTGGCTGCCAGCAGTGGGACCCAGTGTCCCAGCTGCCTCGGATGGGGAGCAGGCAGGGCTCAGCTGCTGCCAGGCACTGGCCCCTGTGTGCTACCATAGGGGAGGTTCTGGGGGCTCTGGGACTGTCCCAGGGCAGGTTTGCCCAGGACCTTGCCAGGCTGTTCCCTGTGCAGCCGTGGGCTGGGCAGTGCCTGTCCCGGAGTCTCGCTCGGCGGGGGCTCTGCAGAGCTTGGCAGCAGCAGCAGAACTCTGCTGTTCTCAGAGGGACGTCCTGAGGTTTTCCTGAAGTTCCTTAACAGCTCTGAAATGTCACTGTCATTGGAGTGACTTTGGGTCACAGCCTGCCTTGCTCTCTCTTTGGTTGATTGTTCCAGGTTCCTGGGAACACCCTAAGAACAGCAGGGCCTTTTCTGACAGAAGAGAGGCAGATTTATTTAGTTTAACATTAATTGGCTGGGTTTTCATTAAAGCCCTGAATTTGGTTTGTACCTGAAAAGTACCTGTTTGGAAGGCTGATGAGCAGGAGAGGAAGGCCAAGGGTGGGCTTGGTGTCCACTGCCTGTGGGCTCAGCTCTGTAAATGGAAATGTAGAGGGGGTTGCCTTTGTTCCTAGGAATCCCAAAACCTTCCCCAGGACTTCTGGCTGCATCTCTCTGTGTTAAGGGAGCAGCCCCTGGGGCAGTGGGGTGCTCTGAAGCTCTAACTGTTGCAGCAATATCCTGTGTGGAAGGAATGGCTGAGGGGCAGCTCTGGGATAGGTCTCTTGGCGTGACTACAGACGGTGCCTCTGCTCAAACTGTTGGGATCTGCTTTGCTTAAGCACCGGCTGACGATGGAATTTGTAGCTGTTAAATTAAAGATAATTGCAAGCTTGGGAGGGCTGTGTGGTGACTACCAGAGGGGGGTGGAATACGTGCAAGAAAAACATGCAATAGAGATTAGCATTAGTGGTAGGATCTAGGAGAGCTGGAAAATGAAAAAAGCCTTTTCCCTTCCTCCTGGCCGAGATCCTCAGGAGATGAATTGCCTGTCTGGGGTTCTGTTCTCCTCTGAGGCCTTTCGAAGGGGGTGTGGGGATGTGGCTGGAAATGGGTTGGAGGTGCTGGAGTGTCCATCTCGGAGCTGGCCAGCCCTGGAGACAAAGGCTGTGCTGTGAGCTGAGCCCAGCGCCTTCCACTGACACCCAAGTGCTGCTGGACCCCAGGAGCCTCCCGTGGCTCCTGAAGGGAAACATGCCTTTAGTGACACGGTTGAAAAAGGAAAAGGCCTGACAGCAGTTTGTTTCCATGACAACAGAAAGACTTGCCTGCAATATTTCAGCTCATCAGCCTGGGAACAGCCTGATTGATAGTTACGTACATGCGGTACGAGAGAGCAGGAGAGGGGAGGCCAATTATGTTGCATTTTCCTTGTCCTTGAATGCTTGTGGCCACAGCAACTGGGGAGGGCAGTTTTTCCTTGCTTTTTGTGTTTTCCAAGTGAGGATGACCTGTGTGTCCCTGGGAAGCATCGGTACAACCTCCTGGCTGTGAGTTCCTGACCCTCCCTGTCCCAGCCTCCCAGGCTCAAAGCCTATGCCAGGTGTGCAGGGAATGGGGACATCTGGCTCCCTGACTGGCAAATAGTTATTTACAATACAGAGAATATCCTGGAGGAGAAGGAGAGAGTTTGGCAAATGTTTCCAGCATAAGTGATCCGCACTCAGGACATTCTTCTCCTCCCAGACTAATGATCAAAGGCAAGATGTGCGTGGTTTTTGGGATGGTCTCAGAACTATCCAGGCTTCAGAAAACCCATGGGGGGCTCAGTGCATCTCCCATTGCCAAAGAGCTTAAAATCAGTGCAGCTTCACTCAGTACCCACTGGCAGGATTGTAGCATTTTTGGTTAGTAGCCCCTGGGAAATGTATTTTGGAGAAGATATTTGAATGTTCCCTTAAAAATAGATCCCCAGAGACAACAGATGCCAGCCTGATGCTCACGAGGGAGGCTGTTCTCCTGGCTCCTGTTGGGGTTTCTTGATGATGCTTTTGCAATATGAGCAGAAGCATTCAAAATAGAAACACTGTGGTGTGATAAATGGAACAAACCTACAAGAATCTGTGATGCTTTGTCATCTCTCCCTGGGACATGTAAATGGTGCCGTTTACAGCAGTTTGAGTGTGTGCAGCCCTCTGTGCCTTAGTGCTCTTGGTGCAGCTCTGGGCCCTCTCTTTGCCCCTCACTACTGGGGGACACTTGGCCTCGTACCCCACAGCTGGGCACGGCTACTGTCTCGGGGACGTGGCTGCCACTATTCTATGATTTGCCTCCCCCTTTCCACCCCTCATTTCCCAGCTCTCAGTCTGTAACACCCCACTAGAGGACAAGAGATGGGACATTACGATGCCATTATAGGATGCCAGCAGTTGTTAATAGTCATTGGCAGAGCCGTGGGGTAGCAGGGGCACACAAAGCTCGTGTCCCCTCGCAGTGTTCGTGTGCCGCGCTGTCGGGCTGGGCGGGGCCGGGACACGGGAAGGGCTGGGGGAAGCTGCTGCTGCCGCCGCCTGGGAAGGAGCCTGGGGAGGCTGATTGGCCACAGAGGCCCATTACTTCTCTTCCAGCTAGCTGTGAGCGAGTTTTCCCATGCCTTTTTTCCTTTCTCAGGAAAGAGGTATCACAGTACCGTCAGTCTGTGCCATCAGGGACAGAGCCTAGCAATAAATCACTGTGTGTGCAGGGGTGTAACTGTCCTTTGGGCAGGAACAGGACTAATTTTTTTGCCCCCAGTCCTGGGGTGCACATAGTGGCTTCATGCCAAGGGAAAGATGGCTAAAAAGACCTCCCAAACAGTTTGTGGACTGACTGCTCCCACCCCATGATTAATTTCTGTGTGTAGGAACTTGACAGCCTGCTCTGCATGGTTTCTCTAACTTTCTTACTCTTTCTCAGATGAGTTCAGAGTCTGTGTTGGATCCTCAGCAAATCCAAGCTTTTGACCAGCTCTGCCAACTCAACCGAGGCACCTCCCGGGTATGTACCCACCGGATTCCTTCTGCTTTCAAACTACTGCTGGGCATTTCTCACATTGCCCAGCCAGACACTGGCACGGGCAAGCGAGGGCTCTGGCTTTTCTTTGGGGTTTGGTCTGATGCTGGCACTTGGCAGTGGCACACACTGCATGGCAGCCATGCTGGGGAAGTCACTGGCAGGGAAACTGTGGGAATGCCTCTGGCTTTGGGGCTTTTTTGGTCTGACAATGTCCGTGGGGTGATCCTTTGTGGATTTGTAACTAAGCTTCCCTCTAGATACTGTAGCTCCCTCAGTCCCTTGGAACACTCTCTCCTCCTATGCCCCTGCTGTCCCACAGAGAGCGCAAGTCCCTCTGGCATTTTCCTTGTGTCTTCTGCCTCTTTTGGCTGTTGGCACTTTCAGTTCTTTCTGGGTTTGTTTTTCAATTATGTGACTTCAAAGCAACCTGAAGCCCCCTGGAGAGTTGTTGAGGACTGGTGACCTGCGCAGTGCTCCGTAGGGTCCCTCCATGCTGTCCATGCCCTTGGCTTTACCTGGGTTCAGGTTTCTCTCACTGCAGCAGGGACATGGAGATGCCCTGGGCTCTCTGTCCCCTGCAGGAGTGTGACCAGGGGGGTTTTCCTTGCAGCTGGCTCTCCTGACGGAGCTGGCGCGCGGGGGCCACGGCGGCGGTGACAAGCACGGGCTGCTCAGTGTTTCCCACGGGGACCCGGCCACCAGCAGCGTCTTCCAGAATGAGAACTTCCAGCTGCACCTGACGCCCCCTCCGCTGGCTGAAGAGTAGCGCTGCTCCCCCGGCCGGGCCAGGGCTGCTCCCAGGGCGTGGTGCTGGGAAGTCTTCCCACCACAACACGGGATTTTCCCCCACACCACCTTTCCCAGAACCCGCTGTGCTGACCCTCACTGGGCACTGGTGGGTCGTAGCCAGGCAGTGCCCCAGCTCTGCTTTGGCAGTCATGGGGCAGCTGGGCTGGAAGCTGGAACTCCAGGGCAAACCCCAGCATGCTGAAGCACCCAGAGGGCTGCCTGTGCTGACCCAGGGGCTTGTGGCAGCAGCAGGAACTTCTCCAAGTAACTGAATCAGCTCTGCCCCACTGGAGGAGCCTGTCCTGTGCCCAGAGGCCCTGTGTCTCCGTGCTGTGCTGGTTCTGTGGCTGGGGGCCACAGCTGAGTTCTGTATTCTGCTAAAAGCAGCTGTTCTGGCAAGGCCTGGCCCTGCTGTCTCATGGCAATTGCCATGGGGTCTGAGGGCACAGAATGGGAAAATCTGGAGAAGGCTGAAGAATGCAGGAAATGACACCTGTGTGAGCAAACTGACCTGCACACGCTGTGTTCTACCAACCCATTAAAGAGGCCCTTGGTTGAAGTTCCCTTTGTGACTTCTGCACTTCTGTGAGTGGGCTGCTGATAAGAGAAAGATACATCTTGTGCTTGTGGGTCAAGCTCAAACCTCCCCCTTCTCACCTTGTACCTGTGTTGGGGGTGGGAGGAGTGTGTCTGTAAAAAAGGTGCCTCAGGCCCTTGGGGGCTGCAAGGGGTAGAGGGTGGGTGTGATGGGCACTAATGGTCACAGAACCTTTAGCACTTTGCTCTCAGCATGGTAAACCAGTGTTGGTGGGGTTTCTGTGCTGTCACATGCACTCCTCTTCCCTATGATCACTTTAGCACTGGCACTTGGGTGTTTTGGGGTGCCCTTGGTGTCCCAGCTGCTCCAGAGCACAGCACCAGGTGGGTGTTGCTCTCTCAGCACACGGAACTCCTGTGGCTGAGCTGTGCAGAGCTTGTGGAATGGCAGGAATATGGAGCAGCAGAGCTGCCTCCAAGGAACACAGAAGCTCCAGGTGTTGTGCAGAGCTCACGTGGGCAGGAGCAGTGCCAGTGGCCTGGGGCCTGAGGTGCCCTGTGTGCTCACCTCCTGCCCATGAGCAGAACTACCATGGGATGTGTCCAGCCTGCAGCCATACCTGGGCACAGGTAAGTCAGGGAGCTGAATTTGGCCACACATCAGCTGGGGCAGCTCTTTTCCAGCTGAGTCAGAGCTGGGCCATGGGGCTGCCCACCAGCCCCTGCACTCACCAAGGCCTGGTGTGCTCCCCCTGGTTATTCCCTTTGCCTGGCTCTGGGGCTGTGCCTGGGGCTGCCATCTAAAGCTGTGAGCAGCCCTTCCCTTTGCTGGAAGTCCCGGAATGCTTCTCTCTAGCATGGAAAGCACACAAGCAGTTAGGACAAGCAGGAGGCCAGTTGTTCAGTATTTTATTCAATAGGAAATATACACACACCTCTCCCTGGCAGGGGGAGCAGCCAGCCCAGGGCATGGCTGCAACAACACGGCCACACCCGTGTTTGTGCAAAGGAAGGAGCCCCGTTTTCAATGGGAGCGTTCCCGAGCCAGGTGTGTGATGGAGCAGGAGATCCCCGCGGCTGAGCCCTGCCCAAGCGCTTTCCAGCAGCCCTGGCACTCCCCAGAGCGCTGCTGACATTTTCCATGAACAACAGAAGGAAGAGGCAGCTTATTGTGCTTAAGACATCTGAACAAATCCTGGGTAGGAGACACTCACAGCTTGTGGGTATTGCTAATTACTTACAGTTAAGAAAGAATGGATCCTGACGGGGACAGGACCCTGTGGGCCCTGTGGAGTCTCTGCCACCAGCACCCCCTGAGGCCACCGTGCTCCCAGCCAGTGCCCAGGCAGGGCTGTGGCTCCTGCTTGCCTGCAAACAAGGTGAGCTGTGCTGGGCAGGGGGGTCCTGCTCACCTTCCCTGCCCTTGGTGCCCCAGGGAGAGCTGGTGAGGAGCTCCTTGCTCTTGGGAAAGGCCATGCTGTGCCAGCCCACCCATCCTGCCTGGGAAGGAGAAGCCGTTCCCAGGGGAGGAAGAGCCTTCCTCCTTCTGCGGGGGAAGCTCAGAGGCCAGGCATGAGAGTGAGCTCATTCAGCTCTCCACTCAGGTTACAGTTGAAAGGTTAAATATGAATAAATGCCGTAGGTTTATATATAATGTTTCTTTCTACCTATGGAATGTGTCTGAATGGTCCAAAGACACCAAAAATGTTGTCAGAAACTGTAATTAGTCAAGAAAGACAACCCTGCCCTTAAAAACGAAACAAATCTTATTTAGTTTTACTATCACCTTTGTTTAAATGCGCTCAGAAAAAGAGTATTTTCAGGTGCCTTGTGAGAATGTATCCGTTCATGCAATAGCCCAAGTTCCTCGTTTCACAAGCATTGCACATTTTTATGTAAGTCATCAAAACTATAAAACCTATTATTTTTGTCTGAAAGTCTTAGTCTAAAAAGTACAGCATTACTTTATATCCACCCATGGAAACTCCTAGACACGCGCATGTGCACAGACACACACTGTTGCCTAAATGTCTTCTAAAGATACTGATTACAAAGTGTATAAAATTGGGAATACATTGTCAGGATACAGTGAGAGATGAGCCATCCTCTACCACAGACTATAATCTAGGATCAGTCACTAACTGTACACATTTATACAGCCTTGGATTCACCAGGGACTCCTGAAATGCAAACAGCAACTACACAAAGAACAGCAGTAATGCTGCAGGAACACAAGAGTTACTGTCTCCAGCTCTGTGGAGCTGGCTGGAATCTCAGTGACATTTTTGTTTCCTTCAAGCAGGGCTGAAACTGAACCTCCTGTGAGACAGCTCCACTACCCGCTGGGTGAGGGACCCCTGCTCCTGGACTGGGAGCCACAGAACAGGAGCCAAAGCCTCCTCTCTCCACTACAATGACCTTAGGCTGTATTTTAACAAGCTCACGTGCCACAGAGCCTGTGAGCCACCTCCCAGGGGCATCTCCATGCTGTCCCCAAGCTCTGCCGACAGAGTGGCGTGGCTGCTAAAATTCTTTTTGTTTAAACTTTGTTATTTTTCAGGCAAATGCAGGCCCTGAGGCCATTTGGTCCTGAGTGTCTGGCACCAAAGAGCCCAGGAGGAGGCAGAGGCGGAGCCGAGGGCGGGTGTTTGGAGGTAGTCGCTTCCTTCCCCTGTCCTGGTACTCCCCAGTCCAGTGTGGTATTGGTTAGATGGCCATGCCCCACCTGTGCCTGCTCCTCCTCCTGCCCACCTGCAAAAGCCAGACCCCTTCCCAAGATCCAGGCAGAGAAGAGGGACCAGCTAGATTCAGGCAACTCATCCCCCTCCAGAGCAAGACCTGCCTTCTCAGGAGATTTCAGAGCCTGGCCTACCTCAGCAGCTGCTCGGTGCATAGCCTGGAGAAAAGTTGGAGGCACTTTGTGCATTCTCTAGCCTGCTATTCCAACCTGCTGGGAGCGTGGTGCTGACAGCCTTGGCGAAAGGTAACACCAGCACTAGGGAAGAGGCCGGACAAGGTGCTAGGACAGACAGAGACGGGAGGAGCCTCGTGTAGCTGTTTGAGAAAGACTAAGGGCACCTTGGTTTGCTGCTCCAGGCGTGCACCCCCCATGCTCTGAGGGACCCCTGCCAACAACCCGACAGGTGGAAACATCTCAAGTGGCACGTCCTTGTGTGAGAAGCTGTATGTGGGGGTAACCCAGACCAACAAAAGGGCCTGTTTCTGCTAGAAAAGTCTTAAGATTTGTCACTACCTTACGTGCAGACGTGGGAGAGCTGATCAGGCTGAGAACGTGTTAAAATTGCTCAGGCTGCTGCCAGTTCACCATATGTAAGTCCTGTGACCGCGCTCCCATGACAGGAATCTGAAATATCAAGTGCACCGGAAAAAAGGGATTGTCAGAAAAAACAGAAAATAGAAATACTACAAAAGCAACATTACTGAGAAGGAAGTGGACTGAGCCGACGCTGACTTGTGTGGTCACACAGTGGTTTCTATAGTCTCAATCACTTCCATCTCGCACTGCGAGGGCGACAGGAGCGGGCATTCGTCTGGCTCCCAGCTGCTATCCGGGCTGTAATCTTCCTCTGAGCTCAGCTCGGCCACCCCCTCCGTGTCCTCGTCACACGACTCCACGTAGTGAACCCCCACCGCGTTGATGCCGGAGTCCTCAGAGCTGGAGGGGGACGAGCAGTGCTCTGGTTTTGGTGTATTGCTCTCCTTTGTGATTAAGGCATTGCGGATGGAGCCCTCGCCGGGCTTTGCCCTGTGCGGGGCGGGCGGCTGGCGCTGCACGTAGCACATCTTGCCGTTGATGCACTTGACGCGGTAGTTGTCGATGAACAGGTCAGCGATGGTACAGAACTGCGGCGCCTCGGGCGGCAGCGGCGGCTGGAACGCGGGAGCGAACTTGAGGAAGTGCTCGGTGAGCGACACTGAGATCTGGATGGTGTTGGGGGACTCCCGGGGCCGGACGGGGATCTCGGTGCTGGGGAGCTGCTCCACGGGGGTCATGGGCTGGTAGACGTATTTACCTGGGGGGACACAGAGGAGCAGCGTTTAAAGCTCCGCGTCTTCGAGGTTGAACAGAAGCAATGACGGTGACACCCCTGGACACCACCAACAGTTCCCTGCTGGCAGCAGCCACTGCTGCTCTCGTGACCTCTCCAGGTGTGGATCCTCTGACACCTAATGCTGCAGGTAATCACAACCTCCTGTATCCCAGTGCTGCTCCTGTCCCTGCCTCGAGGACAGCTGTAGGACATGACTAACTCTGAAGAATTTACTCCAGGGGCACAACTCCATAGCTATGAAGTGGGAAAGATGCCAGGTCTGCCCACCCTACCTTCTAGGAGAAGGAATGCTGACAAGATTCTCAGAGGCTTTTTTCCCCCCACTGAACATAATGTGTAAATTCTAGCTTACATCTTCACTACAATGATCAAAATTTTGTTTTATTATTATTATTATTCCAGTGAATCTCCCTGCACATGATTCCATGTTCTTCATTTCTGGGGACTAAATCGTGTTCTTCCATATTATGAACCAGAAATTCATACATGACTACAATTAGAATTTTAAAGCAGAAAATAAGGGAATTTCCAAGCTTTAGAAATGCTTTTGGCATCTTGATTATCTGGTTAAGTAGTAAGAAAATAGGATTATGTTGGTTATATTGAGCAGAACAAAGTGTGAACTGAACATCTTCACTAACAGAAATAAATAAGAGAGCAGAAAATTGGGACTATGTCAAGAAAACCTGAGAAACCCGAGGCTATGCCTAAGACTGTAAAATGCTGCATTTTATTTGCATGAAGCCTCTGAAAGATTCATGTCTCCCCAGGGGCTCATCTGCTGGGAAAGCACAAATTTCCAGAAGCCTTGTAAATAGTGGGGCTGTCGGAAGGGTTTTGCTGCTCGCGCTGCAGATCTGCTTTGCACAGGCACCAAATGCGCCAAAGCACGGCGGGGCTGTGCAGGCGCTCGGAGCTCTCCAGGTGCGGGGCAGAAAGCTCCAGCGTTAAGGAACGCTGAGCGCTGGTGTGTTTCCAGCTCCGAGGTAGATGCAGCCTTTCCCCCCGAATTCCCCATTCCTCTGGAACATCGCAGAACGGCTCGCGCTGGGAAGGACCTTAAATAAAGATCATGGAGTTCCGATCCCCTTGCCGTGGGCAGGGACACCTCCTACTAGCTCAGGTTGCTGTAAGCCCCAGGGAAGGACTCGCTCCCCCTGCAAAGCCTCTCCGCAGCAGAGAATCCCCCCTGAGGCCGGGAATCCCTCTCAGCCCTGGGAAGAGCTCTGTCAGCGCTGGCGCCGGGCGATGCCGGCGCTCCGGGGCCCACGCACAGCCTGTGCTCTGCCAGCTCCGGGACGTCACCGGGAACCTCGAGCACCGGGAAGGCTTTTCCCACTCCGCAGTGCTGTTGGAAGGGAAACGGGTCATAAGAAAGTCGGCTGGGACTTCCAACCCCCGGAACCAAGGACAGGGAGAACAGCAGAAAGGCCACGGAACCGAAGGAAGAGCTCTGGAGCATGGGAGAGGCTCCAGGCATGACGATGGAAAAGCCCACCCGTGTGTCATGGGAGGAGAGCGCAGGCAGAGCTGGCAGCAGAGGGAAGTGTGTGAATAGCTTCGGCCAGCTCCCCTAGAAGGAGAATAGAGAATACCCTAGAGAATACCTCACCCAGTGTTTTCCCCCTATGATCTGTGCAATGGTAATTGTTAACAGAGCAATGGGGAAAGCTCAGTGACAGCAAGTCAAACTTTTCCTGTCTGCTTATGGCTGGATGACAGAAAACACAAAAGCCATCCTCTCCACTTGCCATCTTTTTACCATGGTGGAGCTCCTAAACCTGCAGTGACTCAGAGGAATGAGTGCTGGCATCCAGCAGCTGCATGCTCCAGCCACAGGCAGAGCACAGCTCTCACTCTTCCAGCACACATCCTTGGTTCTGGTGGTCTCTGAGCAATGGGGTCCCTTGGAGGTTTCTCAAAACTTGTGGACAGAACTTCCCTAGGAAGCTCTTCACCCTCACAGCCACAGCAGCAGCCCACGGCTTCCTGCCATCTGCTGCTTCCCAGAAATCCTTCTGTGAAATTAGTGAACATTATATATGCCACTGCCTTGCAAAGCCCCACAGCTGATGATTACTGTGCTGCTGGCTGAGATAGTATCTGATAAATTCAGCTCATGGAAACTGAAGTGCCCTTGCCTGGAACCACGATATTCTATTTATCCATAGATTTGGAGTGCTTTTGTGTGGGCTCCTTTGACAACCAATGATAAAATAAAACCAGACACTGATGAAAAACGTTTCTTCAACTCAATTCTGTGCCATGCCTAGTTGAAGAGTCCAAGGAAGGGTCCAGTGATGATGTTACCATGATGAAGAAAAAAGGTGTCTGTACAACAAGACTCTGTTTTTCCCCTTAAAACAGCCACCATGTGCTGGCAGAAGGCCGAAGGATATTGGGAATAGAAAGTAATGTATTTAAGCTAAGGAAGCTTACAGCATGGGCATAGAATGGTAAAGCAAAGACTCCTCGGTTTGACTTTTTTGGTGTTTGTTTTTCCCCTTTTGGAAAAAGAAGAAGAGCGGTGGCCGGGTCAGCCAAGGAGTTGCTGAGAGCTCAGCTGGGTGTTCCTCCATGGCAGCCGCACACAGCAGCTCCCTGCCAGCCTCAGCACTGCCCCGCTGGCACTAATTCCAGGGCAGGAGCAAAGAGTGGCCATTCCCTTAGCACAGCACTTCAGAGCCCGGCTGTGTGATGGGGCTGAAATGTTCCTCACGTTCCAAGGACAGGCTCTGCCAGGGTAAAGCAGGAGCTGGCCAACACACAGCAAAGAGAATTTTCTACGTTAACAGATTCCTGCATTTCTTTAGAATTCTGGTACAAGTTTGTCAAGTCTTAGCTGGTTTTAGAGGCAATTTTAAACAGATTAAATTTGTTTCAAAACGTGACCAAGTGCTCAGAACTGGGACTGTCAGATCAGATCATGGACAATGCTGTGCTCACAGCCTTGGTTACCACTCCTCACCTCACATGGAAACACAACAGCCAGGATGCTGCCCATGAAAAATAAATGCAGAAATTAGAAATAAGATTGTCCCCCACCCCTGCAGCTTGCAGGATTGCCAGGCTTTTTTTACTGGAAATGCCCCTAGAAGCACAAGTCCCTAGGTTCTCTCATAATCCATCTCAATCTGATCAAATACCCATGGAAATCAACAGCAATATTTTTGCTGACTCTGAACAGCTGACAACAGTCTGTGATAAAACAGTACTTTGAGCATCTATTCTGTGCATTCCATCTAATACACTAGCTCAGAACTTACTGCCTATTTATTCCAAGTCAGCTGAAGAGCTCTGTGACTGCACTGTGCTGATGAACACTCCTGTAAATGACAGTGTTCTGCACAAATACAGATGCCACACAACACACTGCATCTGAAGTTGTTTCCTGGGTCGCTTCCCCACCATTCCACCATGTGGAAGGTGGTGAAGGAAAAATACTGCACGTGTCAAACACATGCCCAAAAATCAATTTCCAAATCCTGTGAAAAGAAATCTGCTGCATTTGCTGAAGTTTGGGAATTTCTTGCGCACTTTAAGAGCTGCTATGAAGAGGTGTCACAGTTCTGGCTCTGCACTTCCACCACCGTGGCAAAAGGGCTCAGGGGAAACAAGAGCCTGCTCCTCTCCTGGAAACAGCGACTGTGTGAAACCAGGCTCTGCCAGAATGACTGCCTTGGTAAGGCTTGTTGTCTATGACAGCCACTGGCTGACAGGTGAGATGATGAAATGAGAGACCCCAGAAATAGGTCTATAGGCTACGTTTAACCATTTGTCCCCCTGAGCCTGCTCCGTGCTTGGGGCATTATCCCCCACCAACCCTGCTTCTCTGTCTGACCCCTTGAAGTGACAGCAGCCTGTGCACAACGAGAAAGGGACAATTGTTTCTCCATTTCTTCAGATGGCCCTTGTGCCAGCACACAAACCAAATCCTCAGGGACCTGGCACACGCTACAGCCAACACTCAACTGCAGAACAACTATTCAACTATGTCCAAGGAAGTGAGTGATGGGCAGTGCTCATCTCCCTGTTGCTCTGTGCACAGGAATAGGATTTCTATTGCCAAATCGGATGGATGCTTTGTTCCCCAAAGCCTTGGCTCTGTGCCTCCAGTGAGCCTGCCACCAGGCTAAGGCAGGATCCAGCAGAGCAGGGAGCTCTATCATCACCTGCACATCTCCAGCAAACTCGGGCAACTTGGAAAATTTTTTATGTTCGTGGCACTAATAACCAGAACTATGTGGCTGATTGACTGGAAGCTGCATTATAGAGCCTCCTGCTTCCAAAACCCCAAATCAAGCCTTGAGAAACAAGCCATGAGGTAATTTCTCTCTGATTTTTTTGCTAATTGAGCAGTCTGCATGCATCCTCACCAAACAGACACAAAACAGCAGCAATTTCCGTGGCTAATACAAAATAACTTAACTATGAAATAAGCAGAAGTGTGGCTGGAAAATTTTCTTTTCCACTTCCCTCCATCCCAGCATTCTGGTTTACCTCTAACACTGACTAACATGCTTGACATATTAGGAAAAAAAAAGTCCAGCTTTCAGGAGGGAGGTTTCTTATAACAAATTCTCAAGTTTTACCCTCTCAAAAGGAGGACTTAGTCCTAATAAATAACATCGTGAAGTGCACTGCACTTCAGAAAAGAGAGACTGCACTTCTCACTAAGAGAGAGCTGTGGATCTGAGGAGCTTAAGTCAGCAATACATACCATGGATATTTGTTCACATGCAAGGCAGTTAGACATCTATTAACTGAAAGATAAAAGCTTTTTTTCATATGTATTCTTCCCCCTGCAGCTGCTGGAACAAGTATTTCTACAGCCTCCCATCTGCCAGCTCATCTATCTCCAAAAATCAGCAAGGTTAACCTGCTATTGCAGCTATTGAACGTGACCTAGCTCAGCTTAGGAACTGCTCCAGTGTGGGTTGAGCACTTGTGGAAGCCCCAAACAGAGGTGGGCTGGAAGTGAACTGGCTCTGATCCCAGTGGAATCTCCATGCCTTTGGCTGCAGTGGATGCCCCAGAGGGCCTGGAGCTGTGACCCCAGGGCACAGTCCATGGCTGCCACAGGGCCCCTAGTGAGGGTGTGGAGGGATGTGTCCTGTTCACCAGCAGGGAGCTGCTCCTGCTCCCTAAGTACTGGTGAATTGGTGTTACCTGAACATGCATCTCTGTAACAGCACCAGTGATCCCCCTTTGTGAAGTCCAATGGGATTCTCGTTCCAGCTCTGCCAGACTTTGCTATTGCCACTCACAATCCTGCCAAAAAATTCAGCTCACATGGGAGGGGAATTGGTCCCACTATGAAGAACATAAAAACCCTCTAATTAAATACCACGCAGCTCTGAAGGAGTGAAGGCAAAGGAAGCATTCATAATGCATGTGTGACAGGAGACAGCGCTGCCTTGGAGGGGTTCTGCATTATTCCAGGGAGAGCTCCCTGCACAGCTGTTCTGTGTGTGGAAACCTTGGAGATGAGCTTCTCGAGCTCATCACAGCAAGAGATGGAGAACAACCAAGCGCTCTTCCAGCAGCACGTGTTGCACATATCCTGGGTGTGGCAGGAGAGCCAAGGCTGGCTGTTGGGGAAGCAGTGGGTGGATGCAGCACTCTGCTGCCTACGGGAGCTGTCTGCACGTGGTGACAGCTCTGAGCGGGAGTGGTGCCCTGCTGCCAGCCTTGGCACAGCTGCCCCAGGACAGTACCAAGGTTTCCACACCCACCTGAGCTTCCAGGGTCCCCCAGGGCAGTGGATGGCACAGGTTCACCAGCCCAGCCGGAGGGCACGGGAAGGAAGCAGGTAGGGGTTCACTGCTGGCACAGCAGAACCTTGGGGCAAGGGAGGGTTTCTCCTTCACAGACTAAGGCAAAGATCGCTGCACATCCTGGGCATGTTTATGGAGGGCACTCAGCACCCTCAGCCTGCTGGAGGTGCCCACTACACCTGTGGCTGCCAAGTGCCCAGCAGAGTAGAATTCCCTTGGGAACTGTGATGTTGGGCTGAGTACCTGCCTGGGGTCATGGCCTTGCAGCCCTGCCAGCTGAACAGTGGACAAAATGACTGCTCTGGCTTTCCTTCTCCTCTCTCCAGTTACATGCACAGCTTGGAACAACAAACCCTTGCAAACAAAGCTTGCCCTACCCATAACTACTCACCGAGGACTGTCACAACTCCAAGCTACACTCAGAGCACAGCACTAACTTTTCCAGAGGGGTGCGAACAAATGCAAGGAGAAACCTGGAGCACATTTACAGATGGTACATGTGAAAAACCCCACTGCTCGCCCTGTCTACATTTCTTTGTGATGTATGGAATAGACATCATATTGTATCCAGCAAATCCTCATGGACTGCATGGCGAACCAAAGATGTGGAATGAGCCACCAGAGGAAATGGAAAACATTTCAGGATACTGAGGCACTGCAAGATTTACAGGCTCAAGTAGAGCTGAACTGGGCAACTGGTGGTTATAATGAGGCATAACTGAAATGATTGTCCACCTTGAAGAAACCTCGTAGATAAAGAAATGCAGCACCTCAGTGCAAGTGATATTTCTGCCTTGCACTTTGTCCAAACAACTCTGAAAAAGCACTGAGATTGCTCAAACAAATTTCTAGTGCGGGGACTACAAACAGAACATTCCGTACACCTGCAGGAATTCTGGCAGAACTAGAAGGCCCAGTAGGGGATCACAGAAGAGACTCCAAGGGCACAAATGAACTCAGCAAAGGAACAACAGAAAAAGTAGCCAGACACCAGGACCTGAGCAGGCTGGAAGTGCAGCAGGAAGAGCTGGCAGGCTCTGCCCTAACAGAAATGTATCAGGGCTCCTTCTCACAGAAGCACCTCCATCTGAGCACCAATGAATCCATCCCATTCCAGACCCCATCCAAGCACAGGGAAGAACCAGACCAGTGATGTTTTGGCAGGGGCTGCCCAGGAGCAATTCCATACACCTGCCAGCTCTCTCTGGTGGAGGAGAGGTGTTCCCTCCCTGCTGTACAGCCAGACAGCTGTGCCAGCCCCTGACTCGACACTTTTCACAGGAAACCAGCACAGAGGGGGGGAAATCAGGAAGTTTTTCCTCATCAAATTTGTATTTTAATGCCCTTTTGTCTTGATCTGTCTTAAATACAAAAAGGATCATGACAGTACATGCTGTGAGCTGTCTAAGCCTTTGAGAAGTTTCTGTGCACATCAGCTTAAGAGCAGGTAACGCTTAAATGCAAACAGACCCTGGAGCCTCCTCCATCATTCCTGCTCTTTACTCTCGTTGCTTACACGGATTTACTGGACTTAAAGAAAAAGCAACCCTGAAGGCTTGAGAAATGCAGCCATAAACCCTCTTAAGGGGGCCGTATTTGCTCACTAACCACTGTAAGGGGACAGAATACCAACACCCAAAAAGGCAGTGAGCAGCAGCACACAGCATGTGTGTGTTCTGGACGAGCTCTTTCCTTTCAGTATCTGGAGAATGTCACCCATACCACAGGTGCTACTAACCCCAGCTCCATGCTGGGTTCCAAAAACATGGGAAGCACAGGCATGGAAAGTGTGGCACAGCCCTGGTTACCTCTGCCAGCATAGCAGCTGGGCAACACTACCCAAGCTCTGAATCCAAGGACATTCATGTTCCAACATCCCTTCCAAACCCACCCCCAAGGGCCAGAACAGCCACTTCTCACACATTCGCCCGAGAAATTTTATCCCCCAAGTTACACTAGATATTTTTAAAATTCAGTAGAGAAAATAGCAAAAAATGTCTTAGTGCTAAATATTTATTCTACAACCCCATCTCTGTGTGCCATCTGCTCAAGCTTCAGCAGCCCATGGTTTCCATGCAGCCAGTCAGTGTACTGATAGGGAAATAAAGCAACATAACCACAGCTCCATGTCAAACTACCCAGAAAACCATGGCATTGCCTGGAAATCAAAGGGACTTGGAGATACAAGATCCAGTTGTTTCCAGGTGCGTAGTACGTGCTGCAGGAGGACACCTTGAGCCTCTGCATACGATGGAATGCTTTCTTGGGAATTCTCAAATAAGCAGAACAGCTCACTGGGTCCTTGAAGGAAAAGTTCTCTCTGAAGACCTGCACTCTGCACCCACAGGGGACAGCTGGGGCAGGATCATGGATTTTGCAGCTTGGAATAGACACATCTCTGTGGCCACAGTGTTTTCCTGGTGGCTGACAGGAGAAACAATGACCCATGGGATGTGCTGTACCTGTGCTGATCCTTTCCTGTGGCCAGAGCCCAGGATCTCCTGCTGACACAGCGTCTGTGCAGTGGCTGTGTGGGAGCAGGAGCCTCCAGGCTGGACAGCACCACGTTCTTCAGCTTCAGCTCTGGGAACAGGGTCCTTATTCCCAACACACTCTTGTAACCCTTGTCCCAGTGCTGTTCCTGGTGCCTCATGCATTCACATGCCATTCAAACCAAGCTGTTTCTATCACATCCTCTAGAGAGCCCATTTCTGGGGATTTTAAAGCATTGCTCCCCCTGCTTTTGCCCAAACCACGTCACCACGTGGAGCTGAGGAGTGCAAGTATGGGCAGCAACGCTCCCCTTGGAGGGGTGTGAGATCCAGCAATGCTCTGCATCAACACAGAAGCCCAAGTACCACCAGTGGAGGTGGAGCAGGTAGATATCACATCGAGCCATTGTGTCACACAGTGCCACTGCAGGCAAGTGACTTGGAGCACCTGGACAGTGCAGCTGGGAGCACAAACAGCTCTTTGCTGTGGCAGGGTGAGCCAGTGCTGGCAGAGGTGAGAGCATCGCCCTCGGCTTCACATCCAGAGAGCAAAGATCCCACAGGAGCAGCTGGAGAATGGCTCCTGTGCCAGCAGATCAAGGTCAAGTGGCACAGGGAGGAAAAACAAAGCAAAAGGTGAGTGTCTCCTTCCACCTGCCCTGCCTACTGCTGGGTTAATGCTGGTGGATTGCAGGAAGGCTGCAAGAGCTGGTTAGTCCACCCTGGTACACCTGATGCTGTCCCAACCTTTCACCAGGGGAGGAAGGGGGGGAGGGAGTGAGGGAGGGGGGGAGGGAGTGAGGGAGGGGGGGGAGGGAGTGAGGGAGGGGGGAGAGGGAGTGCAAACACCCACCTGGAGTGGGGTGTTTGCTCAGGCTCAGGAAAGCACTGAAATCCAACCAGCCAGCTACGCAGTGTGGAACAACCAAGCACCCTGCCTGCAACAATTACAGGTACGCACCAGCTTCACATGTGGCAGGGAGACAGACAGACAGACAGCCTGGCACAGAGCTGGGCACAGCAAGGAGTCATTTCAGGGCTGGGTGCAAGCACACAGCCAAACAAACAGCTTCGAGAGCAGACGTGTGGGCTCTGGAGCTCCGCAGCCACCAGTGAGAACAAGAATACAAATGCATGCCTCTTGCTGAAATTGTTTTACAACGTCGGTTACATATAAATTCCAACTGTTACATGGCCTAAATTAAAGTATGGCTATGTTAAAAACAAGGCCCAGTTGCCAAGCAATCAGCTTTCACTTTCCCAGTAGGTTTTTGACTACCATTTATGTGAATATACTCAACTATTGGCAAAAACATCTCCAAATTGCACGAACTGCACTTCTTGAGTTCTGTGATCAGTCACTACATAAAAATTGATTAGTGGAAGAATCAAAGCCATTATGAAAACATACTCTGTATCTTGTGGGCAGATAAATTCATGGAGGTGCTGGAAGAAAAACCACAACACATTAAACCAGGGTCACTTTATATGCAGAGAGAGAGATGCTCTACCTGGAGTCCAATCTACTGTCAGCCAGCTTTTGCATTAGTATAAGCTTGTGCCATCCATCAGCAGCTGAGCCCACACTGTCACAGCTCTCGGGAGTTCGGGAACATCTTACACTGTGAGTAAAGCATTTTGCTTTTTATCCTTTACAGAAACACAAATTTCTAGTAGAGCCTCACCAGTGTGCAGAAATAAGTTACCAAGGCTGGCAGTGAGTCATGAAGTGTGTGGCAGTGCTGGTTAAATCAAGAGCCATTACATAAGAACACCCCAAGATGCCCCTGCTCTACAAGCCGGGCTCTGCTGGTCGCAGCAACACGAGCGGTGACAAAATGTGTTCTTGATGAGCACACAGGTGCTGCCAGGAAATTGGAGGTCCTGTGCCAAGCACCTGAGAGGCCTCTTCAGTGCTTCGAGCAGACCTGAGCAGTGTCAGCTCTGCAGACCTGCAGGATGGAAGTCACAGCGAGGACAATCTTGTGACTCAGTCTCATGGGACAATGCAAGGCTATGACCACGGGCTGCCATTTAAGACCCATGAAACATCCATCAAGAACCACAAGAGGAAGGATGATGTGACAGCAGGCACTTTTGCACTGGACACTGACATTAAGCAGGCTCGCAGATCCAGGCTGGCAAACAGATTCCCTCACCTGCAGAGTCCAGGAAGGAAGCCACACGCTCACCACAGGCACTGTGCACCATGCAGATTTTATCTTTAGGCTGTTCCTCTGCAGTGACAAAAGTGTGTGCCAGCAGCCTCTCACCAGCAGGAAGCCCTCTGAGCAGGAGCACAGGCCCAGCTCTCACCGTGCAGGGCTCGGGACATCCTGAATTCACAGACAACCCCACAAGATTAATGAACTTTTTCTTCAGAAGTACTTGCTTCTAGTAGGAAACATCCCCAGCCTTGTCCTTCCAAGCTTCACAAAACCAGCACTTAACCCTTCAAGCAGCCAGAGAGGAAGGGTGTCAGTTATCTGCCACTCTCAGAGGCTCTTACCAGCAGATCACTGAGTTTGGGGCAAGCAGACAAAATTCTTGGTGAATTATGCCTCTCAGGTGGACAGACAGATTACAAAACAGCCTCATAGTCATGCATGACAAAGAGTTTTTGGCTGGCAGGAAGTGTTTTGGTACACAGGTCCCTTTTCTTAGACTTTCGGAGAAAGAAGCGCGGTGATTTCTGTTCAGTCACGTATGAGCTGGACAAGACTGTCGTATGAGACACACTAAGCAAGTAGGCTGAATTCAGAGATTTTCCTGTGGTCTAATTCTGTTAAGTGATATCTGGGCCTTTGTTAATAATAACAGAACATGCATGTCTCTAAACATTATAGTAAGGATTCAAAATGAATGCCAGCAGGTTCTTCCAGAGGCACTGACATTCCCACAGGGTACAAAGAATCTCTTATCAATGGTACATTCATACTGTGATTTCCAGATTATAACTAAAACCTGAGGAACAAAATGCCATCCAGGTCAGGGACGGTGCACCCACAAAAACTGGCAGTGTTTTCCCTTAGAGTAACACTTCAGAATACATTAAGCTGATATTCTTTCCTTGGTTGTGTACAGCTTAGTGAAACAAAGCTGGAATATCATAGCTCTTCAAAATACAGGTGAAGAGAAGATCTTGCACAGCCACAGGCAACAAATCCTCATTAAAAGTCTTTTCCCATTACAAGCTGCAACATTCACCTTTCTGCAGCTCCTGTCTGGCACACAGCATAAACCTTGCTCTGTGCACAAACATTCTGTCCGGATGCATGGACTTAACAGGATGAATGTTCAAATCCTTTTCACTGCAGAAGTAAATTAAAAATGCCTATTTGTCCCAGGATTTGTGGTCATTCTCCCTCTAGACCAAGCTGTGTTTTCTGGGAATTCCCAGCCCTAGAGCTCCTAGCCCCACTGTTCTATTCTGCTTTAGACAAGAGTTTTCCATGAAGAAAAATGTATGAGCTCCTCTAAATACTCAGAATTTCAGACATCAGTATGTTACAACTCCCTTTCCCTGTTTATCCAACAAATCAGTCATCAGGATGTAGTTTTGCCCCGTGGAACAGTACTGCTGGAAATTCAAGTTGCCATCACCACTGCCAGGCTGGCTGCTCTCAGTCCACATCCCCATCTGCAGACAGGGACACACAGAGCATCGGGGCACTGCTGCCCTTCTGCTCCCTCCTGGATGTGAAAACAAGTTTTGCAGCCACGAAAAACCAACATAAGGAAAACCCACTGGACTAAGAGCAAGGCTTTTGGAGATGTATGATGTATGCTGTGCTACAGAGCATCCCAGGGCTGTGGCTGCTCCTCTGACACGCAGGAATCTACAGACACTGGCTGCAGGCAGTGCAGCTCCTCTTTAGACCACCAAGCCCTATCAGGATGCACCTGAATTCCTCCCCATACCATCTCAGTGCTCTTACCAGCTTGGTCACAGGAAAGCAGGGCTCCCTCACTGATTCCCTCCTCACAGTTCCCACAGGCAGACTGGGGTCTGAATAATTACATGGGCTTGGGAGATTGTCAGAGCCCCTGTTGATGGCTTCTGTCACTGGAGAGAGGGAGAGACACCTTGGAAATGCTGCTGGTGTGCACAGAGATACTGAAACGCTGCATACATCACTGTGTGGCAGGGGAAAATGCCTGCACTTGGGCCAGGTATGTACCTGCCAGAGAGCAGGCAGGAGCTGCCACGGACACACACCACATCTTCTCCCTGGAAGAGGTTTAATTGAGGATGGCCTTGACAGAGAACTTTCACCCGCTCTGTGTGACAGACAACAAATGCCTTCATTTTAAAATGTTACAAAAGAAAACCACTAGTGAGGAGCAGTATCAGCTCAGAGCACACCCAGGTGCAGTGACTGTGCTGATTTGCCTCTTTCCCTGGCTGCAGCTGTGGGCAATGATAAGGGATAACCCCCTCCCCTGGCTAGACACAGCTGGGACTGATGACACCCCAACCACAGGGACTGTGCCTCTGCTGCGTGCCCTCAGACACTGAGAGGAGGCAATAGATCTCTGAGAGCCAAGAGAAACCCTGGCCTGCCTGCTCAGGTAAAACAACAAATGAAAATGTACTCTAGTTCTACATTGCCAGAATATTGCTAGCATGGCCAAATTTAGAGAAGCCCTTCTCCCCAAAATCGCCCAGAAAACACGTGCCCTTTGTGGCATGCCACCCATCACACAAACACATTTTCTCCTCTTGGCTGAAAAATGACAGTTCCTTGGATCTCTTGCCAGGCCTGCCTGACCTCATGCAGAACCTGCCAGGTCTGGCTGCAACCTCCAGCTGAACAGTGCCATAATTTGTGATGCATGCCAGGGAGTGGGAAACTAATCCAAGGCACACCTGCAAGTGCTGTCCACCACGTAGCAAACTGCAAGGGTGGGGGAGCAGGTGCATTTTTTAAAACCTTTCCTGTCACCATGATCTTATCTCTTGCCTGAGCCTGGCAACTGTGTTCCCTTCCTGGCCACCCAATGGAGATCTCACGCTTTCCCCATGCTTGGTTTATTTTCTTGTAAAGGTTCCAAACAGCTGAACCTGTAAAAGTGGTGCTTTTGCTGCATTTACTTTTCAATATAAGATATGCAAGAGGCTTTAAGGAGCTAAAAGCTTGCTCTTTTGATGCTGAATCAGGGGGGGAAAGCATAGAAAGGCTAATACAAGGTGGCACAATTACTGTCTATTGATGCAACTGCTATGGAGCCACGATTCATCATGTATTATTGATAATTGCAGCATAATGTACCGAGGGGTTTGCAGGGTGTTTAACAGAATGCAAGATATTGAGATTACAAATGAACCCAGTTGTAAGAGGATGCTCTTAATTGTATCAAGCATGGTGCCTTCTCTCACAGTTAATTCTTAAGAAGTAAAACTAGCAAAATGCAGTCTAACTGCTGCTGTCAGGTCAGGACAGATGCAACCCCAAGGATCTGATCCCTTCTGACTTAAGCAGGTACCACTTCAGAGCCAGCAGCCTCACAGCCAGCATCAGTGCAAATCACAGCTGCAGTGGAAATCCCGAGGTGAGGAAAGGGAGGCAAACACCTTGCTGCAGACCTGCCTCTGGCATGTTTTCTCTGGCTCTGGAGAAAGGAGATTAGATTAATTTAAGGCTCTCAGCTTGCATCTAATAAACAAAACCTCACAAGGCTGTCAGAGGGGAGGGGAGGAAGGTGAACAGGGAGTTGCCACCCTGGCAAAGGGAATGCACAGAGCAAGCAGGAGAAATGCATAGGGACAAAGACAGGGGCTGAAGTCACAAACACCTCCTGGGCCAACACCTTCTTCCCTGCTGGGAAAAGGACTCTGAGGCTTAAGCCCTCATCCTGCTTCCACGTGGAGACTGGAGCTGGCACAGCCTCCTGGCGGCACCCAGGAGAGGGGTGTTGAGGACAGCTGTGGCAGCAGGGACAAGCTGTTCCTGCACCCCTGGGCAGAGCCCAGCAGCTCCAGCAACACCCGAGGCACCCTAGCACCCTCCCATCCCCACCTCCCCAGGCACAGCCATCCTGCACGTTTTTCATGCACCTCTTATGGAGGCTGTACCTGGGTTCGGAGCTCCCCATGCATGGGAGCACGTTAAACACCACACTGGGAAATCTGCTCCCCACCAAGCCCGAAACAGACTGAAATGGACCTAAAATAAACGCCCGGCTTAGACAGAGAAGTCATACAGGCACTCAGAGCAGCTGAGGCTCTTGGAGCTGTTTGGATACACCAAAGTGTCTCTGATCTCCCTGCCAGCTATTATTGCCATTTTACGGACAGAGAAACATCTGAGGTAAAGATAGCGCCTACAATACTGCTCACTTCCAAGCATGCCAACCACAATGGCTTTGGGGAATTCAGACTGGATTCTTTCTCAATTATTCCTTCCATAGCCTAGTGGCTCTGCAATGCTAAATTGCTCCTGTCACTGAAGTAAGCAGATGTGATCCTGAATACACATGAGGAGACAATCTACTCATCATGGCATGGTGAGTTTTTGTAATTTCTCAGTGTAAGTGCACTTAAACTGAGTTGACATTCTCCAGGACCTTGGCCACTGATGGAAAATAATACTTCAATGGCCCTTTTAATTGATGTAGAGTTTCCTGTTCCCCAATACAGCTCTTAAGAGTCACAGAAAAGCACTTTCAAGAACCCTCAGAGGATTCCCAAGTCGGTATTACAGCACTGCATTTATGCAAGATAACTCCCAATGCTGTTTAATTACATCTCTGACCTCTATACAATTCCCCATTACAGACCTCATTCTTACCCCTTTCAAGTCCAACTCAACTCATTCCACAGGAGCAGGATACAAAGAGATCCTTAGCTCTGAAATTTGCATTAGGAAATGAGGGGCAAGAAGGGAGCGCGCTTCACCATGGTTTTCAGAAGATTAAACAAGGCAATGAAGTGTGTGACTTCCTTTAAAATCTTCCATTTAAAATCCTAGTTTCATGATCTTAACTTTTCCTTAGCCATAAAGGAGGAATTGAGAAGGAAGTCTGTACTTCTTGCAAATGCTGTAACTATTTTTAAATCTTATAATTGCCACACAGAAGCAAAGGATTGGATGGGATCTCAAGTGGTCTTTCCAAGAGCGAAGCAGCTCCATGTAATGTCTAAGAAACACCAGTCTAAGCCTTCCCTGAAGGACCACGACTCCTCATTTTCTCAAGTACTCTGTTCCCCTGCTGCATTTCTCTTTCTAGTTACGATATTTTCCCATATCCAAACCTAAACTCTCCTTGTCACAGGTAAGAGATACCTGGTTATCTGCCTTGTCTGTGCAGAGGAGGACTCAAACACAGCTGCTCTGCAAGGTTACCTTACACTTTGCAAAGCTCCTCATCCCTTCCTCTTTCTTCCCTTCCTTTCTTCTTCCCTCAATCTTTACAGCCCAAATAACCCTTTCTTTTGCACCCCCTTGTAAAGCATATTTTTCTAATATCTTTGTGATATTAGGAGTGATCTTTGTGATCTCCTCCCCATTCTCCTACAGCTCTATAAAGTGCAACGCTCAAAGCTCAGCACATCAGCCTGGTTTCCTCATCACTGAGCTGAAGAGACTAATTAAATTGCACACTTGCCATGCTCCTGGTAATGCATCCCAAAGCGAAGGCTGGGGTTCTGGGTTTGGCTTTTCTGCCACACAGACGTCCTGCTGCTGATGCACAGGCAGTTTGTGATACTCCTAATCCCCAGATCCCCCTCTGCAATCGCTTCTGAAGGTGTCCCCAGTTCCATGTTTGACTTCCCTATCCCAGGACCATTCTCAGATGATTTCGGGTAACATCTCCAGTTTATAAGCACCACTTTGAGCTCTGATCCTGTACACCAGAGTGCTCATAAGCTTTTATATCTTGATGGTGGCCACAAATAACTGAGACCAGGGAAGTCTTGGGAAGAGTCTAGGTCATAATTTGAGGGCCTTTGTGTTATCGATGAAGCACCAGTGAGACATCCCTGTCCCTGTGCAGCAGGTGACTGGGGCACCTTCTCACACAGCCAGTTGTGCCACACAGTACCCAGGGCACAGACAGAAGAAAACATTTTGTCCTGAACTGCTTTCAAATGAATCCCAAATCAAGGCAAAATTCCTGAAATGCATATTTAACTGATATAGAAGCTTACATCCAAACAAAAGCTGGATTTTGGGGCAGCCCCTTTTCCCTGTGAAACAGAATTTGCAAAAAGCGTGTGTGAAGGGGAATCCATGAAGGTGACTAAATTACAAGGAGAGATGGCAACGGCAATGGATTTAAAAGGAAATGGGATGTCAGAAGTCCAGGGACACCTTCAGCAGCACCAAGTAACCCTCACATAAGGGGCCAGTGTTGACCATCCAAGCTTTAAGATCTCCAGAACAAAACATGACCCAAGCACGTTGCTCCATCACCATTTCCTGACCTCGCATCAACACGCTGCTGGGAAAGCCTGCTCTTCAAGGCTCTACATGATTAATTATTCATCAAACTATGTTTGGACATCCACAGTTCAATCTCAGCCTCCATGATTAGATACATCAGGATCGTGAATACTGATATTAAAGTCATTGGGCACCTTTTCACCAGAGTTGGCTCAATACTAGATTTTGAAGCTACCTGCTATATATAGCCTAAAGCAGTTACCTCTCTGCTCAAGGGGGTTGATGCCTGTAAAAAGAAAACCGTTAGCACCGAGAATGAAGGGGCTGATGCGAAGGACAGCGGTGCCCAGCCAATGCCACAGCGCACCCTCCAGCCGGCTCACGGGGGCGGGGGGCACTGGGACTCCAGGCCCCGAGAGAACTCTCCGGGCATCGCCGCTGCCGCCCCTACAGGAGCAGCGCCCGAGGTCAGGGTCCCGCTGGGGCCGCCTCGGCACGGACAGCTCCGGGAGCGGACTGCTCCCGGCCGCGGGACCGGACGGGACGGGACGGACAGAACGGGACGGGCGGGACAGGACGGGACGAGACGGGAGGGGCGGGACGGGCCGGGCCGGGCGGTGAAGCATTGCTCGAGGACCGACAGGACATTCCGGACGGCCGGGATCGCACGCCCCCCGCCCGCTCCCTCGCCCCCTCACTCACAGTGGCACCATCCCAGGTGGCAGCACCAGTGCAGGCGGAAGCAGCGGCCGTGGCTGTGGGTGGCGCAGAGCGAGAGCCCGTCGCAGGGCTGGAAGTCGGGTCTGCCCGCGCAGCTGCGGGCGAGCGCCTGAGCCTCGTCCAGCTTCTCGCTCTTCGCCGCCGCCGCCCCGCTCATGGCGCCGCCGCTCCGCCCGCAGCCCCCGCGCCGCAGCGGCCAGAGGAGGAGGAGGAGGAGAAGGAGGAGGAGGAGGAGGTTGAGGACGAGGAGGAGGAGAAGGAGGAGGAGAAGGCGCCGAGCCGCAGCGGGGACCGCCCGCCCGCCCAGCGCCGCGGGGGCAGCGCCGCGGGCAGGGCCCGGCCGCCCGCCCCGCCCCGCCCCGCCCCGCCCCGCCCCGGTCCCGCAGCACCGCCCGCGGTACCCCGATGGCTGCATCACCCGGTGGCGCTGTCCCCCGATAGCCGTACCTTCCCGTGGCTCTGTCCGTCGATGACCATGCCCCACGATGGCAGTGCCCCGCGGTGACCGTGGCCCCTCACAGCTGTGTCCACGCTGGTCGTGCCCGCGATGGAGATGTGCCCTGGCGGCCGTGTCCGCGATGGCCATACCCCTCGATGGCTGTGCCCCCCATGGCTGTGTCCCCCGGCTGGGTGGGAGGGTAACCCGCGGGCTGCTCTGCGTGGCGGGGTGAGCCCGGGACTGTTCCCGAGGGCGCTGCCGGCAGCTGTGGGCGGCTGTGAGATCTCGCTGCTTTCCCAAGGCGCTGCCAGCGGCCGGAGCGCACGGGCAGGAGCGGCCACCAGCCCCGGGCGAGTCAGCCTGGGCACAGCAGAGCTGTGGGCCGGGTGCCAAGCACTCCCTCGGCCATGTGGAGCTCCTGTCCAGACACCACGGGACTTGATGAATGGGATCCGAGCGCCCTGGCAGCGGACAGCAGCCTCCGGGGAGTGTGGGCAGCAGGCAAGCAGCCTCGATTAGAAGCGATCTGGGGCGCTCCAAGCGTGCAGCTCTTTGCTAGTCTGTGAGACAGGTGGACACAGATCACCCCTGCAGTGCCAGACCCAATGGAGCAGGACACTGAGCTGCTTGCATTCGTGGCCCACAGCACAGGCAGGGTTTAGTTGGTTTTTTTCATCACGCTACTTAATCTAATTCAGAAATCCATTTCTTTCTAAGCACGCAGTGATTTAAGAAACCCTGATAATCTTTGTCTTTCATTTTGTAAAATAATCAGTAGATATAATTTTGGTTAATAAACATATGAAAGCGTATTGTTATTTTCCAACAATCATATCTTTAGGCCAAAATTAAAGTTTGGATTTATCTTGAGCTGTGGCTACATTATTTGTTTCCTAAGTGTGGTGGTGGACTTGTTTCCCTGCTATGTTTGAAAGAAAATTGCAGTTTTATTGCTGCTCTGCTCAGCACTGGGAGTTGAAGTCAGCTTTCCGTTAGAACAGAAATCAAATGGTCATTTTCATAGTCCCTTATCTTTGTACAATACCCAATAGCTCTATGTCAGAAACAGTCAAAACATACTTAAGTTTCTGTGTTCTCCAGAACATTCCGAGACAGTTCATATGGGGCCTGTCCTTGGATAGATCTCAGAGGTGTTCCCATCCTCTACACCCTCCTGAAGGTGTGCTGAGAGAACCATTTGCTTCTTGCCAGTAAGAAGGGCTTAAGAACAGCCAAGATGCTGGTTTCTAGCTGTGATCAGCTCCACACTTTATGGGTCAGACCAAGGGATATGGGTCATAATGGCAGCACACAGAGTTGCACAGGGGCTTTGAACCACCTCTGACTGTGATCCCTGACTTGCAGTGCAGACCTGGTCTCTGCAGTGCTGCTGGCCCTTTCTGCTCATCCGTGGTTCCCTCCTGCAGCAGCTCAGCGCCACATGGCTGTGTCCCAGCTGTGCCCTCACCTCCTCAGATCTGGAATGGCTACACCATTAAACTCAGCCTGTCTTGGAGGAGATGGGTGCCCAGTTACACTGACCAAGGGCTTTGAGCCTCCCTTGGCACTGGTCACCAGGAGTGGGAGACCCTCACAGGCCTGAACATTTTAAATGTCTCCAGTGTTTATTACACCGGAGACAGAGTATTCTGACACTCCTGGAGACTTATCTGCATTTGTTACGCCGAAATCCCATTGAAACTGCAAACGTTTAGGACCTTGCTCAGCTGTTTGCAAGCAGAGGAGAAACTGATTCCAAACCCAGGTGTTTCTTTGACACTGTCCTGATGTCCCCCTGTTCCCTGGAGCCCAGCAGCAGCAAACAAGGGATGCAGCTCAGCTCCCATGAGAACCATGGCCCAAAGGAGAATTGACACTTCTATCTGCTGGCACCAAGTCCTTCCTCTCCAGCACTGTCTCACCTCCAGCAGCACTCTCAGACCAGCCTAGGTTGTCAGATCACTTTCTGTTCAAAAGAAATAAAGGAGGAAGGTGAAGTGTGGGTTACAGAAAGAGGGGTAGGTGTTTCTGGCAAGACCCAAGCGCCCCATCCAATTTGGGCATGCACTTCTGAGCAGCCTAAGGCAGGGAGCTCTCTGCCTCCCTTTGAAGGGCCAGTGCTGCAGGGGACTCTGATCAAAGCTAAGGCAATCCTCCCCTTTGGTGTACTCCCATTCCTTACTGTTTTGCACAATGCCTGTGGCTGAGCAGTTAATGGAGGCATCTGCTGCAGCGGCAGAGTTCACCGACTTAATTAAAGATATCTAACAATCCTGCAGCTGCATGAGAGAGGCCACGGGTGCTCACAGGGCTGACACTGAATCTCCTCAGACTGAGAGCAAGCACCCTGCTGTGCAGAAAGCACAGACATGCAGCCAGACACCACATGAAAGTAAAAGCAGGGCCCAAAGATTAAGGATGGACTGGAGCCAGCTTGCATTGTGTGTCACCACAGCCTCACCGTGCCAGAAAAGTGTATAACCTCAGCTCATGGATAGCTTGGAATAGTCAGACATGCAGCAAGTGAGCAGAGCTGGGGAAATTCCTCACCTGTAGGAATGGTTTTACCTGGAAAACATTTTACACATATTTTCCTACTGAGTGAAAATGGTTAACTGGTTTAAAAAGACAGGTGGGAAAACTAATCCTGTACCAAGTGGTTATCAAGGTCTCCTCTGCGTGGGGCTATGTTCTCTCCTGTTAAATGAAGAAACATTTCACTCATGGGTATGTTTCTGGCATCACTGGAGAACTGCATTTGAGCTGATGAGGACTGTGCAAGGCTGTTAACAATTTACCAGAGAAACTCACAGAACAGGCTGGTGGTTGCTGCTTGGGCTGCTTGTCAGCAGGCACCAAGGGCTTTGGATCAGGCTGCCCTGCAGGGCTGAGGGCCAAGGAGCTGTAGCTGCCCTTGGGCGCGCTGTGCCGCGCCGGGAGCTGAGTAGCCAGAGGCTGGGGCTGCCATGCACTGCCCCCGCCCTTCCGGAGCTGGGAACGCGACCTCGCGGCGGCAGCAATGTCACCGCTGGGTGCTGGGACGTCAGGCAGACAGCACGATCGATGCTGGGCTGCTTTGGTCGATGCGAACTTACAAACGAACTTCTATCAGGAGAGACATTACTGGTGTGAACACACCATTACTGGTGTGTTCTCAGCAATTCCTGATCAGGGAAACAGACCCATCAAAGGCACCGGCACACAGGTGCTGCAGGTGACGAGAAGCATTTCAGCCCCAGGGTAGAAGCTGGTGTTATTCTGGGATGACATTGCTGCTCCAGAGGAAGGGCACGTCCTCTGCTCCGCAGCCTCCTGCTGCAAGGGGATTGCCCTTTCCCAAGTGATCCCCAGTGCAGGTGAACACCACGCACAAGGAACAGGAGAAGGGAGGTTACCCGGGCAGGGCATTGTGTCCAGAGCTGTCCTGGGGGTGACAGAGCAGCCGCCAGCACAGCCAGGGCTGTTGTGTAACGTGTCACGCAGAGCCTGCTCCTGTGGGAGTACTGCTTCACCTCTGAGCTGAGCTGGATTGCTCTCAGCTGTGGCACACGAGTGATTTGGGGCAAATTGCCCCAGTTTGCTGAGCCTAGAGTGACTCCTTCTCCAGTCCTGGAGAGAAGTTCTCTCTGGAACCAGGCACTTGGGTTGGCTTGTAACTCCTGATGGGTTTCCTGCCCCCAGTTTTGCTCCCTCACCCACTGGTGGACAGGAGTAGACAAAGGGCAAAATAAAACGTTTTTAGATAAAAGAGTCATGCAGTTTTTTCAGACATAAACTCCTCCAGAAACAGGAAAATTATCTAATTCCACCATATAGAGAAGGGATGGGGAACAAACAAAAATCAAGCACATTTGCTTTTTTTTCCACAATCTCACATGGCACCATGTAATCTGTCATTAGATAATCAAAGCAGTTTCATTACATTCAAATCAAAAGTTAAACATTCGCAGTCCCTGAGAAGGGAATACAGACCAAGCTATTTCCCACACCAGACTAGAAGATACATTCACTAGACATGTGAAATGGGAGACTTTGTCCCAAAACATCAAGTCTGGAGCTAGTTAGGCTCTCTCTCACTCTGCTCTACCCTTTGTTAGAGAGCTGCTACCTCCCTGCCTGCCTGCAAGCAGTGTCCCTACCTGCACAGCTCTTGTGCCGTGCCCTTCCCAGTGCACCCTCTGATCATGTGAAAACCTGGTCAGTGCCAGGCCGTGTTTCAAGCTGGTCAATTAGAACCTGTTGAGCCCCAAGACCTCGGAGCTGTAGTCAAGCAAGATGCAGGGAGTGATGGCAACACATTTCCACACTGAAGAGGTGCCAGAAGATGTTTCTGCTTGGACAAAGCCAGGTGGGAGTAATGGCAACAGAGGATGGAGTCTGGATGCAGAAAGCCAGTCGTGAGCCAACACCACAGGGCAGGTTAGTCAGGCTGATGTATTTGTGGCTTTCCTGGCATTTGTTAGAACCTCCCCTGCAGCAGGGAGAAGAGACAGTACCAGGGGACAGCAAGGGACTGTCCCTTGCTCTCTGCTCAGACCTGCTCTCTCCACTTCATTTGACTTTACCTCTGAAAGTTGCTGCACCCTTGTGCTGTCTGTCCCTCAGCAGCAGGAAAGGAGCAGGTTCCAATTGCAGAAGAGCCAGGAAATTGAGGGGAGATGGCTGCACAGGAAAGAACTGAAACAAAGTGGGAAATAGATTGAAGACATGATTTGGTAGATCCAGCAGGTCTTGGTTGAACTGTGATCATAATTTTCTTGGCTCCAGCCGTGATTTGCATTGTGGGCTGTAAATGCTGCTCCCTGCCTTCCCCAAAGACAGACTGGAAGAGGAGTACAGCTGTGATGACCTGCAGGCAGTGCAAAATGAGACGGGCCTTTACACAGCAGTGTGTGAAGACAGTGGGTGAGGCTGGGGCTGAGAGAGAAGGATGGATGACGGCAGTGGTGACCTGCAGCAGGTGGTGGACTGAGATCAATTATCAGCCAAAATTATTCCCTGCAAAGGCCTCGGAAGGCCCGTGACTTTGTTTACGGGCCTGTAGCACTTTGGGTTTTATTGGAAGAAGCAGTGCAATTGAAGCACCAGTTTCATGAGATCAGCCTCCATCAGAGGAATCACAGCTTGGGGCTCTGCCAGCTGAGGTAGGACATCCACTCCTTGAGGGGGGGGTTCCCCACAGCCACCAGCTTTTTCAGAAAGGCACTGGGCCGTAGTCCAGGCACGTCAGGGTGGGCCTCAGAGTATTTCTGCAGTTTAGCCAGCACGCGGGGGAGCCCCACGGTGGAGGCGTAGAACATTGGGCCTCCCCTGTGCTTTGGCCACCCGTAGCCATTGATGTAAATGACATCCAGGTGCTCTGGGCCTGATGCTATTCCCTCAGCCAGGATGGCGAACCCCTCGTTGATGAGGGAAAACAAACACCGCTCCAGGATTTCCTCCTGGTCTATCAAGTGGGTCTCTATGCGATGGGTGTCTCTGTACTGGGACAGGAAGTTGTGGAGCCATGGGTCTGGCGTGGCTGTCCTCCCCCCAGCCTTCTCGTAGCGGTACCAGCCTGTGCCGGTTTTCTGGCCGAAGCGGCCCTGCTCACACAGCAGGTCGGGCAGGGGGCTGTAGCGCTGGCCGTGCCGCTGCCGGGCCGGCGTGCCTGCAGGGAGGGATGGCCCGGTCAGGCCCTGCCCCTGCCGAGACCTCCAGCCCACATCCAGCCCGGCGAGGTCAGACATGCGGAAAGGGCCTATCTTAAACCCAAAATCTTCAAGAACCCGATCTACTGCTTCTGGTCTGCTTCCTTCCTCTAAAAGGAACACTGCTTGTTGTACGTACGGAAACATCATGCGATTCCCAACAAACCCAAAACAATTCCCTACCACCACTCCAACTTTTTTCAGGGCTTTGGCCAGCTGCATAGCAGTGGCGATGGCGGTGGGGGACGTGTGGCGGCCATAGATGATTTCCAGCAGCCTCATCACGTGGGCAGGGGAGAAGAAGTGTGTGCCAATGACCTGCTGTGGGCGGCTCGTGGCAGAAGCTATTTCGTCGATGTTCAGGGCTGATGTGTTTGTACACAGCAGGGCTCCCGGCTTGCAGATCTTTGACAGCTTGTGGAATATTTCCTTCTTTAGTGCCATGTTCTCAAACACAGCCTCGATGACTAGGTCTACATCACTCAACAGATCAAAGTCCACAGTGAACTGGAGACGTGCAGGGTTATGGAAATCCAGAGTCTGGGCACCCCCTTCCATTTTCATAGCCTCACGTTCCAAAAGGAGCATCACAGCTTTTCTTCCCTTGTTCAGATACTCCAGATCCTGCTCCAGGGCTACCACAGGGATGTTGGCCTTAACCAGAGAAGTCACAATGCCTAGGCCCATTGTTCCCAGCCCTAGGGATAAAAGCAAGATAGAATCAAATACTATGAATAGCAAATTAATCTCTTGACAGTAGCATTTCCTTTGTATCTCCAGGATAAAAGGTGGAGGCCTCTGGAAAACAAGTATTGCATACATAGAAAACAGATATTGAAGACTGCGAAAAAGGAGGGTGAATTTGCTCTTTGGGTGAGCCTAAATGTTTGAAAAGAGGTAGCACAAAGGCAAGTTAGTACCCTCACGAGCTTACAAAATGCCAGTGGGATTCACCCAGTGTGCACAGACCACAGATTCATGTCTTATCTCTGCAAAGTTTTATACCTACGGAAACCAGGATCGTTGAGGAGTGAGAACCTGGGGATCAAAGAGAGAAGCTCTGAGTTACAGCTGCAACCCTGTTACCATGTTCTGCAGGCGGGATCAAAGCAAGATTTCACCCTGCCTCACTGTTCCTGTGAGATGGTCTGTTATGGGCATTAGGCAGATACAACCCCCAGAAATTTTGACACCAGCAAAGTTCAAAGAGTTGGTTTCTCCCTTGTCCTTCCAAGCTTCCTCTTTGTCTCCCTCTTTTTCTCCCTCTGCACTTCCTTGTGTGATCTTTGAAAGAGAAAAAAACTCCGCTGCTATTTCTGTGAAGACCTGGATGCTGATCTGCTCTAAACTTTCTCTCTAATGTCTTGTGTGTCTCTCAATGCCTGGTCAAACAGAATGGAACTAATGCAGTGTTCTTAAACTAGATTTCAACATCTTCTCTCTCCTTTTAAATCATGCTGCCACATCAGTAGCCTTTTGCCTGCTGTTCACATTCTATCAGGTATCTCTGCCCACCAGGAACTCTTCAAGTCCTCCAACACAGGCCATTCCTAACTTCTGAAGATTCTCAAAGTCAGTCTTCCTTGTCCAGCCACACAGTTAAAGCTCTTGCCCAGAATTCCTGTAACTGAGAATCCATTCACACTGTAATTTTTTCCTCCAAGACCCGTAAATATGCTACCCCCAGCTCACACCCCCAGGAATACCAATGTAGAGATTACTGGCTTGATCCCTTGCATCAGCTCTGTCCTCTGTGACATTAAATGGAGCTGCACTTTCCTGTGACACACAACCCACATCACTGATCCTGCTCTCCCACAGTGGAGGCCTTTCCAACTAAATTAATACAAACTAGTGAGGGAAGGTCAGCACAATTTTACCAGCTTTGAAAGTGCGAAGCCTCTGAATGGGAGGATTATTAATATCCTAAATAAAGCAGCAACCAGACAAAGTATAGCTTTGTTATAATTCTGAAAAAATTATTTTTTTAATCTCTGGTTTACAAATGACAGTCAGCTAAACAAATAAACAGAAACAAGGGGATTAAAAATTTTGTCTAAATCAGCTTTGTGAAGAAGAGCTGAAATGATGTCATCATTTAAACAAGTTCCAGCAACCAAGGTCAGACAAGGTAGGATGTTTTTCCTGCATGCTACACACTCTTGGTTTAGTTCTGCCCACCTTCACCCTGTATGCACACAAGACATCTCAAACATTCCCTGCTTAGCCACCAGAAGATCATTTTTACTGGCATCACTAGCTGGCAGCCTGCTTATAAACCATCATTACGCTCCCAAGCAAGTGCTGAAGTTCCCTTCTAGGAAATTAGATTTGCTACTTCATAATCAAGTTCTGCTGAAAACTAATTTGAAAATAAATCTAGAATAACATGAATCAACTCGTAGTAACTCAATGTCTATGGTTTGCTGACTGAAAAAACCTGAACATGAGTAGCTCCTCCCACTGTGCTCACTCTCCAGAGCCTTTGATGCCAGAGCAGGTACAATTAGGGACAGGTTTGCCCTGGCTTTGGCAAGCCACGAGGTGCTTTCTTCCTACAGTGCAGGAGGGAAATTCACCCCCCAAACCCAGCCCCATCTGTCAGGCTCTCTGTAGACATCAAGCTGAAGTGTTTGCAGTTCCGCATGGCTCACTCTTGAAGTCTCTTCCTTCTCACTGTGGAGGCCAGGGATTTCTCTCTAGAATTTCTAAGTTCTCCACACATCCTGGGTCTTGTGCACTCCTGATCCTCCCAGCTTCAGTCTCCTGACTGAAATCTTAGTGGTTCTTTTGCCATATGAGCACACTGCCTTTTCCTAAATCGAAACCTCTTTTGTGAGCAGACGTTCCCCAAGCTTCTTTCCCAGGGGAGCTCTGCAGTGGTGCCAGGTGATTCCTCTGGTTGCTTTCATCATGAGTACTCCATGTAGGTTTTAGCCATCCCATGAGAGACAGGCACACATGCCTGTAGTACTACGCTTTCTAGGCCAGGGGAACAGGCTTATGGATAAGATACAAGCTTGCCAAGCTTGTTTCTGACCTAGAAAAGCTGTCTCTCAACTTCCTACAGAACTCTGCAATGGCCTGTATGAAATGATGTTTAATGAAGCTGGCAGAGAGAGTAATGAAAGCCCCAAGGGGTTTGTTACATTAGAGCTTGCACAGCATGATTCCCCTGGAAATATTTTCTAAAATTGGCTATAAAACTAAGGAGAGCTTTGGCTATCTAGCAGCAAAAGAGGCATTTCTGAGGACTCCTCTTTTGCAATTCAGAAAGCCAAGTAATCTTGGGGAAGAATATGTTAGAGCAGAAAAAAAATGCAGGGGATCATTAGGCCCTACATGTGTGGCTGTAAGGCTGTGGAAGAAAGAGGAAGGGAGATGTCTCACGCTCAGACTGAAACACGGTGAGGAACTGCTCCAGAATTTCTGCTGTATGTTCCATTTTCTTACTCAATAGTGTTCTCCCTTCCCCCAAACCAGGAAAACCCCTATATTCTCATCTTCCATGCAGGGGACTATTTTCATGTCCAAGGCACATCTTTCCAAAAAAGACTGAAATCTGCTTCAGGAGCAAGAACAGTGCCCAGCCATCCTGCCCCTGGTCTTTTATTGTGAAATGAAGCTTTGATATATAATTAAAACTGCACTTGTACATATGTAATTTCAGGCCAAATATGGGTATGAAAAATCCATTTGCTGGGCGAGCTGAGTGAATAATGATGGTTAATTATTGATCTGTCACGTGAGATACTTAGAATACGAAAAATCATACAAAATTAATTGTAGGACTTCGAAATACATTTCAAAACAAAACCAAAAAACCTTGAAATATGTACAAGGCAGACCATATACAGTCATACACTACAGAAATACTGATCAGTGGAAAACACTCTGAACTAGAATGAATATTTGGATGTTAAAATGCCTGGCAATTGAAATAATCCATTATAGATTGGTAAAAATATGCAAGGATTGTTCCAGTTTTCATGATAAAAACAACAATAAGCAATTGGCAGTGATGGGCTGCTGCAGGCTGGGGCTGCTGCTCTCTCTGTTTCAGGGTATTAGTTTCAAGCAGAAATAATGTGATACTCCAGGCATGCAGGGAGCTGTGGGGAGATGCAGTTGCAAGGGGCAGAGAGAAAAGAACCTTCTCTCTGGGTGTTGAGGAACCAGAGAAAATGAAAAGGTGGGACCAAGAGTTCAGAACAACAAGAGCAAAGGAAACAATAAATCAACATGAAAAGGTCAACACGATCTTCTCAGTTGCTTCTCACCGTGCAGCAATAAGAGATGGGAGCAGCAGCATAATGCAACACGGGTTTAGTGTGTGAAACAGCACAGCACTGTCTGTGGGAAAATGGGGTCTGCATGATTTCTGAGGAGCTTAAATTGAGGCAACACCTTTCTCTGACTGCCTTCCTCTCTGCTGCAAAAATAAGGAGACCATGGGCCACCTAGGTAGACTCAATACTTGCATGGATGAGCAGCACTATTTTAAAAGGTGTCAGTCCCTCAAAAATCATCCCTAGGATTTTGATTTCTTGTGCTGCAGGGATGTACTTCAGATCAAAAAAATGAATTGTACTGGCTGGAGAATAACTTTTTGTTACAGTAGTCTGAAAGAAAAAATACAATGGTGTTGGCGTGTTTTCTGTCTGTCTGTAACGGACTTCCAATTTCACTTATATCAAAAGGCAAAATAGGAGGCAAACCTTCCAGACGAAGGAAAATAAGCACAAGATGCAGAAAGAAGTTACAGAAAGTACTGCCACTGTGGGATTCAGGGTTAAAAGGAGGTGATCAAGAACCTCCAAGACAAGATATGTCACATGAAATGAAATATGACATGAACAAGAGCATAAGCAAAGCAAGCTTTACTGGTGGGCTGTGTAATGGGAGCAGTGAGTCAGCAAGGGCTGGAGTCTGGGTGAGTGTCAAAGCCCTGAGTGCACTGATGGGATTTGCTGTCCCTGAGCTGCCACACCTGGAGCCTTTGCCCACCTGCACTGCTCATTGCCTCTGAGCCCCATTTAAGCTCAGACCTGGGCTTGTCCCCCCTTCTTAAGCTTCCTTGGAGGAGTTCTGGTGGCTTACTCTGGCTATGGCCACTGTTGATCCAGACCTCAGCCTGCAGACTGGCTTCCCACCTTTACCTTGGACCTGCCTCATCCTGGGAACTTTGCTTGGTCACCTGTACTTCCAGTAAGTCCTGACCACAATCACTGGGCCTGCCCTGCCTGCCTTGCCCAGGTCCTGTAAATGTTGATGCAGCAGGTTGTGCTGCCATCCAGAGGGAGAGATGGGTGGGCAGAATCTTCAGGAGCGGGGAAGTGTAAAGTCCTTTATGGGGGAGGAAGGGTATATAGTAAGGGCTGGCTGCTGGAAAGCAGCTCCCCAGGAAAGGCTCTGGGAGTGCTGGTGGACTTCAGGTTGACTCTGAGCAGCAATATGACCTTGTGGCAGACAAGATCAATGGTATATGGAGCTATGTCAGGACAGGTCTTGCTAGAAGCTTGAGGGAGGTGATGGTGAGACCATAGCTGGAGTGCTGGGTCCACTTCTGGGTTCCCAGGTACAAGAGTGATCTGGATTGATTGGAGTGAGTTCAGTGAAGGGCAAGTAAGATGATTAAGGGACTGGAGTATGTCTCATGAAGAAGGACTGAGTGAGCTGTGACTTCAGCACAGAGAAGGCTTGGGGGATCTCTCCCATGTGTATATAAACACCTGAGAGAAAGGTACCTGATAAAGGAGATGGAGCCAGACTCAAGTGGCCCCCGGTGATAAAAACCAGAGGTCATGGGCACAAGCTGAAACATGAGAGTTCCATCTGAACAAAAGTAAGCATTTCTTTTTAGTGTGGGGCTGACTGAGCACTGGCACAGGTTGCCCAGAGAAGTTGTGGAGTCTTCATCCTTGGAGATGTTCAAGAGTTGTCTGGACACGGTCCTGAGCAAGTGGCTCTAGGTGACCCCATGTGAGTAGAGATGTTGGACAACATGACATTCAGAGGTCCCTTCTTGCCTCAAGGATTCTGTTGTTCTGCCCCCTGTTATTGTCACTGGCTCCCCATCCCTGCTCCCTGCCAGTAGATAATTAGCTGGATGTGTTGAACATGGCTAATATCAAGGTTGCCTGTTACCCTGGCCATACTAAGCAAGAGCAAGGAAGAAATACCTTGGTACCTGGTCTTGATGTAATTCCTCCTGGAACACTCTTTTCACTGCAGCTATGCACATTTTATGAAGTGTTGAAAAATTTGGGAAAGTTCAGGGTAAATCAAATGATCAGAGTGTGACAGATTGTGCTTTGCAGCAGAAGTATCAAAGCACTTAGTTTATTTGTTCTGCAGAAGGAAGAGTTCACTTGAGCATTGTCTAATCAGCTATGAAATCACTGAAATCTGGGGGTGAGGTTGGGGCAACTTCAGACCATAATTCAGAAATCTGTCCAGAGATGAGTGGCAAATACTTAATCCAATGGAAGAGACATACAGCCCAGTCAATTCTGCTTGGAAATAAAGTACAGATCATGTTTCTACTAGAAACTTTCAAATAGAGGTTGCATTTGTCCTCAGAATTCCCTCCAGCTCAGTTACAGCCCCAAAATAGGCAGCTCAGCTCTAACAGCCCTTCTGGCTAAACTGTCACTGTGATTAGGTCTTTGCAAGTGTGTTGTTCTGGAGTGGTTTAGCAGCACAGAGCTAAGAATGTCTCTCCTGGTCACCTGGTCATTCCCCCAGACTCCAAGACGAGTCTTCCTGTCAAAGCACATACTGCAGAACTGGCAAAAGTGTGTGTCCAAACTTCTGTACTCTTCAAGTCATAGAATAGATCTGGTAATAATTAATGCCTCTTTACCTGAATGCTTTAACAGCCACAGATCCTTCTCACAGGGTTTGTGGACTGATATTTAAAAATCCATTTCTATTAAAAATATGGCATGGCAGCTAATGAAGAGAAGAGAACTTCCAAAAAAATCTCTATGGCCTAAAATGAGTTGTCAGACAGCTCAGGAGCCCTGAGAAGCACCCAGAAAAAAGCAGTGTTGATCTGGTGAGATTTCCTTGAAACAGAATAGATGTTTTCCAAGTGCTCCATTACTTGTCTAACCATTTTTGAGTGCTACTATCAACAGCTAGAGCTGAAAGATATTTTTTTTAATCTCAGCAGTGCATTGAAGGTTTTATTTAAATTTCTCTTATAAAAAATTAATGAAGGCATTATCTTGCTGGGCTACAAAATGGCAGGAGTGGATCCCAGTGAGATGAAATCTTCTTAAAATACAGCTGTCAAAACATTTTTGTATTAATATATCCCTGAGTGACTCTGTGCACATGCACTTGCAGTGCAGAACTAGACCAGGAGGAGGAGAATTTCCTACAGACCTGCTTCTAGCACGAAGCAAAGCCAGGTTTGGGTGTTTAAAAGGGAGCAGACTGCTTATGGTCCACACACGAAGCTGTCTCTGAAGTGAGAGAAAGCTATTCTTCCAAAGGAGGTGCTAATCTAGTGGCACGTGAGTTGCCATCTGAATTTGGAGCTTCCCAATGCAGTGACGACTTCATGAATGGGCATGGAGTACCTGTGAGAGTGATGGGTGTGAGTGACTGCTGGGGGCTCCCAGCTCAGCTGCGGGCCGTGCTCTGTCCCCACCGCGGCAGCTCCCTGTGCTTACCTATGACGGCTGCCCTGCGCACGGGCTGCGGGGCAGCGCTGCTCCAGGAGGCTCCGCTGGGAGTTGCCCACCTGCGCACGGCTCTCTCTGCGAAGAACGCGTACTGCAGCGCCTGCGCCTGCCCCGAGCTCAGCAGCACCTGGAACAGCTCCCGCTCCCGCCGCACGCCCTCGGCGAAGGGCCTCTCGGTGGCGGCTCGCACTGCCTGGAAGCACAGCTCCGGAGCCAGGAACCCCCGCGCCTGCTTCTTCACCTTCACCAGAGCTTCACGCAGAAACGCTTCCATGTTGGGCAGTTTGGGAACTGGCTTAAGGCTGAGCCTGCGGGGTCCCAGGGGCTGACCTGGGGGGAGAGAAACGGAGTTACAGAACAAAGCATCCTCATCTTTTCAGACGTTGTCTTCCCAGACTTCCAGACCCTTTTCCGCAGGCTGGGAAGGCAGCCTGCCTCTTCTTCTCTAACTCTCACTGTGTTAGGGCTTGCATGGCAGTGAGCTGGGTCTACAACTAAAGCTTCTGACATTTCTCCTTATTCCTGCTTGCTCTGACAATTGTGATTTTTCAAGTCCCTTCTCAGACTTCATAAAAAGTAAGACTTTATTTTCAAAGAAGTAACTCTCTCCATCCTTTTCTCAGCTTCATAGTGCCCTGATTTTCCAGTTCTCTCCCTCTACACTCCCAGCTGCCACATTCATATGGATCTTTCTGTAGGCTTCAGTAATGAAGAATTCCTCCAGTATTGTTTAGTATTCAATAGCCAGTTGACAGTAGCCAGAGGCATTCCAGCCACAGGCCTGACCCCGACATTGACAAGAGAGTGGAAAACACACCCTGACTTCTTTGCTGACTGAAGGAGCCCCTGAAGTCACTTTGGAACTAACCAAAAGGAGATCTCACTCAGTATGAGTTGGGCAGCAAATGAATAACAAGCGAGAGTTCATGTTTGTGTCAGCAAGGGATGAATCAAGTAGCCACACAAATATATGAGGTTCATTACAGACAGAGGTTGCTATGGTGATACCTAGAAAGGATTTTAATTGAGAGAACTTAGTTATGTTTCAGATGCCAAAATTCTCTGTCCTCTTCATAAGTATAGACCTGGCCATACTCAGGTGTTCCTCTGCTCTTAACAGCAGCTTGTTCAGTAAAGACCAGGGAGGAACAAGGTCAGAAATTCGGGATGTATCCCCTTGATACTGCAACATTCTCACAAAGACCCTGCTGTCATCACAGCCGTATCCAGATCATTAACTGTAGCATGGCACTGCACGGATTGCTAGTGCTGTTCCCAGAAGCAGCCAGGACTGTCACCAAAGTCAGGTGGTGGCCTGAGAACCTTATGCTGAAGCTCTCTGGGGACAATGTCTCATTGCTCTGGCCTCTTAGATGAGCTCTGCGGTGGGGGCACACTTCCTTCCAAGGTGGCACGTTGCATCTGGCTCCCCTCTCTCCTCCTGTTGTCTGAGCTAGGGAAGTGCCGACACCCCAGCAGAAGACTCAGGAAATCCTGCAGGGGTTGGTGAAGAGCAGGAATAAGGGCAGCACTGCAGGCATAGTTGCCTGAGGAACATGTCCTGACTGCTCTTCCTCCAAGACTGAGCAATGCTTAGGAGAAACAAAAATACAAGTTTCTAGGATGAGATATTATACTGATTTCTTGTAATAAAGGTCTTCAGAGCTCAAGTTTTTTAATTAAGCCTCTTAGTGAGCACAAAAAGATGAACACTCACTGTGTAAGTAGCTTCCCTTGTGATCAGAGTTCATAAAAATGTTTTCACATTGACAGTGGATATAATTTGTATCAGCCAGTATTGCAGGATTTAGTCAGGATAATGTTCCTTTATTTAGGAATAATTTTTTCCTCTAAGTTTTTAACCCAGAAGTGCTCTTTATCTGCAGTTCTTTATTCAGAACTTAAATAGTGGGTAATATTCCATCACAAGAGGAAAGCCCAGGCTTGCCCCAGAAAGCTGATCTGATGGCTGGAAGATTGGGCAGATCAAGGGACCTCATATGACATCCAGTGGAAAGGGCTAGTAAAAAAGGAATACCATTGGGAGCTTTAAGCTTCGTCTTCAGACAGCAAATAATACTAAAAGCACAAATACTGATGGGGAACAGGGGACAGTTCCTCAGACTAAAAAAAACCAACCCACCTCAGGGTCCTGTAATAAAACTCCTATTTTAGCTGCAAACTAAATAGGTTTTCTACACCACCGCTGTGGACTATCATAGCTTCTGTAATGTTAATAAGAATACAGGACATGTTTATCATCAGGAAAGAATTATCAGAATCCAAATCTGGGAAGAAGAGATCAGTGTGGGGCACCTGCAGCTTGATTTCTGAAAGCAAAGCAGCAGGAAGATGATGAACAGTGTCAGACATCAGTGCTTCAGAAAAAGCATCATCCACACACAAGAGCTAACACAGACTCCAGGTTTGTAGTCCAGGTGACACAAAGAGCAGATCAAGTTTATAAAATTTCTATCAGCAAATGCACCACATATCCATGCAGTATCAAATATTATGTTATTTAAAGAAAGAAATATCATCCCACAGTTGTAGACCCTTGAGATACTATGGGATGGCACATGCAGGAGACAGGGCCAACCTAATATTCCTCCTCATGCAGGGAACTGCTTGTGAATTTTTGAGGAATAAAGCTGAGCCTAGCCCCTGCCCCTCAGGCTGCCAGAGACAAGTCCAGGCCATGTCAGACCTTTCACAAACTCTGTTTGTGTCCAAGGGACACTTGGCTAGGCCTTTGTCTAAAGAAGGTGTCAGCCAGGACCTTGAGCCCTGGGGAGAGATTAAAACATCTTGATATTGTGCATCTTGGCAGAGATGACTCATGGAAAGGCTCTAAAGGAAAGCCTTTCCTCCAGCCTCCATTTCAAGGCTGCAATTACCCACCAGCGGCATCTGTTCCGCCCCTGGCTTTGATGAGCCCCAGAAGGAACAACTGCTTCCTCCGCAGCAAATCCCAAAAGCTTACAGGCAGAAACTCATCATCTTTCCACACAGCTGAATACCTGGGGGACTTGAGCTATTCCAAATTGCTCTGGTTTTTCTTGGCTCTTCGGTGCAAGGCATTGGTACTACTCTGCTCTGGAGTCAATGAGCAGATGGGGTCAGAAAAATAATGGGTGTATATGTAGAGTTTCAAACTCTGCTGTATGGAGGCCAGAAGCCAATTTCTCCTCCAGCTGAGGAAGACCAGAGCAGGCCAACAAGAAGTGGGCAGGATGAGCTGTGAGCTGCTGCCTGCCACCAGCAGTTCCAACCATTTGTCAATTTTGTGATGCCATCAGCTGGGAAAAGCCTGAAATGCAGCTTTGGATTACTGCAGTGATCATCAAGCACATTTAATGAAAGGACTTTGTCCTTGTCCCCAAGGATTTAGTTCCTGTCTATTCCTTTTTAAAAAACGCCTTCAGAAGTGAAGATATTTTCTTTAGCCTGGAGAAGCCAGTTTGCCTAGAGAGGTCAGGGAATTATTCTCACTTCCTATCTTCAATATATAAATACTGGCTTCCAATGAAAAATCTAATTTGGAATCAGTAATTGCCTCTGTGTATTCCTACACCCACTTACTGTTTCAGAGCATCTTTTGAAGGTGTTCTTCACTAGGAACAATCCATAAAAATGTATGGATGAGAATGCTCTCCCAACATGCCATAAAAGTACCTCTGTCAGCTGTGTATCACAACAGTAATCAAGGACCCCTGATACAGTAAGGCAGTCATTTGAGACAGATCTCTTGCCATGAGATACTGCAGCTCCAGCGCTGAGAAAGCTTTAGAAGAAAATTATTTCTGAATTGATTCTCTGAGAGTTATCTTGCAGTACAGCCTTCCCAGGAATAGAAATTCCAGTGATGGCAAAAGTAGTTATTTAGCCAGACTGCTCTGTAAGAAGTCTGCAGTTGTAGCTTCATGTTTAAAAAAAAATCTCATCAGAAACAAAATGCTCCATGCCACACAAAGCCAGTGGAATTTTGTGATGGTATTTTTTTAGTACATTCATTTTGGCTTTATTAAGATTATCTTACATTCATGAAAAACAGAATTCCATGTGAACGAACTCCAGACTGGCTATATAAGACTCTCATCTTTTCTGCAGCACTGTTAGTGCTTGATGGAGGAAAATGAAAGTGCTGCCTTGCCTTTGTGTGACAGGAAAATTAGTAATTTTAGGCACAGGCCAAAGGAAGGAATGGCTCAAAAGAAACATACAGGCCCTGGGTACAGCAATCTTTCAAATTATTAGATAACCTGAGGGTAAATGGTGCATCAAAACTTGTCATGGTCTTCTGCAGGGTCTAATGAGAAATTTTTCAAGCAGGAAAGAAATAGATTAGCTGGCTCACCAGTGTTTTCACTGTAAAAACATGTACTGTAAATGCCAGTAAAGCTGTTGGAAAGAGTCTGAAAGCATTTTTAAAGTCCTGCGGGAGTTGATATATAGTGTGATGTGAAACACCATCAATGACATTACTCACTTTTGCTGGGATAACTCAAACCAGCAATAAACAGATTGAAAATCTAATGATGAGTAAGACTGGGACAGGCTACCTGCTGGACATTCAGCTGGGATCCTTGTATGCTTACACATCTCAAAAAAAAAAAAAGGTAGCTACAATTTCCAAAAAAAATGAAGCTTGACAATTTCCAAAGAAAATGAAGGTAAAGAGCAGGATTTTACCAGAATTGGTTGTGGATATAAGCTCCAGAAGGTAAGTTACCCTGAGAAACTGTGTAGTCAATGCTTCCTTCCTGAAGGTCTCCTCTAAGGCCAAGCTGGCTTTCACAACTGTCAGTCACTGCACAATGTCTGTCATGGAAGAAACAAGCATGCAAATATCTAAACCTCACCCGATTGCACATAGCGTTTGTTGAAATCTGGAATGTTTTCTGGTTTGCCAGTTCCAGCAATGTATCCATTACTCATTTCATGACACACTGCTGCTGCTGCCATCAGTACTGGCATAGATCTTGTGCAAAGCATAATTCAGAGCCCAGAGGGTACATCACAGGGAGCACTGTTTGTTGGGTTAATTTGCCTAGAAGAGTGGTAATATTTCACTGCTCTCTCATCGGATGTAGAAACAGAATTCTCATTCAAAACAGACAAACTCAACGAACCAAAGTACCTTTGTTTTTCTTAGAAACAGCAGTGAAGTACATCACCCATCTCTTGCTAAAGAATTACTTATGTCATTGATTCTGCACTAGAAAATGAAGGCCTAACATACTGTAGGATAAACACAGTGAGAAGGACAGGCATCTGCTCTAGAAAACCCAGGCAAAGAATACCTTGGCAGATGTCCGGTACATCTCAAGGGGTGGGGAAGTACACAAGACACTGATATTTAAGAACAGTCCATTCTGAAGTACCTTAAAATATGGTACACTGTCATCTAGGACAAAGCTTTGGCTGCCTCAGCTTCTAGCACGGAGAAGGGGCCTTGTCTGTAGTGAAGAGAACTGGAGGAGCAAAACCAACACCCTAGCTTGGAGCAGCATTGCCTGTAAAGGCTGTGTGATCAAAGCAGAAAGGGTGTTTTGCTTTCCTGCATTCACCTCATTGTGACAGAGCCCCAGATAAAACTCAGTGGTCAAGTTCCAATGGCAGGAGGAGGTCAGTAGTGGAAAAATGTCCTGTTTTCTCTCAAGGCAATGCTCCTCTTGCTGCATAAAGAATGTTCCTCTTCGTAAGTTAACTCCAGTGATTTTGATTCTGTTATTTCTAAGACAGGGAAAAAAAAATCTCTCCCCATCCCTCCCATCTGCACAGGCCATGTTTTTTACATGGCACCCAAAGGATTAGGGACAGAGTCACTTACAGACCACGGATCATTAAATTGAGCAGAGGATGTGCCAGCCCCTCCACTACAGGAGAAAGTTATTTTTGCTCGGCCATTATGGATGGTGGAACCAGAATGCGTGCAATGCCAGCTAGGATCCAGAACTATGGATAGAGTACTTACTCCCCAAAACCTGCAGAGTGCAGCATCCCAGAGGAGCATGTGAGTTTGGATATACAATTAAAAAGCAGGAGGACTTGATATGTATCTGTTCTCTGAATCTCACTTGAATTTCTGCAGCTTTCCAACATTTGATTTTTTTTTATTTCAGACAACAGGAAGCAAATTCTGCAATTAATTCTATCTTATATGAATGCCAAGACTCAAGAATGGAGCATATAAATTGGAATAAACTGGTGGGCTTTGTTCTGACTCTTTTCAGCCCTGAAACATCACCAATTATTTCCTGGCACTGCTATAATTTGTTCCTCACCAATCACTTTGTTTGCCAAACGGATTGCTGCCTCAATGGTGTTTTCTTCCACAATTTCATCAACCAAGCCCAGCTTCAGTGCTTCAGTTGCTGGAATGTGTTTTCCTGCCATAAAAAGAGAAATAAGGTGACTACAGTGGAGCCTGATGGGCAATTTTGTTCTTTTCCATCTGAGCAAATAACTTGTGCAGCTGGTAATTAGCCCCTCATGGGTGGAAGCAAGTAGAATTACAACCCAAGCAGCTACACAGGTAAAAAGATTCCTGGTTTTTAGACCAAGCTGGTATGACTCAATGCCGTGTTCTTCTATACAGACACAGCACTTACCTGTAGTGATCATATCCAGAGCAGCTGGTACTCCAATCAGTCTGGGGAGTCGCTGAGTGCCTTCAGCACCTGGAAGTAACCCTATGGTGACCTCTGGCAAACCCATCCGAGCCTAAAACGAAGTAAAATTAAACAAAAATCTGATTAGAAAGAGTGATAATTGCAAACTGAGCAAAGCAAAGGAAAGCCAAGGAGATGTGAGTCATATTGCTCCTCTAGGAAGCCTCAGAATTTCTACATAGAAACTTCATCCTTGCTTTTTGCTACATAAAATATTTAAGAAAAAAACCCACTTGACCATTTCAAGGATATCTGTTTAAATGCACAAGGAAAACATGACCTTTCAGAGGATTTCTGTGCTAGTACAGCACTGGGGGAGAGCTGTAGGGCCAGCAGCATTCCCTAGATTGACACATGTCAATAATACTTTCAAGTAGTAGTTACAAACTGTTGGAGGGCATACTGGCTTAACTTTCATCTCCCTACTCTAATCCTTGCAAGTTTAGTAGACAGTTGGAAGGAACCTTAAATCCATGTTCTTTCACTACCTACCATGGGCAGGGACACCCTCCACTACACCAGATTGCTCAGAGCCTCATCTAACCTGGCTTTGAACACTATTGAACTCTTCCCTAATCTTCCTTCAAATGTCTCTTGGTGCATTTGGCATCATGGCAGATAAGCCAGGGGCAGCAGGGAGTGTATGAAGGTCTTCTCTTAAAAAAATGTAACCAGGTTTTACTGCCTTTAAAAAATGGCTTCCATATTTTCTATTGAGCTTTTAAGAGATTTTGACTTACTTTAAGACCACTACTTATATTTCCAGTAGTCATGGCACTTCATGATGTAGTTTAGTGGGCATGGTGGTAATTGGTCAAAGGTTGGACTTAGTGATCTAGGAGGTCTTTTCCAACCTTAATGATTCTGTGATTCCATGGCCCTCACCTTAGGTGGCACAGAGCATGATGTGGAATATCTCTTTATGCTGTTATAGCAACCCACACTGCCACAGAGAAAGTGACTCACTGCAGAAGTGAGGGGATGGCCCTGTCAGTGAGGAGTCTGCACAAGGAGACAGGTACTGCTCAAGGTAGTTCAGCATTCCTGAACCTTGAAGGAGTGGATTGAAGAAAAAACCCCTGAAGACTCCTGAAGACTCTTCAAGCTGTCTTTTGGCTGAAGAGCTCCTTGGGGGCCCAGAGCTCATGAGGACTCTAACCAGAAATTCTCCATGTTAGCTGAGTTTCAACTACCTAGTTTCAATAGAAACTAGGCCATAAGCAGAAAAGTGCAAAATTCACAGGGCGGGGGAAAAAAATAAATAAGAGAAAGTCATGCTGCATGAGTCAGTAAGATACAGCTGTCTGCATCAGAATATAGATAATGAGACCTAGGGCAAATTAACATTTGGTTACTGAAGTTTCTACGCAGCCATCTTATGCTACTAGTTACTTTATATTTAGAAATTACTTGAAATTAGTTAGTAAGACTTAGGAAAGATGTCAAGGGTGGTGGTGTAGGTGAAGAATGTCTGAGCACACAGACTTGTATCCTGTAGCTCTAAAGCCACTCTCCTATGGGCAGAGGGCCCCAGGAAAGCCACCCTGTCCCTCTGCTCGTGCCATCTATAGCTGGCTCCCAGTGTGTTCAGCAGCCTCTCTGGCCCGCAGGGTGTGTTACCTTCACGTGTGCAACGCGGTAGTGACAGCCCAGCGCCACCTCCAGGCCTCCTCCCAAAGCGACGCCTTCGATGGCCGCCACCACCGGCTTCTCGCTGCTTTCGATGAGAGACACGATGGGGCCCAGAACACCTCCATGTCTCTTCGGAGAGGAAAATCCTCGGATGTCAGCTCCTGAGGGGGCACCAAGAGATTAGGAGGAATTAGTAGGCGAAGCGGTGGCTGGGGCAATCCTTCCCTCTGTGCTACTGGACACAGCTGCTCACAGATGGCCAAGCCCTTGCAGAGCATGCTGCTGGCCAGAGAGTGGTTAACAGGAATCAACCCCTTTTGGGACCACCTTCAAGGAACCCTGGATCCTTGATCCTGTTCACAGAGCTCCGAGGAAGGCTGAGTACAAAAATAAAGAGTAACTGTAAGGATCATGCAGTCGCTGCAGAAATTTGCAAACGTTCTTGGTGTAATATTGAGCCTGGAATAGTTAAGTGCAAGTTACTACTAACAAGCAATGTAGAACTCCACAGAAATTCCCTGGCTTTTCAGGCTTCTTCAACTGGAGATCTGTTATTCACCACTACCCCAGGTACATTCCATACACTAGACCAGTAAATGGTCCAGAGATTTTACATAAACAAAGCTATGGAGACTGAGGAAACACCAGGATGTTATGGAGCTGATCAGCTGTCCCTCATTTCAATAGGAACAGACAAGTTTACTTCTGGCCTGTTTCAAGGTCCAGCTTGTCATGTGGCCCGTCAATTGTGGCACAGTGAAATAGACAAAGCACCCTGTCTTGTGGCCATTTCCAGCCAAATCAGGACTTTTGTCAGCAGTGTTATGAGGAGAGAAGCTTCAGATACGATGGGTGGAGTGTGTTTCACCTTTTGCTCAGCCTGTGTTTGATGTCTTACCTGCACTGAATTTCCCATTTTCACCACAAATCATAACAGCTTTCACTGAGGGATCTGCATCTGCTTTCTTCAGCCCATCCTCTAAAGCCTGGAGAACTGCCAGACTGAAATAAAATGGAGATTCAGTGAGTAGCCATCAACTGCATCCCTCTTCCACGAGGTCTGTGTTATGAACACTGAGCAGCCTGGTGAAAATGAGCACCATGTCCAACAGGCTGTCGCCATGCCTGGCTGCTGCCACAGCCTCTCCAGGTGAATCTTGTCCTTAGTTTCCCTCTTACTCCAAGGACAAGCACCCAAACGCAACAGGCTGACTGCCAACCTGTCAGTCAGTGCCTGTAAACCCATCTTCAAGCTATGACACTGCTGTTTCCACAACAAGCAGCACAGGGAAATGTTCTTTTGAAGATGTCTTTATGCATTAAACATTCAGATTTTCAAGAAAACAGTTTAGCATAATTTAGAAGTAATTAATGCTAAACCACTGACAATGTCAGAACTTTTCGAAAGGAGCTCTAGGGATAAAAATGTTATCTTTCAAGCACCTGACATGGGCTCTGCTGATGTTAATAATGTTTTCACCTCGTGAAGATCTACGCATAGGTCCAGACTTAAACTGGTGTGGGATCCTGTCAAAGGGAATTTGGGCATAAAACACTACACAGAACATGTCTTGACTCATCTGAACAGGTAGCTCTGCTGACACCAGCAGTAAATGTTGCCAGCAAAGAAATAATGAAGAATTTCAAAATAGATCTGTAGAAGCATAAATAGCGTTTTTTCAAATCAGATATTTAAAAAGTCTCACCCAATTGTATGTCCATTTTGCATTTGCCTCTTTAAAGCAAATTCATGTGTTTGTATGGATGGACTTGGAGAACACAGTCTGTTTTAGAAGGTGGTAACAATAGCAATAGTAGGTAAAAATAGAAGCATTAAGGCTTTAGTAATAGAAATATTAATACAAATTTTATGTACATATACTTTAGATACTAAAATGTACTGATATACACAAATACTGATATAGTTAGTGAGAGACTATTCTGTGTGCATGTGTAGAGATGCCTCTGATACAGAAAATCTGAGCCACAAGCAGTTGGAGGCTGGAGGAATAGCCAAGAAGTATCATCCACACTTGCTCAGTCCTTTATAAAACCAGCTCTCCTTCCTAGACCTTCTCCAAACCCTGAGCCCAGCTCCACATGTAAGCTTGATGCTGAGGAAAGGGGAGCAAAGCTCTGCTGATGCCCAGTGGAGAGGAACAGTGTTAATTATACAGAACTAATAAAAAGGCCTGAGGCATACTCAGCTTGTGCATGTTGCCCTATGTATTTGAGGGCATTTCATCTAAAAAGGAAGCTTGTCATCAAGTAGATGAGAAACACATCATTGTACTCTTGTGTGCAGACATTTTTACAGAGCAATGCAGAATTCATGTGGGAATCCATAGTCTGTGAAGGGAAACCTGTGGGCAGGGAGCTCCCTGTAAGCCAGCTGTGTGAAGGAATCCCAGCCAACCTGTGCATATTCCTTCTTCAAAAATCAAAAATTAAAGACAAACCATTGGCAAAGTCTAACAATCAGGACTGCTGGCTGAGGAGGGCTGTCTAGGAGGGTCTCCAGGACCATCTGCTGCCTGTGTAAGTGCTACACAGAAGGGTCAGTGGGAGCCCTGAGACCTCACAACCAGGAAGAAGTGTTATTTTTGGAGAGAGAACAGCCAGTTATGTACCAATTGCCCAATCCAGACATCAAAGACAACTCTGAAGTCTGATGTTAGTACTGGTTGTGAAGGCTGAAACTTACAATGAGGATAATTTGGCCACGCCAAAGTAAAATTGTGAGGTGAGTCAGTAAAGGTCCCTCCACTGCATGTAGGTGCACATAGCAGAATATGAAAACCTTTCCAAAGTTTATACACTAAATGTGTTTTAATATGTTAAAAAATTGTGGTTTATCTCCCTCCCTTTGGCATATCTGTGGTTGCTGCTATTTGAGGAGCACCCACAGGCTGCACCCAATGCTTTCGGCTCTTTGAGTTCTGTTTGTGCATCAGTGAAGAGCCAGGCCACAGCAATACCAAAATCACCCAGGGGCTGCGAGATTGCAGGGAAAGCCATTAGAAAATGTCATTACACTCCACAAACCATGGTGCAAAGAGGCAGAAAAAATATGTTCCATGATCCAAACAAATGTGAAGTTACTAATTTGCAACTATTGTATAGACAAATGGCACAATTCTGTCAGGAACAGACAAGAAGCAATCAGTATCACTGTGTCTGTTCCAGGCATGTGACCAGCAGATGCAAAATGCCCATCTAGAAGGGTTGTCTGCAGCAAATGGAAAGGTTCATGGTTCTGTGGAGGAAATCAGTTAAAAGCCCTCAGTACTTACAACAACATACGACTACCAAAATAAAAACTAGTCATCAAGGCTGCCACAAAATCACAGTTTGATCCCTGCCTTGCCTTTATCAACCCAGCAGGACTTTATGGCAGTGAATAATTCAACTTGGTACTTGGGTAAATATCTATTTCCATAAAACTTTTTCCCAGTGGGAATTTTTGTGGGATAAAAAGGAAGAAAAATCAGACTTTTTGCAGTTTCTTGTTTTCCTAAGATGGAGTGGTAGGTTTGTCTTGGGTATATCACAGTCCAACACATAGACTGCACTGCTTTATCACTCACATGCTACAACTGGCACTAAAAGATGTAATTTTCAATTAAAGCATCATAGTAAAATATATGACAGTAGAATTATAAGAATACTCAAGAGAATCCCAGCTTCAAGCTGCAAGAGCATTGAAGAAACAAAATGTCACTGCAATTTTCAAAAGTATTTCATTACTGTGACACTGTAATTCATTTAGCAGTAACAATACAAAAATTCCCTCCATGCTTTCCAAGGCCACGCAGTCAGTTCCACCATGGGTACTATTTTGACTGCAAGAAAAGTGATTCTGCCAAGGTGATTCAGTGTTCCAGGTTTCAGGAACTTGAAACAGGTGCTGTTAAAGAGTAGGTGCACACCAGAGCAAGAGAATATTCTTGGCGGTTACCCTACCAGGTGGTTTTTATTTTATGGAACTCATTGCAGTGACTGTGATATGCGGGATCTGTAATAGGGTTTTACTATTTACCTTAATTATTTCACATTTTAGCTGGAGTCTGTGAATGTGAATTTCTTTCATTTTAAAAAAAAAAAAGTAAGATAAGGGAATCCTGAAAATTTACTTAGTTGCATATAAAGAAGAGAGACTCGAATTCAATAGTGGAAAATGTTGTTTATGGAAAACATTCAGATCCTTTCGCTTTGTATTTTTCTCATCTTCTAATATACTTTAAAAACCTGAAAATCCCAAACCTGAACAACAACAATCCAGGCTCTCCCATTGTCACAGGCTCCTTTTCCTTTGGATAGTTTCCTGCAGTGTTTTTCTTTGAACTAACTGCTGGGTATTACATAATCCCCCACTTGAAATTGAGGACTTGTGTGCTGTTGTTACCTGCTCTGCTCTCCCTTGCTTCAGTGTCAGATCCAGCTGTGTAGTAGCTACTGTCACACATTGTTGGGTGACAAGTTGCTAATACAGCTTGAACAGTCCTGCACATAAATTAGGGTCAGAGCCAGAATGGCATCTTTTGGGTGGAATTTAGAGGAGTTGTTTTAGGGTGCAGATGCCTATTCATCCCAGAATTTTCTCTCTGTATCTCATCCTGATGAGGTGCTGATCCGTGGGTAATCACATTCTCCCCTCATTACTACCTGTCTGAAACTGCTGCTTCTCTCATCTCCTTTACATTTTCTGATTTTTATGGTGATCAGGGTCAAAAGGACAATCCTGGCAGCCAGGGAGAGCCTTTCCCAATCAAACCTGTTATGCTGTCACACTTCATAGAATCTCACACATAAGCTCCCCTACTGCATGGCCTCCCCATCCTCCCTGGAGATTTTCTGTCCTTGTCAGCTCAAATGTTGAAATACTCCTTCTAATTCCCAGTGCCAGCAGCCTGCCTCTGCTGAGAAGGGGTAGTCAGTCCTTCCTTTTGCAAGTCTTGTCTTTCTGTTCCCCAAAACTCTCAGTTCTTTAAATCCCTATCTAAATCCCTTCTCTCAATGCCATGGTCTCATAAATTCAGATCTCTGAACACTAAACTTCTGCAAACCAGAAAAAAACACTCCAAACAAATCAAATTTGGCACATGCCACCCCTGCTGGTGGAGAGAGAGATTAGCTTAAAGGGGAGTCTGTGTAGGAACCAAATTTGCTGCCAGACTCCCAAGTCAGCACACATTTCTCCGGAAAGCACTGCCCTGCAGGTATGATGCAGAGGATGGTGTCAGACAGGAGAAAGCAAATTCCTGCCCATCGGTGGCTTCTAAAGTGCTAATGGCCGGTGTGATGGCCCAGGAGGGGGGAAATGGATAATGGGGAGAGGTAGGGGAGGCTGGAGCGCAGCAGCAAAAACTCAACAGTTTTAAAAAGCATTTATGCCTGCTGTGAAATGAAATTTTCAGGATTGCAGGACATGGCTCCTGTCTGTAACTTTCACTGCCTGCTATCACCTTTGCAGTCAAACATTTCTAACAGCGCTAACAAACCTGCTCTCTGTGGTCCAGAACAGAAATGTGCAGAAGCAGGAGGAGCACTCAGGGATCAGAGTGTGCTCCACCTTTCCCAGCTGCAGTCAGATCTCAGCTAACACCTACTCGATGGCAAGGGTGTGAGAATTATGGATCTCTTTTAAAACAGGTTTTACCCTGGCATGCTACCAAAGACCACAGACATGTCTCAAGTTGTAGTTTAATGGATCTGCAGTCTTCCAGGGTCCTCCTTCTTCTCTGTGGGGCTGAGGGACAGGACCCCAACCACACTTTCTGTCACCCCTGGTGTATCAGAACTGTGCCTTGCTGTGAGGGCACTGCAGGGCCAGGAGGAAAAGGCAGTAAAAGCAGAGATCTGTCCTGAAGAAGTTATTGTGCTGTTGCTGTTCAAAGGCAGAGGTGATTGGGTTTTCTCCAGGACTACTCAAAAGAGGGCAGTTAAGGTTCCTTAAGCACATATCTGTTACCATTGATGGCTGGACTCAGTGGTTTTAAAGGTCTTTTCAACCTCAGAGATTCTATGATTCTTTAGGTCTGTGTTTTGTATTTTTCATGGTAGGGATTGAAAGTTTATTGTAAGCACAGCCTGGAAGTTTTCTTAGACTGGTCTTGGGTTGCTCTTGGTTGCTCTTGCTAATTACCTGAGCTTGTGAAAACGTTCTTATTGCACTCCTAAACAAGTTGCAACAGAAAAGTGAGCACTGCCAGCTACAATGTGGCTTTGCTACAGAAGAACAGTGGGTTTCATCTCCTTTTCGTGCTCTTCCTTGTCTCTGTGAGCTTCTTTTAAACAAACTTTCTCATTTATAAGTCAAACACGGCTGCACTGCGGTTTTTTTGGCTTGTGAATACAGACTGAACAGACACTGTGGTCACTGTTACTGAACAACTACAGCTGCTTAAAAAGGGTTTATGTGCTACTCAGAACAAAAGCAACTAAACCCCACAACTAATGTAAAGCCAAAAGCACGTTAAGTCCTTTTCAAGATACATTAAAAACTAAAGTTTCATAGGCTCCTACAGAGTGGTGTTTGTTTTTCACTGGCTCGTGTTTGAGATTGCACGGGGCCCTTCTTGACCAAGATCAGTATTTAGAGGTCAATTCCTTAATCATTTTTAAGGCCAAATGAGCTGCTCTCTGATAGCCCTGGCTGGATTTAATCCTGGTGCCAGCTCTGCTTGCTGAGCCACGTCTGATATCCAGAGCCCTTTGCCCTCTCCCCTGTGCACACTTGGACAGTGCAGGGATTTGCCAGGCAAGCACTGAGCAGTGTGTGAGGTAGACAGTCAAACCAGGAAATCTGAGGATTGGCTTGTACCAAACAGCGCTGAAGGCGCTCCAGGCCGACCTAACGCTGCCGTGCTTTATGTTGCTTAAGCAGCGTCTTGATGTTTGACAGGAAGATAATGAGAAATAGGCAAAGTTTTTAAGCACCCTCCAGGGGAGATCACAGAAAGTACGGTTTGCTGAGCCTGGCCTCTCTCCTGTGAACCCCCCCAACTAGAAATTATAAGAAAGAGCAGAAGTTATGGCAAAGTTCAGCATGTTGGTTGCAAAGCGAGATCCGAGCTACCTCTGAAGGAGCCGCCCGGGCTTCTGCGAGTACTGAGCGCTGTAGAAGTCCCGGCTGAGGCTCCCTGGGGCCGCTCCGCCTCCAGGACTGGGCGGAGCCTCCCTCGGGCACGGGGAGAGGGAATGAGGTGGAGAGGGAGGAAATCGAGGGGAATTCCCCGCCCGCCCACAAAGGAGCCCCCAGCCCCTGCCCGGCGTTCCCCGCGGACTGCCCGCGGTACCTGAGCGCGTTGACCGGCGGGTTGCGGAGCCGGATGACGGCCACGGCCGAGCCCCTGGCGAGCCGCTCCATGCCGGGCGCTCCCGCTGTGTCCCCGTGTCCCCGCCGTTCCCGGGCCAGCCCCCGCCCCGCCCCGCCCCCAGGCCGCCCTCACCGCCCGGTCACCGCGGGGCTGGCCCCGGCCCCCGGCCTGCAGAGCTGCCTCTGCTGGGGTTGCAAAATGCGGAATATGGACGTTTGTCTTGAGAAAGGATGTTCATTAATGTTTGATCTTTGTAACTTTCAAGCCTAATCCACTAGAAAGGAGATTTCACCCCTGAAACAGCAGCTCACAAGCTCTAAGTGATGTCCAGGTGTTGGAAAGAGAAATTCCTTTTAGGTAGAATTGCCTTGTTAAGGTCTAGGGCTCCACATGTTTCAATGATCTCAGTCCTAGGGGGGAAGGTTGACAGCACTTGGGGAGAAGGATGAGGGCGATGTGCCACTGAGAGTGAGCACACAGAATGCAGAATTTACCACGCAAGGACAAGAATTTGCCACAAGGACATTGGCAGAACCCCCAAACCAAGGAAGAAACAAATAAAGCCATCCCAACAACTGTGCTGAAATCAGCCTCGACTGGGTAAAAGGTAGTTCTGGTAGGGGCAGATCATGACCAACAACTCACAGACCACTGACCCAAGAAACCACTGAGCCAAACGAAGAGAAAGATTGGGCTAATTAGCATGAGAAATGAGAGAATCATTAATCAATAGAAGATAGACTACAAATTAATAAGAGAATGATGTATCTTGCACCCAATCAACATCAATACTTTCATTTGCTAAAATGTATAAATAGTGAAAAGTTTTGATAGTTGCGCTGGCTCTGTGGATTTCCTACCCAGCCTCCTTTCTGTGCAGAAATGTAAATAAATCAAATACCTTGACTCAGTGTTGGATTGGCATCTTGTACGCTGGGTGAAAGAACCTATTCTGAAACAACACTGGGATTTAATGTGTGCTCCCAGTCAAGCTCTGTCCCCCTGGTCCTCTCGGGCATCACTTCACACCAGCCCCTCAGGCCAGTGCAGTAATGAGCTGAGAGGTGGGGGGAAACATAGTTTCTAATGTTACAACATATATCTGTTGCTCTAAAATGTTATGTAAGGGACAGAGAAGATTCTTATCTATATATTATTGTATTCTTATTTATATCTCTATAATCTCTCCTTTATGTCTCTTGGCCCTTACAAGTCAGTCCCTGGGCAGAATGGCTACAGCTCCTTCCCTGGTCTGGAACAGATGAACACAATTTTAGAAATTGATTTACATGTGCAGAAAGGTCCTTCACTCAAAGCAACCTTTATTGCTGCTTTTATATAACCTTTATTGTTATAGCTGTTGGTTTGGATCACTCCAGCACTTCTGGTATTTATTATATAATGTTACAACCCCCCCAACTAGCGATAACGCTCTGCCATTTGCTTGTAAAACAGCATGTTCTGGGAGTTTATAAAAATGGTGTAAACGATGCCTTGGAGAGCTAGCTGGTCTGTTGAATTTTTATTAACCAGAATGAAAACCAAAGATCACTCTAAGTTGTACTTTGTGTATGATTTACAGCTCTGATCTACTTGTCCTTTAGCAATACAACTGCTGTAGCTGTGATAAAACAGCCTCATTTCAAGCCCAAATAAACACAGAAGAAAGCAGTGCTCTGGAAAAGAGAGCTCTTTAAAAAAAAAAAATAAAAAAAAGGAAGAAAGTTCTACATAGTCATGGAAAAGGTAATATTTAAGGTTGTTGGCCTCATGCTTGTCTTTTTTTCCCCTTTTTCCTTCAAGATATATGGAGTTTGGTAGTGAGAAGAAGAAAAGCATTTCAGTGTGTACAGCAGAGAAATTTTAAGCCTTGGAAGTTGTACAATGACCAAGTGCAAAGGCCTGAGCTTAAATCCAGCTCCCAAACCAATGAGGAAAGATAAGTGCATGGCACACGCCCCAGTTGTGCTTCTGGCTGTGTGTTCCTCTCCCAGGGTTGCTGTTTTCACAGCAATCAGACCCAAGGCTGTGCAGCTCTGCTACATCTGAGCTGATCTTGCACATGGGAGGGGTGCAGGTTGCAGAGCCTGTCAGTGACCTTCACCTTGGCAAAATGTTGTCAGGATGGTCCAGTGTGTTCCTGTAGCTTTTGTGTGGTTCCCCAAGAGCTTGTGCTCCCAGCCCTGGTGTTCTAAAGCAGTTCAGGGGCTGCTGGGCAGGTTGTGCTTTGCTGAAAAGATGCTGTGGGCTATGGAACCACAGGACAAGGTGGCAGCCTTCTCTAGCCCTAGGCCTGCCAAAAGGAAAGGGATCTCAGTATTCCAGATCCCTCTAATTACTGGTCTTTTGTCCACACATGAGAGGATAATGCTCAGAAAATACATCTAGCACCCAGCTCTGGAAAAAGGCTTCTAGGACAGGAACAGCAAATCCTTAGAAATTCCAGTACTAGAAGTGGGAATGAGGGTATTCACCAAAGGACAGATTTTAATGGATGTGAATGTTGTGCTTTGTCTTCTGAACCCCTCAGAAAGTGCCATAGTAGAAAAAAAGATTTCTGCTTCTTTCTGAGCTGGAGCAATGCAAATGTGTCCAGTCTCCTACAGCCCCCTGTAAATCAGCCTGTTCAGGAAGTTCTGAATGATAAAAACAAGTGTTTTATTTATAAGAGCATCAGCTTAATTTTATTCCAGTATATCAGTGCTGCAAGGAGAAGCACTCCAGGAGAAGCACCTTGATTTGCTCTAACCTTATTCACACAGAACAAAAATTCCTGGAAAATGTTGTTTTGACAGCTGGACAAACCCAGTCCATTTCTGCACCCAGAGACACTGGAAAAGGTGAGAGCAGTAATGTCCCAGCTGGAGCAGCAGAGTATTTCTCTGGGAACAACCTCTGAGGAACATGGAAGTTCTTACCAGACCTTATTGTATTGTGCAATCTGAGTGGACATTTGTGGTAAAGCCCATAGCCACAGTGCTGGGAGGAGCAGGAACTCTGAAAACTTACTGGTTCTTGTCATCATCTGGTCTAAACTGCAGGCCTGAATTACACCTTGCTGTTGAAATGACAGCTTGGAGGGCCAGCTAAATCCAACAACTGTTTTTTGCTTTCCCTTTTACAGCTATGGCTTTTAAATTTTTTCCCCTTAAAAATTACTTGTTTTAAAAAGAGCTGTTGAACCTTTGTAATCTTTGTCTGGTCCCTTCAGGTATGGTAAAAGCCAATACTGGTAAACATTTGACCACAAAATAGTTTTCAAAGTCTCCTTTGGTTATTGTACCCTTAGGAGATGTCCTCTGACAACTAAGTTCCTTTTCCAAACTGTCTCCAAAACCCAACCTCTCAGAGCCTCAGTGAGCTGGAGTCCAGTGCCTCAGGGCTGGCATAGGGAGCTCGCACAAAGGTACAGCTGGAGCAAGTGTGATAACTACAAGGACACAGTAAGGTACATTGTGGGCTATGGAATATCATCCTATTTCAGAGTTTAAATTTCTGCTGAAAAGCCACAACTTCTTACAGACATGAAGGTTGTTTCAGCTTGATGTGATAAAGACGTATTTAAAAACCTTTTTGTCCTAGCTGGGTATCCTTCGAGGAGGTGTGTGTGGGTTTTTTTGTGGTTTTGGGGTTTTTTTTTTTTTTTTTTTTTTTTTTTTTTTTGGTTTGGTTTTGGTTTTGTTTTGTTTTCCTTTTCTGTAATTAACAGGGTTTTTTAAATGTCTTGGAATCTTGGCTTCCTGATTTGTCTTGTAAAGTAAGACTGGGCATAATTAAATGCATAATTAACTTTGCCCCTGTTAATACATTTAATAACTTAAAACCTAGTATGCAGGTGGAGAACAGTTGTATATCCAACTCTGCATTCCTCCTTTGAAACAAACAGCTCATTTTTGTTTTATGTGTATGTGCAGGTGTGGAGAGCAGCAACACAGCCCTGTGAGCATGACAGCTGTAAGCATGGAATCACAGACTGGTTTGGGTTGAAAGGGACCTTAGAGCTCATCTCATCCCATGCCTTGCCATAGCCAGGGACACCTTTCACTAGACCAGGTTGCTCCAAGCCCTGTCCAACCTTGAAGGGCTTTTGTCTTACTGAGTCTTTACTCTGCTCCTTGGCTTCTTGAAAACCAAGATTACCCCTCTAAAACTCCCCACTGCATCAAGCCTGGTCTGTATTTATGTATATTTTAGCATCCAGCCCTGCGAACACAAAGCCATGGACAACTTTGCACACATAAAGCTGGTCTGACAGATATGTTAGCAATGTACAAACTCACAGCATTTCCCGAGTGGGTTCCATATTTATCTCACTCCGTACCACCCTAGGCATTTAAGATCTAAATGTCTTAAACAAAAATTGCCATTTCAAAAGTAGGACCTCAATTTCTCCCCACCAGAACAAAGTATGTTGGTTATTTTTAATAATACAAGCCTATCTCATGAATTTGAGCTCTGATATTTGCGTGGTTTCAAAGCAACACCTCCTGGCAAGCCGTGGTATTGCTTGTGCAGGGGGAGGACCTTCCATGTGGCAAACCAGGAATCACAGGATGGTTTGAGCTGGAAGGGACCTTAAAGCCCACCTCATTCCAACCTCCTGCCATGGGCGGGGACCCCTTGCACTATCCCAGCTTGCTCCACACCCCATCCAGCCTGGCCTTGGACATTTCCAGGGATGGGGCAGCCACAGCTTCTCTGAGAAACTGTTCCCAGACTATCAGTGACCTGAAGCAAAAACCTTTCCCTGCTTAGTGTGCAAATGAGGTTGTGATGGATGTGGCTGTTCCAGCTTCCACTGGGGGAGAAATAAAAGTTGGGAGCAGAATTCTTTAAAATGTGAGCACACATTTAGACACTTAGTGCTGTCTGACAGGTATTGCTGTGCTTTTCCTTTGTGTGTGTGTGTGTGCTTATATCACAGGTGCTGGGTTACAATGGACAATATTACCAGAAGCTGTGCAGGACTTTATCCATAAAAGAGCAAAGCCAGCAAAGGATGCTTGCTGTCATCCCTATAAATGGTGAATGGATGTTAGTGCTCATCTTTGCCCTCTTAATTTGCTCTCTTTATCCTATCCCACCATAAAACTGACTATAGAAGCAGAAAACAGGAGCATGAGGGGAAATTTGGAGCAGCTTCAGAAAAATTCCCTAGTGCTCCAAAGATCTCATTCCCTGAGCACTAAATCACTGTGGGTGTCCTTAGGAGCAAACAAGAATACTACAGAAAACTTGGGGATATCACAGGCCAAAGAACAAGGTGACAGTGCCCTCACTCACAGCATTACATGTGGTTTGAGGTGCTGTTGTGCTGCACTGGCATCCCAACACCCTGGAACAACGTGAGGAGTCGGACTGATAAGCAGTAGGCGATGGCTGCAGAAGGCTGAGATGTGATGTGTTCATCTGCTCATAATAAAACCGACACAAGTCGCTGTAGAGGGATATTTCTTGGAGGAGACGGTAACCTTGTCAATGAAGGTGGCAAAAAGATACATGTAACCAATATGTTTTTTCTGTTCTCCATGCCAGATTCATTGATGTAGCACTTAAGAAACTCTTCTGTGTCCAGCAGTAAACTACAGTGTTAAAAGTGTCTGTCGAAGCTTGGCGTCTTAATATTTAGTTTGACCAGACAAGGCTGTAACGAGGTGTTGAGAGAACTCGTAGTTAATACTAGTCTGGGGCTGCTGTCACCAAGTACTCGAAAGCAGGGTAAACCTCAGATACCAAGTCGTGGTTTGGCCGCCCTTATCGCACTCAGCCACGAGTCTGGCGCTCGTCTGTCCGTGCCGGCCCACGCAGGTGATGCTGTCCCAGTTCTCGGCAGCCCTGCCCGGGCCAGCTGGGATTCCTGAACACAGCCCGCCCGGCCCAGGGCTCGTCGGGAGCACCTCAGGACGGCCCGAGGTGCCCGCCATGCCCGGCCCCTCACGGGCCCGGCCCGAGGTGTTGCAGATCTGGCCGTACCCGCCATGCCCGGCCCCTCACGGACACGGCCCGAGGTGTTGCAGGTCTGGCCGTACCCGCCATGCCCGGCCCCTCACGGACACGGCCCGAGGTGTTGCAGATCTGGCCGTACCCGTCATGCCCGGCCCCTCACGGACACGGCCCGAGGTGTTGCAGATCTGGCCGTACCCGCCATGCCCGGCCCCTCACGGACACGGCCCGAGGTGTTGCAGGTCTGGCCGTACCCGCCCTGCCCGGCCCCTCACGGACACGGCCCGAGGTGTTGCAGGTCTGGCCGTACCCGTCATGCCCGGCCCCTCACGGACACGGCCCGAGGCCTCACGCGTTCCCGCCCAAAACCCGCCCGCGCCCCGCCTCAGACCACGCCCACTCACCAGACCACGCCCACACTTCACACCACGCCCACTCATGGGACCATACCCGCTCATCAGACCACGCCCATCCACCAAACCACGCTCACTCATCAGACCACGCCCTCTCCGTATTAGCCCACGCGCACAGACGCACCCCTCAGACCCCGCCCGCTCCCGTCAGACCTCCCCGCCCATGCCTCCTTGACTCGCTCGCGCTCCATCAGACCCCGCCCACGCCCCCTCAGACTCCGCCCATGCCCCTTCAGCTCTCGCCCACGCCCCGTCACCCCACCCGCATCCCTCAGGCCCCGCCCCCGCTTTAAAGACCGCCCGCAGCCCGCGCGCGCCCGGAGGTGACGTTGCGGGTTCGGCACGGGGCGGAGCGGCGGGGCCGGCTGGGGACACGGAGCTGAGGGAGCGGGCTGCGCAGGTAACGGGGAGCCCGGGGTGCGCAGGTAATGGGGAACCCGGGCTGCGCAGAGAACGGGGAGCCAGGGGTACGGGCTGCGTAGGGAACGGGGAACCCGGGGTACGGGGTGCGCAGGTAATGGGGAGCCCGGGAGTACGGGGAGCTCGAGGGTACGGGGTGCGCAGGGAACGGGGAGCTCACTGATACGGGGTGCCCAGGGAACGAGGGTCTCAGGGGCACGGGATGCGCCAGGAACAAGGGGCGCAGAGAGAGCGACGCTTAGGGAGCGCAGTGCCCGAGTGACGGGGTGCTGAGGGAATGATGTGCCCCGGGAACGCGGTGCTCGGGGATGCGGGGTGCTCAGGGAATGCGGTATGCAGGTAACGGGAGTGCTCGGGGAATGGAGTGCTGAGCGACGCGGGGTGCTCGGGGAATGGAGTGCCCGGCTTTCGGGGTGCTCGGGGAACTCCGCTCCTGTTTGCAGGCGCAGAGCTCTCACGCTTGTATATTTGATATAAAAAAGGGACTTTTCCCGATTTAAGAAAGCTGTCAGAGGTGCAGCCGTGACCCCGACCGAGGTGCTGGCGGTGGCTCTTGTGAGGCAGGTGAACAGTCCCAGGGTGTTATCGCTGCTTTCCGGGCAGCAGGAAGCGTTTCAGTCTCCAGACAACCTGGAGCAAATCCCGCCGGAGATAAGCCTGTGGTGTCTGTCCTAATCCTGTCTGGGGGCTGTTGACTGCAACAAAGATCAGCACAGGCTCCAATGGTTTTGTGCTCTCTCTAGTAAAAAAAAAGAAAGTGTAGGAATTTTTATGCTTCTCTCACCTGGCAGAAGTTTGGGAGAGTGGATGGGATAAGTTTAGTGGATGCTTCACTTGAGCTATGTGGCTTAGCCCAGAGAAGTGCAGCTCTTAAGTTAATGAGGGAAGGCAGGAGCTGTAGTGCCAGGACAAGGGGAATAGCTTCCACTGCCAAAGGACAGGGATGGATGGGATATTGGGAAGGAATTTCTCCCCATGAGGGAGGTGAGGCCCTGGCACAATTGCCCAGAGAAGCTGTGGCTGCTCCATCCCTGGAAGTGTCCAAGGCCAGGTTGAACAGGGTTTGGAGCAACCTGGAATAGTGGAAGGTGTGCCTGCCCATGGCAGGGGCTGGAATGGGGTGAGCTTTAAAATCACTTCCAATCCAAACCATTCCTCTTTCTTCTTGTAGGGAAAGGCACTTCCCTGGGCACAGTCTTGTACTGTGCTTCATTTTTGCTAAATGGATGGCAGTTGGGTGTAAGTAATACCTGTAGGTGTAGTGCAGTGAAAATTAAACCTTTAGATAAAACAGACAGGAACCTGCCTCCTCTCTCATTTGAGCTCTGTGGGAATTTTGCTGTTGGAAAGTGCTGAGACCTTGCTATAACTTCACTTGCAGTAGTCGTTCTTTTAACCTGTAGTTTTACTGCTTCAGAGATAGGCTGCTGTTAATATACTGATCTCATTCTCAAAGCAGAGCAGAAAAATAAAGGTAAATACTTTCTGCATTCACTCCAAGATGGAGTGGAGTTGTGATCTGGTTGTTCCAAGGAGGCATTTGAGCTGTGCAAGCTTGAATTTTTGTCGTAACTGTATGGATCTGGAAGCATGGAATTTGCGGAACGGGTTTGATATTATATTACTGCTGGAAAGGGGAGCCCTGTGCACCTCTTTTCCATCCCTCTCCTTGTCTGTTTTCCTTTTTCCTTGCTCCTCAAGTGCAAGTGGTGGTGGGGTGGGGTGGATTCATGTGCCAAAGCCATTGGCAATTGGCACCATATGGAAATTGAATCCATGGAGCTGTGTTTCTGTGCCTGTGCATCCAACAGGGAGAGGCAGGCCCGCCCATTAGGCAGTGACAGGGATCAAAGTCAGTTAAGCTGCTCCTGAAAGTGTTCCCTGAGGCTACACTTTGCTGGACCATCCCGGTGTTTGTGATTTGTTGTTTTGGTTTGGATTTTTTTGGGATGAAAGCTGTGCACTACTCCTTATTTCCAGATGTTCCTAATATCCTCAGCCTCTTCCTTCCACTCTTTCCCAGCAGAAATATTTTTGTTTCCTTTTGGGTGCTGACGAAACTGGTACCTGTGAAGGGTTAGAAATACAGAACTGGGGCATTTTTAGAATGCTGTCTGTGGTGATTTTCACCCATAACTCCGTGGGAATCATTGCTACAACAGATGTTTTTGTTTAGAGAACAATAACAGTTTTTGCTAAATGTAAAGGTGGGAGTGCTAACAACAAATAAAGAAATCACAGAGAACAGGTGGATAAAGAATTGAAACAGATGTAGGAAAGAAGGAATTACTCTCAGTTGCTCACTTTTGGCCTGAATTGTATTTTAACAGCTGTTTCTCACAGCAGAAACCTCTCCATCCAAAAAGATAAAAGGTGAGATTACTGGCAAAAATTTATATCAGGTACATGCAGAGATTTTTTTTTTTTTAATATAAACAGTTTTCTTACCCTCACTAAGACTAAGAACAACTAACCTGAAAAAAAATCACTTTTGTTTATTGTGTTATTTTAAAATCTGTATTAGTACAGCAGTTCATACTTAGTGGTACTTAGTGGAGAATAAATGCTTCTCTTTGTAATGTGCAAGACTTTTATATAAGTCTTTGCGACATAGATTAATGGCTTAATTGCAATGTTAGAATACTACTTCTGGGACAAATGCTGAATTTCCAGACCTTGGTGTGGTTTGGTTTTAAATGCTTTTTGCCATGTGGCTCTGCCCTGAACCTGCTCTGCAGTGTACACATTCCATTGTTTAGATCTCCTTTGCTGGAAGCATTTTCCTTTAGTTCCCTTATTAAAGTTACTTACGCTGGCTCTAACTACTGTCCCTGTAGAATTTTTTCTCCACAAGTTCTCATGAAGAAGATAACTTGCCTGGTTTGGTTTTTTTTTTTTTTTTCTGTTAAAAATGGCAGCATAAGCTTTAATAAGTGACTATATCCAATATTCCAGGTGGGTCTCAGCAGTGCAGAGCTCAAGTTAAATATTGACTTGTGTAGGACTTTGGTCTTGGGTAATTCCTGCTGAAGCTGCAGCCAAGAGAAAGGTGTTGTGGCAAAGATAATCACTTTAAGCCACCCCCTGCCAAACTGAAGCCAATCTGAATGTGGGGAATGGTCCTAGAGGAAGCTCAGAACCTCCCCATGGTGTCCCCATATCCAGGGCTGGGAGTCTGCATGATGTGAGGAGACAACCACATCTGTACCTGGCAGTGGTGACAGCCCCAGTCTGTCTCTCTGTAGTGAAATGACTGGAATTTGGGGTCTCCCTGGTGGTGCCACATCTGGTGGTCTGTTCTAATCTTGCTCTTATTTGTATTTAACCATCCCTCAAGCTGGAGGGAATTGTGTGTGCCAGGAGCCCAGCTGGCAGGAGGTCTCTGCTCTGGGACCATAGCTCCTACTACAGAAGGCTCTTTGTGCTTTATAGACACGTGATCCCTAGAAAAATAAACATTTCTCATTCTTGCAGAGATTTGCTCTCAGATATGAACTAAGCAATAACTGTTTCAGCACTTTCAGCCTGCTCCACCCATCTTTCCTTGTGTTGTGGGCTTTTTTACAAAAGTCTAAAATCTGCTTGCTAAACTTCATTGGAAATAGAATTCCTCTGGGACTGACCAGATAAATTTTGTTCTTGGGGATGTGGCATGTATCATTCTTGACTGCTTTGCTGTGGGGAGCTCAGCAAGCAACACAGAGCCATATATTAAAGAAAACGAATTTTTCTCTAGCTAAGAGGCTTTATAAGAGGTGGGAGGCATCTTAGACTTTATTTGCTTGTGGGGAACAGAAATTTAAAACTAATCAGAAGGTTTTAGCGAAAAAAGAACATCCAGTCATCTATGGTGCTTTAGGTAAAAGAATTTTGCCATCCTTTAATAGTAAAATATTTTGAGCTGTTTATACCTGGGGGAGTAAGTTATTTTATATCTGTGCTAAGTCTGTTTTCTGTCAGAATTTGGTTCTAGGAAGATTTTTCTCCTGTGTTACTGGAAGAAGGTTGTGTATGTCATGTGTCAACTTTGTTTACTATAAACTGAGGTTTTGATGAAAGAAACATTTTGTTTTAGATGCAGGATTGGGTTGATGACTCCTGCTTTTTACCTTTATATTTTTGAAACCATTTCCTTAAGTGTGATGGGTGTGAACTGAAGAACCTGTAGAGTAAAAAGTGGCTCGAGTTTTTAGCATTCCTGTCAATTTTCTCTACTTTGTGAATGCAATGTAGCAATGTGACTCACTGTCAGGTGTGTGTCACGGATGTGTGGCTTTCTGGGGTGACTGAGGTCAAGGTTTAGGCTGAGCTCCAGATGGTGGCCAGAGGATTACTTTGAGAGCTAATTACAAGGCTTCTTTGTGTTAGTCTGAATAGTTACATCACAAAGATATTCTTTAATGATTCATCAGGCAGTTTTGTGGGGGAAATAGTCCACAAGTTTTTAGCTTTCTCATGAGGTGTGTTTTGCCCTTAGCCTGCCTGGCTTGGGGCAAAACACACCTGCCTGCCTGTGCTGAGCTGTCCCCTAGCACTTACAGGTGCTTTTAATGGGCATTCACTTTCTGACTGCCAATGGGATCTCTGGCATCTCTGAACTCTGGATGCCTGTGTTTCTCTGCATGTGTGGCCTACATTTCTCCTCGCATCCGCCTCCGGAGTGGGCGAGCTGCTGTGGTGTGGGCTGTGAGCAAAGGCCTCTGCCTGTGGTTTGTTCAGGCGTGGACTCCCTTGAGTGAGCAAAGGCTATTTTTGGAGTTCCCTCGGGGAAAAGGTGGTCAGGAATCCAGCCTTGGAGCTGAGCAGAGGGGAGTGCAGCAGTGTCAGCCTTGGTTGCTGTGCTGGGTCAGCTGCTGGTGGTGGTTCTGTCAGGGAGGATCCTGTCTCCTGCAGAAGGGTGTTAGCGAGGTCACCTGACAGCAAAGTGCTGAGAAAACATTCATTTTACTCCATTGGTTTGTTACTGTTGCCAGGAAACACCTAGTCCACATTTTAGAGACTTGTGAGTTTTGGTTGCTCCTATCTTAGCTCAACATTTGCCCTACAACTTGTGGATAAAGGGCATTGTCTCCAGCATCCATAACTCCGGATCAGTGTGCCTGTCTTGTGAGGTTACATTGTCACTCCCTTAGCTGGTGCCACTACAGTTGTGACCTTTGGCCTGTGGCAGGATGGCTCAGTGCTAAGGAGGATGAAATTTCCTTGCAATGTTATCCTTCCCTGTGTCTGGGCTACTCAGGTATCCCTCAAAGAGAAGTTTCCCACTTATGCTGTGTGTCCAGTGCTGCTGCTGGCTTCAGGTCAGCCTGATACCTCCACGTCGGTGGAGGAAACAGTGCTGGGCTCTCATGCTGGTGGTGTCATGGTCCTCAGCAGGTGGCAGATGGATGGCTGAGTTTTCATAGAGTCATTTGTTTTTTGCCTGTTTTCCTTACCACCTGAACCCTAAAGTTCACCATGTTGCTTGGCAGCATTGGGACACCACCTTGGGAAGAAGAATGTTTAGCAGGTACTTTAGCTGTGGGGTTGCTGGAAGTGGGCTGAGGGCTCCTGTGTGCCCTGTCAATGTGTCATATACCTGACACAGAGCACTGTGACTTCCCTGCTTCCCTTACAAACAGAGCTCTCATTTAATGGGTGATGTACATTCCCCAAGGCACTGTGTCCTGTAATTTCAATGTCTGTCTGTACTGGGAGGAAATGCTGGTGCTGGTTAACTGATTTAGTGTGTTGTCATGGGTAGAGGCTTCTCCTGCAGCCTGGTGGGCAGAACAAGGGTGCTGGCTGTAAGCTACAAGTATTATTTTTGTGTTCAGTCATCCAGTGCATGTTCCTGCGGGCAGGAGCTCTCTGGGCAGAGATAATCCAAACTGTTGATGTGCTCTGTGTAGTGCAGTCAAGTTGAGCTGCTCAATGGACTGACCAAATGGGCAGTTGCCAGAGCACATACCTGTATAGAAGCCTCCTAGTGCTTGGAGCCTGCGGGGATGTTTGCACAGTCATTTTTTCCTGTATTTGGGGCCAGAATGTACCATCTGCAACAGAAAGCCTTCATGATGTCTCTTAAGAGATAAAAGGATTTGTATGGGTTTTCCTTTGCTTTTTCAGGAAATAGCTGACCTTGGGAACAGTCATGAGCTGGTTGCTTTTCTGTGTTTCTGAACACACTGAAGCAGCAAAGATCAGTCCCCAGAATCCATGTGAGATTTAGTCAGAGCACTTTTCAGAACCCAGATTACCTTGAAGTCTCTCTTTGCCTTAATTGCCAACATAATTCAATTCTCCTTTAAAAAATCTAAGCCTAAGCCCTGGCTTCCTGGTTCATGGAGAGGGAGGCTATTGTGTGCCTGACCTCAAACTGGCTGCTGCTCAAGGTTCTGCAACATGTGATGCCTGGTGTTGCATCAGGTGATGGATGGGGGATTTTGTTGATTCCCTCTTGGCCAAGGCATCCTTGAACCTTCTATTTTGAGAGGCCTGTATGGTTGCAGGACTGAAAGAAACACAAACTTTGGTGTTGCATCCCATAGGTTGATTCTTGGAAGCTGTTGACAATTACAACAGCCCTCACTTCTCCAGGCTGTCACTGGAACCAGGAAAGGTGGTGGTAAAGAACCTACTCAGCCTCTTTGTGCTCAATGATCTCAGTGTTTTCTTTGGAGATCATTTCATACTCCTTCCCTTCTTCCCCTGTAAATCATGCTTTTTCCAAGGTTGTTCCCCAAGATTTCATTTCCATCTTTTTGCTGAAACCTCACATCTCCAAGAAGGTGGTTCTATACCACACTTGTTTTTCCATAGAGGATTAAATCTTCCAGACATTCATTGAAACCACTGAGAGAGCAAGGCTATTGCCAGAGTCACCTGGAGGTGCTTTAGGGACTCTTGGGAGTTTGTTTATTCTCTGTGTGATGAGAGATATTCCTTGTCCTCCTTTTGGTCTAACTCAGATTATGCTGATAGCATTAGTGAGGAACGATTCCAAGTCTGATGTCACCCTACAACAGAAACTTGGAGGTTTGTTAAGATGCTCACCAGGCACTGGGATTTTGCAGAGTAACCCAGGAATGAAACTGCATTTTGTGGAGCACAATGTACTAAGAATGGTGTTTGCAGCAGGGACTGATGCTTGTATTTGAGAGAGCTGAAAGAAGGAGCTCCAAGCAGAGCTCTCCACACACTCATGTGTGCAGTTACCTGTGTGCAGTTACCTGAAGTTCAGGAGAGCTGCTTTTTAAGCATTTTTCTTTAATCCCTGTTGTCTTTATGATACTCTGCTCTTCTTTTTGTAGTTCTTCTAGCAGCAAGTTGATAAGGACTGTGAATTTGGGATATGTGTAAAACCTCTTTACCTGTGAGCTTGCACAGACATGTGGGACTTGTCCTGCAGATATTCCCAAAAGGGAAAAAACCCTTGGGGATACTTTGCATCTCTAGGAGTGAAATGTGAAAGTGGAAATGGACAGTAGATACTGAGCTGTAATTATTGGGAAGTAGGAGTCTTTTCTAGGCCAGTGGGAACATTCAGAGTGTGACCTGAGTAATCTGAAAGAGTTGAAGGGTTTCACTGCCTTGAGCAACTTTGTGACTCTTTCACAGATGTTTCCAAGAGGACACAACATTGATAAGGGGAACTGTGGGATGCGCCACATTGAAATTTTATCTGCCTAAGTAGCTGCTAGTCCAATTCCATTAATGTTTGCATATTTAATAAACTTCTAATGTGGGATTTTAATGAGTTGGCAGTTATCTCTGAACACCCAGCAGCAGCAGTCTCAGAGTTTAGGTGCCTCTCAAATGGAGATTTCTCTCACTTAGAAGGCATGTGGCCTTTCCTTGGGCAGTCAGCACTTGGCAGGCTCTGGAATACTTTGATTTGATTTGTATTGATGTACATCAACAGTGAATTTTTAATTTGGATGGAGTCCTAGGGTTAAGTTTTTGGGGGAGGCATCTTTTTAGAAAGCTGAATGTAAGAGAAGTGACCTTGGTTAATCTCGTAACACACCATTTATCTACTTGGGATGTTTCTTGCTAGTGATCTGATTATTTTGGCTGTGAAATGGGACTGCCAGGGAAATTGCTTCTAACATGGCATTTGCTTATTTACACTCCCTGTGCTTTTGCTTTGCCTTTTCAGCCTAGTTTTGTAAACATATGTCCAACTCCTTATAGTCCCAAGCAGGGTAAGATGGGCCCTGGTTGTGCTGCACAGTTGGACCCAAGTGTCTCTGGTGAGGAGAAGGAAGGTAATCTGTCATCGAGGGAACTGTAACAAAATTCAGCAGAACAGTTCAGTGTTCATGCTTTTGAGATAAACCTGAGTGTAGTAAATATATGTCAGTATGTCAGATGTAGCAGGCAAGGTGAAAAGGGACTTTTGATAACAGTGTAATTCTCAGTTCTGGCACCAGTATGACTTTAAATAAGTCCCTTGCCCATTCCCAATCTTCAGGATGAATTCTCAGTATGCCACTGTGGATGGTAGATGTGTAAGCTGTGAGGGTGGCAAGGGTGAAGAAATAACTCCTTACAGCCACCTTTGAGATATGACAGCAGTAATTCAGTGACTGGACCATCAGATGGGTTTCAGGTGACCTTTCAGTGGGCCCAGTAAAAAGCATAAAAAAACTTAGTGTATATCTGAGCCGTATTTTAAATTGAAGTTCTTTTTATATCTCCAGAACACCAGTTTGGGAGGAACAGCAAAGAGAGTTAAGGACAAAAACTGATGGACCATTACAGCTTCCGAAATGAGCCTTTTCACATTTTCCTACTGGAAAATAACATGTCCTGAAGGTGAGTAGATTTTGTATGTGACAGATGAGCTGCCCGATGTCTTGGGCCTTGACCAAAGGCAGATCCACCCTCACTCCAGCTTGGCCTGACACTGCCTCTCTGGGCTGGCACAACCCATGGAAACTTGCTTGTGAAAATGCATGTTTTATCACCAGGAGAAATGGGAAGGAAGCAGGGAGTATTTTTCACTAATGAATTATCATTGATTTAGAAGCCTTTGAAAAAAGCTGGAGTGGTTAGTGAAAGAGGTGAGCTATTGGGAACCGAAAATATCACAGATATTTTCTGGTGAGTGGAGAAAATGTAGGTGTTTTATTTGCAGCATGAGGAAGTTAAGCTTGTAAGACTTCGGTTTACTTTGGCAAGAGTATTCAATTACATAAGGCATTTTCAAGTTTTGTTCCAATTGTACCTCAAATGATATTTTCAGTGTTCAGAAGAGCTGAAGAAGAGTGCGTGCTATCAAAGATGATAAAATAATTTCCCCAAAGTAAAGAACATAATGCTTGAATGAAATTAAATCAGAATTGTATTTTGTAGAGTTTGTGATATCTTTTATGTTATTTTTGTACTCAGCCCCTTAGGGCTGTAGGCAGTGACCGTACAGTTTTGTTTTAAAATCCTTTAGTAACAGAAATCAAAATGGGAAATGTTACATAAGTCCTGCACTCAACATTTAAGTAAAACCAGCATTTCTGAGGCTGTCAAGGTTTAAAATATCTTGGTTTAGATTTTACTGTCACTTTAATAAATAACATATAAAAGGAAGCCATGAGTTGTGTAGACCTAAGTTTACCCACTTAGCAGCATTAATTCTTAGTTTTTTTAAATTAGGCTAATAAATTTGCCTTTCTGATGCCTACTTTGTTAATAATTTTTTTTTTTTTTTTTGCATGAGCCAGCTAGCAGCTCTGAACTCAAAGGCAATAGTGGAGAGTAAATGGTGAAAAATAGGTGGTTGTCAGTAGTCATTCTGCCTGCACAGAAATTGCTTGAAAATGTTCAGCACTGGTGTCACAGGCCTTTCGTACATAAATGCTTTTCCATATGAGGAAAAAATCCCAGTAGAAGTTCAGCCTAGAGTGAGCTCTTCATGTACTTCTATAGTTTTGAAGCTCATTAGCCATGTGAGTTCCTTGAACATTTGTATATTTGGTAGCACGGAGAGCCTCTCAGCAATGTAGGACTTGACAGGTACAAGAGGATGCAGTGTCAGGGGATTTTACTTGTTGAGGAAGAAAAGTCTTGTAGCTGGAGAGAAAAATACTGTTCACATTCATAGGTGCTCTTTGGTGTCTGGTATGATCTGCACAGTTCTGCATAAAAGGATGGAAACCTGAAAGCCCCAAAGCAAAAGGTGGGACTGAGTTCTAAAAGCTGTCTTGTCTTTCCTAAGTGCTTGTGTTTCCTAAGTGTCCTCTTCAGATGTTATCTGTGAACCTTTTGCCAAAAACTCTGTAAAGCTAGGGACTCTCACTGGGAAATACCTTTTCTTGTGTAGTCTTTGTTTTGCTGTTGTGTGGGTGAGCAGAAATACTTTCTCTGCCTTTTGCTTGCTCCTTTCCTGGTCTGTAAAAAGGGCGACGTTACTCTGTGGAGAAAGATTGTGCAACAGAGTGAAGAGAGAGAGTGAAAAGAGGATATTTTTTGCTGTTCTAAGGCTTCTTTGTTCTCAGAAGTCAGGAGGAGCTGAGCTCCAGTGATTTCATACGCTCTCCTATTACCTGTTCTCATGCTGGCCATAAGCCTAAAGGGACAGATCCTCCTCTGGATGAGTCATTAAGTAAATATCAGGCTGTGCTGGTATTCCTGCTCTGAGTACTTGTTCTTATTTCTTGTGTGTTGTTTACTTGCTGTTTTCTTAGCTGCTATCACAACCCCAGCAGATTTTGTCAGCACAGGGACTTCTCACGGTGTGCAGCTGGGGAGAGGCACCTGCACTGGAGCCGGGAGCTGCTCCAGCCTTGTTCGAGGAGGGATTTTCAACAGTAGCTGGGAAATACTTGGAGATATTTCCAGTAAAACAGTTCTGGTTCTTGACTCTCGATGCTCTAGAGGCATCTTGCCAGATGGCCTGTGGGCTGGATGTGGTGCCTGCTCCGGCTGCATCCCTCCTGCAGGACAGGGCATGGGAAGGAAGTGCATCCCATGGGAGCACTGGAGCACACTGTGTTCAGGGCTGTCACTGGAACCTTCAGCAGTTTGTTCCTGCTGGACTGCTGCAGGGAAGGCTGGAGCTCTGTGAGCTGTACTTCTCCAGCAGCTGCTGCAGCCAGAGGTAGCTCAGGAATGACTGTAGAGTCCTGGAACGATGAAATGGTGTGTGTTGGAAGGGACCTTAAAGCTCATCCAGTTCCACCTCCCTGCCACTCACTAGGTGCCCCATTCAGCCTGACCCTGAACAGTTCCAGGGATGTGGAAGCCACAGCCTCTCTGGGTAACATATGATGACGTGGTGCATCTGCTGGAGGAGACTTGCACCTTCCATGGGGACAGGGTGCTTCAAGTGTTTGTGCTCACTGGGGAGCTCTGCTAGCAGAGGACAAGGGCATGTTATCCACTGGCCCACCCATGCACTGTAAGACTGACTTGCAGTGTGCACACATTCTGATATTGGATAACTCCTGGGTTTTTGTCTGGATTTATGTCTGTTTTTCATGTGGAGATTTGACTGTATCAGGCTTCTATCCTAACTTTAAAACCCTGAATAGGTGTAGAGGTCCCTGGTAGGTTCTCTCCTTGCCTGTCTGCCCCAGTATGTCATCACTAATGGCCTTATGGGATTTGAAAATGCCTTGGTGTTTATGGATGAAATTCTTGTCTCATTAGGACAAAAATATGCTATCAATTTAACCTGCATCTTGACAAAATATGGACAGTTTGAACCTTGGGCAAAAACTGGATGATGCTGCCCAGCCAGAATCAGTTACCATCCTTATTTTCTCTGGGAGAGGAATGTTTCCAGTGCTGCATGGCTGAGACTGTTCTGGGGGAGCTGACCAGGCCATTGGAGATGAGAGCTGTGAGGCAGCATCAACTGCCTCACTGCATCAACTTCTGCATCAACTACATCAAATTCTATTTACATCTTTATTTTATAGATACTTCCTTCAGGGCTTTACTTATCCCCTTCTGCCAAGGGAAGCCCTCCCAGCCACCTCCAAAGACACTTAAAGAAGCCCGCTCATCGTGTGGTTCTCTCTCTTTCCTGTGGATCCCCAGGGTTACATGTTGTAAACTGAGCCCGGTAGGTGCTGCTGAGCTATGGCCCTAGCAGTGTGAGCAGCCTGAGACACAACCAGTTTCCTATAGGAAGGTCCATAGGATTCATCCCTACATTGAATTCACAGCCAGTGTTACAGCAGTGGATTTGACAGCTTGGCTGCTGGGGGTATGTGGCCTTTCTGGGATGTTTCAGCTGCCGTGTTGGGAACCATTTGTTTTGCTTTAACTGGATGTGAAATATCACCACTGTGGCCTGATGGATCCCCTTGATGGCACAGTGTACAATCACCATCAGCCTGGGGTGAGCTTTTCACCCACTGCACTGTAGTTAACTTGCCATGAACAAAACTTCAGGAATTCCTGGTCTGGACCCTTTTTGTGCCAGGAGTCGCCTGCAGCCCAGTTTAGTTAGGAAGTGTCAAGAATAAAACCTCTGCATATCTTTCTTTTATTAAGATCTGCTGTTAATAATTTTTGCTAAGCATAGCACTTCAGGCTGAAATTTAGTGAAGGGAATAAACTGTAAAAACCTGTAATCACATTGGAGGGAAAAGGAGACATTGTTTCAGATTCCTATGGTGGTTTTTCCAGCTGCCTGAGTAAAACAATTTTATTTTCAAGATATGTTTTTCCATATTTTCCATATATATTTCAATATTGTGTGGATGCATTGAAAAAATGTTTGATTATGTTCTGGTCGTGTGTAACTTTTGGATACTGATTAGTAGATACAGGTGCAGCAATGAAGAAACTGTAAATTTGCCAGGTAGCATTGCTTGTCTGCAGGTCCCCTTATCAAGTAAGATTATATTGTTTCTCAAGCACACTGCACTTGCCATCTTGAAGCAGAATTACATTTCTATTAAAATAATGTTTCTCAGTGCTTCCAAGTAAAGGAGAATTCAGCATTACTGATAAGGACCACAATCCACTTTTGTTTAATTCATTTACTACTTGACTTGGTCTCCATTCTCTGATGCCTGAGCATTGCATTGCCTGCTATTTTGGAGTAGCTGTGTTTGGAAAGCTGCTCAGTTTTTTGTGTTCTGATAACTGTTACCACAATTTTTTTTTGCATTGAAATCTAACAACTGTCTTTGAGGTGATATATCTTTTTTAATCTCTGGTTTTCTCTTTTTTGGTCACACAACCATGATAAAAGCAAACAGTTTATGCTGGGGTCAATTGGATGATAATAAATTCCTTCTCTCCTTCCTTAAGCCCCAGTGCAAATGAAGAAAGCTAAATTTACTGTCTGTTCTTCATGCCTTTTTGTCCAGTGCAGGAGAAAATTAAGCTATTTTGACCTTTATTTGACACGTGTAGTCAGCGAAGATGAGGGCAAAGGCTTTGTAAAAGTAGATGAAGTTGGTATTGTTTTCTTCTGAAATTGTTATTAATGCACTCTAGTGTGCTCCAGTTAAAGTCCCAGCCTGTGAAGGCAAGTGCAGGCAATCTCAGCTGCTGTTTCATCCATCTTCAAGGGTTTGTCCATCTTTGAAATGCCTGTGGCAGAGGTTTGAGGTGGTGGCTCTGAGTGGGTACCACACACCTTTGGGGAGCTCTGTCCTGTCTTTCTCCTGGCATTGCTGGTGCTGCCAGAGCATCACCTGGGTGGAGTTTGAGCAGGGCTGGCTGAAATCAGGGGCCCTGCCTCTGGAACATTACATGGAGCAGAAAAAGGGCTCACAATTCATGGATGGTTTCGTAGAATCCCAAAATGGTTTGGGTTGGAAGGGACTTTAAAAATCATCTCATTCCACCCCTTGCTATGGACAGGGACACCCTCCACTATCGCAGGCTGCTCCAAGCCTTGTCCAGCCTGGCCTTGGACACTTCCAGGGATGGAGCAGCCACAGCTGCTCTGGGTAGCTTGGGCCAGGGCCTCACATCCGTCACCAGGGAAGGATTTCTTCCTAACATCCAATCTAAATCTCTTGTCTTTCAGTTTAAAACCATTCCCCCTTGTCCTTGCATTATCCATTACAGCTGTAACTTAGGAGGGAAATGAGCGTGCATAGTTTACCACCCAAAACCTGATTGTGTGCTGCTACTTTGTATTTTTCTGTTGTATTTGAAAAACAGAGCTGTATGCTCTTAAATGGTTGTGCTCTGTCCTGAGAGGGAAGGTAAGAAGGGGAAACCTTAATGTTTGCTTGACAGAATGTTGCAGCAGTAGCAGAGGATGTTGTATCTCAGTCCAGGTAATCTCAGGTCTAACAGAACTCCTGCTTACACTTTGCATTCCTGCTTCTCTGCTGTGTATTTCCTAGACAGCTGTGCTTGCACTGGCTCCCTTATCTCAAAGGTGATTACACTGGTATCTTTATTTGCTCTGCCCTGTGCTGATACCAGCCCTCAGCCAACCCTCTCTGTTTCCAGCCTCAGGACGGGCAGAGTGGAGGCTGCAGAATGAGCTGGTCGTGGATGCCTTGCTCGTGGATGGGAGAGTGTGGTTCACTGAGAAACTGGACAGTGTAACTTGGTGGTGAACTCAAACTGTGGCTGCTTGTGTCAGGCACAGACTCCAGGAAATGGAAACCAACCCTGATTTTTTCCTGATAAAAGAGTTTCCAAACAGGTTATATGTCTCCAAGTAAAGGCTTTTCTGGATGCACTTCTCCAGAAAGTCATAATACATTTATGTAGTGTGCTGTCTCTTGCAGTTAAAATGATTGACAGTTTTTGGGAAGTGCCATCTGAAAAATGCAAGGGATTTGCTTTATCACAGTACAGAAAATTTCCTTTTGCTGTTTCCTTACCAGAAATGGCACAGCTCTGTAATGGAGTGAGGTGTAGGTCACTGCACCTATTTTTGCTATACTCTGAATTTTGCCTTACTCTGAAAGAGCTTATCCCTTCAGAGGTGCACACGGTGTTGTTCAGAAACTGCTGCCATCAGCCAAACCAAATTTGTAATTACACTGCTGTGAAAAATGGGGTTGTGCAGAGATGGATTTGCATCCCTTACAGAAGTGAATGGTGCCATGGTGCTGATATTGGACATCAGGTGATACAAAGTAAAGGTCAGAGTTTGAGATGAGTGCACCTAAAAATTCCTCTCCTTTGGCTTGGGTGGCTGAATGTGATAGTTTAGATGAAAGCAGGCCAAGGGAGCCATTGTGTAGGCATCATTTGAAAGCCAGGCCTTTCAGCTCCATGCCTAAACTAGTGGATGCAATTATATGTTTCATTGGTATGTAATATTTACTGAAGTTTCTGTTCTTAAGTGTGGTAAATGCTTTTGCATATTGCTTAAAAGGCTGGGAAAAAAATCCATCTTGCATAAGGAATAGCTCTGTTTTAAGGTTGGATAGAAATTTAGCTTATTGTGAGCTCTTGGAATGAATGAAGAGCTGTTTAATGAGCTTTTCTGAATTTTCTTAACACTGAAGGATTTTTATACATAAAGTTCACATATATATATTTATACGTACATATATATATGGCTAGAGACATGTCCAGTAAAAATGGGCAATTTGATTAAAGCAGGAATTTAAGGAAGCGTTAGAATGATTGCCTGGGGCTTCAGTATGATTTTGCAGTGCTCTGGATAGTTAATACAGAATAGACTAACTGCTAGGACAGAGAAGCCCAAAATAATTTTCCTTGTCCCAGTTAAGTCAAGAACTATTAGAGCAGTGGAAATAAGGTTTCAACAAGAGGGGAAGAAAGGGTGAGGGACATGTCAGCTCTCAGTCTTGGTGGTGAGAGGGGAGAGTACCAGAATTTGGAGTAGAAGAAGGGTGAGTAGCAGCTACCAGCGAAAATAGACTAATGTTGCATGTAAGTGCATTAGGAATGATTTTTGATCTTTCTGGTGCCTTAAAAAAAAAACCAAACAAAAAAACCCAAACTGAATATTTGCAGTAAGACATGGAGGTAAAAGAAATATGGGATTTTCTTTGACTTGCATATTTGTCAGGAAAGGCATTTTCTCCGCTTTCAAACCTGATGTTTGAGTCATTTTGAGTAATTTCTCTCCAATGGCTACACTGGCCATGCAGGAGTTTGACCCTCATCCCATGGCTTTGCTTCCCTGGTGCTTGGAGGGCACAGCAGCTCAGAGGCTCCGGTAAACCCCTTTCACAGTCTAGTTCGTACTTAAATGTTTGGAGGAGTGGCATCAAGTACTTTTTAAATGTACCTTTCCCACCTTTTCCTAAGGTGTATTTCTCTCCTGTCACATCTTGAGCTGTTGGACTGTGACACTGCAGTAGAAGTAACATTTCAGAGCAGCATATTGAAGGACCAGGACCTTGACAGGGATTGTGTGAGAGGAATCTTTAACCTTCTCTCTGCAGCACCCTGTGGTGGTTCACTGGGAATTACTCAGGAAGCAGAATTTCTAGTCTCTTTTGGAAATGCAAGTGTAACAAGACAACTGGGAGGAATGAGGTGTTGTGGTGTTAGACAACCGTCCCATATGCAGCCATGAAGGCTGTGTGCCCAGGAGCCACAACCAGGAGCCATTATGTTTTCTGGCTGATGGCCTTCTAGTCCAAGGTGACCATCAATAAGCAACCTGTGAGAAGAAATGGGCTCTTGTAAAAGGAGGGGATGTTCTGCTCTGCTCTGCTTTGCAAGGAGCTAGCTCAGCATTGTGCTTGAGATTGATCTTCAGGACTAATTTCTGATAGTGCTTTATCTTTACTCTCCTATCAGCAGTCTGGCTTCAGAACCCTCCATACCTCATTCCATTATTCCCTTGGCCAAGGGAGTGTTGATTGCAATACTCCTGAGCAGTTCATTTGATTGTTCTGCCCTGCCCTTTGCCTGTCTTTGGGCTGACCACAAGAGGATGGACCAGTGTGTTCAGGCTTCCAGGAGATACTGCAGGGCCTAGAGAACATACTTCTACCCATGCTGAACTGATGATGTGTCTGGAGCAAGAGAAACAGTTCTCACACTTGGGTAAAAATACAATCCCTTCTCTCACTCTCTCTGGTTGATATTTTGCAATAATCAGGGTTAGTTTCTGTGGTTTTCAGGTTAAAATACATATGTTCCTGTGTAGTTGGGATTCATTATCTGTACAACACATTTGCTTCTAAACTACTGAAAGCAACGAGCCTGTGTCTGCAGTGCCTCCCTCCCCATGGAGCATGAGGGAAGGAAGAAGTTTGATCAACCTGTTTGTTACAGAGGAGAGTAAAGGCAGACCCAGAGGGGAGGCAGAAGGGACCATTAAGTGTTCTTTTCTCCTCTGCAAGATCCTCTCATGTGCTAAAGGAAATTGCTCTTATTGTCATCTCTGATGATTATATTCACAAAATCCAACCCTGAAATATCATCCCTGTATTAGACACTGACCATCTACAGTCAGAATCTTATTTTGTGCCTTTATTTTGATTATCTTTGTTACCTCGAGCACTTGGCAGGAGCAAAAAGCCTCATCATTCTGATTGCTTCAGTTTCACAAGATGTCTTTTGAGAGAAAATGTTTCCTGAGCTTTGTTGCAACCTCTTAAGTAGAATTTGGTCTTTCTGGGAATCATGTGAGATCAAGTGATTGCCTGGAGCAAGAGAAGGTACTGAAGCTGCAATAGCAAAGACCTTGATATCAAAGGCCACCTGCTACTGCTCTCCATCTCTTCAGCCTTAAGTTACCAGGTTATAAATTCATCCTGCCTTTCTATGGAATGGCTGGCAGGTACTCAGCAGGTGAACTGGGCTGTTTCTCAGGGAATAGTTCACATTTCTATCCCAGCCAGAAATTTCCTCCTGCATAGGCTTTTGTCTGGTCTTCACAAGACTTACTGAGTTGTCTTTTGACCTTCTTTCTGTGTGCTCCTTTTACCATTTTCTTGGTTTTTCTGGCATCAGTCAACAAATCCATGTCAGCATGTAGCTTTGACCTTCAGGTTTGCAACCCAGTTTGCACAGACACCTGGTAGGAGTACAAAATACTGTCCCACAGTAGAATTCTAATAGTTGTCTGTTTTTTCCCAAACCTTGGTTTATTGATCAGCTTGTGTAAAGAATTTTTAATGAAAAACTTAAATGAACTCCTGAACGCTTTCTGGTTGAAGAAGATGCAGAAAAATATTTTACCATCTATATTGATGTGGCTGAACTACACGCACACAGAGCATTGATTAACCTGGGTCTTCTGCTCACAATGTGTTTTCTTTACAGTGCTCAGTCAAAAATGCATTTCTAGCAAGCTGAGGTTGTATTTATGGAATGAACTGTGTCAATGTTGTAATACTCGTGGAAAAATCTCTGCTAGGACCTCTCCACGTCCAGGGCTGCAGACCTGTGATCCATCTCTGATGCTCTGGTCACATACCCTTGTGGCCTTTCCTCACCTTGGATCTACAGCATAATGGACAGAGAATCTCTTCAGTCATTTTGCTTATAAGCAGCTTTCCTAGTTTAGTTTAGTATAGCTGTTCTAAAATGTTTTCATTTCAGCCTAAACACAGACGTAGTGGCCCCAGCAATGCTGTGTAGGTTCAGGTATTGCGGTATATGCATATGACATCATTTTTTTCTTTGGTTTGTTTTGCCTGCTGTTTGGCACAAGGGAGACTCCCCTGGCCCCCTGCTGCCAGCAGTTACAGACAGTTGCCAGTCCCCAGGATACATAGTTCCAGCCAATATTTACAGCTGGTTTTGTCCTGGAGGGATGGAGCTGCTGCTGTCAGCTGGAGGTGAGGGAGGTTTCCTTCTGGCTCTCAAGTGAGAAGCAAGATGTAAGATGCAGCTCTGTTGATGGCTGGAAAAAGGGTTTGATTTTTTTTTTTTTTTTGGCTCAAGCTATTTAATGTGTCTGTGCTTTTCTCTGAGGTGGAGGGTCCTGGTTTGGGGAGTAACTGTGCCACCTCAGTCCTGGTAAGGAGGGATCATCCCTGCACAAAGCATGACTGGCTGGGCCTCCTGAGGTGTTCTGGGAGTCTGTCCAAGAGCTGCTTCCTTGGACTGGTCTCCCTTCTGCAGCCTTGGTACAATATGAGGGTGAGGTCACCAGCCAGTGTTTGGTAAGAGATGGGACTGCTTCCCTTACTCAGTGCCATCTCTCTGGTATATTCAGAGTGAGTTTCTCAGAAGAAAAAATGACATGGTTGTGTCACAGGGGATTGCAGTTACAGTAGAATCATATCATAATGTGTCAGTGTAAGTGTTGATTGCTTTCTGTCATTTGAGTAACAGTGCACACCAGCATTTTCCTTGTCATCTATATCTTTTTAGGGTTGGACTTGCCTTATTTCTCCATAGGCCTGCAAAGGTCATTGTTTTGCAAGGAGAAATGCCATGACATCAGCTTTTGGGAAGCTGAAAATCCAGAGCAGCCAGCAGTGACAATTGAGGTCCTGCTTTATCAGAGGTGATACCTTGCTATGTCAGGTGTGTGTAGAAGAGTCCAGGGTGCTGTTCTGGCATTGCAAGGTTTTCCCCAGCACCTTAATGCAGTGAAAAAGAGGCTTCTGATGTGTCTGTACTTGCATTGAGTATTTGAGTCCGTGGAGGTTGATCAGGGCTGTGCTGTGGGTTTCTGTTTCCTCCTAAGGTTTTTTACAAGCAGAAAACTCCTTGTTGGAGTGCATCTCATGGCCACTTCCTCAAATACACTCCCAGCCTAGAGGAGATGCAAAATATAAGAATACTAATGTATATGTTTTTAAATCCAATTGTGCTTTTAAAAGAGAAAATCTGTACTCATGGATGACCTTCCCTTGTTGTGTGGAGGTTTTCCAGAGGCTGGACAGATTTCAGTAGCACTTGTGGTGCATTATTCCCTACCTTACCAGTGTGTGCAGCTGGGTGAGGCTCTCCTACTGAGAGGGAGGAAGGCTAAGCCAAAGGGTTTCCTGCTTTCATTGCAAGCTTGTCCAGGCAGTTCTTGGGGATAGCTGGCTTTGTGATGTAAGTGATAAGTGACATAATTCCAATAAAACAGTTATGCTACTGGGGTAAAATCTGGGTCTAATTGAACCTTTGTGCTTGGTTTTAGTGAAGCCACATTTCTCTTTAGGACTGCAGACTGGATATGCTGATGGAGGCAGCAGAGGAGTTGTCTAAATTTCAGCAAGTGGATATAGATGCAGGGAAAAGAGTGAAGTTTGAGATGAAAAAGATATAAATAGGGAAAGGAAATAGGCTTCTCGCTGATGGTGAAGGGGAAAGAAGCAGATAATGGTGATCAGGTGGCAATCTAAGGGAAGTAAAGAGCAGGAAAGGGAAGAAGAATGGAGCTGGATATTTCACAGGGGTCATGGAATGCATTAATTTCTTTTTCAGACTCTTCTTGCATTTTGGGCAGGAAGAAACACTAATTAGCAACTTTTCTTCAGGATTTATTTAACCAATTTGAGCTTACTGTTTTGAGTGGGATGGGAATAACTCAAGGAAGTGATGGGCAAAGAATGATCCTTATTTGTTAGGAAAGGAGCACAGGGAGAAAGTCAGTCCTTGTAGGGATGGTTTTGCAAAAGGAGCAGTTCAGGTGGGTCCTTTTTTTGCTCCTAGGGCTCTGGGGATCCATTTTCTTCTGTGTTTCCACATGCATCTTCCTTCTGTGATTCTCCAGTTTCACAGTGTTCTTAGCAGGCAGCATGGTGCCTTTTGTCAGTGATCTGCAGCCCTGGCTGCTTCCTCAGGCGTGGTGCAGTAGCTCTTGTTATCCCCTGCACTGTGTTGATCCGGCAGAGCTGGGAAATCGAGGGCTGGGAGCACTCCAGAGCTCCATGTGTGCTGCTCACCCTCCTGCTGCTGCCCTGAGCAGAAAGAAGGAAGGGGGCTGAGTGTGTTGCTGGCTTGTGCAGCTCTGCTTGTAGTGTCAGGTATGAAAATCTCCCTGGTGCTTTTCTCTTAGTTTTATACTTACGTTCTCACTGTGTGTCATCTAGAAATCAAAGTAGGAGCGTGCAGTTCAGCAACAGTAGCAGAACTGTACTTATCTGCTGCTTTGCTCAAATTAAACATTTATGGGGCCAGAGACTCCTCACTGCTCCATCTCAAATCTTTCAGCCTCCTACACTATGATGATTTTTCTCTTTGCATTTTGACACAGCTCCTCTAAGAAATACCATGAAATCAAATTATCCTCCACTGGCCTCTCTCCCCATCTTTCCTTTGTGTGCTTAGTTTGCTTTTTTCCCTTGACCATGACATATGGGGAGCAGCTGTTGGTAGAACCAATGCTTTTATATTCCCTGGGAGCTGATGTTTCCCCCCAGTCTGATGGGTGGAGATGTACCCTCAGTTGTTGGTACCTGTTTCTGTCCCCTGGTCTGTTCCAAGGTGGTGTGATTGGGTAGGAGCTCCTCACTCCTGGAGCAGGGAATAACCCAGTGCTGCAGCACACTGCCTGTTGATGCTCCAAGCTGTGTTGGCTGACTCAGTCTCTGTGGAGAGCAGTGGGATACTTTCCAAGGCCTGGATCTCATCTGCCCCTGCTTTGACAATAGGGTAATATTATATATAATATATATTTTATATGTATATAACAAACCTGGGCAATAGTTCTGTTCCTTGGGCATGCTGGAGTGGAGATAACTTTTGCAAAAAAAGGATTGTTCCTGAGCCTTGCCAGAGATTTTTACTGGACCTAGTGCTCAATTTTCCCTGCCAGAGCACGGTCTACTTCTTTGATTTAAGTTTTCTAGCTTAAAGCAGTGCTGCATGGATGCTGAAAGCCCACGCTCCTAAAATAGATTGAGTAGAACAGCACTTTAGTGCTGACTCCTCTTCAGGAAAGGGGAGGGAAGGTAACAATGAGCAGATGGCAGGTATTAGTCATATCACCTGATGTGTCTGAGCCCCTCAGACTCCATGGGCACAAAGGTGCTGGGGGGACCTAGAGGGAAGGAATCCTCCCAGCAAACCAGGCTGGCTGTTGGAGTTGCACAGGATACAGGCAGAGGGACCTGAGAAAATGAGGGGACTTGCAGCCAGATGCTAGGCCTAGGAAAGTATGTTCACAGAGAGCCTGGGCCTACATTTACCTGCCCAGGTTTCCAAGCCATTCCCTCATGCATTTGACAATCCCTCAGAGCATCACTCCTTGGGGCTCCCATGCTTTGTTCCCTCTGCAGAAGGGACAGAATAAAGGTCCAGGTACCTCAGAAATAACTGAATTCCCCCAGTTTCAAGATCAGCTGAATGATGATCAGGAATGACATTATCCTAGCTTCTACTCTAGTAAATGCAGTACAGAAGCTGCTTGATCTCTCCCTGCAGTATCTAAATTGCCATTGTGCACCTCACAGTCGAGTTGGGCTGGCCCAGCATCCCCTCCCTTTTGCAGGTCCTTGGTATCCATGTGTTGGCCCTGGCCCAGCTGGCAGTGGGCTCATAGGAGAGCCTGGAGATGCTCCCTCCTGCTGATGTGCTGGGAACACAACGTGGAAATGAAATGTAGAATCTGTACAGTCCCTAATACAGAAGTCCCTTCCAGCAAACTTGACACCATGGAGCAAGTAGGGCATGGCAGTGCCTGGCCAAAAGGCAGCTGTGGGCACAGTAGAGGGAAGGGAGGTCCAGATTTGAGCTCTTTTGACTCCCCTGTGCAGAGGTGGGGTCATCAGGAATCACAGCACTGATTTGCTCTCCCTGAAGAATGGCCGTATCTTTATTTTTGTTTCTTTACCCCATTAGTTTGGGGGCTTTATGGTTCTAAATTGCTAACAGCAGAGGTTGAATGTGTGGTCTCCTCCTTTTTCCCCCTCTTTTGTTTCAACTTTTTGGCAATAATTCCTAAAGAGCTGGTCTGCTGGAGTTACTCCCATCATTTTTCACACTTATGCTCAGCCCTCTGTGGAAGCCAAGCACCCTGTGGGCCTCTGAATTACAAATCTCATTTTGGTGGCACCTTGCATCCTTGGGCTTCAGCTTCTGCCAATCATCACCTAATGAATGTAGGAAGGGAGTAAAACACTTTGGCTGTGATACATAAAGGGTTAAACTAAGCTCTGTTTATTAATGTTGATGCTTTTAATTGTGCCAGAGCATTTGAAAATGCGGCAGTGGACAGGGCAGCAGGCAGTAAACACCGTTAAATGACAATACTGTTCAATATTTGCTGTTAATTGAGAGAGGCAGCAGCTGCTGGTATGCAGCTTCAGCCAGGATGAATTAGTAATGAGTCTGTAACTGGGCGCTTTTTTTTTTTCTGGTTTAAGGTTGCATCAGCCCTTTACAGTTCGGTAACATGGTTGGGATAGAAATAAAAATCATAGCATGCCCTAAATTGAAGATTTTATTTTGTTTTTGTTTTCCAGTGAGTTGTCATGGAGCTTGGTGTCAGTGATAAATTTGGCAGCAGTAAGAAAACTGTCTTGTATTTAGGGACCAAACTTAAAGGTTTTGGTTAGCTCTTCCATCCCGTGTAGCAGCCAGTGGGAATGCAGCAGGCTAAGCAAGCGCCTCCTTTGAAAGAAGGCACTTTTGTTGGGTTCTCAGATGTTTTCAATTCAAACAGGAGTTTTGGCTGAAGTTTCTTTGCTGGCACTGCTGCAGGCTGTGGGGTATGGGAGAGTTCTGTCCCTTGCTGCAGGGGCAGGAGGAGAGGGAGCACCAATTCAACATTTCCCTTGTCCTTGCACTTTTGCCATGCATATGTGTTGAGCTTAACCTTTGAAAAATTGCTGATAAGCTGTTATCAGCCAACAGTTAAAATAACAAACCTTCCCACCTTGCTGAGTTGGGACAGGGACTTCCCAAGGCTTCAGAGCCTGGGTATGGAACAGGAACATCATTAATCCAGAGCAGCCAGGCTGGGGGCAAAGTTTTCTCTGAAGAAACCAACCACAGCTGCTGCTTTCATGCTGTTTACATAACCTGCCCTGTAAGTATTTATTTTGCACAAAACACTTTATTTTGAGCTGTAGATGTTGTTGTGAAAGGTCAAAACTCTGTTCTAGTGGTTTTTAGCAGATCTGAAGTGGGGTACAGAAAATGAAATTCCAGCTCAGTTGAAAACAATGCCAACAGTCCTATTGATTTCAGCACAGCTCAGCTTTCACCACAAGTAGAAGAATTTCGAAGCAAATAATGTTTTGTTTGTTCAGTTCTTTAAACAGAAATCCATCTGCAGGGGTTTGCACTTGAATCCAAATACTTGGAATTCTGCTGGTATTTTGGTAGGATGAGAAATACTACATTGAAAGAATTCTTTGGGTCCACGATGATTATGTTTAAAGAAGAAAAAGAACATTCAGTGAGCAGGTGTGTTTGTACCCCTGTTCCCAGCTGGGTGATCTCTGTATTGCACACCTTTGGGTCTGTCCTGTTCACATTGGCAGTTATTACCCAGTAAGTAAGGGCTTTTATGCATTCTTAAGAGCTTGAAGCTGCCACACACCATGCTGGCTTCAGGACTGGATTATAGAGGCATGAAATCTTTCAGGTTGAATGTGGGAAGCAAGTGTTAAAAGCCAATTGAAGACTATAAAAGGTGGTAGTAAATGGAACTGCAGGAAGAGCTGAACTCGTCTGGTGCTGAAAGTCCTCCAGCCCCACAAGTCCCTTCCTCTTTAGGCACTGACCATTCCCACCTTGGCAGCCAGTTATTAAATGGTTGTTTCAAACCTGTCCTTAAAAGCTGTATTTTTTTTCATGTGAAATGCAGTAATTTATTCCAGTGGCATTTGGCCAACTTTGGGCATCTGGTGTCTCATGTTTTTTATGAACATCTCTCCAATTTTCTCTGCTGTCTCCTATACACGTAAATGATTTGTGTTTATAAGGATAGGGTATTCCAATGCATTTTTTCCTATTTTGTGTGGTTTTGATTCTTTCAATCTTATTATTGTTTCATCTGTAATATTGCTTACAGTGTTTTTTTGCTTAAGCAAAAAAAAAATCGTAAATGGTAAAAAAAAAATGGTACATGTGTTTACATGAACCATTTCCTGTCTTAAAATAGTGGTAAAAATTATAATGACTGGCTTTTGAGGCTTTTTTTCATTGATTTAGTAGAACCATGTCATTTTCTTGTGAACAAAGGCAAATATTTACATTTTTAATACATAAAGTATAAACTCTAAAGTTTGTCTAATGAAACTGTTAAGATACGTGTATGTTTACTTTAGATTTTATTTGAAAATTGTTCTGTAATTAAAATAGTTAATGCGGGCCTGGTATGGGGCCACAAAGGCTGCAAATTGGTGCTTTCCTGTGCAAGAATATTGTTATATCATCATTCTCCTGTTGCCCAAATAGAGCCTCTGAATGTAACCTAACCTGGATTTCACAAGCTTTTCCTTACTGGGAACGTGGAATTACCTGTCCTGTTTTTTTGGCAAACTGGCAAAGATAAGGAGAGATATAAAATGAAATGACTGTGATGACAGAACTTAATGCTTGTCTCAAATACAATTGGCCCTTGCTCCTACTTCAGCAGAAAACCTGGAAATGTGCTGAACTTCCAAAACATTGGGGGTGGCCTTGAAAGCAGCTGAATTATGGTGTGGAACATGAGGCAGGTGGTGCCATATGGATTTTTGTGGTCTAAAGTCTCTTAATTCTGGCAAGACACTGGTGCTGGTATTTCTATTCTTCTTCCTCTGTGCTGTAGTAGCTTGGTTGTATCTGAAGGATACTGAAGGATATGAGGAAAGCCATATGTGTGGGTAGAGAGAAACTCTTAAGACCAGGTAGTTTAGTGTTTGCATTAAAGTTCTGTAATTGCAAGGTGCTGACTTATCTTTAATTTTATGAAGAGCTGGGCTAAGTCTTGCAGCCTGTTAAATTTGGGGGGGAGGGGGGCTGGGGGAGTGGAAAAAAGGGGCAGTGAGCTCAGGACTGGGAGTCTCAGTAGTTGTCTCTCTCCTTGCGTATTTCTGGTAGTAACAGGAATAATATTTTGAGTTGTATGTCTGTAGGAGGACTGTAGTAAGTTATGCTTTTCCTAGAATTTGCTTAAAATTAAAACAAATAGCTTGGAGTTTGAGTATAAAATTAAGTGTAAAATATCATTAATAGATTACCTTGAAGTATGTTATTTTATGGGCTAATCCAATCCTGATGTAATTTTGTAGTGTGGAAAGCTCTGAGCTCTTTTACTGGAGCTGCTTGCTTAATTTAGATTAAAATTGTACCATAAAAGGATTATAGAGTGTGTGCCTGTGCTAAGAAAGGATGTACTAAATATGCTGAGGTATTTTTCTACTCCCAGCTCCTTTTTGAAAGTGCATACTTAATTTTGGATGTTCTCTGCTGCCTTTGAATGTGCCACGTAACATCACGATGTGTTGAGTTGATCTTGGGAGCATTTTTTCAGTACACTTCAGCAGGATTCTGAGCTTTCTTGTTCTTTCTAGAGAGAAGAATTCAGTGCTGGACTGTCCTAAACACTACCCATGGTGCAGCTTCCGAGGACAGCTTGATTTCTGTGACTTGAAGAGGAGGCACATGTGCAGGGAGCCAAGAGGACATGGGCTTCCAGTGCATCTGGAACAATGACCAGGTACCAGCAGTTGTTGATATTCCAGTTGTAGTAACTAGACAGAAACTCAAAAAGATATCAAGTAATAATGTGCTCACTCCTGCAGTTGTCCTTAAATTCTAAAGACACTTCCCTTTCCAAGGTGGGGATGAGCTGAGTTCACCTTCTTGTTTTGTGTTGTGTCCAAAGCCATTTCTGTGCTGGACCTGCAGAGACCTGATGGGATCCAGCTCCCATGGGAGTAAAATGAAGGGATAAGTGCCAAAGGTGTGGGTGCATAGATGAAGGTGAAGTTAATCTTAGTGTTTACATTTTTCCAATATAACTTGGAGTCTGAAAGCATTTGAATCTATTAATTCAGGTGTATTGATTCTTGAGGGGATAGCTTTACCCTATTGTTTTATGTTGTTATAAGTACTTTTACATGGTATTTCCCTGGTGATTGGCTGGAGAATGCAGATTCTCAGAGGAATCCAGGCTGTTGTAGCTGGAGTAGAGATACCAGCAAAATTCCAGAAACGTAGAAATTCATTATTTGTTTTGGATATTGCTGTTCCTAGGAATATATCATCTCTTGATTCTGTGTTATATATGCAATTTTTTAGTTTAACTACGTCTATTTAATGTATTAAAAATTAAGTGGTAAAACTTGCATGTTAGCAAACCACATATATCTGTCTGTATGAAGAACTGAAAAGGAGCTAATTCTATAAAAACTCTGCAAGCTTTGGGGAATTAAGTTTAGAAGAATATGTAAAAAATAGTTGCTTGTTTCTCTGTAGATGCTGCTTGAAAAATCGTTTCTTCTTTACTATAAAATTATCTAGAGTTTTCTTCAGTTAGTGGCTGGATATCTGTGTAATGCAAGAAAATGTAGTTGTTTCACTTGGGGAGACTGAAAATGGGTTTGTTCTACACATTTTCCTTACGTTTGTGTGATCTTTGTTGTACAGAGATGCTTCATGCAGAGAAAGCTACAGATACATAATTTTAGGATGTGCCTGAGCCACCTCTGAGTGGGATTGCAGGAAGATGTGAGCTGGAGCTACATTTTAGGATTTGTTTCTTAATATAAAAGCTGTCAATTTTTACCCATTCTGTGAGGAGTGGTGGGTGCTGTAGAGGCAGAGCATCCATATATTTAGATTCTGGGTGTCTCTTGTTACGAGCTATAATTAAAGTGAAGTATTTTGCTGAGGAATTGAATTCTCCCTTGATTTGAACCTGGTTCCATCCTAGTGAAAGCAATTAGTTGCTTGAGCCACCCTGTCCTTGCTTCATCAGTGAGAATTCATCAATTGCTTCATCGACATTGTTGCTCCTATTTATCTGATTTTTTGTGGTTAATAGACAAGGCACTCTATATGGGAGTGCTCTGTATGATAGTGGTGAGGAGGCCTGAGGATGGAAGGTCTGGCCCTAAGGGGGACTGTGACATTTATAGAGGACTGGAGGTTATAAAACGCTCCTGTGAAGCCCTGGAAGGTTCCAGGGTTAATGCTTCAGCTGATGTGCTTTTGTACATGGCTCTCAGTCAGCCTCTCTCAGCCATGACTTGAATTTAATAATGTGGTGCTGGTTTTCCCTGGATGGGCAAATCCTGTGCAATACAAAGCTGGTGGTTTGAGCTGGAGTATTAGGACATTGGCAAAGTTTGATGCGCCCCTTTGGTGAAGTCTGTTTAACCTTTGGTTGTCCCTTAAGATCAGTTCTGTGATTTAATTCAGAAAATATTTGGGGTGCAGTGCAGTGACCCCTTTAGGGTGCTTTCTCCTCATATTGCAGTGTCCAACGTTGTGCTTGAAAACAAGGACCAAACCCCACTGCTGACAAGTTCAGTGTTCTAAACTCCAATATTCTGCTAATCATGGCAGTAACTATTTCAAGTGCTGTCACAACTCATGAACTGAGTAATTCTGCATCGTGATACCTCACACAGATCAAGAGGGGTCTACAGTGAGCACTGGGGGAGCAGAAGTCTCTTGGGAGGGAGGAGAAAAAGCAGTGAGCTCTGAAGGAAAACCTACTGAAAGTTGCATGAGTGACATGGGTCTGGGAGGAAGATGCTCAGCAGGTTTTGTTTGCCTTGAGAATATTTACATAGAGCTGATCCACTCTTCTTGAAGGAACTTTATCACAGTACTACAGAGAAAACTGTTGGTACTAAATATAGAGCCTTATTCTGGCAGTCTCATGACTTGAATCTGCTATCTTAATGGGCTTTCTGCAGTTTTTGTAGGTTTTGTGGTAGAAAATCTGAATATTACTCCTCGAAGGGGTTGTGTAACACTAGCAAGGACAGAAAGATTTAATTTGGTGAGACCTTGCACTACAAAAGATCAGAGGAATTTTTCAGCTTCTGCTGTTGCTGCAAAGCTTTTAGTGCTTCAGTATCTTCACAGAAGATCCCTCAGAGGCTGCAAAAGTTCATGTTGATCTTTTGCATCAAAGCAATATCACTATTGCTGGACAGTTTTTGTGAAATGATTTTTGTTTCCCTCCTAATAGAGGAAACAAGTTCCTTAGACTGCTGCATCGCTGTTTACCGTTTAGAAACGTTCTTCTCACAGCCTAAGTAATTTTTTCTTCTTGTACTTTGAGTCCATTGCTTTTCCTGCTCACTGTAGATGTGGAGCATAACTTCCCTCTTTATTTGCAGAAACAGTTTCTGTATTTAGTAGAAACATATAATATCTCATTCTTAGCTTCTCATTTCACTCTCTCCTGACTGAGCTACCTACCCCACCTCTCAGAGCTCACCTGATGACCTATAGCCTTTGCTTGCCATTCTGGGGTGGTTTCTCAAATTCCCAGCAAGCCTTCCCCAAAAGTAGACTTTCCCAAAGGCTTCATCAAAACTGAGATGATCAGGAATTTGTATTCCTGTTAATGGATAGAAGTTGCCTTGTTTGTGACTACTGGATATTTATAATTTTTGCTCAGTCTCTGGTCTTCTCCATCCCCAGTCCTTATCTACAGTGCAGCTGCTCAGCAGTTGTTTCTATATTTATGCAGGTGATTTCTTTTTTTTTTTTGCTCTGAACAACACTTGACCTTGGGGAATTGGACTGCATTTTTTAATCACTTCTTTAGTTTCATTAATTCCTCCCTGCAATAGCTTCCCATTTATGCATGTCTTTTTGTGGCAATAACATAAATTATAGGACTTTTCTTTCCACGTGGCACTAATACTGAGGCTTCATTGTCAGGTCTTGTTGCTTTTTTCAGGTTCCGCACCTGACAGAGGCTCAGCTGCCTTTAAAGTGTCCCTTATAACTGGTATTGATGCATACTTATTTTTTAAATCCTTTTCCTCAGTATTTCTCACTGCTGGGAACCCTATTAGAGTTAATTATTGTTATGGAAGACTTGATTTCAGCCTGTTCTCTCGGAGGAATGTCATTTTGTGCCTGTTTCCCTGAACAGATAGATCTGGTTTTCTCACATGGCCTCTGCTCAGCTGGCCACCGCCACTGTCAATCTGGGGAGGCTGTTGTTCACTTGCTGCATTAGCTGCCCTTTCAGCAGCTATAATGTCTCTTATGTAGCACCATTTTCCTTCCTGATGGAATTCCAGAGCTTCTCTTTGTGTCTCCGGAGCTGGGCTGCCATCCTTCACAAGGTGGTAGTCTGCAAACATAGTTTTTTGAACTTTCCCAGCCTCATCAGTGCATATTCTGAACATTACAGTGTTATGTCTCCTCCTAAAACTACACAGGCTTGAACCACAAAGTCAGAGCTCACCTGGAAAGAAGCGGGGAAACCACTCAGAAACTCCTTAAAAAAGGAATCCTTACTAACCTCCTGCCTAAACACATAATGCTTTTTGCCTTGTCATTGTCTTTTAGTGCCATTAGTGTCTTTATTTTACTTTATTGTTAATTCCTGGAGTGTTGCTGAAGGCAGTATAAGGTTAAAGGAAATCACTGTAACTGTTATGTGCTGCTACCCATCAGAGCACACTCAAAACCACAACAGGCAGCAGCGTGGAAGGTGGCTTTGTGTGAGTAACCTCACTTTTGGGTAACAGCACTTGGTAGTACTTCGATTTGGAGACTGTGCAATGGTGGTACAAGTGTCTGTGAGTTTTCTTGAGTAGCTTTTAGGGATACACTTATGAGAAAGGGGAGCTTTCCCTTGGGATATTGCAGATCTGTGAGTCTGTGCCTGTTTCCAGCTCCCTGCTTTTGTGTTTAAGCAGACCCAGAGATCTCTTGGTGGCTCACTGAAGCTGCTGTTCAGAGAGCAGAGGCAGATCTCACGTTTCTCATCTGAGAGGCTCTGAGCCATGTTCTGGCGACAGCCCTTTTGCCTGTGGAGGAGAAACTTGGGCACCAAAACCTACCCCAGCTTTATTTTGCTCCTTCATTTGTGTGGGACTCATCTCCCAGCTTCGGGCTCTGTGCTGTGGTGACTCAGGAGTGGGGTCTGAAATCACCAGGGCTGTCCTGTTGTAAACAGACTCCCTTTCCAAACAGGGCTCCTGACTGGAATTGCTGCTCACCTTTCTCTGGGTGTTGCACATGTCCCATTTTGGGGCTTTTTCTCTTTTCCTCTGGTCACTCTTCTCAGGTCTCAATGCTGGTTCTGTCAAACTACAGTTTTGTTCACCTGCCTCTGCAGAGAGGACTTCTCAAAGTCTCAGGTCTGGGCACATTCTGGATAAAATCCTATATGATAAATACATAAATTTAATTTCTGGTCTTAGTAAAGTGCCATTAAGACAATTGATTTAAAATTTTATTGTATTTGCCCTGTAGAGTGTGTAAGAGAGATATAAAATCAGAAAGAAAAGGAAAAAGAATAAAATAAATTGGCCTATACTACTGCGTTACATGTTCAATTTGTTAAATTTTTTCAATTTTTTCACAATACTCCAGTCTCCTGATATTTCTGGAATGTGAGAGGCATCAAATAGGGTCTAATCATAAATCTCTGTAAATAGTAAGTTTGGAAGGATGTGAAATAGAAGCTTTGCTCCTTGCAAAAGAGAAAAGTGACTTGTACCAGGTCAGGTCTGGACATAATGACAGCACGAACAAGAATCTGATTCCATGATTCTGATTCCTTCCTTCCTTCCTGGACACTCATAAGAGGGCTGTGTGTCTAGGGCTGGGAAGAGTGGATTCAAGATTTTACGGGTGTTTAGAACTTGACAATGAAATGCCCCTCTCAGCACCTTATCTATGCAAATATTTACCCAAACTTGCCTGTTGGAGAATCATTTGCTGTCTCATTTCACTTATTTACTCATCCAGGTAGGAAGTTTTCACAGAGCAGTCCCTCTTGTACTTTCAAGTGTGTGCTGAGTAGGTTTATTAACAGCCTTAGTGCTGCATAATTATGAAATTAACCTTTGAGTCACTCCCATCTCTTCTCTAATTTTCTGCTGTTGTCAGTGGAACGTGCCACGGGAAGCATTAAGGATTTGCTTTGGGTTTGTGCTTCCCTGTGTGGCTGTTGTGGGCCACTGTCAGAGGATCATTGGATAACTCAGCCTTTGGGCCAAGGCAGCAGAACCATCCTTCCTTGTCAAAGGTTGGCTTAGGATTTTTTCCCAAGTTGCCAAGGCCTACAAATAACAGCGTATGCTATTTTTGAATATTGGCATAATATTGGTATTCTCAGTCTTCTGCAATTTTAGTTGTTCACCAGTTTATTAAAATTGAAGGTCACAGGATTGGAGAACTTGTTAAATGATTATTTTAGGACTGGGCTCAAATCAATAGGATGTGCCAACTAGAAATGTTATGCCTAGCAGATGCTGTATAACATTCCTATTAGTTATTAATTGGCTTGGAAATACTTAATTATCTTGTATTTTTCAAATATGGTGAATAGTTAGTTTTTAAAAATACGTTTGGCTTTCCTTTTGCACCCATTGCCATCACTTTGGCCTGTTATTTCTCCTGCTGGTCTAGTTACTTGGTTGCCCATAATTCCTTTCAGAAATCCTGCTGCCTGTCAACTTTTCACTGGCACTCTTGTGGTCCCTTAAGAATTTTAGGTTTTTAGTATCTTATACCCTTGTTGTATATAGTACATTTTTCCTCTATTTTCACATTAATACTGAGCCAAATTGTATTTGGCATCTGATACTCGAGTTCCCTGCTTTTACCAATGATTTTATCTAAGAGAGAGGAGAATAATTTTTTTCTTAATATTGATCAACTTAGTTACTGATCAAAGGAGCTGTGTGCTGTGTACTATGAAAATAATTATCTGGTTGCAGCACAACATAATCGTGTAGCAGCCATCAATTTTAGGACAATATGGGTTGTTTTTTTGTTTCACAATGAGTTATTACTTTGTATTAAATTCAGGATCTTTGTGTTTAAAAATTTTCACCTGAGCCATTGAGGCGTAGATGAAATTGAGTGTTGGGATACTGAGCCAAGCCATCATGGACAAGAAAATCTGAAATTCTATGCAAAAGCTCTTTTCTTTTCCTGGAGTCTTCCTGGGGTTTTGTTCCCACTTGTTTTCTCTGCTGGGTATTCTTTTTTTTTAAATGTCACTGCAATTAACCCTTGGAAACCTCTGCAAATGATTTTCTTTCTGTTTTTATCCTGATTTTCTTATTCTATAATGACATTTCTCCTTTTCTTCCGCTTCTTGCATGTGCTACTGTGCTTCCCCTTCTAGTTCCTGAATTGATCCCTTTAGGGTAAGAGAGTAAATTAACATTTTTGTCTGTTTTGAAAATGCCAGGGAAACCTGGAAGCTGTTTCCATCTCATGGTGGTGTAAAGCCAAGTGCTGGGTTCTGGTGTGCAAGGCAGGGAGTCAAAGCAGGTGCAGCTGGGATTTGAAATGGGGGCACAAAGTGATCCCTTTGGAGAAGAGAGATCTCTCTCTCCCTCCACTCCTACTTCCCCTTGGGTACAGGAGTGCTCAGGCTGCAGCAGTGGCATTGTCTGGGCAGAAATCTTGTGCTTTGGTGACTTCTGGCTCTTAAAGAAGAGATATTTCTAAAGCAAAAGTAAATTTTTCTTTGATCTTGAAAGTAGGTAATACGAAATTTGCATTCCTTTTCTTTTTCCCTAGCCAGATTTGTAAGTCTCAATTCAGAAACCACAGTCCAAACTCTAAGCCCCTCTCCTCCTTCTGCGGAAGGTATCAGTGGTGCTGGCTCACATGAGATCAAGTAGGCACAAAATCCTTGGTTTTCAGCCCAAATCTGTGTTGATGTTACATCCAGTCCTGGTGTATTTTGGGTTGTTACCCTCTTTCCATGAGGAAAAGTAGGATTGTCTTAGACATTCTTTTCACATGTGCCCCACCAGAGGAAGTTTTGGGACACCCTGTTTTACCATAATTGCTTCCTACTGCCTAGGAAAAGGTGTGGTGAATATGTGAAAATTCCATCTCTTTTTGATTTTGAGGCTGCAAATTGCTGAGAAGGAGTTTGAGGCCAAATTGATGAATTCTGGTCAACCCTAGATGGTGTAATTGCAGAGCTTGCAGCCCAGGTTATCCTTCAAACTTTGACCTTCATTCCTTGTCATGCTCATCCCTCCATTCCTTCCCTCATGTTTTGAAGATACAAAAAGAAGGCAGAACTTGTGCTTTTTCCCTGTCCATATCCAAGTGAGGCACAGCTGCTCTTGCAGGTGGTCACCAGGACTCTACCCAAGATTTGGGTGTCCTTGCCTCTGGTCTGCACAGTGAAGTGTATTCCATTGGCTTGGGATTGGAACTGGAATGGAAATGGGAATGAGTGATGTGCCTCCCATTCCTTAGGTATCCCCGAGTGTGAAACTCTGCCTGCTGTGATCTTTGTTCCTGGACGTTGCTGAGGTTGTGAGCTTGTCCACCCGCTGCCGGGAACGTTTCACTGGAGCTGAATGTGGGATTTTGTTAACGCTCCTATTTTTATTTTACTGGTGCTTTTGCATCGCTAATCAAACACAAGCCTCCTATTGTTCTCCCCGCTTCTTCCTCGCGGTACATGTTTATATTTAGTTATTTTAATAATAATACTCAGGGTTTGTAATCCCGCAAGAAGCCGGGGCGGCGATGAACTCCTTTTCTGATTGCCGAGTGCACTCGGTTCCCGTGGCAGATGGCTGTTATTTGATCCGCCGCCGTTCCCGGGAGCGGCGGGCACCGGGGCCGCGGAGATGCAGTCGCCCGGCGCCGATGCCGCTCCTCGGGGGGCTCGGGCTGCCGGGTGCCCGGAGCGGGCGGGGACTGGCGGCCGCGCTCCCGGTGCGCAGCCCCCGCCGGGCTCCATCCAGCCCGATTTCCATCCATTCATGAATCCGTGACGTCAGCACGCTCGGTGCTTCTTTGCAGCAGGCTGCAGGATTGTGTGGGTGGAATTTCCTTTTATTTTGCAACACTTCCTTTTTTTTTTTTTTTTTTTTTTTTTTTTTTTTTTTTTTTTTTTTTTTTTGCCTTCCATCTTTTTTAAAACAAGAAAATGGAGCATAACATAGGAAACCTTCATCCTTGTGAGTATTTGTGGGTAAATGTGTTTCTGTGAGGGGTGTGTGTTTGTGTGTGGTGTTTCATGGTCAGCGTTCCCCTTTCGCCATTTATTTCGGAAGGACAGATGGATGTTGCATTTGTGATGGGAAAGGGCTGAAAAAATGATGCTGATAAAGGCAAGAGGAAATATGAAACCTTAATTTATCCATCACTGCATATGAATCCGAGAGCTGGCCTGGCCTTTGCCTGTCGGTGTGCTGGACATTTTTCGCTTGCAATTTTGCACGTTATCTTCTTGAGCCCCCCTTTTAAAGGGGAAGGAAATGGCAATGGAGAATGGATATAAATGGAATATACAGGCAATGACAGAAGAATTACTAGATAGTGTAAAGAGGCAGAATTGTAATTTTTGCTTTTTGGGGAATTGTAATTTTTTTTTTCCTTGTGGGCTAATCAAACAATTCCTCTTGTGTGTTACAGTGTTAAATAACTTAATTTTATTTCTGAGATGAAGGAGAGGTACGTTTTTCTTTCAATCAGCCGGGTAGGAATTTGCTCCTGTGTTATTGAAAATAGCAGTTTGAGCTGTCTCTGATGTGCTGAACACAAATTTCACCCCTCATTTTCCTAATAAATGAGGGAGCTGGGAGTACCTTTGCAGTTAACGATACTGTTCACTGGGGCAAGATTTGTCATATTCCTGCTCACCTGAATGGGCATGATGTCATGTTTTCTCCCAATGAAAAGAAGAGCTGCTCTTTATTTTTGTTTTGGGGGGTGGTTTAGGTGCTGCAGTAGCTTAATCATATCAAACCACATGTCTCCCTTAAGTAAATGAAAAATGGGATATTTTAAGTAGATCTGGAGAAAGATGACATCAGGCCCATGTGTTTGGATATACTGATTTTAGCAGTAGGCAATCTGTTCAGTAGAAAAAGATGAAGGAATGTATTTGGATCAATAATTTTGAGGGAGAAAATATGAAAATGCTTGAAAGGAGAGAGATGCAGTCAGTCTGGCTGGGAAATGTGGGCACTTTCCACAGTACCTGCTGTGTGGGTAGCCACAGACACCTTGGGATACCCTAGAATGGGGAGGGTAGAGTTGTCATGGGTTTAAAAGTTTTTGTCACTATCCTTTTTGTTGTGCTCCTGAATGTATACAGGTTTTGTTTCTAGAGAGAGGCAGCCCTTTGAACCCTCTGTGACAGCCTTCTGCTGAGAAACACAAATCAATCCAGATTTTGGTGTAGTGGGGGTTTTATTTGTTTGTTTGTTTTGCTCTAACACCAGTTCTGTTTCCTGTCTTTGGGTCTCCCGCCTGAGTCTTTGATCTAGAACGGTCCTGTCATTCAGATTTGTCTTTGTCCCTTGCTGCCCGATAGTTAAATTTATAGCTGGCATTCATTTTGACCCTTGTGCCTGGAATTAGCAAGTAACTTCTGGTAGGGACTCCCACTGTTCCCCAGCTATAGGTGAACTTGGTTTTAATAATGTTTGAGGTTTTTTTGGTTGCATTTTTAACCTGCTTTTTTCATCTCCTATTGTAAAGACTAGGTAAGTCGCTTATCTCCAGTGGATCAGAAAATTGAGTAATAGTTTATTTGAAAATCTCTTCCTAGGTAAGATCTTTCACAATTAGGAGTTATTTAAACATGGATTTGCTCTAAGCAGTGGCAGGATAAGAAAAGTTTTAAGTATTTCTTGTTTTCTTAGGACTTTTTTTATAGCCAATGTGAGGTGGTGGCTGATTAGGTTTGAGTTGTTCCCACCTGGTATCTGTTCCAGGCTGTCTGCAGTTGGGATGTGGGGAGTGGATTTTGGAGTAGGACTTCTCAAAATGGCAGAGTTATTAAATAGCACTTATTTTAAAATATAAAACTAAAAGAAATCTGGCATGGCTTGTGTGAACAGATTTTAAATCAGTGCCAATTGCCCTTCAGCTCTGGTCCTTGGGGCCAGGGCAGGCAGGGGTAGGTGCATTGAGCCTTTTAGCCAAGCTCTGACCTGAGATCCCAGTGGAGGAAGGCAGCAGCAGGTTCACTACTTGTACAGCTTCCAGTGAGTTCTCAGCCATAACTGAATCCAAATGAGTCAACTGAGGCAAATTTTACCTCTGAAGCTCTCAGGAGTTTGGCACTTCACCAAGCCCTGTCCAGCTTATGGGACTTTGTTTTTTATCCCTCCTTGGCAAATACATCCCGTGCAGGGGCTTAGGCTTTTGTAGGCTCCTGTTTTGTGACATTGCAGCAAATCAGTCTCGTCTCCTGGGGAGTGGGGGGTAAATATTTCACCCAAACCACCAACTACTTAGGGCTGAATACCAAGTTGGCAGCTGTGGCTGGGCCAGGAGCAGCAGCGCTGTGTGTAGTTACTCCCACCCCTATAAATACTCAGTGTGTGCTTTGACCTTTGTGCTCTCTCCCTGCTACAACTTCAACTGAGAAGTTGGTGGTTGGAGGGGGTTCAAAGGCTTTGGCAACAGTTGGGTGTAGGCCAGGAGTAAGAGCAGATTTGTCTGTGTAAAGTCTGTGATTTATAACCCCCTGGTGAAGCTGTGATTGTTGGTGCTGTTCCCTCTGGAGCTGTTGGTAACACAGCACTGAGGTGCTGTGAGGGAAGGAAGGACAAAGTCCTGGCAGGGGTGAGAGGCTGGACTTTTTCCAGTGTGGTGGGCTGGAGGAATGGAGGTCTCTGTGTGGACATTTTCTTCATTCCAGGGATGCTTGTCCTGTCCTGTGCCCCATCTCTGTTACTTTCTGGAGGACACCAAAATCAGTGATGCAGCTGTACAGCTGTGACTCTCCTGCTGAAACACAGGAAGTCCAGCCTCACCATCCTTCTGTGCCGGAGGAGATCCTCAGATGTTGAGCCATCATCTGCACCCAGAGTGGTCCAGCTGGGGTGTGTGGAGTGCTGGTCTCTGCAGGGTTGGATGGCACAAGCTGTGCCAGGCCTCAGGAGCTCCTCTGGGATGCAGCCCCAGGACTGTGTTGTTTGTGTGTTAGCAGCACACAAAGCTGTAGTGGAGCAGGCTCACACCTCTAACCCTGCACTGTCTAATACAGGCTTACGAGAGGCTCCTAAGCGGGGCATTGTGCTGCCTCTGTCGAGGAGTAATCCTCTTTGCTCGTGTATGGCGCTTGCTAAATACAACCTAGTACTGCTGTCATTTCCCATCTGAGATCTGCCAGCTGGATTTCCAGTGTCCTTTCCCTTCCCAGCAGGTGCACCCAGGCATGGACCTGGTGTGGGGTGGCAGGGGCCAGAGCACTGCACCTGTCCCAGGAATTGTTGTACTCTCATGGAGAGCTGTTGAGTTAGTTTAGTACTGGGTGTGAAGCACATAAGCTCTTACTGCTGAGAAGTTTGTGTGAGTAGCATTTACATGTCAAATGTGCTTTGCAAATGTTGAATAATTCATATCTACTATAAAAATAAAAACAAGCGTGGGAGTGAGCGAGTTTACCTGAGACCAGTCTGACACCTCACGTGAATTAAAGTGAGACTTTGATTCATTCACTGGATTCCTGAAAGCAGCACTGTAATATTGATCTTCATCCTCAAAGGTCTTTCAGACATTAATTAATTTTAATGCTACTCTTTGGAGGAAAATAGGGTGTTTCAGAGCTGTAAGGGGGGGAAATTCCAAGATATTGTTCATTGGTCTGGAACATTTAGTGCCTTCATGTGGCAACGTCAGTGGGGCTGTTGTAAAGCCTTGGTGAACTAAACTGGAAATTTTTCTGGTGTTTGTTGTTGTAAAATATTTCAGTTTGAATCCTTAAATCTGTTGTTATATAGTAGTAGTAATATAATATGCAGTAATTATATAGTAATATAATAACATATGGCTCGATAATAACGTGGGGATTGTCAATGAGGTGAAAGTGCAGAACTGGGAAGGATGAAGAGAAAAGAACAGAGCCTGAAGTGTGTGACTGGGTTTGAAAAGTTGTTTCCTGCTATGAAGACAGCTGGAAAGGTGAAAGAGAAGAGTGTAATTTAAGGTCATTTCTACATTTTAATCTGAGACAGATTTCAGCAGTAATTCTGTAGTATAAAAGGCTAATCAGCATTTAGTCTGTCTTTATCCCAGCTGAATGTTTTCCAGTGTATTGATGGGCCTGTGGTAGAGGTGTCAGTGGTGAGCTGGTGTGTGGAGCTGCTGGTGTTCCCTGTGTGCACGTAGCTCTCGACACGCAGCAGCCTCAGGGAGAGGAACAAAGAGCAAATGGGTGACACAGTTACACTGATTTTTGTGAAGTAACTGCATGGTCCCTGGTTTGTTCCCCTGCTCCCCAGAGGCAGGTGGCTGGTGTTCCCCTTCCTCCCAAAGCCAAGCACCTGGGCTCGGAGCAGGGCTGCTCTCCAGCAGGAGCGTGCAGTCCCTGGTCCCTGCAGCCAATACGAGAGTCATTATGCAACACCACTTATTTCCTATGGCATCAGATTATGCAATTTCTGAGCAGAAGAATGCAAAGCCCTGGAAGAACACAGTAGCATTTTAGCAGATCCAAAAATACCTCCTGCAGGATAGAGGCAGCATTTCTGTGTAGTGCTGAAAATACGCCGTTACGTAAGGTGCTTATTTCCCAGCCGGCGCTTGGCAGGGCTGCCAGGTGAAGCAGGACGTGCTCTCCCTGCCACTGGAGAGGTCTCCCTGCACTCCTGGGAGGCTGGATGTGCTCTTTGTCTCTCTTCTTCACCAAGATGGATTTTTATTGCCTTTTTTTTTTCCTTTTGAAAAAAATAAAATAAAAGAAGTGGACGCTTGATTTCTCTTTCCAAATCAAGCACTGCTTCACCATCCCCCAGAAAATTGTGACCTTATGCTGAAGGAGGGTCTAGTGAAGCGTTTATCTCATGGTGTTGGAGGTAGAAATTCATTCCTATGCTGAGATCTGGGGTAGATGCACACAGTTAAGTCACCAGTTCTTTTAAGGTGAAGTCTGCCTTGGGAATCTATTAAATATCTTTGTAGGAGACGAGAGCATGCTAGGAAGGGGGATCTGGTTGATACAATCTGTTGGGATTTTGGCAGGAATACTTACCAGAGACTCTTAAAGAGGCTAAACAGATATTAAATTACTGAGGCACCAGGCTGGCAGACAGATTACTAGTTAAATGATATGGAATAAGAGTAGGGATAAAAGGATGGTTATGCTGAAATATTTTTCTCTGCTTTGGAGATGGCACTACTCATACTCTTCCCACCTTTTCTTCCCTTATCCAAATATTTTAGGAATATTCTGTTAAGGCTGTGAGACTTTACAAGGAAAGTGTTGAGCGTAATAACTATGGAGGCCACCTGCAGGGAGTACTGGAAGATTCCAGTGAACTTGGGTGGTAAAATACCAGTTCGATTTAGTGTTGATTAAACACAACTCAATCTTAACATCCAGTCAGAATTAGGCTCTGACATAGCTTTTTCTACTCAAGAATGAGATCTTAGGTTGTAAGAGACCCGTGGAAGTTAGCTCAGCATCCTGAAGAACAAAAATGTGACCTTTGTGCATTTCTGTGGCATTCTGTACTTTTTTGGAATCCTGACTGTGATTCTGACTTCCTCAACTACCCTGAGAAGCTGCTCCATTCCTGGAAGTGTTCAAGGCCAGGTTGGGTGGGGCTCGGAACCACCTGGGTTAGTGGAAGGTGTCCCTGCCCATGAATTTTAAGGTTTTAGTAGTTTTTTTTCAACCCAAAGTATGGTGTGATTCTATATTCTGTAACTCTAAGGTGATACAGGAGAAATGAAAAGAGGTGATCAAAGACTCAAAGCAAGTTTCGTATGGTGAGTGAGAAGGTCAAGTGAGAATTGTTAGACTTAAGAAAAAGTGTTGGAGTGGAAGATGGGATAATTTTTAAAATCACAGCTGGAATTAAAGAGGTAATATGTTCAGGTGCCATTGAAGCAGTGAACGACTGGCTGTTTGAAGAAAGAAAGGAGGTAAAGGCATGCAAAGTGAAGAGCAGCTGGTGTTACCTTCTACAACACAGAGTGAAGGTACAAAATTCCCTGCCACAGCACAGTGTTTGCTGAAGTTCTGGTTAAGAAAACTCCTTGACACATTTGCACAGGACCAGTCCTTTGTGTGCTGAGGCACAGACACCAGCACAGGGTGCTGTGAGCAGGGCAGTGCTGGTGGCACTGCTGGGGGAGCTCTGGCTACCTGCACACCTTCGCTTGGCTTTGCTGCAGGAAAGGGGGATGGATGAACCTCCTGAGCTGCTGTGGCTTCATCCCATTGCTGCAGCCTAGGTGCCTCTTCTTTCTCCTCAGCCAGGCTTGCTTGGGACGTGCAAGGTGCCAAGCAAACCTGCAGCTGGCTCTGCACAGAGCCGGAATTCAGCCATTATGGATATTTCTTGGCTGGTACATGGTGCTATTTTTGTCATTGTCAGAAAGGGTTCAGGCCACAGAGCTAGACAGGGTTCTCTTTCTCACTGGTACAGCCACAGACACACACAAAGGATATCACAACTAAAATCACTTTCCCAAAAAGGATGTGTCCCTGTTTTCAGATAGATGGAATATATTGAATAAAGGCTAAATTTAATCATTGTGAAGTCAGGCTTTTGTTGTGATAACACAGACTACATACAACATAGTTACATGTCCATGGTCTCACGTGATTAATGCCCATGGCTATGTTAATATTCTATTAATATTTTAAATTATGATGGTTATGATAGTTGTGAGCCCAAAGCAGTTGCTACCACATCACTCAGGTGAGGATTATGGTTTCTGTGAAAGAAAGTCATCCTATGTTGAGGTGGCATCCAAATATTTATTGGAGAGAGGAAGTAAAAGTATGTGTTCAAGTCAGGATTCTGCAGGAGGTGCAGAGGTAGTGTAGTGTTTATCTGACAAGCTGAAGGAGCAGTGTAAAGCACAAAAAAGCCAGCATGACAGGACTTCACTTTCCCAGGTAAACGTGCTGTTTGTTGTAGAGAAATGTTTATATGCAGAAATATAAACAGAGCTATTGCAGTGACAGAAAATCTCAGCTGGGTCAGATAAAGAATTTTCACTTGTTTTATCAGCAATTGATTATGTTTTGGCAATATAATTGTAATATTTAAAGATAAGGCTGGATTGTGGCTGGGCATTCATGTGGGCGTGAGATGGGAAGAAATGTTCTTCCTTGAAGGAGCAGTGTGTTTTGAGAAGGAGATTGATGGCTTAGAAAAACCCAAGCTTTTGCCTTGGGCTACTCCATAGTTGGCTTAAAGGTTTGCCCATAGCCTGGGCTGGGTTATACCAAATTATTGTGGGCAAGCTTCATAGTGTGGTTTCTTTTTTTACAACCTAACAAAATGGATAATATAACTTACAAAAATATAATGTAATTAATTAATGTAATAATGTAACTTAAAAAAAAAAACACAACCAACCTTCCTGATAACAAAGAGCTTGCCTTTTGGTGATGTGTAACCCATCCTCTATTAATAAATCTGCTTTTACTTTTTGTTTTCAAAGCAGCCATGCAAAACACAAGCCTCTATTCCGAATAATGTAAAAAGTGTGGCAGAAGAGGAATATCTGATCTACTCATGTAACATTTTCTTCATCAGGAGACCAGGAAAAGAAAGTCTGTTGAGATCCTGTGTAGTAAAACCACATGGTTCAAACCCCAAAGGTCAGAAGTGACAACAAAAGCTCTGAGACTTGCCAATTCAGCAGCTCTCAGTTGTTCCTGTGCTGGAGTTGTACACCAATGGGAGAGAACTGTGCATCGATTTGTTGTAAAAATTCCCTGTAGAATTTGAGAGAGAGTCACAAGGGGCAGAACATGATGTCATGCTTTATAGACACATCTTTTGTGGTTTTTTTAGATTTTAGAATATTTTTAAAGCATTGTTACAAGCCACTGTTGAGATGATATATACATAAATTCCAGTTATCAGTGAGGAAATGTGCAGTTAGGTTGTTGTGCCCACTGTAGCCAAGAGGAAATCACGCTGAGTACCAGGAAACAGCAAGGGGGCTACAGGGCTTTACTGTAAGTATTGATCTGGGCAGGAATCTCCTCTGTCCGTGGTAGTTCCATGTACCAGCTGGATACTTTCTGCCAGCAGCTCTGTTTCAGCCCCTAAACATGGATCAGACAATTGCTTTTATTCCCTTTGCATGTTTGAAGTGCAAGCAGAGATTATGCTTCACTGGCTAAGATAGAAATAAGTGTTCAAGGAAACAAACTTACTGTTGCTGGAGACTGGGGCTGTCAGGAGGCTGAGTGGTGGCCTCTGTGCTTACATCGCCTTTCCAGCACTCTGACTTTTTGTTTGGTTTGATTTGTGCGCTGTGTCTGGAATGCTGTGTCGGATTTGCTACTCAATTTTTATCACAGCTCTTTAAAGGAGAAACTTTAAAGGAGAAACTTCAGTAACGGTTCACACAAGGCATTGGGTTAACTCAGCTGCAACCTGACCATTGTGTTGACACTCTTAGAAATATTGAACTTGTATAGGCAGCCACATGCTTTGGTGGCTGCAGGGAAGTGTGAGGACATTTCCTGGATGGCTGTTTCCAGGGACAGGCACAATATCAGGCAAGGTGAGAGTGTGCCTTGGTAGCTGATTCACCCATTTGGTGATTCAGGTAAACTCTCACTTTTCTATAGTTTCAAACTGAATTTGGGGCTGTCTGACATGTTGAGGTGCAGCCTCACTCTTCTGAGAGGAGGTGCATTTCATGCTCCTCTTGTCTGGGGGCGGTGGGATTTTGCCTGGAGAAAATACTTTGCATGGAAATGGAGTAATTTATGAGAAGTTGTGATTGTACAAAATTACACTGAGCCTCGAGTCTCCTTCCAGACAGAAGAGAAATTTGTTAGTGCAGAGTGCATGAACTCATCAAAACGGTTCAAATCCGAGGGTCTGCCTTCAAGTCTGTGTGTGCAGCAGCACTTTGTGAAATCTCAATCTCTAAAATATGCACAGTCCTCCCACACATGGAGCTTCCAGCTTTTGACTGGGAGGCTGCTGCAGCAGGAGCATTGCTCGGGTAGAAATAGCTCAGCCCTTGGCTATGCCTTTCCCTGGAAAAGCTCAAGATGCACATGCAGATCATAGACATGGGATCCCAGGCTGGTTTGTGTTGGAAGGGACTTTAGAAATCATCCAGTTCCACCCTCTGCCATGGGCAGGGACACCTTCTACAATCCCAGGTAGCTCCAAGTCTCGTCCAACTTGGCCTTGGACATTTCCAGGGATCCAGGGCCTCCCCACTCTCACTGGGAACAATTCCTTCCTAATATCTAAACTAAACCTGCCCTCCTTCAGCTGAAGGCCATTCTACCTTGTCCTGTCACTACATGCCCTTGTGCATACATTCTGAATGGCAGTCTGGATATAATGAAACCCAAAACTTCCAAGAAAATGTTTTTCTTTGCCTTTTTTTTTAATTAGGAAGAGTTCAACATAAAAAATGTCAGTCTTTTGGTACTATGACTAAAAGAATAGTGGTGGCATGACAATAAAACTTGGAAAATACTCTTCTTCCCTTGTTTGAAGAAGATGATGAGATCTAAGCCAACCTAATTTCGTTGGATTAAATCACATTTTGCTAAGGCAAGAGGTTGCAGAGTTTACTGCAATAGAAGAAAATTTAAAAAATTCACTTCCCCAACAAGTCAGCACTGATGTAGTGTGGCAGAAACCACCTTCTCCCCCTCCCAGGGTTTGTGCACCACTTTGCTTCAAGTTGGCTTGATAGGAAGTTTTTTAAAAGGAGGGCTGCTGTTTCATGCTCTCCAAACAATGAGTTTGTTACACCTCTGAAAATCAGGCTGCTTATGTAAGGGCCTAAATAAGGCTGTATCATGCCAGTTTGAAAATAATTCCATAACTTTTATATGCCTTCTCTCCCCATGAAGCACATACAGGGGCATGTAAAGTGGCAGGACACTGTGCCTAAAGGCTTTTTTTATTTGAAGCATCTCAGTGTTGGAGAACACAATTTGATCTGGGAAAACAGATGTGATATCCCTGAATCTGGGGCTTTGTTCTTGGCTGAGCTGTGTAGTGAAAAGCTGTTCATTCCCTGTTAAACCTCCACAGACAAACATTCCAGAGGCAGAAAACTGTAAAAATGTAAAAGCAAAACCTTACACTGTAGTAGTGTACTCTTGAGTCACATAACAGCAAAGTTATTTTATCCTCCAAGTCTGATTTAATCCTTAATGCACTTCCCAAGGCTTAAATTTCGGATATTTTGGGACACTGTTAGCTCAGATTCTAGCCTTTACATTTGTGTTTCTTGCAGGACACCTGGCTGATGTTTTACTTGCATTGCTTAATATTCTATGTTTAGAATATTAAGCAGATTTTAGATATTTAGAAAAAAGCAGATTTCTCTGTGGGAACATTTTGCTCTTGTTTAAACAATCACGTGTCACATCCCTACGTTAGGTGATGAGCAGGGGCTGTGCCCAGGAACACTGAATTGGGCTGGGCCTGGTGTTCTGAAATCCTGTTCAGGTCTGAAGCATTTTCTTATCTATAACAAAATCTGCAATAATATAACAACTGCTGCTAGTAGTAATTGTACTATGAGGTCACACTGCAGCTTCCCAGACAGTTGAATTGGTCACTGTAATAATGGTCCTGTCAGGACAGGAATAACCAACTCTCCAGCTTCCTGTTTGAGTTTGATTCAGCTCCTGTACTGGTTTGGGCTATGCTGCAACCTCTGCCTCACTTGCTGTTTTGCTTTCTTTTAAAGAACAAAGTTTACAGCCTAAATAAAGCTTTTATGCCAACCCCATGTGATCAGGCAGGATACAGGAAGGTAATCCAGGTTCCTGGCTGTTCCTGTTTGCTGCTGGAGAGGGGCTGAAGCCCAGGGCAGGAGCTTTTCATCCTGTAGGCTGAAGGGCTTATCTCTGCAGTGACCTCATCCTAAGGAGTTGTGGCACTGAGCTATTCCCTTGCCATTGGCTGTGTCCTACCTGGCCACCTCTTTCTCCCTTCCAGTGGCTGTTTGCAGAGCCTGGAAATTTGCACCCACTATAGCTGATCATACTTTTTAATGAAGTACTTTCTGTTAAGGCCATTTTTTAAACCCCACTCTTAGCTTCTTATGGAATTTAAAACTGGACTTTGTTTCATATTGTAGGCTGAATTCACTCAATTCCTTGTGGCCCAACGTTAGAGCCTCTTGTTTCAGAAGGGACTATGCCAAAACTGTTTTTGCAGTGGGCAGCATGACCCCCAGCCGTCAACCTGGCTCTGTGGGAAGGTGGAACCACCATGTGTTGTGGAAAAAAGACCTCTCATGGAGCATGGAGCGAGAGATGGTGGCACTTCTTAAAAGGGATCCCAGCTCTTCTTTATGTGCACCCTCCCAGAAGCTTATGCAGAGGAGAAGTGGAGAGCAGTGGTGGGAGATCAGCAAGGAGGGTCTGCTGTTCTGTGAAACTCGCAAAGTTTTACTTGCGTATGAGGGTGATTTGGATGTGGTTAGAGAATTGAATATATCTTGCCACAATGGACATGGACAGTCAGTCAAAGGACCAGGATGGTCATAACTAGGTGGAGCTCTGAGGGACCAGCCACAAACCATCCCTTGGTGGAATCAAGGTACCTGTGTCACTGGGTTTTGTTCCTCTAATGCCTTGTCTCAAGGGTTTGCAGAGGGATCCTGAGCTTGTGGGCTGTGCCAGGCCCAGGAGCAGTGGTGCACCTCAAACCATAGCTGAGCTGGGGCCAGCTTCAGTCTGATAATGCTATGGGAACTCTCTGCAAAGAGTCTTTCACGATTTTGACCTTTAGGCTCTTGTTTAAAATTGTGATGTTTGTTTACTGGGCAATTCCTGCAGTAGGTTACTGAGAGTATTGCCTGAGTGGAGTTTCTGTTGGAACCATTTATTTGTTTCTTTTAGGGCAGTAATTATTTACCAAGTATCAGCTGCTGTCTGGAAAGTTTAGTTAATTATCAGCTCACCTCAGCGAAACCGCACGTAGTGAAAATACTTAAATAAAAAATTGAAAGTTGTTCTTTTTCCTCTTTTTTCAGGTACTGGGCCCACGTGTCACATGTGAGTTGTGTCCTACAAATGCTCTGAGCACCCCCGCGGGCCGTCTCCTTGATGCACACTCACGGCATCATGGCCAGCACTCAGGAGCGCCTGAGCCTGTCTTCCTCTCCCAACTCCATCGGCAAAGCATTCTGTGAGGACAAAGACTTGGGGAGGTTCCCCGATGAGCACCCCGCTGCTGGGAGCCACCCGTCCCCCGAGCTGCTGGAGGACGTGCGGGAGCGGGGCTCGCTGCCGGCCGAGCTGCTGGAGGGCATCAGCAGCCCGGGCACGGCGGCCGTGCTGACCAGCATCAGCGAGGACGCCCGCGACCAGTTCGAGAACAGCGTGCTGCAGCTGCGGGAGCAGGACGAGCCCGAGCCGGGGCTCCCGCAGGGCACCCGCAGCCCGGGGGACGGGGACACCAATGGTGCCACCGACGATGTGAAGGTCCAGTTCAACCGGACGGGCAGCGGCAGTGGCGGCTTCCTCGAGGGGCTCTTCGGGTGCCTGCGGCCCGTGTGGAACATCATTGGCAAGGCCTACTCCACGGACTACAAACTGCAGCAGCAAGGTAAGGGGGAACCACCTGCGCTGCTCTGAGGTGAGGTGAGGCAAGTAGCCCAGGGCTTTTCCCCAGCTCTGCATGTGGCCATTTTTGTGTTGTCCAGCCCTGTCACGGGTTTCCAGGGGTAAATGGTAAATCCTGCACTACAGAGCCAACAGCCGTCATGAGTGGCAAAGGCAGCTCGGGAGGGAGCCAAACCCGACTGCCTGTTCAGCCCCATGGCTTGGACCATTGTGACAGGGCCTGAATCTGAACTGAGCGTGAGGATCGGAAGGAATTGTGTTGAAGTACTTGGTATCATCCCTGTGTTAATTTCTGGAGGTTTTTTACGCCACATGGAAAATACTGACGTAAGCACTTGCATTTCAAAACCTTCAGGTGAAGGCTGTCCCCAGTTGACCACCAAATAGCACGAGCATTGCTTCTCTTTAAAAAGACTTTTATTTATGTTTATTTATGTTTATTCAGGAGTAATTTTCCTCTTTAAAATATCATTTAGTACTTGTCTTTCCAGAAATATGTTCTTTAATATTTATACCTTTTCCATTTGGATGTGTAAGCGTAAATATGTAAGTGCATGTGAGTATAAATACGTATAAAATCTGTAGCTTGGGAATAAGTGATGTCCCAGTTGACTGCATGTATATCTATATATCTATCTCTATATATATCTTTAGGGGGTACTGAAAGCTAAAGAGCAGAGTATGCTCTGCTGTTGGTGTCTGATTTCTCCCCTAGCACAGGGGGAGGGAGGTGGCAGATGGGAAAAGAACAAGCTGTCATTAGAATTAAGGAGCTGAAATGGTTGAGGCTTATGGAAAATGGGAACAGCCTGGCCATTGCAGCACCATGGGGCAAAGTCTCCTTTGAGCATCACGCAGTAGTAATCAAATGGCTTTTTGGCACTGACAAATTATAAAATACAAGGTCAGAAACCTGTCTGAGTGGTTCAAATCTAAACCCCAGAGGAATGGGGAACAGCTCCTAATAGGAGGGAACAGAGCTCCCTCCAAATAACATGTTGGATGAATTTGCCTTGAAATCAACTTCCTATAGTCAGTCGTTTCCAGTTCACAAGCAAGCAGGAAATGCACCTCTGCATTCCAGGTGCCTCCTGAGCAGCAGCCCCATGTGCAAGGGTTTACTTGGTTTGAAATTCTCTGGCACAGTTTGAAGTTCTCTGGCACATCAGAGAACAGTTCTCTGGTTCTGTTTTGTTTGCGTGTTGTAAATTCGGTGTGTCACATGTGGTTCAGACTATAAATAAAAACAGTGACAGAAAGTTCCCCAGGGGATTAAGGCTGCTGGGGTGATTGCACAAAGGGTGAACAGTTTTGGAAGGGGCTGTCTGGGTGGAGAGTCTCCCTTGGGAAGGAAAAAGAGGAAAGGAGGTTTTGAGCAGTCAGATGAAATTCAGAGCAGGCATTGGGTGGTGTCTGTGTGACAGTGCTTTGGGTTGGATGCTCAGTGATTGTAAGTGAAGCTAAAAATTTCTGAGGAAAGGCCAGAGATGCAGAGTGGCAGTGGCCACTCCCAGCAATTCTCTGTGTGTCCCACACCTGTCCCCACTGCTGGCTCTGAGCCATCCCATGCTGGTGTGTCCCTGTGGCCTCGGAGGGGTGGCTTTGGGAGAGCTGCCTGTGAGACAGAGATCCCATTTCCCATAGAACTGGGCCAGCAGATGTGCTGGGGACCACAGTGCAGTCTGTGCTTTGGGGGCCCACAGGGGACACTTGCTTTTGTATGGAAGTGACCAAACTAAAAGATTGAAGCACTAATGAATGAAGAAGAGCAGCTGAGAGCAGTGCTGGGGCTGCAGGGTGCACACAGAGCTCCCTCCTGTGCACTGGGTGTCTTGCTGTTCTCTGTGCTGGGAGCATGTTCAGAGCCACACATCCAGGGGCACTCTGCTGTTTGCTGCTGGCATCAGGCCCTTCTAGAAGTGCAGATTTGAACTGGCTACAGATGTGGTAAGGCTGAGGATTAATTGAAATCAGCTATATGTAGCCAGTGTGCTTGAGCTGCATTTTCAGTGTCTTCACTGTTAGAAAGGGGAGTGAAAAGAAGATTTAAAAAAAAAAAATTATTTTTTCTTCTGGAGCTGCTGTCTGGCTCTGATGACATCTGTTACACTGATGGCAGTACTACACTTCTGTTACACAAGGGTAAACCTTTTCAAACTGCTTCTGTGCTGAAACTTGAGGATTTTGTGAGAATATTCATGTTCTCTTTTCCAGATGATCTCATTCTTGCTTCTTGCTACCAGAAAGTCATCTTTGTGTGCATTTCATCAGCTACATACAAGCCAGCAGTTCAGTAACTGATGTATGTGATTATTTTTATTTTTGCTGTCTTTTAGCAAGAGCACAGAAGATGCATGGATTGTGTTTGTGCAAGTGCTGTGTGGCTGAGGAAATGTCTGGGGCTCTTTCAGCAGCAGGGAGAGGATTGTGGTGGCTTTTCATTTCCCTGGGAGCTGCTTTTACAGCTTTGGGCTGGTGCCATGAATCTGTGCAGATGATTTCCCCCTCGCTTCTTTATCAGACAACTACTTAAAGCCTCATCCAGGAGTAATCCTTTGTGTTGGACTGAATCAACTGCAGGGGTATGAGTCCAGTTTGGATCTGCAGCCATGTGGCCTTCCAGTACTTAAAGAGGGCTTATAAAAAAAGTGGGAGAGCATCTTTTTACTAGGGGAGGTAGTGATAGGGCAAGGGGGAATGGTTTTAAACTAATAGGAGAGAGATTAGATTAGATTAGATTAGATTAGATTAGATTAGATTAGATTAGATTAGATTAGATTAGATTAGATTAGGAAGAAATCCTTCCCTATGAGGGTGGTGAGGCCCTGGCACAGGTGCCCAGAGAAGCTGTGGCTGCCCCTGAATCTCTGGAAGGTGTCCAAGGTGAGGTTGGACAGCGCTTGGAGCACCCTGGGATAGTGGAAGGCATCCCTGCCCATGGAAGGGGATGGGCTTTAAGATCCCTTCCAACACCAACCATTTTATTTTGCCTGCAGGTGCTTTGTGGTACTTTTTGCTCCCTGGTATCCCTCCCCACCTGCTTTGGCTGTCCTGCAGGCCCATTCTTTGGGACATGGTGGTGGTGTTGTGGTTGCAAGTAGTAAAAGACAAATAGGTTTCATGTCCTTGAGCCAGTATTGCCTGTGAAGCTTTGGCTCGTGACTTGGTGAAAGAGGGAAAAGATAAGAGCAGCTTTTACATGATTCTGCATTATCTTCTTGTTGAAACTGCTGTTTGAGTGTCCTTCCTGACACCCAAGAAGAGGAGTGTGCCTGCGCTTCCCTGCAGGGCACGAGCTGGGCAGAGCGTTGGGCAGCTGGGAGCTGCCACAGGCTCTGTGCTGGTTGATCAAGTGATGCCAAGCACTGCTTGGTGAAGAGTCATTCCCGTGGGGAATGTTTGCTTTTGTATTGTTCAGTGCCAGCTGATTATCTGAGGTTTAAGTACTTGGGGTTTGACCCATAAAATCCCTCCCTCCTATGTTTTTCCTGTTGTTTACCCTGATTTCTAAAGGCTGTTTGGTGAGTGCTTTCAGGGAGACACACTCAGTTCTTTAATTTGCATCTACCAGTAATTTAATTGGGATTGTGGGGACTCCAACACTTTAAACCAAGACTTGTTTGTGTTTCCTAGAGACTCATTAAACTTCCCAGCCATTTCCTTTGGATTAAGAAGCTGTCTCCAAGAGCTGCTTTCACCTTCCCTTTCACAAGTTGTGTGTTTACCATCGTTGTGAGAGTTTTTGTGTGTACCTGGAGATCAAGGTGCCCATTGGAGGGTGCTTGTGTTGAGGGGGTCTGTGTAAACCAGAGATGCTTCTTGTCACAGTGCCAGTGCTGGAGAGCAGCCAGTGCTGGGAGAAGCTTCCTCCAAATAGATTGGTTCAGTGGCTCAGGCTGCTCCTGTGTTTCTTCCCCATGGGAAATAGATTCTCATCATTCTACTCAAAAGGTTCTTAATCAACTCAGAAACGCAAGTTCTTGCGCAGTTCCTGCTGCTAATACATTTTAATTTATTTAGGAGAAATATCCCACTGGTTTCTTAAGGCCCAGAAGAGTCTGACTACCGCACTGTATGTTACCTATGGTTTGGCTCTTTGTTCTTATTGATATTCCCAAAGATGTGGGATATTTCACTGTCACTACACCGAAACCTCTTTCCTGAATTGTGCCCCTGACAATCAGGATGCAGATGGGATATGGGAGAGCATCTGTGTTCCGAAATAAACACGAGATGACTTTGCAGAAAGAACTACGTGAACTTTTGCTTGCTTTGTTTACAGCTTCTCTCAGCCTTTGCCATTGCAGAGGGAATATTAGAGGAAGGTAATATTACCTGATAGGAAATATTAAGAGCAAACTAGGGTTCCAAGGTGATGCAGTTATCCATTACTGCTCACAAACTGTAGATGCTTCATGGAAATGAATGTCAGTGTTCTGTGTCCTGTACAGGAAAGAGAGACTTCCCACAGGTAAGGATGGAAAGAAACTTTGAACAGGGAATGGCTTCCCACTGCCAGAGGGCAGGGATAGGATACTGGGGAGAAATTCTTCCCTATGAGGGTGATGAGGCCCTGGCACAAGTTGCCCAGAGCAGCTGTGGCTGTCCCTGGATCCTTGGAAGTGTCCAAGACCAGGTTGGATGGGGCTTGGAGTAACCTGGGATAGTGGAAGGTGTCCCTGCCCATGGCAGGGGTTGGCACTGGATGGGCTTTCAGATCCGTTTCACCCTTTAAGTGGAAGAAATCAGTCCATTCCATGATTCTATGAAAGAAACAGGTATTTCAGTGCAACAGAATAGTTTTTATGTTGCCCATATAAAAATACTGTTCATCAACATGCACAAAAATCACCTCTATTTGCCACCTCCTTTCAGAAGTGATGCATTTGTGAATTAAATAGAAATACAGATCTTGATTTAATTATAAATGAATGAATTAATTTTATTAATAATCTAATAATTTTCTTTATTTAAAATCTTTTAGTGTTTAAATGTCCAAAGACTTAAATGCCAATTTATGTTCAGAGCTGTGAGCGGACCCATGAGTATGGAAAATAGCCTTGTGGTTGGGAAGGAACATGTGCTGGGGGTTGAACTCTGCCCTGCCAAGGCGGAGGGAATTTCTGCTGTGGATGAGCAATGTTTTTGTTTTCAGTTCAGTGAGCAGAAGGAGTACTTGGGTCTGGCTCTGGGGGAGAGCTGCTTTTCCATGGCCGTGCCTGGGGAGCGCTCGCTCCACAGGAGACAGCAGCCACTGCCCTGCCTGTGGCAGGAATGATCCCAGGGAAAGCTTTGAACTGGGATCAGCCCACAGACCGTTGGGATAGACAAGTTTCCCTTCAGAGATAACAGTATCTAGAATGGACACTTTGGCATAATCCCAGCTGCAGCCCTGGGAACATCCCAAAGGCTCTGAATCTGGATGAGATGAGGGAGGATACACCACTGTAGTCATCTGAAACAGATCTGTACAGGTGTGACTTCCTTTTATTTCAGAAATCACTGGGTTACTTGTTGGGTTTGCTGCTAAGTAATTTATTCTCCAAACTTAGATTACAGTAAATAAACAATTGCCTCCCTTTTATCCTGCTGTTTGTGAGACCTAAGGTGATTGAGAGGGAACAGGGCTTTCTGTTCTCATGGGTGCAGCTCTCTTCAAGCAGTTTATACAGTGCCATTGGACCACTTCAGCATTCTCCTAAAAATGTAGGCAACCTTAAGCAATTCCTCCTCTTTGGTGGGTACCAAAGAGGAGGAATTGCTTAAGGTTGTTTTGCCTGTTTGACATTGATATACACAATGTTGGTGTGGGAAGAACCTATTTCTGTGCCTGCTGCTGGTGGTTGATGTGCTTTGTGTGGGCTATCTTGGTGGTTGCTGCTCTGTATTTTACAGCCTGCCACCTCTGACTTTTATTTCCTATTTTTGTTTATTTCAGGGAGTGAAAAAGACCCTTAATATTTTTTATATCTCTTGTGAATGTTAAATGTTTCTTCTAATCTGTGCTTTTCAATGGAGTCATGCACTTTGTTCAGTGTTGGGGTAGAGGATCTCCTCCCAAAATTGCCAGTCCAGGGTCCTTGGTATGGTAAATTGCTGCCTGCCTAGCTCAATGGCAGTGGCTCACACAAGTGGTCAGCAGGGTGGAAGGATGGGAATGAGCAGGCTGGAGGTGGCTGGGATGGCTGAAAGGGTTGCTGGGGCTGAGCACATGTGTGTGCCTCAGCTGTGCCTGGAGAAGATGTCACCTACTCCCTCCAGAAGCACCCACCCTGTGGTGCAGGAGGTGGCAGGGGCTGCCCGGGTGTGCTCTGACAGTTTTCATGGTGCTGACCTTCTCCGTTATCCCGTTTTCTCCCTTGTGCCCAGACACGTGGGAGGTGCCGTTCGAGGAGATCTCGGAGCTGCAGTGGCTGGGCAGCGGGGCACAGGGAGCTGTCTTCCTGGGGAAATTCCGGGCGGAGGAGGTGGCCATCAAGAAAGTGAGGGATCAGAACGAGACGGACATCAAGCACCTGCGGAAGCTCAAGCATCCCAATATTATCGCCTTCAAGTAGGTTGTGACCCTTGTCAGCTTTGTCCAGGCAAGAGCTGTTTGCTCAAGTTCCCTGGGAAGGTTTTTACGGTCCAGAAGCTAAGCTGTGTCTAGGACAAAGTGGTGGTTACCCTTCCTGTCCAGTCGTCTGTCTGTTGCTCCTCACTGTGTGTTCTCTTTGACAGGGGAGTTTGCACCCAGGCCCCGTGCTACTGCATCATCATGGAATACTGTGCCCACGGGCAGCTCTATGAGGTCCTGCGGGCTGGCAGGAAGGTCACCCCACGGCTGCTGGTGGACTGGTCCACAGGGATTGCCAGTGGCATGAACTACCTGCACCTCCACAAAATCATCCATCGAGACCTCAAGTCACCAAAGTGAGTCTCAGCTGCTTAAACATCCCTTAGTTTGGGTTGCTCAAGTCACCAGAGTTAAACACCCCCCAGGTGTGGTCCTTCAGCTCATCAAAGTGAGTCTCAGATTCTTAAATGCCCCCCAGTTGGGGCTATTTTTTCCTCTTCTTGAGAAATAGTTTAAAGTTTGGTCAAAAGGCTCTACTGTTTTTTTCCTCCATGTTGACTCAAAACTAATGAGAGTGAAAGTATTGCAACTTGTTGGCACTTAACAAGAGTGGAAATTTTACTGGTATCTTCCATGATGAATAGCAGTCAGGAAATATTTAATGGTTTGACGATATCTGCCCTTTTTGGAAAGTGGGGTATTCTGTTGCCCCCTGCCTTTTATTTTTCTGTCTTATTCTACTGTTATTTTCCTGGTTTTCTGGAATGTGTCTTCCTCATTTCTCTGTTGCTTTCTGACTAAAATGTTCTGGCTTCTTTATATTCTTATTCCCTAGATGTTTATTACTTCTTTAGTCTGTGACAGTGCATTAAGATAATGCTTTTAGATGATTTACAGCACAGGTTAAGGTACAGCTTTGCCTCTGGATCCTCAGTTACTTGTTAATTTGCCGTTTTATTGAGATTGATTTTTAACTCGTAGCATTAACAAATGCATTTAAGGCACAAAACACAACCACTCAAAAGAGCGTGGAGCTTTTGTTGGGAAAAACACAAAATCTTTTCTTTTGTACTTGTGAGCAGTGTGGCCTCATCAACAGGTTGTGTTAATTAGGAAGGGATTACTCCAGTGGCTGTTGTGGTGCAAGAAAAAATCATAAAATGCTGACTTATTTTTTTCCCTTCTCCAGTGTTTTGGTTACACACACAGATGCAGTGAAGATTTCAGATTTTGGTACGTCTAAAGAGCTCAGTGATAAAAGTACCAAGATGTCCTTTGCGGGGACAGTGGCTTGGATGGCCCCGGAGGTGATTCGGAACGAGCCTGTCTCTGAGAAGGTGGACATCTGGTGAGTCGTGTTCATGGTCAAGTACCTTCACCTTCTCTTCAGTCCCTGGGTTTCCCAGCACCTTCCATGTCCTTTCCTTATCCTATGCCTGAGCATGATTTGCTCTGAGGTGGGCTGTTCCTTTCTCCTTCTGCCTGGTGCCCCGAGCTTTGGTGGGCTCTGATGGAAAGGGAAGTGACACAGGTGTGCTGGCTGGGTGCTGACCTGCAGATTCCAGCTAAGGCTCAGTGCAGTGTCTTGCAGGAAGCAAATGCAGAAATTCTTCCCTGTGTCATTTTGCAGCCCAGAGCTTTCTCCCAGTGCTGTGCTCAGGGCCCCTCAGCAGCCTCCACAGCCAGGGTGGTTTTCCATCACTTCTGTCCCTCTTCAGGGCCACGCTGGAGCTGTGGGGAGGTCCCTGCTCTACTCCCCTCTGCTTCCTGCACACCAGGCTGGTTGTTGTATGGGCAGCCCCAGGATTACAGTCCAGTGAATCCAGTCCTAGACCCAAGAGGGAGGAAACCAGGATAGGTTGTAAGAATTTTGGAACCTGTTTCCATTGATGTGGAACATGCTCTGTGTCCAAAGGAATACAAAGAATGGTTCAGTCTCTGTGCTATTAAAAATGCTTGAGAGGGCTTGGCCTTGGAGTTCCTTTGGGAAGCCTCTCCACAGGTTTCAGAGCCCTCAAGGGAGCTGCATCTCTGTTTCTGCCTCATTATTTCTGCATATTCAATGTCAGCAGCCAGGACAAATGCCCTTCTCCCTGCTTTATAGCCAGGAGGGATTTTGCTTCCTGTGGTTTTTCAACTTCAGCTGCTCTCCCTTCCCTGGCAGGGCAGGGAGCTGCTGGACAAAGCTGTGGGTGGTCCAGGATGCAGTGGAGTCAGGAGCTGCTGCTGGAGTTCTAGCTCGGGCCTGGGCTTGACCTGAAGGGCAAGATTTCCTGCAGGGAAGGTGGTGTTACCTGTGGTGTGCAGCTGCTCTTGTGCTCACAGTGTCCTGTGTGTTTATTTTGGATGTCCAGGTTGCAGCACAGCCGGCTGCTCTGGGAGGAACACTTGGGTTGTTCTGGAAAGAGAACACACCCAGCATTTGTCTGCTAAACCTCTCCCTTTGAATCGTGGGACTGTGAGGACGGACAGTGCTGGATTACCACCCTTGTCCTTCTGTCCTTTAGAGTGGTTTATGTTCAGGAATATTTCACAGAACATCCTGCCCAATAAAACCTTTGCTCCTTCCCTCAGTGACTTGGAGATGTTGCTCTTTGGTGCCAGTTCCTCTGGAGTTCACAATAATGGTGATTGCTCAGACTCTCCCTTGCCATCCATTCCTCCTTCAAGATGAATAAAAATGATGTTCATGAATGCTGCCAACAAATGAGAACAGTTCCTGAACTTCTTATATGTCTGCTCTCTCTCATCTTTAACAGCATGCAGAAAAATAAACCTATAATCTTATCAGGAGTCTTGGAAATCCTTTGTCAGTTCTTAATCATAACAAATATGAAACCAGATGAGCTTTCCCTGGTAGTTTGTCCAACCTTCTGGATCCCTGCTTTCCTGCAGCCCACAAAAAAGGATTTTGAGGCGAGAAGTATTCAAATTCTGCTTGTATGTTGCTTTTTTTTTTTTTTTTTTACACGACTTGAAGGCTTTGAGAGTGCAGTGTTTTTCACATGAAGTTGTTTCCTGACTGATGGTTGTTCAGACCTGGTAGTTTGTCCCTTAGAAGTTCTTCTGTATTTAATAAAAGCATTGGATGTTGGTACAAGCCAACACCCTTCTCACCTTTCACCTGGCTGTAGCCTGCAGCTTGGCAGGATTGGCGTCCCGCAGAGGAATGGGACATGGAATAAGGTGGCACATCTGGCTTGGAAATGGAGATGGTTGTGACACACCTGTATCACAGCTCAGTTGCTGATGTGCAGTAACAGTGGTGGTGGTTGTCAGCAGCATTTGTTTACCTCTGTATTGACTGGTTTGGTGTTTCTTTGGCGTTTTATTGGGTGATGATTGTATACAAAACAAATGTTTGCTGTTAAAAATTAAGGTTTTGGTTCTTTCTGGTAACTTCACTAAGGAAGAGAAGCAAAGTGAGTTTTCTTACCTGCATCTTTCAGTTCTTGGTAGGAGGTTCTTTCCCTGACTGAGTTCTCTTAATTTTTTTTTGCTTTATCCTTCCTTTCTTCGGAACAAAAGGAATATCAGATGACACCTCATGTGCATTTGGTACTGACAGTTATGCAAGTAGCATTTGTTTCCTAATTTCTGTGTTGCCATAGTTGTAGTGCTGAGTCTCAAACCTTGAAACTCTTACCTGGGACTACAGGTAACAGCAGAGGGAGCCTTTGGTTAGGGAAAAGAAAACAAAACCAGTTAAATGAAATGTAAAAAAGCCACAAAACCTTTGTTGTGTTGTCTCTGTAAGACACTTGTCAGTCTGTGCAGTAGTCAATCATCTGTTCTTACCAGCAAGAACAGTCCAAAGTCTATCTGAGAGTAGACTTTGGAGTCTTTTCATTTAACAGGAGCAAGACTTAATCTGTACAGAAAATGTGCTTTCAGGATCTTTAAAATCTCACAAAGAAGCAGGAAAGGGTGGGTGAAAACCAGTGTGGTTTTATGCTCAGCCCAATGCTGGAGCAGACACAGGACTGGGACACAGACACACCTGGTGTGTTAAAAAACACTGTTGCACCTACTTGCAGTTTTGGATCAGACATCTTTATCTCCCTGTTTTGCCCAACAAACTGTTTTTTTCAAGCTCCAGGTGTTTCTGTTAACAGCTTCTGTGTGAACTTGATTTATCCTGGTTTATTTCTTCATCAGGTCCTTTGGGGTGGTTTTGTGGGAGCTGCTCACAGGAGAGATTCCCTACAAGGACGTGGACTCTTCGGCCATCATTTGGGGAGTGGGCAGTAACAGCCTCCACCTTCCTGTCCCTTCCACCTGCCCAGATGGCTTCAAAATCCTCATGAAGCAAACCTGGTAAGAGGCTGAACCCCACACAGCACAGACCTAGGGCTGGCTCCCAGCAAAACCCACGAAGTCAGGGTGGGAATATGGAGCCCAGAGCAGAGGGCTCTTAGATACTCTCACACTTGTCCTGAGAGCAAGAAGTTGTAACATTTTGGATTCTGCTTCCTTGTGGCAGCAGCTCTGGACCCCAGGACATCTTTAGGAGCCTTTGCAGAGGGTGTTGCTTTGCTGTAGCAAAGTAAGGGATAAAAGGTGGGCCTGTGGGAAGACAAAAGGAGCTGGAAGGAAAGTAGGGGGAAAATTCCTTGAGGCCACATCCAGAGTGAAGGGAACTGATTTTTTTTCACTTGGAATCCCCCTTGTAAGCAACTGGCTTTTGGACTGGACAAAGAGAAATATGAGCTTTCTGTCTGGAACAGAGATTTTCCAGGTTCAGATATGGAAAATGCTTTAAGTTTCCTCCATGTACCAGATAGAGTGGAATTCTTTGTCTTGGGTTTCACAGTGATGCTTTGTCTTTGTGATTACAAATTGACACAGTGTAAAGGGTCTTCCTGTGTTTTCCCACTCCATGGGTTCTACCAGCCATCCTCCCCATGGCACAAAGGGGACAACAGGCCAGAGCATGTGTGGATCTTTCCCAGTGGCTGAACCCTGAGCTGCAGCAGTCGGGCTGTGGCAGCTTGTGCAGCTCGGTACAACGGAGTACCTACAAACACTTGTATCCCCACCTAGTGGAAGGAGGTGGTTGGTAGGGGAGAGGAGGCTCAAGAAGCTGCTCTTGCCCTGTGCAAGGTGGATTCAGTCCTGAAACTCAAATGCTGGCCCTTTTTCTCAAAAATCCAAACCTTTTTGTTCTTTTCTGTGATCTTTAGGGCTGTTCAGTGCATTGCATTTCTCAGGCATGTGCTGTGTGACAACTCACAGACCTTCAGTGCTTTAAAGCGCTAAATGTAAATAAAACTTACTGAATGTAAGTTTTTATTTTAACTAGATTGAGTCTTCCCATTACAAAGTTTGGAAATTGATGGGACAGCAAACCAAAGTATGTTTCTTCTTGACAAGCAAGTTAGGATAGGAGCTGAAACTGTTCCTTTCAGTCTGTAGTTGCATTTTCTGGTCTTAAACATTTTGCACCTCTCTTTTTTCTTCAGAATGGGTCATCACAAACTGCCTCTAGCACAATTAAATTGTAATCAGCAAAAGAGAAAAACCAGAAAAGCTCCTTTGCTCTAACATGTCAGCTGCTTGGTTCAGAGAATAAGATGTAGTGAAACCCTTTCAGAAGAGCAGGAGAGGCTGGCAGTGCTCATCCCTCAGCCCAGGAGGGCAGGAGAGGCTGACAGTGCTCATCTCTCACCCCAGGAGGGCAGGAGAGGCTGGCAGTGCTTATCCCTCAGCCCGGGAGGGCAGGAGAGGCTGGCAGTGCTCATCCCTCAGCCCAGGAGGGCAGGAGAGGCTGGCAGTGCCCATCCCTCAGCCCAGGAGGGCAGGAGAGGCTGGCAGTGCCCATCCCTCAGCCCAGGAGGGCAGGAGAGGCTGGCAGTGCCCATCCCTCCCCTCACCCTGGCTGTTTCTGTTTTGTTTCAGGCAGAGCAAACCTCGGAACCGTCCGTCCTTCCGGCAGACACTGATGCACCTGGACATTGCCTCTGCTGATGTGCTGGCTACTCCTCAGGAAACGTACTTTAAATCCCAGGTAACTGAGGAAAGACTGTAGCCTGTGAGTGCTGGAATTAGCTCCAAGGGTCTGATTTTGGAGGCTGCATTGAGTGAAGAAGGTCTGGATCTGTGATATCAGTTGGATTCTTGGGGAGGAGCAACCTGATGGGTGTTTGAAAATTTTTTACCCAGACTTTCCCAAACTGAGACTTCTGCTGCAAGAACCAGGGCTTCAAGGGGCAAATAGAATATCACTCTAGACAGGCATCATGATGGAGCTTTCAAAATCATGAGCCTTTCTACTTATTTTCTCTGCCAAAAGTAAAGAAAATGTTCTCTTAGGACAAGAAGAACTCTAGGAATTAAAAAAAAAATATTTCTTAGAAAATGCAAATATGTTTTAAATTCTCTGTTTGTAGCACAAAATTGTAAATACCATTGGAAAATGCTGGCATGAAATGTGCTGCGGTGTTGTTACCCAAAATAATTCAGCTAACAAAAGTACATTCTCAACCCAAAGCTGTAATTTTCTGCAAACACAAAGAACATTGCCCAGGAGTTTTTCTGTGATGCACCTACAGATCCCAATTCTTTGTAAATAGCTAAAAGTAAATTGCTTTCCTAGGCTGAATGGAGAGAAGAAGTGAAGAAACATTTTGAGAAAATTAAAAGTGAAGGAACTTGTATCCACCGGCTGGATGAAGAATTGATTCGCCGTCGAAGAGAAGAGCTGAGGTCTGTTCACAGCCCTTGTAGTTACTGTTTGCTTTTCTCACCCAGCCTTCCCTTCCCAGCTAAATGAGCCCTCAGTTTGTCCTCACAGGGCAAGCTGCTGCTCCAGCCCCTGACTCTTTTTATTCTCCTCTTGTACTGACGTTCCCAAAACAGGACCCAGTATTCCTGGTGGTATAAATTTGAGCACCCAAAATTCCTTGTGAACCCGGAAATCAAAATTCCCATGGGCATGGCCTAGGCCATGAGCACTGCTCAGCTGATGGGAAGCTGGGGAGAAGCAGTGAGAACTGTTGCTGTTCTTGGGCAGTCTGAACAGTTTGCTCCAGACAAGGTGGCAAAGACTTGTGTGTTTCCCAGGGAATATTTCTGCCTGAGAATTGGTGTTTGTGATAACAGCACTGAAGCAGATACATCCATCTCAGTGGGAAATCCATCCTGAGGTTGGCTGTGAGCTTTCTCTGGCCTGATGCTTTCTTTGGGTTAGCTATTCCAGAGAAGTGAACATACTTCATAAGAACAGCCCACTGAAATGCATTTTGAACATTAGACCAACTTAAAAAATGAAAGCAGGAGGTTTATTTAAAGAAGGGGAAGTGTTTCCTCCTGTAATACAAATTTGCAAATACAGTTGACAGAGAAGCATAAAACTCTTAAGAGGCAGTTCTATGTCAAACCTGATGAGCCAAAGGAGCCCTTGGCCGGGCAATTTGATGCAGTGGTTGTTCAGTGTTCCCTGTCCCCAGGGAGCTTTGGGTGGCCACATCTTTCAGCTGTACTGGAGCTGTGGGGACACCCTGCTGTTAATGAAATACAGACACATGGCTTCTTTCCTGTTTCTGCAGAGGCTGGTTTAGCCCCTTCTCTGTGCAGACAGGCTGATCAAGGCTTGGCTTGGCCAGAGGGCTCCTGGGTATGTGTGAGGCATTTGCCACTCTTCCAAGGAGAAGTGTTGCCAGTCTTTCAAGGCTGTTAAACTCCTTCTAAACCATAACATGATTTATTGCTGTGTCAGGCTCTTAATCAATCATCATTCACTGTTAGCTGTATTTGTGATTCAGTGCAGTACAGCTGGCAAATTTGACTTTTAAAAGGCCTTTTCCTAAAGCACCTGTACTTTTCCTCATTCTCTTCTCTTGGTCCATGGAAGTCAGGCTGAAATAAAGCCTTTTCTGCCTTTCAGACATGCGTTAGATATCCGTGAGCACTACGAGAGGAAGCTGGAGCGAGCCAATAACCTGTACATGGAGCTCAGTGCTATCATGCTGCAGCTGGAGGTGCGGGAGAAGGAGCTCATCAAGTACGTGTCTGGGAATGGTGATGTGCACGTGGCAGTCTGCACACAGCAGAGCACAAACAGCGCTTCATTTCTAAGCTGGGTAGTGGCACTTGTAGATTTAGTGTCCCCTGACAAACTACAAAGGTTAGGGAATTGCTGAAGAGCAGGGAGAGGTCCCCTGGGAGTGAATTCCTGCAGACCACTGTCAGTGGTTACAGACTTGGAGAAAGGCACCTTCCCATTTGGTGCTGGCATCCTTTGGCCCATGAGTGAAGGGAATGGCAGTGCTGCTGCTGGACTGTGTGCCAGGCCCCTGTCCCTGATGCCTGCAGATGGAGTTTAGAGGTGTCTGTGTCCTTTCCCAGCAGAGCAATCGGGAATGCAGCATGTTCCCTGCGGAGCCAGTTCCTGTCCAGCGGGAGCAGCAGGTGGAGAGAGAGACAACTGATGTGGTTTTCTTTTTTTTTCTTTCCTTGATGTTTCAGGAGGGAACAAGCAGTGGAAAAGAAATACCCTGGGACTTACAAACGCCACCCAGTCAGACCAATAATCCACCCCAATACAGTGGAGAAGCTGATGAAGAGGAAAGGGGTCTCCCATAAACCAGGCAGCCAGACCAAACGGTGAGAAGTAAAAACCCAGTCCTGTGCCAGAGCCAGTGGTAGATCCCCACTGCGCAGTTCCTTCCCTTTGAGCCTGATGCAATGCGGGGTGGGACAAAGGGGTTTCACACTTGAGCCTGGTCTGATTCCCAGAACCATAATTGTCTAATTATCTTAAGGTGAAAGGGATGAATTCTGCCATCCCTACCACCTGGGCAGCTCTCTGAACTACGGAATCTCAGGATGTGTTGGTTAAATGAATGAATTGTTGTTCCATGTGTTTTTTGAGCAGATGGTGGTGCTTGGACAGGAGGTATCTCCTGTGTTTTCTCAAATCCCTAACTTTCCAAGATCGTCCTTGACTTGGATGGGAATAAGCAGGGCAAGGGATTGTGGAAATCAGGCAGGCCTCAGGAGGGATGGATTCATTGTTGAGGAATTAATTTGGGATTTGGGAATTCATGCTGTCATTTCGGTTATTTCTCTTCTGCATGACTTTTAGATAGGGAGATTATTTTTTTCTAGAGGACTTGTCTTAGCCTCTACTTTTTGGGGGATTTCCAGGAGTTAGTCCTGATTACCAGTGAATAATCACTTCTGAATTAATATCCCCACATGGCTCTTAGATGAACAGCCTGATCACCACCATTGTACATGCACAGAGTGAAAGCCATGCTCTATTCCAAGGTCCTGGGAGGGAGCTATTTTGGGAGAGAACAGCAAAATAAGAGCGGAAAAGGAGAGCATGTGACAGCTACTGGGAAAAACAGCGAGACAGGAGTGTAGAGCAAGATGGGCTGAACGGAAAGGACATTGAGTGGAGAGAATCACAGGGACCAAAATGCAGGAGTCAAGCAGCCGAAGGGGAGGGCAGCCTGTAGATTTTAGGAAGCAGAGTGTGCTTTTGGCTCCAGCTGCCTCTTCATCCTGGCTCTGGGCTGGTGTCACTTCTCTGTTTGTGGCTTGACATGTAACTTCTTCTCCCTGTCTCCCAGGCCAGATCTGCTGAAGTCAGAGGGCATACCCAGCACAGAGGCAGCATCCAATGGCTCCCCAGTCTCAGGAAGTCCCAAGATGTCAACCCTGAGTGGCAAAAGCCGGTACCGCAGCAAGCCCCGGCACCGCCGGGGGAACAGCAAAGGCAGCTACAATGAATTTGCAGGGATCTTGAAAAACCAGCCAGCGCAAGACGACGCCCCCCAGCCTGGCCCTCCCCACCCTCCCCACACCCCCGGAGTGCCACAGCAGCCCGGCCACGGTCCCCACGGGCAGCACTCGCGGCTGCACGCCCACGGGCAGGACATCGCCACCTGCGCCAACAACCTGCGGTACTTCGGCCCCGCGGCCGCGCTGCGCAGCCCCCTCAGCAACCACGCCCAGCGCCGCATGTCCGGCTCCAGCCCCGACCTCATCTCCACTGCCATGGAGGCCGACTGCCGCCGCGGCCTGGACGGCAAGGACAGCGTGGCCGAGCGCTGGGAGTGCTGCCAGGCGGATCCCTACGACCCCTGCCTGCAGTGCCGGGACGAGGACAGTGGCCAGGCGCAGATGGCGTCTGTTGAACCGGGGGGGAGCTGCCCCCAGTCCCCAGCATCTGCGTCCCTCTACGAGAGCGCGCAGTTCATGGAGAAGCTGGAGGAACAGGGCACGGCGGCGTCTGCCCTGGGCACTCCCCAGCACTTGGCATCCTCAGGGCTGTCCTGCAAAGCAAGGTCCCTCCAAAAGGTGAGGACAGAGCACTGGGGTTTGAAGATGGGGTTTTGGTAGGGCCCGGTTCTGTTACATGCGGTTTCGCCAATTGATTTGAGTTGCAACTTGTTCTGCTGAATTCTTGATGCTGAAACAGTCTCAAAATGCTTTCAAGCCTTTCACTAAAGGAAGGGATAAATGCATTCTTTAAATTGTTCCATAACACCATGTGAGTGTTTCTTTGAGAATCTGTGGTGCTGCTGTGTTTCTGGGCAAAGATTCAACATTTGCCATGGTCTTGAGGACATCCCTTTTGCTGCACTTGCCAGAAGTTGTCCCCCTACACTGAAAATCATAGTTCTCCTGTATTTTGTGAAGATTTTGCAGGAGTAAAAAGGAGTTTATGGCACAGTTGTACAGAAGCAGCTCTTTGTTCCTCCTGCTTCCATCTAGGTGATGAGAGAAGTAGGAACCAGTCTGAGTTCAAAGAGCAGGAAAACTGGGCCTGGCTGGAAAAGTCAGGGAAAATAGCATAATTACCAGAGCAAGAGTGTGGTTTGGCCCCAGCATGAAGGCAGTAGGACCTTGTAAGACAAGGGGATGGGATGAGATAAAGGCTTAATCTGAATGAGGGGCTGACAGGTTGAATGGGATAGAAGGAGGCTGTAAAAAACCAACAGTGTGGGGGTAGATTTGGTTGGGAGAAGAACAAAAGGCTCTGTGCTCAGTGAGGTATGAAACAAATTCCGAGTTCTCCTAGCTGGTGAAACTCATTGGCAAAGGCTGTGTCATCCTCCATCCTGCTCTGTTGATGGGCTGTGGTCGAAGAGGGTAAAGCCATGAGTGCCATAATTTATCAATAAGCTCCATAATTTATCTGGGTTTCCATGTGATACTAATTACTTGCTTATTTCAGTGAGAATCTGGAACGTTCTGTACTCCATACCTGCTAAAATACTCCAGTGTATTTCCCAGTCAGTCACTCCAGATTCGGGAATAGCAGCCTTGAGGCTGTCTGAAACAACCTCCTGGTAGACAATGTCTGAGTTAGTGTTCCTGCCACAGGCTGTTTTCTGGGCTAGATTCTTGCAGCCTGTAGATTTTTGCACAGTTTTGCAGTGACTTTGTCCTGGAAGACCAAGGGTCAGCCATGTTTGAAGGTCCCCAGACGTGACACCCTTTTTGTCCTTGTTTTCTGCCAGAGCGGAGATGAGTCGTCAGAAGAGGAGGAGGGCGAAGTTGACAGTGAAGTGGAGTTTCCTCGTAGACAAAGGTAAAAGGTGAATTCACTCTAATCTTTCTTTGGTGGACAAAACTGAGGAGAACTCTCATAGCAGCTGCACACCAGCACTGAACCTGGTGAAGGTGCTAGCAAAAGAACAGAATCCCATTCAGTGTGTCCCATCCACCCTCAGCTGATCCCTCATGTCCGCTTGCTGTCCCAGCCCATCCTGAGACGTTCTCTCTGGCCCAGCTTTCCTGCTGCAGGCTGTTTGCAGCACAACTTGATCACACTTGATAATGTTATTCTGCCTCTGTAAATGAGCTGCTGCATCTGTTTCACCAGGATCAGACTCTGTGGATGTGGGAACCCTTTGTGGGCTACTCCCAGTGTTGTTTATTAATTGTTGCTGCAGTGGGGAAGACTCCAGCCCAGCACCTTTGTAGCTGAATTCAGATAAGGTTGCAGAGCTAAGTGACAACAACAGATGAAATTTGATGGTGTTGCCTGTAAAATAAGACTTAGGGGAAGCGTTCCTACGTAAGCCTGGGGAACAGCAGGATTTACAGTCCTGTGCTCAGGAAAAACATCATGGACTTGTTGCTGTAGCTTCATGAAAGCAGCTGCTTGAAGTGCAGGAGTGATCCAATGGTCAAACAGATTACAGGTTTGATTCAAAGGAGCAGAGAAGAAAATAAAATCTTGTCTCCTGTTGTGTGCATCCACAGCACACCTGAAGCTTAAATCCTAATGGCCCCTTCATTGCCTCAGCTCAAAGACCACAGTAAAGTTTGGAAAGGTACTGAGTAGTGTGACAAGAGTGGTTAGGGATGGTTTCTGTAGAAGAAAAAATTAAACCTATGTGGGTTGTGAAAGAGGCAACACTGGAGGTGCATGAAATTGTAATTTATGTGGAGAAAATAGACAAGGAATGATTCTTCACATTCATGTTAGGGGCAGCCAGCGAAGCAAATGGGACTTTAAAATGAAAAAAAGGAAGTGCTTTTTCCATCCAGAACATTTTCAGATTTGGAGCTCATTGTCAAGGTGTGTTGTGGAAATCAGACCATGAAGGGCTGTAAGTGCAGAATTTCTGGAGTATGGAGGACTGTTAGCATTGTCATCTGGGTTTGAGCTTCTGATCAGAAGTCAGGTATACTGAATGGTACAAGCCAGGAAGAGATGCCAGGAGAAAGCAGGCTGTCTACATACCCTGTTCTCATACTTCTCTCAGGTTATTTCTTCCTGCCTGGAGTTGAAGGAAGAATGCTGGGCTGGATGAGTTATGTGACTCATAGAGTTCCTGTGTGATGTTGCTTCCTCTGTGATTTACTAACTTGGAAGATTAGGAAGACAAATTGCCTATTCCATGTGATGCCCAGTTGTGGGTCTCCTGGCATGTTCCCTCAACTGATGTGTTGCCCCATTGCTGTTGAATCCTGGCACAAGGCCATTTCCAGGGTCAAGTAACCATGAGCTTATTTCTTGAGTGGATGGTCCTAAATCCTTTTGGGATGGCTGCCAGGTGGTGCAGGTATTCCCAGGTGAGTTAGCTTGAACTCACAGAATCACTGGGTTGGAAGAGACCTTTAAGATCATCAAGTCCAACTCATGCCCTAACACCTCAACTAATTCATGGCACTGAGTGCCACATCCAGTCTGTTTTTGAACACATCCAGGGATCGTGACTCCACCACCTCCCTGGGCAGGCCATTCCAGTACTTTACCGCTCTTCCCGTAAAAAACTTTTTCCTAATATCCAACCTGTATTTCCCACAGCATAAGACTGTGTCCTCTCCTTCTGTCAGTTGCTGCCTGGAGAAAGAGACCGACCCCCACATCACTATGGCCACCTTTCACGGAGTTGTAGTGATAAGGTCACCCCTGAGTGTTCTTTTCTCCAGGCTAAACAACCCCAGCTCCCTCAGCCATTCCTCACAGGGTTTGTGTTCCCAGCCCCTCACCAGCTTTGTTGTACATCCTCTGGACATGCTCGAGAGTCTCAATGTCCTTCCTAAACTGAGAGACCAGAGCTGGACACAGCACTCAGTGTCCTTCCTAAACTGAGAGAGACCAGAGCTGGACACAGCACTCAAGGTGTGGCCTCACCAGTGCTGAGTACCAGGGCAGAATGATCTCCCTGCCCCTGCTGGCCACACCATTCCTGATCCAGCCCAGGCGCCATTTGCCTTCTTGGCCACCAGGGCACACCGCTGGCTCATGTTCAGCTGCTGTCACCAGCACCCCCAGGTCCCTTTTTGCCTGGGCACTGTCCAGCCACACCATCCCCAGCCTATAACACTGCAGGGGCCAAAGTGCAGGACTTGGTGCTTGGACTTATTAAACTTCATCCTACTGGACTCTGCCCATCCATCCAATAGTTCCAGGTCTCTCTGCAGAGCCCTCCTCCCTTCCAACAGATTGACACATGCTCCCAGCTTAGTGTCATCTACAAATTTACTAATGAAAGACTCAATACCCTCATCCATGTCATCAATAAAAATATTAAACAGAACTCCACAGTCCCTTCCTTTAGGAAGAAGCATTGTCAAAGAAAAATAGGCTCCAGGGCAGATCAGCTAATATGGACATATCAGACAGGACCAAATAAGAACAGATGAATTTAAAGACACAGGTATTGAACTAAATCGTTCAGAAGGGGTAGCATTCTGTAGCTCCAGGTTGTGGAAGGTGCTCCACAAGGCCTGGTGTAGCAGAGCAGTGAACACAGCACCCAGGAATTTCCCTGTGACTGTCATCCAAGGTGAACACTGAACTTCTCTCCCTCTTTGCAGACCCCACCGTTGCATCAGTAGCTGCCAGTCCTACTCGACCTTCAGCTCTGAGAACTTCTCTGTGTCGGATGGAGAGGAGGGGAACACAAGTGACCACTCGAACAGTCCGGATGAGCTGGCCACCAAGCTGGAGGATGAGCTGGCTGAGAAGCTGGAGGACATGTTGTCCCAGACTCCAGAGATCCCCATTGAAATCTCCACGCAGTCGGATGGGCTTTCGGACAAAGAGTGTGCTGTGCGGAGGGTCAAGACTCAGATGTCTCTGGGCAAACTTTGTGCAGATGAACACAGCTGTGAGGTGAGTTGGTTATCCCCTTGTCTTTCCACTCAGTGGAAAAAAACTACATAAATGTTATGGAAAGGAATCTAAGGGCCAGAAAGTTGGAACACTGCCTAGAAAATGCTGTGGTAGGTGTACTACGGCAAAGCAACTGCTGCAATACCCAATCTTCCTCCTACTTGGCAGAAGAGTGGGTGGGGGAAAGTAGCACAAACAAAGCTGAACATGATGTGCTGGTCAAGATGAGTGTGATCTTGGTAGGCCATCAGATTTGCAAGTGGGATAAGTGGGATAAAAGTACATCATGAAATGGAGTGGATATAAACTGCCTCAGACATATCCATCGACAGCCTTGCTTACAAAGCCAGGATGACTTTCTTCCTTTCTTTGCCTTTCAAGTGTTCAGGAGGGGTAGGGCAGAGCCTGCTGCACAATCTCCTCATAACCCTGTGTTTGGGAGTGCTCTGACCAGGTATTTCTGTGCTGTCCCCTCTCTTGGGGGAGACAAGTGACCTTTGGTGGGGCAGCTGTGTGCTGTGCACTCTCCCATGTGTGCCACTCTCCTCCTCAGCAGGTGGTGACCTTTGCCTGGCTGCTGTGACAGACTGGGATGTGTGGGTGATGTGCATTACAGGAATGGTGCTCAAGGCTCCCCCTTTCCTTTTGTCTTGCAGAACCCACCACAGTTTGGAGAATCAGACTGTGACTCTTCTGAAGGGGAGTGTTCTGATGCCACGGTCAGAACCAATAAGCCCTGCAGCTCTGCTACTTGGTAATACAGATCTCCCCCAAAGCTTCCTGGTACTGGCATTTTGATTTCCCTGAGATTCCACTTCATTCCCCTTCATCACACTTTACAGGAAGAGAAGATGCTTCTCCTTCCCACCCCAGGAGTGATTTGCAATAACCCGAATCTCTGGAAAATGTCCAAATGAAATTAATTCTCTTTGAGCATTTCAATCAAGAATGGCAGGGATGTATTTTATTGAATAATCTAGTTACTGTAACATGGATATTTATTTTTTTGACATTTTAACACTTTTTACTGTAAAGAGTGGATTGTATTTATAGACACACAGACTTGTTGCAAAAAAAAAAAGTTCAGAAAGCAAGCACACTACGGAGAAACATCCTGGGAGTCCTGCCTGGACAGCTTTGTGTACAGATGTGGGGGATTCTCTTGCTGCTTGCACAGGGGACCAGGCCTCGCGGCCCTGAAGATTGGAGAACAGATCAAGAAAACTAAACCACTCAGTCTTATCAAATGAGGAAAAGCAGAAAAAGACCTGACTGTAGGGTCACCTGTGAACAAAGTGTTTTCAGTATAACCAGCTGGGTCATTTTTAATCAGAAGGTGGACATGCTCCTGGAGAAAACTGGTACTGAGGTGCTAACATCCAGGGTCTTCTGAGTCGATACATCCCCAGGAATGTAATGATGGGTTTTATTTTAAGGATTTTTAGTTTCTTTTTTTAATCAGCATTTTGTTGTGAGATCCTGCAAATGTATTCTAACCTCGTCCTCTTGAGAATTGGTATCAGAGCACTTCTTACCACCGTCCTTGCTTCACTCTGGGAGTGTCAACCTCCAGCTGAGCAGGGAAACCTCTCTCAGATGCAGTGTGCCATTTCCCAGTTTACTTCCTCCTGTTATCTCCTGTCTGTTTCAGTCAGTCAAAGAAATCAATCAACTCAGTGTTGGCCAAGCCAGGACTTGTAAAGCGTGGAAAGCACATTCCGCAGAGCCCGAGCACTTCTGGGGAGGATGCTGGAGACGCCTGGACTGGACTGGGAGAAGCAGCCTCTCACCTACAAGCAGCATCCAGAACCAGCAGAGGGCTGTGTGTTGAGGGGGAAGACTGGGAATCACTGGCCTGGCTAAGAGCATCAGCCCTGCTCTGTCTCCTTATTCACTGTACATTCTTGGAAGCATTAGCAGCTGCCTGCCCTTGGTGGCAGGCCTTGTGCAGGGAATCTTGACACGGCCATGGCATGGCTATGTCTCGGGCATGCCTCGAGGCTTCTGTTTCTCCTCCAAGCTGAAACTCTGCAGGTGCAAGTGAGGATAGTACTGGTATGTGACAGGCTGAGGCATTGGCAGATGAGAAAAATTTGTTTTCTGATAGAACTCATAGTGCCTTCCCTTCAAACACTACTCTTCTAAAACAATATTGAAAGAGAACAAAATAATAGAGCACGTTTCCCCCCCTTCCTTAGTTGATGTCCCCCTGCAAGAGCTCTCCCTCTGCCCTTCCCAGTGTGCTGGCTGGCACGGCCAGCCAGAGGTGAACGGCAGGAATGGACCATGGACAGGTACTTCTGTTGCTTTGTTTGTTTACATTTTATGTTAAAATATTGGTTTGAACTTAACTGTGGTAATTTATAGCCTCATGGCAAAGTGAAGGAAAATGTCTTACTTATACAGAGAGCAGTATTGTATGAGTTAAATTATCCCATATTTTTAAATTTTTGTAGCTGGACTACAGACAGATCTTAAGTTATGATGTTATTTTATTATTTATTATAATTTCTGTAGATCAGAAGGTTGGCTTCACCGCTAGCACAATTGTAATCTCTGTGTGTGACGTTACCTTCTCCCTGCTCGCCAGAGGGGTGGGAGCAGAGCTGGGCTCAGTGGCTGTCAGGAGTTGCTGTCTCTAGTGATTTCCAGGGATGCTGTTACTCCAGGGCAGAGAACAGAGAGGGGTGGATGGCTGCAGTCAGGTTCCTCCTGGCAGAGCTGCAGTTTGCTCGCATTGCTGATGGTTGGCAGCCACTGAACTGGTGGGGATGTGGGAAGGGTGGTCAAGGGGTGAGGGGCTTTTGAATTCATCACAAAGGAAATAACCATGACAAGATTCCCTGGCCAGAGCATCCAAAATGACATCAGGGAGTGGGGCAGTTGCCCTGGGCGGTGGGCCCATGTAGTGGATCATCCGGGCAGGACCAAACAGGCTCCTGGAGAGAGAATGACCTGCTCACCCTGCTCTGGGCAGAGGCAGAATCCTGTGAGGAGTGAAGCTCTTCCCTGGCTCCTTCCCTCTCTCTTCCCACCGTTTGTTTCTCCTCCCCAATGTTCTTTGTCTCTCGGCCAGTGGCAGGAGGAGCCAGCAGGGCAGAGATGGCTTTGCTGTTGTGGTGTGAGAGGGGGTTTGGTGCTGCAGATGGTGACTCAGGCTGGAGGTCAAGGTGTGGGAATTTGGCAGTAGAGAACTGTGTGCACATAACACACTGTGGTGTAAAGAGAGGTGGAGAACTGCCATTGGGTGTCCCCAGCAGAGGATGCCAAGCCCTGTGCCCCTGGAGAGACTCTGGCAGGCTCTGGCAGACCCATGGGCAGCACTGGAACCCTTGGGCAGTTCCACAAACAGCACCAAAGCAGAGCTGTCTCCAGCTCAGGCCTGTCACTGTCCCCAGGGCCTCTAGCCTGTGGTGATCCAGTCCCTGACAAACAGATTCCAGAGGGGTTTGGGTACCTGTGGTCTCTGCAAAGGCTCCACCATGGGATGAAGCTCCACTGGGCTCACAGAGCTTTGGTGTTTGGCATTTTGAGACCCTTCTGGGCCAGCTGTCCTGGGTGTGTGCTGATCCCTCCCCATCCTTGCCTGGGGACACGTTGGCCTTTTCTGCAGCCTGGGCAAGCAGAGCTGCCCCCTCCAGGCTGCCACATTTAGCTCTATACTCACACCCCCGGGTCATTGCACTGTTCCAGTCCAGTGTCGCTGCTCCCACCCGCTGCCCCCGACGCTGCATCCCTCTGGAAATGCCACTAGGGCAGCCCCTTGCCCCGCCCATGGAGGTGTCACCCCAGCCTCCCCTGCACACGTGTCCCATGGCCTCGCTGTGTGCGGGCAGAGGTGGCTCAGCACCCCCACATTTCCGGGATGGGTGCTGTCAGTTCTGGGGGGTTATGTAGGATGTTCCTCAGTGACACCTCCTTGGGCTTGCACAGACACAGTCCCCACATCGCTGTATGGGCACCTCTGCTGCGGTTCCTCACACTTCCTCTCCTGGCAGGGTCTGGGGTTGAGAGGTGTAGGTGAGCCTGCTTACTCCTTGTAGTAACACTGCATTCCAG